>OX377203.1:44414474-44625106 GCA_947396885.1 Heligmosomoides polygyrus polygyrus
AAGAGCAAGCAGAACCATCTGTATTCATTGCTGTTGAAATGTGTGTCAAAAGAACAGTCATGCGAACGTTTTCTACCAGATCGCCTTTGGAGGAGAATAGTGGGTGAGTCCATATGCATTTGTGGATTTATTCGCTCTAAGGTTAAAGTAAAACTGCGGAGCAAGTTCTTAGGTTTAATGGAGAAGAAGCGATGTGAAGAGAACAATACATCATTAGGGCGAGTGCCTTACATCTTTGACCACTACTCTGGAAAATGTATGGGTGAACGGCGTTGCCCTAGGGTCACTGTGATTGGCGACGTAGCGTTATCGAGCGATGCCCTCGCCGCGCTTGATTTGGGTCCTAGTTTTGCGCCCAGTCAGTATCTATGCCATAGCACAGCGCGCAGGATCGTGGGTGGCCTCCAGTCCCTACATGACCGTCTTAGGTGCAGGGCAGAGATTGATGAGCGAGGTAACGGGCATCAAATTGTAAGTGGTCCTGGCATACCGCGCCCTCCATTTCCTAGCACGTATCGAGTGCAACAAGAACCAAACCACGAGATAGATGCAAAATTCCGCATCTTTTCTACTTCTGTACTCTCTGTGTTGCAGCGGTGTGCAAATAGACGACATGTATGCAACCTCACTGCAGTGGAGAAACGAGGTTTGCGGGAAATCAGGGAAATGATTGGAACCGGCAGAATAAAGGTCACTGTTAGCGAGAAGGGAGGGGAATTTGTCGTACTGCCCCAGCAGTTGGATAGAGCAATCACAAGGCTACATCTTCAAGATGATACCATCTACAGTCGCTCAACCCAACAAGAGTTTACTAGACAGTACCGCAGATTAAACAGAGTGTGGTTTGAAATTGCCAAATCGGCAAACCTCCCTAGAGCCGTTGCGGTGCGCTTGAAGACCGAACTGCTTACATGCCCTGTGCTCTACGTTCTCATTAAAACCCACAAATTACCCATGGGAGACACTGCGATCGACGATCCTTCATGTTTCAAAGTCAGACCGATCATAAGCATTGTTGACGGTCCCACTGATAGGATTTCGTGGTTCCTCAATCTGGTCTTGGTGCAACTTTTAAGGTTTGTGCCCGCGCATCTACCGAACACTCACATTTTCCTCGAAAAGCTCCGTGAATGAGGATGTGGTTATGGAGTCGTTCGATGTCACTGCGCTCTATACGAACGTGCCTAAGGACAGCACCCTACAAGCAGTCTGAGAGATTCTCACAGAATTTCAGACAGGCATCAATTTATACGGGCTCAGCATCGTCCAGCTAATGGCGCTCATCAATGAGTGTCTCATGTGCAATGTTTTTAAGTGGTCAGGAGACTTCTACAAGCAGATAAGAGGCCTAGCAATGGGACAGCGCTTAGCCCCTGTCCTAGCAGTGGCATTCATGTCTAAAGTGGAAGCTACAGTGTTGGAGGGCGGGCCAATCTTTTACAGTTGGTATGTCGACGACTGCTTTGTGGTGTGCTCAACACAAGTTGAAATGGAAGCCAGTTTCGAACTCCTAAACAAGCAGTCCGAGTATATCCGCCTTACCAGGGAAACACCTAGCAATGATTGGCTCTCGTTCCTCAATGTGCAGGTTAGCCTATCTAGGAGGTTGATCAAAACGAAGTGGTATCGCAAACCTAGCAACAGGAACATACTGCTCCACTTCAGGTCTACACATCCATCCAACATGAAAAGGGCCATAGTCACCAATGTGTTTCGAACAGCGGTCGCAGTGTCGTTTGACAGCACTCAGAAGGCGCTGTCTAGGGAGCTTGCAAGGCACATTGCTTCCTTGAATGGGTACTCCTCTATAGGGATTTAGACCAAACGCAGACATCGCTCAGTGGTTGCAAACGAGACCGAGCAAAACAAAATTCCCTTCTGCATGCCGTTCATTTCGGATGAGGTCAGCAGGGAAGTCCGCGGTTGCCTTCGAAACAGACCTACATGAACTGGTGAGGGTGGTAGAAGTCCCTCCTATGAATTTGAAGGGACAACTAGTTCGAAACCGATTGTACGACCGCAGCTGTCCTACCCCCTCGTGTGTAGTGTGTCCTTTTGGGAAGCAAGGTGATTGCATGACCTCGGGGTGGTGTACCTTATGTCATGCAGGGAATGCAGAGAGGAGTACGTCGGGGAAACGGGAAGGCCGCTGTGTATAAGGGTCAAGGAGCACCTAGACGGCCTTAGGAGGTCGCAAAGATTGACTCCAATGGGTGAGCACAGGGTGGACTGCCATGGCGGCGCAATGGTTCAGGTGGCTGTCACGATCCTTGCACGCGAGAGCGACGTGTCCGCGCGAAAAACGCTAGAGGCATTCTGGATCGCATCGCGAAACCCCAAGATCAATCGCAGAGACGAGTGCGTGGCGGTGACGCAAGAACTGGCCCCCTTTGTCGGCCTCTGTGGGTTTTGACCTACAGGGTCATGCCCTTGGAGGTCCTTAGGGTAGGTGGTCTCGAGAGCTTAAGTCATTCATCAACGTTCACCTCCGTCTGACGGTGACTGGTGGAGCTCCTCGGCTTCCACCACAAAGGTTAGCCCTTCGTCGTTTCTCCACATCGTTTTCTTCACTCCATTGACCTCTGAATTTCTTTCTGTAGAATGAAATGACCTTTGGGGAGTAGTTCTTCAAATGTTATTTGGCTCCAGGCTCCGACGAAGGCGAAACCGCCGAAACGTAAGCCGAATAAAGTGTTGTAACAATCTCGGTGCACAGCTCCACGAACAAACATTTCAACACGAAACATCATGCCGAGATTCATGGAAAGTCGGACGTGGAGCCCCAAATAGATTGAGTGGCACAGACTTTGCTCTTCAAGGTTGACCGCTACAATAGTTAGTTCGCCCTGTTCGAGATGAGTGGAATGGACAGAGGATGGGCTGGTTCGTTGTTTACCGGGTCAGAGCGTTGTGCACACATAGAATAATTTGAACGATTTCATTCAACAAAGTCAAACACTCAAAAGACAGCTTCGACATTTTTGACCCGCGTTCCAGTTGTCGGAGCCTCATGTTAAAACAAATATAACAATAGCTAGAATCCCTTTGCTACCAAATTCCATATTCATTACGCTGGGGAGGGGGACGATCTGACTGAAAGCGGCGCGGGCAAAGACGAGGGACAGCGCCTGCGGAGCCAATTAGCGTCGACTCGCGTCGTGACACCCGCCGCTTCGCACTGAGCTAGACAGCCCTCGCCGCGGAGGCGGTGGTGACCTGGCCGACCACGGAAGCCCGCAGATCGACCGGATTTGGTGTGATTACAATCGATAGAGAGCTAAGGGGATCACATGGCTTGTTGTGGCGGTCCAGAAATTCAAATTTTGAACCCTACCATCTCCTATATTGGAATTTCGAACACTATCAAATGAGCCAGAAATCATCCCACCTAAATAACCATTGAGGCGACTTTTTAGGCTTTGTTTATTTTCGTTAATACAGTTTTTATTTATATCAGAATTAATTGCGAGGCTTGCTTCCAGGCTCAAATTGCGCGAGGAATCTAACTAGATACACGGGAGACCTACTCTACTCTCCCTCGCAGTAATGAATCCTGCACAAGGCTAAGAAGTGGTACAGGACATTCTTTAAAACAGAACCACATGCAGGTTTACTCCACCTTCGTTTTGACGTTGTTTTCGTTTTGATGTACAACCGTGATGTTCGGTGCTCGTTGCGAAGGCAAAGATGATCTCGGGCGGCAGGTACAAGCTTGGTGCAACCGTATGGCGATGTTCCGACTCAAATTGAACGTCAAGAAGACAGGATACCTAACGATTGACATAATCGAGTCCTGCTCCATTAAGATAGACGGTACTGAGCTCGCATGCGCTTCGGTGTTTAAATTCTTGAGATTAGCAACAGCGTCTGATGACTGAAGTGAACTTTCCCGTGTACAGCTTGGTCCAAATGGCGCTCGGTGACAGGTGTATTCCGTGATAGGAAGATACTAGAGCGCATGAAGTCAAAAATTTATAGAACCGTCACCCGGCTAGTAGCAATGTACGGCGCTGGGCCCACACTGATAAAGCATAGGATCAAGGAAGTTGAAGTGCGCCTCAGCGTCATGGAGACGAATGTTGGGCGCGAGAGAAACAGAATGCACGCACACTCTCTAGCTCATCAGGGGCTCCAGCGCTGTCGGCGAGAAGCTGACAGCGACGGATTGTCGGCAACGGGTCGCAGCGTCGCCGAAGTATAACATGTTCCTAAGGCAATATTGACTCCAACTTTTCAATCCTTCAAACCTCGGCTTTGTAAATTACCGCAAGGACTGATGTTCGCCCACGTGAGTTAGCCAGTAGGTACGAATGGAGCATACTGCACACCACTGTCGCCGACCGGACCTTCTATAGTTCACAATGATTGTGGGACGTGAGAATAAACTACGAGTACGCTCCCGCTGGGCATTGAATCTAGTGAGAGTGAGGAGGAAATGTTTTTCCGGACAGATAATCCCACCCACCCACCCACCCACAACCACACCCTCCCTCACCATCGCTATATTCGAAGCATCACCTGCACTCATCGGGCTCAGCACATCACATCACAAAGCTCTGAATGGACCCAAAGACCTCTGCTAATCTGATCTATATAGTTTCTGGTGCTATCCCAATGAGGGGTCCACCCTATAACGGGACGTGCGCTCTACCTCTTGCCCTCTTGGCGCACGCACCCCTTGCCTTCCTCGAGAGTGGAGTGGCTGTCTCACGTTGTGCATTATTTTGCATGTGTTTCCATTTCAGCTATTATGAGTCTATAATTTGGACCACCCTTATTAGGACTGCTAGTTTCTTTGTAGAGATGGCAGTCAGTACATATTTGTTAGCCAGCTCTCTCTTCAGATTCCAGATTTCAATCGAATAAACATTTATTCTTCTTAATCTAGACGATTGAACAAACGGATTCATATAACCCAAAAGAGACATCAAGATCAACGTTCACGTAACAGCGGTTAATGTGACCAAAGAATTAAGAAAGGGCTTCTCACTAAGAGATATGGTCAACTCCAAACTGAAGTGAAACACATAACACCGAGCTGAACGTTACCGCACGATAACGTTGTGAATCACCGCCTTATAAATAATCTGGAGTGACAAACACTGATGATCAAGATGAAAACGACGGAAGAAAACGGCATTATGAGGCGTTAAGAGGGCCTCGAATAAGAACAGATACACACAACATGCCAACGAAGCAAGACTTATTCCTTGTTCTCCTTCTCCTCTGGTTTTTCCTCCGCCTTCTCCTCTTCCTTCTTAACCTTATCGCCGCCTTCATCGTCTTCATCTTCTAAGTCAGGCATGTCTGTAATAAATGTTTGTAAGTATTTGCAGGTTTAAAGACATGGTACACACCTGTGTCACTCTCATCGTCGAGGCCATCGAAATCGGGAGCGCCGCCTGCTCCTGAAATTTGTTTGTCTGGATTCGGCGATCAAAGAAGGTACGCCTATTGTAACATGGGTTTAGGATAGATCGGCTGACAATTCTCAGCCGTATATGACCACCGTTTCCTCCATACTCAAGAAACGGAAACGGAGAGATGCGCTTTGCTACGACGAAATACACCCCCAACTATAAAAGCACCTAGGCGCCCAGTTACTCCCCCCCCCCCTCCCGGATAGATTTTAAGCTTGGGTCAGGCACTTGCCAACCAAGCTCTTTATCCCTTCTCAGTCGACGGAGTGGTTCTAACTTTAGGATAAAACATGCTTATTATAACATTACCTGGCCTCGCGATCCGTATATAGTATAGGCCAGAGCCGTGCTCATGAAAACCCCTCAGGTGTATAGTGCGATGAATCCGAAAACGCCGACCTTAGCCTCATTATCATTCTTCCTCACTAAGCTAGACCCTTCCGGCGTCCTCTCTATAATCCGATTGAGGTCACCGTTATTCGGCACCGGCGGCTGCCGTGCCACGACGTCGCGTGCGGCGCTGCGATGCGAACTCTCTTCACGGCACTGCCGCTTTAAGACCGTAGAATCTGCCGCAATGACAGTAACTCGACTCAACAATAACACTCAGTTAATTCCAATTAGGCTACAATCTAACGGTCATCCAAGTAAAGGACAACGGCTTGCCAAGGGACTTTGAGATGAAATGCCTATCAGAGGATGCAGCTTTTGAACACTGGATTTCTATTCCGTAACTGAAACGGAGATTAGGAAAAGGAATGGTCCAATCCCAAGGTGAGGGGGGGGGCACTCCATACTCACGTCCAAACACTAAATGGAGTTGAACACTTGCAACATAACATGCCTACCTGAACCCCCCCCCCCCCCCTGTGACTATTGCGGTCTCTTCCTGAAATAAAGGGGAAATTTAGACGTAAGTCTCCAACGACCTCCGGCTGCTTCCGGCCGCAACGCACTGTTCGTATCGCCACAGTGAACCTGTCGACGCACACGCATGCGTTGCGGCCAGAGGGCGCAGTGGCCCTCCGCCTTGGGATTGAAAAAGGAATTACGAATTCTGCTTCCGCGGACCATTATGAAGCACAAGTGCATGGGTATTCAGCCTATACATACATAGACTTGCTGTGGTCAGCGGACCAAATAATCTCAGACAAATCTGGTGCGAATTCACCGCCCTCAGAGCGACAGAGGACTAAGTTTCCCTGGGTGAAACACGAATGTTGAACCAAACTGAGGTACATGCGATAGCCGGCCTACCTTGCTGCATGCGCTTTTATTACTCCAGGAATATTTTCTATGTTCTAGTCCCTTTGCTAAGTCGAGCTATGCACACTGCGTCCAAATATCACTGCGACCTAGTGAATCCTTTTCTCACTAGTGCACACATAGAGGTTCGTAGTCTGATTCTTGTCGTATTCGCTAACTATTTTGAGAGTATTCGACGGCTGTCCATGCTTAACAAATTCAAGTAATCCCTTGGAAAAGGCGATTAGTTGATCATGAACCAAAAGTTGCTCATTATCTGAACTGGAATTCAACTATTTTCTCAATACAATACTCTTCTCACGATACGTCGATTTCTGATGAACTGAAACTTCGTCCTTAAGTTATCGACGTCCATTATTCAGCCAACGAATCTGGGCGGTAGCCGTTATTCTGACAACCGCTGGTGGGGATGCATAATATCTCCGTGCAGTCGATGCACTGAAATTTCCATCAATTAGGATAGCCCTATGTATAACTCACGACTCAGAGTACTCTTGTGTCGGTGGATCACGCGCACGAAACAGCTGAGCTGAGCTGCGCGGTTGCGTCGCGGCAGCCGCAGGTGTCAAATAATTGGGACCTCCGATTGATTCGCACTTAGGCGGACGCTCAATCATCGCCTCGACCAAGGGCGCGTGGGTGGCCCGCAGCCGGATGAGTCATACGTCCGCATCCACAGCAGAGGTAGGGAAATTCCAGCAGGTTACATAGCCAGAGAACGTGGGCAAGTTGCCCTGAGAAGAACCGCATGATGTAAGGTTTGCAGCTATTTGAAGCTGCTAGTGGCGAAAAGTGCACGAAAATGTGATAGTGAACGAAATGCTCCAACTTTTGTTCTTTTTCTTACGCCGTTCTTGATGTCGACCTCCTCTCATACTTAGCTTTGGAGTGCAAAATGCTGATCTTCACTTCCATCCTCAATGTGTTCCTCATCTGTGTTCGGCAAGAAACTGATGAGAGTGAAAGCACTATTGACATATTGTGCAAACAACCCCTGCCTCGGGTGATGTCGGACTCGTAGATAGGATTTTCTCAGCTTTATTGAATCCGCCAAGCATTGTGCTCTGAGGTGCCGACCTAGATTCTTCCTCACAAGGGAAGGGTCTCAGGCGTAGGTCTGAACGGGGAAAATGGATACTACTACGAGAATCTCCACCCCTCATATAGTAGAAAACATATTTCGTTCTTGCTCAGTCCTTGAACAAAAAGAGCTATGGGCCATCGAAGGCGGGGTACAGTAGCGCACCGTCAGCAATTACCCACGTGCATGCGTGCGCGCGCTGTTGTATGGGACGCGGAGAAAGGCCCTGCGGCAAGCGAGTCGGTGGCTCAGCAGGTTGCATGGCTGCTTCGAAGGTGCTAGACCAGATGTTCGACTCCCGTACTATGCGCTATTTTTGCATTTTTTCATAACTGCTGCCTCCACCAATTTGCTTCCATCACATCTCCTACACATTTATTTCACTCTAAATTGTCAAAAGGGTCAGATTCGTAATCAACACCCCAGATACGTGATCAACACCTCATGACCATGGCAGCCCTAGTCATCCGTACTATACCTTTGTCCTTTTCGAATTTCGAATAGCCGAATTTCGAATAAATTCGAATTTCGAATATTCGAAGAAAGTTCAATATTCGAATTATTCGTTTATTCGAATATTCGAGAAGTCCAATATTCGAATGTTCGTTTATTCGAATATTCGAAGGCTTCGAATTTCGAGTAATCGAATTTCGAATATTCTTTATCAATCTCTAAACAAGTTCATGCCACTCTTCTTTGAAAACCAGGGAATTGTGATCTTTTGATAAGAACGATGTTTTGTTTCAAATTGGCCGCAAATTGGATGCAATTCGCGTGTATGCAATCTGACATGGGAAGAGTCTGGAGCGTATGTCTGGAAGGGGAAGCGAGTCATATAGGGAGAATCCCCACCCCTCAATTAGTATAAAGATGAGATTATTTTTGCCAAGTCGTTTAACACAATGAGTAGGGAGCCCGTTACAATAGAATTCGTGCTCTTGTACGCCCATCAGGTGGCTCGGAGAGCAGTGTATAGAGGCGTTGTTCATGGGTGGGAGGTCGGGGGTTCGATTCTCCCGCTCTGCTGCATTTTTGCATTTCATGTTTGGTTGAGAATTGAGCGATTCTGACATCTATACCATTTTCAGATGTTTTTGCCTATTTTTCCAGTTGTACGTCGTGGAGAGTAAATTTCTTGCCACTTGTTTATAACTAACCACAAGGCAATGAGAAAGCTACTCAACGATGTATAAACGTTCAACACCAGTTATGCACAGGCCCAAAGTGCATGAAACAGAAGCACTGGTCACAATAGGACAGCGTTTAAAAGCTACAGGACCTCACAGGTATACCAGCGACACCACCTTTAATGACATTATAACAAATTCGTTCTCCTTCAGCTACCCGCAGCTACCCGCAGCTTCGACAATTACCTTCAGGATGTTGTCCCTTTTTTGCAGGTCAAAAGGAGGGTCGCGCACTATGAATGTGCACTAAAAATCAAGAAAACATCAGCACAGCTCGGGGCAGCTTTAAGGATTTTATTATTAGATAAAGATCATGTAAAAGTTCATTACAAAAACCTTTCAGAATACGTGGGAGTGAAATCATTCCACCCGAAAACGTTCTCATATGTCCAATTCTTGCTTGCATCTCCACGTCTATCAGTTGACCTTTCGGATCCCAATATTCCTCTTCTCCCACCACTTCCAGCTGTCCGTCTTCGTTAACTTCAAGTTGACGTGCTTCGAAGTCCTTGTGTATGCTGGCCATCCGTTCGGCCAGCTTGATTTCTTCCCTCGAAGACTCCTTGTCTAAAGGTGGAGCACACTTCAGCGTGAGCGGGTGTATCACCACTCCAGCATTGGCGGACATTGTTGGTGTTAGGTTTTAGGAAACCTTCAGGTCAGTTTGCAGGATCAAAAGACCCCGTTTCTTCATTGAAACCACTTGCGACGTCATATCCTGGTCTTTGAAAATCCGAGCAGAATGGTTTTTTCCGAGGTCATCGGTCCATCTAGGGAAACAAACTGTGATGAGCCTGTAGCCTTTACTCGCCGCTCTATTGTGACCAGTGCTTCTTCTTCATGCACGTTGTGCCTGTGTATCACTGATGTTGAACGTTCATTGTGTTGAGTACCACAGCATGCAGATGGAAAAATTAGTAGAAAACCTCTAAAATGGTATAGACGTCAGAATCCATCAATTCTCAACAATCAGTTGAAATACAAAAGTGCAGCAGAGCAGGAGAATTGAACCCTCGATCTCCCTCGCATGAAGCAACGTCTCTATCCACTGCGCTGCGACCCACTTGCGGCAGAGGCATCGCTGACATACAAGACCGCCGAACTCATGAGGCGCCCATTACATTGGAACTGCAACGACCCCCTACTCCTTGGGTTTTTTCTTGGTAAAAAATAAACACATTTTATATTAATTGAGGGGTGGGGATTCTCCCTATATGACTCGCTCTCCCCGTTCAGGAATACACTTCAGGCACTTCCTTTGTTAGTCCACGCGAGGTAAGCGCGGGCAAACGCTCCGCTGCGCCCCTGCTTCCTTTTAACGCCATCGAGCATCCTGCGGCCAGTCACGTGAATAACTAGTGCATAGTGTTATGGTTGTTCAATCACGCTTTTGCCTTCGGTATACTACGGGAGAATCTCCGTTTTGTATTTCTACCCCAAGTACAGCGACGGAACGTTTAAAGCCGGAAGGAGCTGCGGTAGGGAGGTAGCACTTTCTGGAGCCTGGGAAGCTCCTGCTTTCTGCCAGCAAAGATCTTAAAGAAGAGAGGAGGAGCAATGGCTATGGAGTACAAGAGCCAGTCATACTCGGTTTCCTATGAAAGCGAGCCATCCACATTTCCGCAACAACACTGTCCAAGTCGTAGTATCTTACCAGATTAAATTCCAACCATGGACTTCGGGTCCGTTTGCTTATAAGTGACGCGAAGCTCTTCAACGGAGCCAGAACGCAGGTTAAATGCCACTCATGAGCCTCCAATGTGCCTCTTCTGCACCAGATCGCCTTTGTGTTACTTCCTCGTCCATGCTAGCCTTTCTTTTACCGTATGGAAGCTTCGGTATAACCTAAGGAGACAATAACCTATAGAGAAAGATGTATAACAATCTAGCTCTGCCTATCCAGGGTGTTTCTCTCTTCTCGGGGCACGAATTCCTAGGGAAGCAATTGTGCTTCATTGCCTTTATACCTTTGTCCACGTCTTTTGCTCTCGTGAAGGAAATGGATGGAGCAGCCGCGGCGCTTGAACAACGGCATCTGCGCCTGGACACCGACTTCCACAGCCTCGGTTAGGTCCTCAGCTCACCCTCGCCTCGCTTGTCCCCTCCAGCCTCAGTAGCGCTTACCACTCACTGGACTCGCCACACTCCGCTCCATTAGCCCTGATTTAACGTAAGAGTAGCGGGAGTATGTCGGCCACGGGACAGGAGATCCATTGATAGAAATCGAAGTACCACAGTTGATAATTACCGATTCTTTTCGCAATTAACCAACTGGTACAAGAGTAGTGACAATCTGAAGCCTTTGTATATGCCCCTCTGTCGAACGCAGTTTACAGTGGGTAATAAAAAATAAGTAAATGTCAATCATTGGGTGACCACAATAAGTAAGGTGTTCATTTGATTATTCGAATATTCGACAATTCGAAATTCGAAATTTTGAGAATCGAATAATATTCGCCCATTCGAAATTTTGGAAATCGAATATTATTCGATCATTCGAAATTCGAAAATTTGAAAATCGAATATTATTCGATCATTCGATATTCGAAATTTTGGAAATCGAATATTATTTGATCATTCGAAATTCGAAATTTTTTCCCAAGGACAAAGGTATAATCCGTACCTGCTGTAACCTACCGCAATCAGCAGAAATTTCAAGAACAGATGTCAGATTCGTGATCGGCACCCCAAATAACCCCCTGAGAGATTTGGGCGAAAAAAAATTTTCCGACCTCTCATCGACATCTGGTGTCGTGAAAGTACAATAGTGCCTTAATGGCGGTTTAAATCAACTTACTTCCTACACATCTCCTATACATTTATTTTACGCTACATTCTCAAATAAGGGTTTACTTTGAGCTGTGCTTCACCCACTTCTCTCACTTTCTAGAATGTTAAAGCGAATGTTAAACTATGACCTTACAGCAGGTACGGGTTACAGCAAGTACGGATGACTAGGGCTACCATGGTCATGGGGTGTTGATCACTATCTGGGGTGTTGATTACCTTTATTACTAATCTGACCCTTTTGACAATTTAGAGCGAAATAAATGTGTAGGAGATGTGAAGGAAGCAAATTTGTGGAGGCAGCGGTTATGAAAAAAAATGCAAAAATAGTGCCTAGTACAAGAGTCGAACATCTGGTCTAGCACCTCCGAAGCAGCCATGCAACCTGCTGAGCCACCGACTCGCTTGCCGTAGAGCCTTCCGTCGCGTCCCATACGACAGCGCGCGCATGCATGCACGTGGGCTGTGCTGACGGTGCGCTACTGTACCCCGCCTTCGATGGCCCATAGCTCTTTTGGTTCAAGGACTGAGCAAGAACGAAACATGTTTTCTACTATATGAGGGGTGGAGATTCTCGTAGTGCTATCCATTTCCCCCGTTCAGACCTACGCCTGAGACCTTCCCTGGCAAAGATATTTCATTTCCTTACAGTTCGGGAAGATTGAATTTCCAGGCGTTGTACACTCTTCTTAGAAAAAAAAAACAGCTGGAAGACTGTTTTTCCACCACGTGCTTGAAAGAACGTGCTGAACATGCTAGAAGACGCCGAACCCGGAGTCGTCGCCATAGAAATGATTCTACCATACGGCCGCAATTTCTACATCGCAATCTCTTGCTGTGTGCGCCCTCCTAACTTAGTGAACGCGAGTCGTCGTCCATGTTGAAATTCGATTGGTCTCCTGTGCGCCCGCAATGGCACTCCAGGCAAGCGGGTCGAGTGAGTAGGCGGTTCGCTTCATGAGAGGGAGGTCAGTGGTTCGGTTCTCGGGGAACGATCAGGAGGTACACCCACCCCTGCTGGGAGGCGTGCGATCTTCCTCTCATCCTCCTTGCTTACTCACCCCAACGCCTAGGCTTCACCAAGAGTCTAACGGCTGCCTTACAAAACCTAGACATGCAAAATAAAAGTTCCTGGACCGCAGAACAGCGGTGTACCTCCTGCTGCCACTCCCCCAGCAGATGGCGGGTGTATCTCCTGCCGCGCTGCCGTGTACCTCCTGACGCAAAGTCGTCAACATTTACTACGGAAATCACCCATATTTGTGCTATCAAGAGGATACACCATTTCGCAGTGACCCCTGGTGATATGAACAGCTCGAATTTGGAATATTCCTGGAATAAAGGTGCCTGCAGCAAGGCAGGAAGAAACGCCTGCTATCGCATGTATCTCAGCTTGAATGAACATTCATGAACCACCCAGGAAAACCTGGCTCTTTATTGCTCTGTCGGCGGTGAATTCGTACTAGATGTCTCCGAAGGATAAAGCACAGGTTCTTTGTACAGGCTGAATCCCATCCACCACCGCTCCACAATAGTACGCGGAAGTACAATTTGTAACTCCTTTTTTCAATCTTCTTTTCAGATAGGAAGTTGTCGTGGCATTGGAGCCACAGCTCACCTGATAAGCCGACCCCGTCGGGTCCGCCCAGGAAACCAGACGCCAGGCTGCCTGCCTGCTTCTTCCCCCCCCCCCCCCCTTTATGTAGATAATGATAAATGATAAATGATAAAAGACACCATTTGTGTAGCACAGAAGTACCTAGACTCCTCCCGGCTAATCATGTAAGACCTATACGATCTTATCATGATAAAGTAGACGTCCACAGTGTTCAAAGCAGCATCCGCTGATAGGCACTTCACCTCAAAGCCCCTTGGCGACCCATTGTCCATTCCTTGAAAGACCGTTAAAATGTAGCCTAACTGGAACCAAATGAGAGTTGGTGTAGAATCGAGTTATTGTCACTGCGGCAAATCCAAAAGTCTTGAAGCGGCAGTACTGTGAGGATAGTTCGCGGCGCAGTAAGTGCAACGCCGCAACGTGCCGTAGGCGACGCCGTGGCGCAGTAGTCATCGGTGCCAAATAATGGCGACCCAACGATGCAGTCTGCTATACAGCGCTTATACTCCAAAACGCGTTACCATTTTATGCACCCTTTACGCGGGGTCATTAATAGGGCTGAGAGGTGTTCCCCACACTGCCCTCAGAAAGAGGCGGAGCAAAGGGCGCGCCGAGGGCGAGATATGCGAATGCCTTCCATCACACATGGAGACATCGCAATTCTAATCACATCTGATAGCTCTATCCTGAACAGGATTCGCTCTTGAGACAAGAGCCAGAATCTTGCACACCACATTTAGCGAAAAGGATTTCCAGCTGCAGCGCTAAGGCGTTCTTCAGGTCCCATCACATTGCTCAGGACTAACAAGGGAAAGGTTTCGACCTCCCATGGATCTTCAAGTTGAGACCATCATAAGAAAGAGCCCGGAATGCTGATTATGAAAATGGGTGTCAAAATTGCAAAACGACATTCCAGAGCGAGTTATGGCCTGCAGAATTCGGGTAGCCTCACGACAGGCTGGCCGTGCGACACAGCTACAGCGAGAGTGATGAGTCATCAGGGCTCTGTAGGAAATGTTTGCCGACTGCGGCGGTGGCATAGGGGTAGTGCTCCTGCTCGTCAGGTGCGACGTCGGTGCTTCAACTCCCGTTGCTGCAGATTTTTTGCAGATCATAATTTATCTTCAAATTGCCTTTTATTCTGAATTATGACACCTGTCTAATTAAATAGCCGGGAAAACTATCATTTGTAAAAATGCTTGAAGGCAAAAACCTGCTATGGTGACATTTTTATCTACTATTTTGCACAAATAGTCATATATAGAACAATTAGAGGTGTTTCCAACAAGCTTGGCATTCGTGGAACAAAGCAAAGAAAATGCCTGATGCAAAAGGTAAGTATAATGTGTGAGGAAGAACAAAATGTCGTTGATCTACTGCACCATTGATTTGGAAGCCATCTCTCAACACATCCTTACTATATATAATCGGGAGAGGCATGAGTCATGTCTGAAGCTTCGCCGCGCTGTCCGAGGTCCGCGGCGACAGCGCGTCTGCCCTGCTGACGACACATAAGGTGTTGACGTAAGATGTTGATCGGCTCATAGCATCTACTGTGTTTGCGGAGCCATCATTATCATCACTTTTATTATCATTCTGAGGTCCATCGCGCTGTCCAAGGCCCGCGGCGACAGCGGCTGAGCCCTGCTGATGACACATTAGCTATTGACGAAAAATGTTGATCGGTTTATCGCATCTAAGGTGTTTACGGAGTGATCATCATTACGAAGCCCACCGCGCTGTCCAAAGCCCGCAACGCTGTCCGAGGCCCGCGGCGACAGCGGGTGTTTACTGAACTGTAGACGGCGCATGTTGATCACATCTAGGGTGTTTATCGACCAACTACCAGAGGGATGGTTTCGAACGACGTATCTGTTGGGTGTACGTTGGCGTTCCGTACGGGTTTATCCACCTTTACACTCCATTTCCCCTTCATTTTAGCATTCGATCTTTACTGCACCTTACGGCTGATCGATTTTGTTCATTTTTGTGTGTCCTGACAGAAGATTTTACAGAATTATTGACTTTTATGTCTTTGGTGCATGAGAGATGTGCCGCAGACATCGCGCAAGGGGTGCCAGGATTCAGAAGACTTGCCGCAGCTGTCATCCAACGTGCGTCGGGATGCAGAAGACAAGACGCAGCTGTCATTTAATGACTGTTGGGATTCAGTGGACGTGCCAGACGTCATTCACACATCGTCGAGCTAAGACTAAGATGGCTGACGGGAAGGCTTCACAACAGGGGAGATGCTTCTATCAGGCGGTCAATATCGATAGATATTATCGAGGTTTGCTCTCAGAGCTGTCTTATCAGGGTGGTAGTTAGGTGATTGTGTTGGCCGAAAGAAGCGCTCCACAGCCGAGCGAGTCTTGACCAGCAAGTAAATACTGATCGATAATATCGATCTTTTGAGAGGTGCTATTGCTTTTCTCCCAGACTCAACCGATCGGGGTAGGAGTTGCGTGATTACGATGGACGACGGAAAGGCTTCACAGCACAGGGAGCTTCGATCGTGTAATTAACAAGCATGGGGAAACTTCGATCAGACTTACTTCGCGCACTGGGTTACTAAGCAATTTCTAGCTGCCTAGGTTCTCCAATTTTCAGCAGTGGACTAGGACCGGCCGGCGAAGAAAGACGGGGGTGGGACACCTGCTCTGGGTAATGGAATACGTCGCTCCGCTGCACCATTCGCTTCTGCTTCACTCCAAGATCACTACTGCTCCTCTGCGCGTTCTTGCTAGCGTGTACTTCTTCGTTCAGCTCCCTAACATTAGCAACAGCATATTATGATGCCAATGGTGTTTCGATTGTGATCGATATTATCCATCGCTTTCAGCGGAGCTACTGGTTCTTGCCAGACTTAATCGATCTGGGTGGGTGTTCCTTGACTGAGGAAGCATCCCCAGTTAGGTTTGGGCTACGTTCCCAGTGTGGTCCGCCATACCCGAAGCCGTCGCCGGCGCCGTTCAGCGTACGGCGCCGGCGACGGACGCTGGCTAATGAAATAATCTGATTTACTGTTTTGGGCATCTTTGCAGGCTGCCAAATCACTGTGCAATATTCCCCGATATTCCCAGATCAGAGGCCCGACGACTCAACACTCTCGCGCCAGGTGTTTCGCACGGACAACCTGCGGTGAGGGCACCCGATTTCGGCAGGCCATAACTCGCTCAGGAATTTCATTTTGCAATTTTGAGACACCCATATTCGTAATCAGCATTCCGAGCTCTTTCTAACGATCCTGGTCTCAAATTGAAGTTCCATGGGAGGTCGAAACCCTGTCCTAGTGAGGCGTCGCCCACATTTTCCGACATGTACAACGTCTTAGCGATATATGTGGTGACAACAACGCGATCATCCACTACACAGTTCTTCAGTATAAGGAAAATTGCTTGATCCATTAAAATGAGAGGACAATGAGCCGGCCTTGCGTACAATTTCAGATAAGCCTTCAATGTAGAAACCACCAAAGCGCTCGCCCGACAAAGTCGGTATGTCTCTGCTCAGGGACCGTTTAGTGTTCACGCGACGCGATGTAATGATATGCACCCAAATCGATTCATCGCAGTGCGCGATATGGGAGCTTGTCGTTACATGGCATCGCGTGTCGAAGGCACACTAAATGATCGGTGGAAGTTAGCAGTCGGCTGCCAGTTGAATCGGCCACTGGCGCGAAAGCCAAGCGCGCGTTGGCGCTGGAGCGCGAAAACCGATGCCCTTGTTAGTGCGACCAGATCCTTCGACTATATGCAGTTCATAAGGTTCCCCAAGGCTACTTTCTAAGGAGCCGCTACCCTACTCGGTGTGGGGGACTATTTATCTCACAGCGGCGTTTCTTCAAATAGCTGTGCCGTTCAACACAGCGAACTAAGAATAAATTGTATTAACTACCTACAGAACTGAAATGAAACCAACAAACACGCACCACGTCGAGATCGATGAACGAGGTTATATTTAATGTATGATGTATGTATGAAGTACGTGTTCAATGCATGAACCGCACGGTGACTGAAAAGGTCTTACTTAGACCTAACCAAGTTCTGCAAATGCACTCCATGGAGTCTGGGGGTTGATGTGCAGGCTTGCTCGCGGTACACGGTACACGGTACTGTAGCGTGTGGCTGCTGCCGCTGCGTCGCGGATCGTGTCGGTCTCCACGTGGGCGCTCGATCGATGTCTTATATGCCCACGTTGACACTCACGGCAAGTGGATGTGGAGCGGTGAATAGTGGCGTGCTGCATGCGAGAAAAGCCGGGGTTCGGTTCTCCTTCGGTGCGGAATTTTTGCAGGGCTACCGACTCCCACTAGGCGACGAAAGCAGTTCCCACACGAGCACCTTCGATCGCACGCACCCTGGTGTCCTATCCCTAGCCTGATCTGCACTCGAAGCGCTGCCGACTACCACTGGGCGACTAAAACGTGCCCCAATGACAACGGCCCGAATTGCGTGAGTAGGCGCTGGCACTTTGCCATGTCAGCGCGTGGTTACGAACAATGGCTATCGCCTAAAAATGTCTACGGGCAATGGTCAACCAAAGCGCCTCTAGGACCCGCTGGTCGCTGCGGAGACTTGTGGTAGGAAATTGAATTTCAGGAACAAGAAAATCATGTTCCATGTCAGTGAAAATCTGCCCATCTTTCTTCAACAGAGCAGGAGTTCATACGAACAGGTCAATTTTGTAAAAAGATTAGGATCTGGTGACAACACTTTTCAGCGTCTTTTGTAACCTCCGATTTTCTCCGGTGGTGCGTGACGCGTTCTTAATGATCTCTGAAGTGTTTTTACGTCATGTGTTGCGGATTAAGGGGCTTAAAATCTCAATGATGCACGTAAAACAAGAGACGTAATAAAGCTTCCAGCTGCTCAGAACATTGCATATCCATCAACCAAGACTACCGCTGTAATGTTCCAGCCAACATGGCGCCTCCAAAACTTAACGCAGCAGGGGAGCATCACTCCTTCTTTGAATGCAATTCCTGTTGCTATCATGTGCACTACCTCTGAGCGATATTTCCCACACGAGTCAGGAAGATGTCGAAATACCATTTATTCGACGTTGTTGACAAACCAGCTTCTGGTGGCGATGTCCGTTCTTCCACGTGGTGCCACTGGAAACTGCTTGCTTTTGCGAGCCGAGTCAATCACGGACAATCGAATGCAGGCGACAGGCCCTAGTGACAGGTCGGCCTACGAACATTCTGTGTCACATCATATGGTTGATGACGTTACAGAGTTCTCGAGATAATGCTACGGCGTCCGCGGGAGCCGACGCGCACTCGCAAAGCCCGGCGAGTGTGGAAAGTATGCGAGGGTCCCTGATGCGAGGACGGCATCGGGGTGCAACTGAGCTAGTCCGAAAGTCCCGCAACGTAGGCAAGAACCGCGTAGCAACGTTGAATGTGGGTACGTTGACGGGCCGCTCGTGCGAGTTGGTAGAAGCACTGGAGCGAAGAAAGATAGATTTCTGTGCGGTGCAGGAGACGAGGTGGTCCTGCAGCAAGTCAAGGGACATAGGACGTGGCTTCAAAGCCGTTCTATGTGGAAGTCCCAGGACCACCAGTGGTGTCGGTATGATCGTCTCCGAGCGTTTCTGTGACGTGATTGCAAGCGTAGAACGTTTCGATGACCGCTTGATGAAGATTGTTGTCGCCGTAGAAGAGCGACGGTGTCATTTCTTTTCCGCGTATGCTCCGCAGACAGGTTGCTCCGAGCAAACCAAGGACGAGTTCTGGTCCCCGCTTGATGAGAAGACAGCGGAAGTGCCGTCACAAGACATGATTGTTGTGGCAGGTGACCTTAATGGTCACGTCGGAGCAACGAAAGACGGCTACAACTGTCATGGTGGTTTTGGATATGGGTCGCGCAACGCCGATGGTGAGCGTATACTTGAGTATGCAGACTCACACGACCTCACCATCGTGAACACCAAATTTAGAAGGCGTGACTCCCACCTCATCTCGTTTTATAGCGGGAACGCCAAAACGCAGATTGACTATGTCCTTGTCAGGCGTCGCGACCAAGGTCTTGTCACAGACGCGAAGACCGTGCCGTATGAGACGGTTGCCACGCAACACCGTCCACTTATCTGCTCGCTGAAGATCACACCTCCGAGGTGTAAACGTGTTGAGCGATGCGGGACGGCTAGAATCAAATGGTGGCGACTGAAAGGGAAGGAAGCAGCTGTTATTTCTCGCATTCGGTTGCCGACGGTAACAACTGTCGACGAAACCTGGAAGGATGCTACCGATGCGATAACTCGGGCTGCCCGCCTCGAACTCGGCACAACGAAGCCTGGACGGCGTTGGGTCGACAAGCAGGCATGGCTGTGGACTGATGATGTCAGAGAGAAGGTCAGGGAAAGGAAAAGGCTATATCACGTATTTATCGGTGATAAAACAGTCGATAATTGGCGGAATTATCGAGAAGCGAAGAAAGCGGCAAAGAAGGCAGTGGCCGGTGCCAAAGCCGCACACTACGCTGATGTGAATGAAAAACTGGAGACGCGCGATGGCGAGCGTTATCTTTACCGCCTCGCCAAAGCTCGCTGTCGCCAAGCAGAAGACATCGAGAAGTTCTATGGCATTAACGACGAGAACGGACATCTTCTGATGGATCGTAAGAGGGCTGTGAAGAGATGGCGCGAATACTTCGAGGAACTCTCGAATGTAGAATTTGAACATCCTGCTGTTCCTTTTGCATCACCTGTATACGGTCCCGTTCAGAAGATCACAGTGAGCGAAACTGAAGCAGCCCTGAGGAAGATGAAGTCAGGCAAAGCCACTGGTCCCGATGACCTGCCAGCTGACCTGTGGAAGTCGAAGGGCTGGTGCGCTGCTGACTGGCTGACTGAGTTTTTCAAGCAGGTTGTTGCTGAGAAGAAAGTGCCTGAGGGTTGGCAGCAAAGCACGACTATTCCGATTTGGAAGAAGAAGGGCAGTCCTGCAGACTGTGCTAGTTACCGACCAATTCGCCTTCTTTCGCACACCATGAAAATCTTTGAGCGAATTGTCGACGGACGTATCCGGGATGTCGTACAGCTTTCCACGAATCAGTGTGGTTTCGTCTCTGGCTGTGGCACTGTTGATGCCATTCACGCTGTTCGTCTTTTGCTAGAGAAACACCGCGAGAAACAGAAACTGGTGCATTTTGCCTTCCTGGACTTGGAGAAGGCCTTCGACCGCGTTCCGCGAGAAGTTATATGGTACGCGTTACAACGACATGGTATCCTTGAAGAGCTTATTGAGTGGGTGCGCATCCTCTACTCGTGCCCAATAAGCCGAGTGCGAGCACCAGCGGGCACCTCGATGGAGTTTCCAATCTCTGTCGGAGTGCACCAGGGATCTGCGCTCTCCCCACTGCTCTTCGTGATCGTCATGGATGCAATTACACGCGATCTCCAAAGGGCAGCTCCTTGGACGCTGCTGTATGCCGATGACGTCATGCTTGCATGCGAAGACAAAGCAGAGCTCGAGCGACAGGCACAGGCGTGGTGCGATCGCTTAGCATTGTTCGGACTCAAACTAAACGTCAAAATGACGGAATACTTGACGACGGATGTGAATGAGCATGGATTCATTAAGATCAATGGTACTGAGCTCTCACGAGTTACATCTTTCAAGTATCTTGGATCAACAGTGACGTCCGATGGCAGTCTAAAGTTGGAGGCGAACGCACGTGTGAGTGCAGCCTGGTCCAAATGGCGTTCGTTGACTGGGGTGCTTTGCGACAAGACAATACCTGAGTACCTCAAGTCGAAGATGTATAGAGCAGTCGTCCGCCCAGTAGCGACGTACGGTGCTGAGTGCTGGCCTGTGACGAAGGAAATTGAAAGCCGCCTCAGTGTAATGGAGACGAAAATGCTAAGGTGGACGGCTGGAGTAACGCGATTGGACCGCGTTCGCAATGAAACCATGTGACAAAGGTTCGGTGTCGCCTCGATAGCTGACAAGTTGCGCGAAGCACGTCTACGATGGTATGGTCACGTCCTTCGCGCTAACGACGACACCGTGTGTAAGATTGGCCTGAATCTTGAAGTCCCTGGAAAACGGCCCAGAGGACGCCCGAAACAACGTTGGCTAGATACGTTGCATATGGACTTGAAGCTAGCTGGTGTCCATCCCGACCAAGCGTTTGATCGGGAGAAGTGGCATCACCAGACCAGAAGAGCGGACCCCGCCACCAAGCGGGCCAAACGCTATTGAAAATGATGATGACAAACCAGCTTCTCTAACTGACATTCTTCCCTTTAAGTTCCCTTGATTAATTCGCTGTCCAGTTCCACTTAGTACCATTATTGGACGAGACTTCAAACCATCGCCCTTTTATCTCATCAAAAATCGCCCTTCACAGCTCTCTCTATCTGGAAGTAGCGCCTTCTATACGCGCTTCGCGAACAAAAAATGGTTGTAAGTGATTCTTTCCTGGAAAATGTGCTAATAAAACGCATTCGTCGACCGACCCAGCATCGGTCGCAGTAGAGGTGCTGCAGTGTCGAGTGTTCCGCTATCTGGACTCTAGGACGGGCGAGAAGAGAAATAGAGAGCAATGCAAGAAAATCCATAGACAAGAGGGCCCGATCGACGAATACATGAAAACATGGTCGTCCTTTACCCTATAAGCGTCGCAGAATTAGGTCGCACTGAAAACAGCATCGTTTCCGTGCTCCAGCGCCAACGCGAAATTTTCGCGCCAACGGCCGATTCAAGCGGCAGCCAACCGTCAAGGTAGAACCAGGCATCTAGATGATCCCTCCATGGGAAACTATCCATCGCCATCACAGACTCAGAACCTTCAGCGCCATTAACGAATGTACACAAAAATATCTGAAGGATGGCTACCAACTTACCACCTCCCATTTGATTCATGTACGAATTGAGATCAAATCCTCCTGGGGCACCACCAAAACCTGGCATGCCTTCCTCGGCACCAGAGTCATCCTCGTCCTTCCATTTGTCAAAGTCCACCTTCAACCAGTGCACCTAAACAATTGACATTTGCAAGACATGCAGCAATGAATACCTCATCGAAGACTAACTGAACAGCATTATTTGAAAACATTCTGGCTAGAGTGGGATAGCTGAACATGGCTGAGATCAAGCCTTGTACATGAAGCATAGTCGCTACCCCTATCTACGCGATGTCAGTTTTAAAAAGACGATTATACAGCACCTAAATAAAGGGAGGGGCGGAGTCACACTGCGGCAGCGGAGGCCGCAGTGAAGAGGGTGTGCACACGATGGCACGTAAAAACACCCCCACGTGCAATCGATTGGGTCAGGCCTTCGCGATGGAGCGCGCGCATCGAGCAGTGCAGTGGAGCCGACGACGCGGCATAGTCCACTGGCTTAGCAGCTTCGATGGAACTGGAAACGATTACAACACTTGGTGCAGTATCTATGAGCACACGGGAGTACTACTGAAGACCGAATAACCCGCGCAACATGCGAGCAACGGATAACGCGTAGTATCATGTAGTATGTGATGTAATTTACTTTGATAATGTACATGTCCATGTACATTGATACAAGTGATGTAATTTAATTTGATCTTTCTAAAGCATTCGATGGGATCGACCATTCTAAACTTATGCAAAACCCTGAACATCTGAAGTTCCACCCCCCTTAGTGTGTAAATGGATACATAATTAACTTTCAGAACGTAGTGTTCAAGTCAACATAGGAGCTACTTTTTTAGTCTGTAAGCTAGTGAAGAGCAGAGTTCCCCAGGGAGGGGTCCTTTTTTCAGTTCTCTTCGCTATATACGTAGCTGAGCTGACGTTAATTCTTGAGGAAAGCGGCGTTCTTGTAAGCAGTTTGCAAATGATATCAAGATCTATAGGAAAATTGAATGCGGAGGGAATACATCGTGCATTGGAAAAGTTTTATGAGCGGTCAAATCTGGAGGTTACCTTTTGCTTCCAAGAAAAATGTACACATGAGATTGAGAGGGTCGGAGTGCTCTGCTGGTTAAGCGTTGCAGTTCACGTATCTTATCTTTCGATGTCTTGGAATAGACGATAAACAACGTTTAGTGCACGCATATAAAACATATGTAAGACCAGTAGTGGAGAGCGGAGACCCTAACCCTAAAGCCAAAATGATGAAGTCAACTCAAACTACCATGTTTCATACCTGAAAGCCTTCCATTTGATAACCGTGGAACTCCAACCTTTGACATTATCACCAAGGGCATGTAGATTTTTTCAGCTTTCATTAAGATTAATTCTGGGTAGGGGTAACTGTTTAAATCAGGCATTTTGGACCAAACCCATATAATAACGTCGAAATTGATGCGATTCTTCTAAAAAACGTGGATTTCAAGAGGCCTGTATGAGCAAAACTGAGTGTGTGACGCATACACTCAGTAAGAAACTGCATTTACAACCACGAATCGTAAGAGCAGTTCCAAAGTGCATTTGTTTAGCATCTACCGTGCCTCAGTTCCGTAACAGGCCTTGCAAAGTGCTTTTCCTTAGCGTTTACTGTGAAACACGGCGGTCGTGAATGTAATTTCGAATTACGCTAAGTCGGCACTGTTTTCCATAATGTAAACTCCTGTTCTCCTCGAAGCTGCTAAGCCAGTGGACTATACCGCGTGATCGGCTCCACTGCACGGTGCGCGAGCGCGCCCCATCGCGAGAGGCTGACCCAATCGATTGCACGTGGGGGTGTTTTTACGTGCCATCTGTGCACACTTTCGCTGCCGCAGCGGCAGTGGCAGCGAGGAATGACCCGGGCATTCCTCACTGTCGCTGCGTGCGGCCGCGGCGCACTCCAACAGTGCCGCAGTATGCAAAACCAGCTCCGCCCACATTCCACTGCCCGCTGCAAAGTGTGCATGCGGCTTTAGGGTGCGCACGAATGCGCACGATTTTGGGGGCGGGGTCTCCAGCACTGGGGACGAGCAGTCGCAGCGATGCTCACGTGATTCCGGCGCGTTTGCTGATTGAGTCAGGAGGATCGAGGCTTGTCTCACGCATGTTTAAGGCTCATAATCGAATTTGGCATTGTTTTAATACCAGGTTTTTCAGAAAACGGCTGAGCTCTTCAGTTTTCCAGTCATTTGTTATCATTCACTCGCCGTTTTGAGAGAGCACACATGTGAAAGAGGGGCCTGTCGACTAGAGTAGCATGGTTGTATACGTTGGCGGTGAAAGAGTGTGTCAGACGGCGAGGAGAGCATGGTTGGCGCGGAGAGCGCGATACAACGCGACAACTTGTCCCAAATGGCGGCCACTGCCGTTGTTCCCGCCCCCAAAATCGTGCGCATTTGCATCCACCCGCGGCTTTAGCCCCAGTTTATACTTGCGCCGCCACGCGGTGCGGCACCACGACCGCCTAGATATCGATTTTTCGCGGCGCAGAGTCGATATCTATCCTGACCATCGTGCCGCGCCGCGCAGCGGTGCAAGTGTAAACTAGGGCTTAGGCGTTCCAAACGAAATCCATTGCTGCGCTGCCCAAAGGCCAACAGTGCTACTTAACCTGATGTAGAATAACCAAAGCATACAGCTCAAAGCTATACCGCTTCATGTTCTGAAGAATAATGCTAGGACAGCCATGGTGAGCCAAAAAACCCACCTTTCCCTTCTCCTTTAATAGCCGAGGCCACCATTTTGATTCCTTCTTTGGGATATTCAATTCAATAACACGAGTATTCGTGGGAGTGCGTTTCATCTCGCTACCGAGAATCTCGTCAAAAAATTCCAAAGTCGTCTCAAATACTTCGGTGTGGCTGGTGCCTCTGAAAATCTCCTTCGTTAAAAAACAACGGTTGTTGGGAACCGCAGGTTGACTTGCACACGAAAACACTTACTTGAAATGAAGTTTTGAGCTATCGGCAGTGAGATCTTCAATGGTAACATCATCAATTTCAATGGTTACATATAAAAATGAGTCTCTTTGAGCCCAAATAACCGGAGGCTGACGAGCTGCCATCCTGAAAAAGGGGATCCATGAAAACTATGAAGATCTTGTTGAAACGTTACGCAATCTCGAGAGTAAACGAATCAAGATTCAGACTGGGGGACAGCTAAAAGGTAAGGCTAGATGGTGAGCGGACTACACCATCCAGCTCTAGCCTTACGTTCTAGCTGTCCAGATCACACAGTAATTCGCAAAGGAAACAGGCGTCCAAGAGGAGGAACCTGAAAGAAAAGCAAGTCCCTAGTCCTGTGAGACAACTGACAAAATTGCCACCTATCTCCCCATTCCGAACTGAGGTCGTAAACCTAGAACTCAGAGCTAAACGCCCCATGCACCCAATCAAACCACACTTGGACTCCATACAACAGGACAAGCAGACCGCCGCAAAAATCGCAACGAATTTGCAACTCGGACCAGGCTTTCAAATTGAAATTTAAAGGGCGGGAGTCTTCGAGAAAACGGGAGCGCTGCGGGACCCACATACAAGCGACACCGTGCATCCTTTAAGAATCATTTTGTGTAACATTTCAGAAAAACCTGTCTGAGCTCTAGCTATGTGGTTTTACTACCAGACGTTCAACGGCCTAGCTGCCACCAAATGTCTGGTTGGGGGCTTCGGCCCCACTCCCCGAGAGTGGAACAACCCCAGTCTTCTTTCATTCTCCTTTAGGCTTTCTTACTTTTACTGCAGTAAAAAGACGTTATATTATACAGACTAGTTCAGCGGGATGTGGTAGTGCAGAATCCACTGCTCCTATGAAGCCATCCACCCTGTGTCGCATGTACGTGATTTGTTCTCCGAAGAGCCCGTTCTCTACGTGGCGAGAAACATCATAAAAGTCCCAATCCGAAGTGCTTAATCTGCAGAAACATAGTTAAAATTAGTCGGTATTGGTACACCGTTTACGATTCGACGGCAATAATACTCCTCCGAACCAGGGATGAGCGGATTTTCTGTCATATGTTTTCTGATTTTCTGGCCATTTTGCGCAGTTTTTTTTCTGTTTTCTGGGAAAATGCTCAAAAATTGGCCAGAAAACAGAAAAAATGCGGCAAAGAAAATTATATCATGGAAGTCCAATGAAAAGCATCCAAAAAGTATTATAGAATCATGGGTTCATTCCAAAATAATGTTTCTAGAGTATTTTGAATGGCAAGCATGTGGTGTTTTTAGAAGTGCTCGTGTATAAATTGCGCCATAAACTCATGAACTATACCGCTTTTTTGCTTGATTGAGTGCTGCTGACAAGGAGTTACAAGAACGGAGGCAGCGGACGGTTGACATTTCTTCTACCGTAATCCGCGCGCAATATGTGCTTGTGGTGCAGTCACGGACGCCCGGGATGACGTACGAGTTGACGCCTATATTGCATTTTTGTGGCGATAAACACGCAGTTGTGGTGTGCGAGCCAAATCTGTACGAAGAAAAAATTTTGCCTGTCAGATAAAGAGGGACCACCTTCCAAGAAACTTTAGTTACACGGACAAGGAAAAACGAGACATGAGGTTAATGAAGAAGACAAACAAAGGCGCAAATAGGGTCGGAGGGGGGGGGGGTCAATATGGCCTGCCGCGGCGAGCAGCGACGGCGAGTAGCTACATACAGCGCATGGAAATGCATCTTATCTCCTTGTTTCGATTACCTATCCGTGTCTTATCTGCTTCCCGATTGGGCAGGGGAGGGAACTCCAGGATGTAGGCAATCTTAACACGGGGCGTCACTCGAGCAACACCCTGGAGTCCCTTCCCTTGTCCAAATCTGTGCTCTCCTCCGCTGAGGCGATTGACTGATGTGAATTCCGTAGGAAACCGTATTATTCTAGGTCAGTAGAATAAGCATGGGCGCAATGTGGCTTGGGGGGGGGGTCACCCCCCTACACAACGGTTTGTGCTTTTTGAAACCGGATTTTTTTTTGCAGCACTGGTGGATTCTACCCCTACAGTGAACTGAGGTAGGCCATTTCCGATGTAATTTCACACACACGTATCCTTTACTAAGGCGGACAACCACTGAGTAGGGGGGTGACCCCCCCCCCCGAGCCACATTGCGCCTAAGCATGTTTCGGAGCACGAAATGTTTCTGACTAGTGTTTCGTGTGGTTTCAATTTCATTGCAAAGAAATCAGTATCAAAAAGGCTTTATGAGTCCATTTGCATCTACTAACACACTGGTCTACTAATACAGAGTGGCAACGACATCGCTACACTCTGTGATGGGTAGCCGTGAAGACTACGAAACGATTGAAATATCAGGCGTAAAATGAGTGTTTCCACCTACCATCTTTATTGGCGCAGAAGACATAACAAAAGTGAAGGGTGCATCCCTATGTCCATATGTTGTTACTTGATGCCTTTCCATAAGCTGCGACCTGGCCTCTCAAACTTACTCTTCAGAAGCTTTTTCCCGGAAAGAATCCAATATTTGACGCTGACGCAGGCGTCATCTCGGGCGTCCGTGACTGCACCGCAAGCACATATTGCGCGTGGATTATGGTAGAAGAAATGTCAACCGTCCGCTGCCTCCGTTCTTGTCAAGGAGTTTTATCATTGGACGTTTCTCGACTTACATAATTCGGCTTCGTATTCTTTTCGATACCAACATTAGTTAGGAGCGTCCGCGATTACGTACAATTTTATATTAAAACTGTAAAACCAGTGTTCTGAGGGGCATGTAAATATGTAGTAACTAGCCACTTGTCCTAGAGTTACTGTGCGTAGAACTGTTCCCCACCGCCGGTTTGAAAATAGGAAAATGTTGGCCGGTCATCCCCATATTTGCTTTCTGGGAGCCTTTGGCGAAGCTGCTTTTCCAACTCTGAACCTTGCTCAGCTTTTGGCTGTCAAAAATTAGTAGGAGACAGAAAAGTTTTTTAGTTATCTTTGATTTCGCTGATGTGGTGATACGGTAGTGATACAAGAAATTTTTCATTTATCACATGCATCATATAATAGTAAGAAAATTATCGACGAAGCTCGGGACTCCGGAGGCATTCTCTCACTTGCGTGAGTCGTGTCACTCCGAGCATCGTCCTCTCGATTCCACGCTGTGCGACCCTGATCGTGTGTTCATCCTGCTTTCGTATAGCCCAGGTTTCTGAGGCGTATGCTAGGGCAGGAAGAACAGTGGAGTCGAATAGGTGGGCACGGAGTCGGACGTTCTTCATCTTCTTCGCGACTTCTTCGACGCTCTTGCATGCTTCCCAAGCCGCTCTTTTCCTCCTGCTCAGCTCTGGTGCTAGGTCGTTGGCCGTGTTGACTTCGCGACCCAGATAGCGAAGCTTAAGGTGGAGCATTCGGAGATGTTCGTTCCGTTGAGCGAGGCATCAGAAACTTGTGTGTTCCTCATGAACATCGTACTCGTAAGATCCAGCTGCAGTCCATCGTTTACACATACACGATTGAAGTCGGCCGCCTGGCTAATGCACGATGTCTTGAGCTCGATGTTGTCAGCGAAGCGAAGATGATGCGGTTGCTGGCCGTCGACTCTCACTCCCATCTTCTCAATCTAGTTCGCGCATGATGTTTTCGAGGGTGGCGCTGAGAAGCTTCGAGGATAAGGTATCCCCTTGCCGAACCCAGCTTTTCATACTGATGACGGCGTCGTTGTAGAATGGGGAAATGTTGATCATGAATCCACTGTGCAGCTCTCAAAGTACTCTACTGTGCTGAGTAGGAGCGCCCTGAGTGAGCAGGGCTTCGAGGACCGCTTCAGTTTCGACGGAATCGAATACCTTCTTCAGGTCAATGAACGTAAGGCATTGAGGCGGCTGATACTCTCGCAATTCTTCGATGAGCTTCGTACAAGAAAACGCATTCTCGAAGAACGAGGCAGAATGAGGCTTCATCATCTTCGGTACTCTGAAAAGCCAGTTTCTTACTAATGGGACCATTAATCGGGCGTGAGCTGTGAAACGGAGCTGATAAGTAATGTTGCATACTTCAAATATCGAGATCCTAGGATCTATCAGTCAAGATTTACAATTTGCCAATTGTATTGAATTTGGAGTGTGCTAGAAGTTTTTATAAACGCTTGGGAGTTAAAACGCTGGAACACGATCACATTTCTATTGATACAAATCATTCGCTAAGGGAAAAATGGATCTTTGGGTTTAATAATTAGGTCGTATGATAATTTCTGTTTGCTCCGAAAATTTTAAAAAATTCCGCCCAGCCCTAGTCACTCTCTCTACCTCTTCCCCCTCCCCACTAATACTTCTTTACCTATGTGCTGGCAAAGGAACGGAATAGGAGTCAAGCACGCAGATGTGACACTGAGTCCCAACTCATGTGTACCACGTTGCCGCGACGTCTATGACACTTCTGCAGCCCGACACAGGTGCCATTACTTCTGTGACCCGTATTCAGAACCCAACGCAAAGCGGGCGATATTGAAGGGAAATACTGGTCCCCCTTATTCCCCCCCCCCCCCTTCTTGTGGTCTCCCTTTGGTGGTCCCGTCTTCACTGCTCCCTCTCAAGTTGGACGCCTGCGGCACGTCTTTTGAATCCTGACGAACTTGAACGACGTCAAGGGCACGTCTCCTGAATCCCTACGCACGTTGGACGACGTCTAGTGACGTTTTCTGAGTCCTGACTCACGTTGAAGGACGTCTGGCGCAGGCGTTTTGAATCTCTACGCACGTTGGACGACGTCTTCGGCACGCCTTCTGAATCCTGACGCACATTAAACGACGTCTAGGGCACGCCTTCTGAATCCCTACGCTCTGGACTTGATCCCCATTCATACCCTGACGCGCTGCCCGCTGAATATAAATCGCAAACTTGGGAGATCAACCGCAAAGGTTATCAGTTCGCCAGCAATCTTCCATGGTTAACCTGGAAGAAAACCGGCTGGAGAAATACGCCGCACTGTCGTAGGTATCTCATGGCTTCAGTTCTCTACGTGACTGACAACGTGACCGACGGATCAAGCGATTTATATATACAGTCCCCTCTCGTTATGTCGCGTTTGAATGGACCGGAGAAAATCCGCGTTATAACGGGAGATGTGTCCTAACCGGAGCTGACCTTTTTTGGACTCTTAGAGACTCGTATTATTTAGAATCGCATACAATGGCTAAATATGGCTATAGTAATGAAATGTGTGGCCAAGAGGAGAGTGCGGAGACAAACAAGAATAAGGATGATGGATAAAGGACGGCATTATTCAATCCTCTTTAGGATGCGCCACGCATTCTACTTCTAAGGATGTCGTGGAGGCCAGTGAATGCGCATTTGGCCATATACTTGCGGTGGCCAGCCGATGAACATGTCAGCGTTTTATCCTTCCCAGACAAGTCTGGTACCAATTCACCGACCCAGGAGGAATGGAAGGCTTGGTTGGGCGGGAAATCTGAACCAGTAACCTGGTGTCGGGTGCAGGTGACAGCCGGCATCTCCTCCGACTACGCTTCACGCGCCCGTGAAGGCAAATTGCATCTTTAAATTATTGATGAATTCCTGTCCTCAGGGATACTCTCCGCTATACGCATAAGTATGACAGAACAGTATGCGAGCAATAAGAGTATCAGAGAAAATTTAGAAGTTTATCAACAGCAAAACTGTGTAACCTGATGTTACAATATCTTTTGCCGCCATCAAAACTCGCACCAGGCAGGACATGGACCCGCACTTTCTATTTTCTAGGCAGGATGTTAACCCACTACGCTATTACAGATGATAAATCGCGCGCCGCATCTGCTACATCTTCGTTGCAGTTGTAGCGACCTCTCAGCACTCTTCCACGATATCTGGATATTGCATGTGATCAAGCAGCGCTGTTGCTGTAATTATACCCGGAAAGCAGAGCGTGTAGGCAGAAATCCTACATGGTGCGGGAGTACTGATCGCAACTAAACATCTTGTTACAGCGCGTGACCACTATACCAGCTGCTATGAGCTTAGAACAAATGTGTAGGATATCCTTTGTTTTGAATAATCTGAGCTTTAATCCACACATTCTGTCGCTTCTGATAGAGGAAATCTCCCAACATACGATATCTTCTAGCGACTACCGGGAGCCTTATACTGTGCTCGACATATTGCTGACTATGACCACTTTTGTGGGCCGCGCACGCAAGAAAAACGTCTACATGTATCTAGTTCATTGTATTGTGAATACTCAACTAGGATCTACATCTATGAATGTTTAATAGTATATTATAGAGCAAATAGGGATGAATGATAAGGCTTAGCATACTTAGGTGAACACTCTAAGATAAGTACCATTGAGCCAGAGGTGGTTGGCCCCACTGGCTGTCGGAGATATTTGTAGCTCCGCCTCTGCATATTGTCTATTTTAACCTGCTGCGATGTGTTATTCGCGTTGTGTTCTGTTGGTTATAAAGTAATAAATCACTTATTACAATTGGCTACAGACGCATCCGTTGGGGAACCACTAAATTGATCCGGAAATGCGAACGCTTGGTCGAGACGGTTGACCTCTGGCTCGCTTTTCTTGGTCAGTCCGCAAGCATTCGCCATCTTTGTCTTGTTGACCTGTATTTCTGCCATTTTCACCCTAGAATTTACTTCGTTTTGTTTGAATTAGAACTTTTCCTGCCACGCGGGTCTTTTCTTAGCTTTTCTGGCTCTCTCAGATGAGAGTTCGCACAAGCGAGCTTTTTCAGCGATTTCTATTGGCCCCTGTGTTGACGTTTAACCACAAAGCACCTCTGATTTAATCTCTTTCCAATGAGTTGGAAAGAAACTTTTTGCTTGCTAGTAAGGGAAGGCTTCGAAAGAACGGGTTCCCCGAGGAACGCTTAATAGAGTGCTTTTTTGATTTCTTCCTTCCCTAGCAATGGAGTGAAGTTTCAGTTGCTTCCAGGGCTCTCCTGAGAGAACACGGTAGGAAGGCTTTATTAAAGTTTTCCTGGTTCCCCGAGGAACGCTTCTGGAGTACTTTTTTAGTTTCTGTCTCTCACTGGGGAGAGCTAGGGCTGGAACTTTTGCGTGGGTTTGAATCCGCGGCTTATGCACCAATTTGTTAGTTCACCAACGGATGCGTCTGTAGCCAATTGTAATAAGTGATTTATTACTTTATAACCAACAGAGCACAACGCGAATGTTACATCACAGCAGGTTATATAGACAATCGAGCAGAGGCGGAGCTACAAATATCTTCGATAGTTAGCCAATGGGGCCAACCACCTCTGGTCTTGCAGGGAGGCACCGCTCCTGGAGTGGACTACTTGAGCGCTATCCCTATTGCCCTAAATTATGCCTTTGGATGTTACTCAATGGTACTTATCTTAGAGTGTTCATCTAAGTATGCTAAGCCTTATCATTCATTCCTATTTGCTCTATATTATACTATTAATCATTCATAGATGTAGATTATCCGATTAGAGATTCACCATGTAGGACAGTCCTACCCCAAGCCACTTAACGCCAAAAAGAATCAGTTCATAAAGCAAGACCGCATTCTCTTCTGATACTGATTTCTTTGCAATAAAATTACAACCGCATGAAAAACTTTTGGCGCTATGGTAGTGGGGTGGGGTCACAATAGCATGCCGCGGCCGGCAGACGCGGCGGGTAGCTACATATATCGATTGTAAATGCAGTCTTATCTCCGCAGTTCGATTACAGATCCGTGATTTTATTTGCTCTAGTTTTGGGCAGGGGAGGAAACTCCAGGATTTAGGCAACTTTAACACGGGTGCGTCATTTGAGCCACACCCTGGAGTCCCTCCCCCTGCCCAAATCTGTGCTCTCCTCCGCGTCAGCAGAGGAGAGCTATAGCATTGTTTGTTTTCTTTACTATTAGTGTGTCATTGTATCTTTTTTCGTGTTAGAGACACGTTTTATAAGGTGACCCTTCTAACTGCCATAGAGCCTGGTTTTATTTAGAAAATGACTCTTGATGCTTTGAGAGGAGGCATTTTACAGACATGTTTCACCACGTAGTGTGCTCGTATGTGCTTGTCGTCTTATCTAGAGTGCGCAGAACCAGGCAAATGAAGGGACTTCAGGGTATGGTGTATCCATGCTGTTCGTGTGGAAACTGCTCTCGTCGCTTCAGAGGAGTTCACAGCTGCGATGCTGGGCGAAATTGATTAGAAATTAGAAAATTGAATACTGTTCCCACAATTGAACTTCTTCGAGTGGAACTTGACTAGGAAATGGCTCTAGATGTTCTCTAACATACTCATGGTGGTGAAATGGCAGTTCAACCTCGTACACACATTATAGGAAAGGATCCTTGTTTAGCAGAAGGTTGAAGCCATCTGTATTGTGTACCAAAGATTTTGGACATGCAGTTTTCTTGGTGACGACGTCACGTGTTAGCTTCGTGAAGACGTTGTGTGCGCTTCACTTCCAAACTAAAAACCACTTATCAAGACCGATCTTGGAGACAAGTGATGTGCGACGCTTCGTCCCAACTCATTTAGGTTCGCTTCCTAAATAAAAACCACTTAAGAAGTCGAATTCTCGAGACAAATGATAGGTGATGCTCCGTTTCGACTTATCTGGTTTCCTTCCTTCAGGGGCCGTATGCTATACTTCGGACCGAATCGAATAATTTCGAATGAATATTCGAATAAATTCGAATATTCGAATATTCGGTGAGGTCCAAAATTCGAATATATTCATTATTCGAATATTCGATGAGGCCAAAAATTCGAAATTATTCATTGTTCGAATATTCGCTGAGGCCCAAAATTGGAATATATTCGTTATTCGAATATTCGACAAGGTCCAAAATTCGAATATATTCGTTATTCGACTATTCGACGTGCCCCAAAATTCGAATATATTCGACGCTACTGAGATAGACTACTGGGAGTCAATTTTTGCGCATTCTGGATATAACTCGCCTAAAGTCAAGTATATGAAAAACCAAGGATATATTTGAGCTCAGCAGCTCGAGCTCTATCGTTTGGTATACATATTTCATATGGAACCATGAAATTGGTGGCGATGTCCGTTCCTCCACGTGGTGCCACTGGAAACTGTTCGCCTCTGCGAGCTAAGCTAATCACGGACATTCGAGTACAGGCGACAGGCCCTAGTGACAGGCCGGCCTATGGAGATCCCATGTCACATCACATGGTTGATGACGTTAAGTGAGTATCGAGATAATGCTACGGCGTCCGCGGGAGCCGACGCGCTCTCGCAGGGCCCGGAGAGTGTGAGAAGTACGCGAGGGTCCCTGATGCGAGGACGGCATCGGGGGGAACTGAGCTAGTCCGAAAGTCCCGTAACGTAGGCAAGACCCGCGTAGCTACGCTGAATGTGGGTACGTTGACGGGCCGCTCGTGCGAGTTGTCAGAAGCACTGGAGCGAAGACGAATCGACTTATGTGCGGTACAGGAGACGAGGTGGTCCTGTTGTAAGTCAAGGGACATAGGCCGAGGCTTCAAGGCCATTCTGTGCGGCAGTCCCAGGACCACCAGCGGAGTTGGTGTAATCGTCTCCGAACGTTTCCAAGACGCGATTATAAGCGTGGAACGTTTTAATGACCGCTTGATGAAGGTCGTAGTCGCTGCTGAACAGCGTATGTATCATTTCTTCTCTGCATACGCTCCGCAGGCAGGCTGCTCTGAGAGAGCCAAGGATGAGTTTTGGACCCTGCTTGATGAAAAGACAGCAGAGGTACCGGCAGAAGACGCTGTCGTTATCGCAGGTGACCTCAACGGTCATGTGGGGACTGCGAAAGATGGTCGCAGCTGTCACGGCGGTTTCGGATATGGAGCACGTGACGCTGATGGTGAGCGAATCCTTGAGTATGCGGGCTCGCATAACCTCATCATCGCGAACACCGTATTTCGAAAGCGTGACTCCCATCTGGTGTCGTTCTATAACGGGAGCACCAAGACACAGATCGAATTCATCCTTGTGAAGCATCGCGATCGAAAGCTGGTTACAGATGCGAAGGTGGTGCCGTACGAGACTGTCGCCGCACAGCACCGTCCGCTGATATGCACTCTTAATTTCGTCCCTCCGAGGCTGAGGCATGTCGAGCGATGCGGTCCACCGAGAATCAAGTGGTGGCGATTGAAGGAAAACGCTGCAGCTTTTGTTTCTCGTATTCGGTTACCGACGGTGACAACCGTCGACGAAACATAGAATAAAAATAAAAATAAAACAAGATGCAACCGATACGATTTTACAAGTTGCATGCTCTGAATTAGGCATGACCAAGCCTGGACGCCGCAAGTTCGAGAAGCTGGCGTGGCTGTGGACTAACGACGTAAGAGAAAAAGTCCGAGAGAAGAAAAAATTATATCACGCGTTCCTGCGCGACAAGACTGCAGACAAATGGCGTATGTACCAGGAGGCGAAGAAAGCGGCAAAGAAGGCCGTAGCCGTTGCAAAAGCCGTCCATTATGATGATCTCAGCGATAACTCGAGACGCGCGATGGTGAACGACATCTTTCTCGACTTGCCAAGGCACGCCATCGTCAGGCCTAGGACATCGAGAAATTCTTGGGCATCAACGATGAGAATGGCCATCTACTGACGAACCGCAAGGGGGCTATGAAACGATGGCATGACTACTTCGAGAGAATTTCGACAGAAGAGTTTGCCCATCCACCCATCCCTCCTACGCACGGTCTTCTGCAGAAAATCACTGTGGAGGAGACGGAAGCGGCTTTGAAGAAGATGAAGCCAGGCAAAGCAACGGGCCCCGATGATATAGCGTCCGACCTATGGAAGTTGAGGTGCTGGAGTCCTGCTGAGTGGCTAACGAAGTTTTTCAACCAGGTTGTTACGGAAAAGAAGGTACCTGGTAGTTGGCAGGAAAGCACGACGATCCCGATATGGAAGAAGAAGAAGGGCAGTCCTGCGGACTGCACGAATTACCGTCCAATTCGCTTGCTCTCGCACAGCATGAAAATCTTCGAGCGAATTGTAGATGGACGTATTCGCGATATCGTCCAACTTTCCACCAATCAATGTGGCTTCGTAGCGGGCAGTGGCACCATCCATGCCATACATGCTGCTCGTCTTCTGGTAGAGAGACATCGCGAAAATGCACATAGCTTTTCTCGACTTAGAGAAATCATTTGATCGTTTACCGCGTGAGGTTATATGGTACGCCTTACGACAACACGGTGTTCCTGAAGAGCTTATTGTGTGGGTGCGCATACTTTACTCTGGTCCAAAGAGTAGTGTGCGAGCGCCAGCCGGCACATCGGCGGAGTTTCCTATCTCCGTTGGTGTTCACAAGGGCTCTGCGCTTTCCCCGCTCCTATTCATTGTCGTAATGGATGCCATTTCGAGAGACCTTCAGAAGCCTGCCCCTTGACGCTGCTGTATGCAGATGACAAGCGAAGAGAAGATTGCAAGCGAAGAGAAGAGCGAACTCGGGCGACAAGCGCAAGCTTGGTACGACCGCTTGGCGATGTTCGGGCTCAAGTTAAACGTCAAAAAATCTGACGACAGACGTAAACGAAGCCGGGTCCATTGAGATCAATGGCACTGCGCTAGTACGAACGACGAACTTCAAGCACCTTGGATCTGCAACCTCGTCTGATGGTAGTTTGACGTACGAGGTGAACTCGCGCGTGAACGCAGCGTGGTCCAAATGGCGCTCGATGACAGGCGTTTTATGAGACAGGAAGATACCGGAACACCTTAAGTCGAAGATTTGTAGAACCATTGTCCGACTAGCAGCGATGTATGGAGCTGAGTGCTGGCCTGCAACCAAGGAGGTTGAGACTCGCCTCAGCGTAATAGAAACGAAAATGCTGAGCAGGACGGCTGGTGTTACGCCTCTGGGCCGACTCGCAACGATGAAATACGCCAGAGGTTCGCTGTCGCCCAATTGCTGACAAGTTACGTGAAGCTCGCCTTCGGTGGTATGGCTACGTTCTTCGAGCTAGTGGTGACGCTGTTAGGAAGATTGCCGTAGATGTGCCCGGAAAACGGCCTAAAGGGCGGCCGAAGCAGCGTTGGCTTGATACGTTGCATGTTGACCTAAAGGTTGCTGGTATCCATCCCGATCAAGCATTTGATCGCGTGAAGTGGCGTCACCACACCAGAATAGCGGACCCCGCCTCGAAGCGGGACAAACGCTGAAGAAGAAGAAGAAGAAGATATGGAGGAAATTATTCGAAATGGGAAACATGTTTAATTACCCAAGCGAAGGCCGACCAATAGACTTGAGAAACATGAACGATGCGGCCAAGGTCGACCTCTGTCGAAAGTACTTCATCGTCGGTTTGTTTGGTCTACCGTTGGTGTGGCTTAGGAACTCATCCTGGTTCTTTGGTTGAGGCTTTCTTCGACCGCAATCACCGGCCATCAATACCAATCGGAAGTATGTCACGCTGAGTGCCAAGGAGCGATCTTCTGGTTAATAGTACTATGTGTCTGGGAGACCATATTCCAGTCGTACCGTTCGAGAAGTGTCGCATGGGCAGACTATTTGACATTCATCTTCTCAGTCGGAAGGGTATAGACTGGCTATGATCTCACCCCAAATTGCCACAGCATCATTCATCCTTCTCAAAGTCCTTTTCTGTGATTCACTTGTAGGAGACCTTATTTCTCAGCTTAACGGCGAGGTGTTTCCTCACTCAATTGTTGTTTTTTCTTGTCCGGGTTTGTAAAATAAAACATCATACATATTGACATAATGCCTTTAAATAACATGTCGTGTTTGAGATTACGTTTATTTCTGTATTTGCTTTACGAGGGTCATTAGAAGCCGTAGAATATCTACAATTTCAACCAAAGTATTCGCTATTGATAAATTTTGTGGCATTATGTCAGTTGTGCGTTACGGTCGGAATTCATTAAGATTAGAAGAGTTTGGAATTGAAAATTGAAGACACGATCTTACAGAAGAATTTAGAAAAGGCATTTAGCCTAGGGCTCAATTTGACTTTCATTTCAAATACATCTGTCGTATACTTCATCACTTCACATTCACCGAATCGAATAATTTCGAACGAATATTCGAATAATCATTATTCGAATATTCGGTGAGGCCCAAAATTCGAAAATATTCATTATTCGAATATTCGACGGGGCCCAAAATTCGAATATATTCATTATTCGAATATTCGGCAAGGTCCAACATTCGAATATATTCATTATTCGAATATTCGACAAGGTCCAAAATTCGAATATATTCATTATTCGAATATTCGGTTTTTCGTGAAACCGAATATATTCGATTATTCGTTTATTCGAAAAATTTTTGGAAGGACACAAGTATACCGTATGCTCGTGCTCCCCCGTTGGGGGAAAATCAATCAATATCAGCATATCTCATCACACCCCGATCCCCCATCGGGGGAGACTCGGGGTAGACGAGCATGAGGGGCGGTCTTTATGTACGAATGGTCGCTGCGCCCGCGACGACGACTGTCGCGTGCGCAATGAGCTCCGCAGCGGTCGTTGGAGCTGTGCCTCATGACTTGCTGCAGACACTAGGTTTGAGTTGTTATCCCTTTCTGCTGTTGCAGGAGCTGGGGGAAAACATGCTCTGGTCCAGAAATTAAGTTCGAGTTATAAAACTAAGCAACTTTCTAATGCTCAATGCTATATTATGCTTCTTCAGGAAAAGCTGAAAATATGACACACTATCGCAGTGAAACTGACTTTGTATACACTTTCTAACACTTGGTGTTCAAGTTTTGATGCAGGTCTAGATACCACTGGCCGCTGAAGTCACCCAATTGCGACGTCTTCTGCCGCGCTCGCCGCGCGAGTCGTCGCGTCAGCGGCGACCATTCGTACATAATGTCCCGCAGCCAGACGAGCATACGGCCCCAGGCGTCATCTTGGACGTCCTCCATGATTGCACCAGACACAAAGAAACGCGCGTGGAGATTACGGTAGACCCAATGTCAACGGTCCGCTGCCTCCGTTCTTGTCTCCAACCCTATTCCGCGCCCTTTTGTGTTGAGCGAAACTAAACATTTTATGCAACATTGGTGCGTTCTACACCTATGATGACACAGAGTAGGCTATTTCTGATGTAATTTGGCGTCAATACACCCCCCCCCCCCCCCGAGCCGCTTTGCGCCTTATTTTTTGTTTCTGCCGATTCAGTTTGCGAGTGGTATTTCGCGATCTATTTCTCCTGCCACCTCGCATCAGTGTAGACGAGGAGTTGTCATATGTCCTGTTACTTCTCTCCTTTTGGATCAATTGCTCAAAATGTTATCGAAGTGTGAAGGAAGGTAGAGCCTTTCTATGGACCCTTCCTTCTGTTTGAATTCTTAATTTTCGACCTCTTAAAAGTTCAGTTTCAGAAAGCTTGGGTTCCAGTCATTGTTGAACAGGTCATAATGTCGGATGAGAAGATGCTGAGTAAAAAGTAAGTCATGCTTCTCAGATATGGTGCTTTTGGGCTTTGTCTTGCCCGCCGCCTCTCAGTCCACCCCGGTGTTTGCCGAAGGTCAGTTGTGACTGCAAATTGTCTTGTTTGGTTGGGATGGAATTTCTTTAGTGAACAGAAGAGACTGGCTAAGCAAGCCCAAAAGGAGAAGGAACGTCTGGAGAAGGAAGTTAAGCGGAGCGCTGCGTCAGGTCAAGTGAAGTCGAAGTCTGAGAAGGTTTGAATGGCTCAGATTCATTGTAGGGCTGTAGAGAAGCGCAACACCACGTTTAAGGTTGTGAAGGAAGCGGACCCATCGGATCCACAGGAGTACTTCAACATGAGAGTGGCTATGATCAACGGCAGACGTGCTGCTGGGCAAAATCCGTTCCCTCACAAGGTAACTCATCGCTAGATTTTGATCATTCCCTGGCGACCCCTGCACTGAATTTCTCCGCGAGCTCCAGTTCCTCTCCATGGTATGGGGACTCACGCGGAAACTCAGTGTCACATGGGCTTTCGTAGTACCAGTTCTCCAGTTTTCTAAGTGTTGTGATGAACCTTTATTTTCTTTGCAGTTCCACGTCTCTACATCTATTGCCGCCTTCATTGAAAAGTACGATGGGCTGCAGAAAGAGCAAGTTCTAGAGAATGAACCCGTTAGCATTGCTGGTTAGCTTGAAGCTGCCTCATTATTTGATTGATGCTCTCTGAACGTAGCAGTTTGAGGTCGAATCTACTCAAAACGAGAGTCAGGGAAAAATCTTGTATTTTACGACGTCCATAGCGGTGGAACGCGTCTACAGGTAAGGTCTTCTTCGGACAGTTCTGCGTGATTTTCCTCTTTTTCTGTGCGTTTCTACGGTTACGTTCTCAGCAGCTAGCGCCATGTAGATGCTGGTGCTGATGTTGAATAAGCATGACAAGGATCGCGCAGCATAGAGCTGAGGCGTACACCATAAAGCATAGACGCTTCGCTTACTATGATAACGCGACTTCTCCCAATCAAAAGCCTATTTCCTATGCTTCGATTTGCCCGCTCAGATTTGATATTCAGAAACGTTTTGTGGAAGGACTCGAGTAAGGCAGTAAGCATTCCTCTCAGTGTTCTAGAATGCGGTACAGACTGTGAGTTTGTCAATATTCCTCGAATTTGGATGATGGCAATCTAGTAATCGTCGTTCATGATGAACCTCAAGACACTAGCCGGAGTACACGCCGTAACTGCCGAATAATATCTTATCGTTAGCTACAAAAAACGCAATTATGCAGTGATGAATATTAGGGTGGGCCAAAAGTAATGAGGCTCAACATGCCGTGCCCATATATGTCGTATCTGGAGTCCGGTTTCGTGCTTCTCGTATTTGTATGTTTGTTTGCTACTTACTGAAGGCCACCTGAGAAGTGACCACCTTCGACCTTTCCAGAAGCATGCCAGAACCCCAGTCTGTCTCATGCCGAAACCCCCGTCTGACAAGTCGACTGTGTCGCGCAAATCTCGCTCAATTCCCAACCCCGAGCAGCCTGGACTCAATGCAGACCAGCTGCCCGTCGCGTCACGCAAGATGAGAAGTCTTCTACCTTAACCCTTCCAAGCAGCGAGTCTGGGTGAGGCCTAGTGACCTGCTACCGACCTTCGTTCGACTGGATGTTCACGGCGAGAAGCACCTTCTGAGCTTTTGAGTCTGCGCCCATGGACCGATATACTGGAAGTTGTTTTCCAAAAGCACAACGATGGACTCCAAGGCTATGGTGAACGAAATAGAAGGGATGGACCGGGACTTGCACTTATTCGGTCTCAGTGCTTCAAGAAGGTCCTCCTCTTCGACAACGCCGCACCCCATCGGGCAAAAGTGAACACCGATAAACTAGCTCGCTGGCTACGTTCACATGCCTCACCTACCGTATTCGCCGAACATTTCGCCATGCGATTACTACTTTTTGATCTCATGTAAATGCAAACCAGCTGTCCGTCGCGTATGACCGCGTCGCGCCCAACGCAATCTCTGCGTTCGATTAGAGCGCGCTAACCCCAAGCATTCCACTTGTTCCAAGTTCCGTAGCACGGTTACGTTCCACGAGATGTTCTTAGAGGGACTGGCGATCATGGTTAGACTTCACTGGTGGATGGTGGGTGGGTGCCATCCAAGCTACTCGTGTGGAAACTGCTTTCGTCGCTCAGGGGAGTCCGCAGGTAGATTCTGCGCTTTTCACACGGACAAAACATGCTGATAGTTAAGAATAGACAAACAATGCTACAGCTCTGTTCTGTGCTCTCCTCCGCGGCGAAAATCGGGTCGGGGGGGGGGGGGAGGGTCAACATGGCCTGTCGCGGCGAGTGGCTACATACAGCGAATGTAAATGCAGTCTTATCTCCTTGTTTCGATTACATATCCGTGTTTTATATGCTTCCGAATTGGGCAAGGGAGGGAACTCCAGGATGCAGGCAATTTTAATACGGGCGCGTCACTCGAGCCATACCCTGGAATCCCTCCCCTGCCCAAATCCCCCCCCCCCCCCCCAACCTGATTTGCGCCGCTTTTCCAGTTGGGGAGGCACACTGTACAGAAACGAACGCGAACGCCTGCGTTTCTAGTAAGAGTATGTAACATCATTGTTTTACACTTAATTTTGACGTGATGAAGATGTGGTACGCTCAGAATTTCTGACGCAATCCTACAAAATTGAAAGAATGGGGAGATGTGATTCTGATTTCGATTCTGATCGCTGCCTTCATCCAGTGCGGCTGTGTTGTTATCGCTGGCTCTGAGCGATCACTCTACTCTTTATTTCATTTCGTATCGGATCTACTTCTCTGCGGCTATATCTGGACACAAGCGAAGCCTTGCGTGGCAAGGGGCAGTATTCTCGTGAATTATTTCGGAACTTGCCACTTGGAGAGGTACTGTTACTGAATTCTTGTGAGCGGTTAACTTAGCTGGCGATGGCAAAGAACCTTACAAACACATCATCGAACTCTCCGGGCTGTCGCTCGTCTATTACAGCTGCGACAAAGTCATCGTCAACAGTTACTACAAGTGATGCAATTGGACAACTGCAGTCGTTAATGGGCAGAGGGAAAGTTCCGATATACGTGAAGCAAGTCATGGAGCTTTTGATTGAAACGAGAGAAGAAATGAAAGAAATCAGCAGAAGGAACTCTGAGCTACTGAAAGAAGTCCATCTTTTGAGGGAAGAAAATAGTTCTTTGAGGGAAAAGCTTGCTAACTTTGAAAGGCAAAGTTCCGCGGTGGTAACAAATCAACTACGTTCTCAACCTGCTCCAGTTTTATCGACAGATGATCATGAAAGAGAAAGATCTATTGTTCTTCTTCATGTTCCAGAATCAGCTTCGTCTGTTTCTTCTGAGAGATTAGCCCATGACTTTGCTAAAGTCGTAGAATTGCTTAACTGTCTTAACATAGAATGCACTCCTTTATCTGTCTACCGCATGGGGCGACCAGTACAAGATAGGCCTCGTCTGATAAAGGTCGTACTACCATGCAGCAGATTCCAACGGATGGCACTGAGACGTGCTCATCGCCTACGTTTCTCTCCCACTCTTAGGGGCACTTTCGTGCGCCCTTCATTAACATGGGAGGAGAGAATGCGAAGGAGGGAGCAACGTCTTTCCACAGGAGGACTGGGAAATGATACCTCCTTGCGAGCAACTCAAGCTCGCGATGGTTTTCGTTCCCCAGTTCCCTCCGCAAACGAAACTGCCAGCTCAACGCCGCACAATAGGATTCCCTCGGAAAACTATTGAGCGGTCACCGGGCTGGCTGTTTCTGCTTACTAGCTAACATTCGATCACTTGTAAGAAATTGTAATGCGCTGTTTATGGAACTACGTATTCATGATTATGGAGTTGTTCTATTAACTGAAACATGGCTTACTAGTGAAAATGAGCTGAGACCTCTTCTGGGTATCGTCAGTAACCATTATTTGGAAATTAGATGTGATCGACTCTCTAAAAAAGGCGGTGGTTTATTACTTTTGGTGAAAAATTCACTATGGTACACTGAAGTGTTCAGTGAGTCCGTGGCAAATAGTTATGAGATCTTAGTTTGCGATTTGATGCAAGAGGATATAACGTTTCGGGTTATCTGCGTATATAGAACACCTAACTGTGGTGTCGTAGGAACACGCCTACTAGCGAAAGCTATAAGCGATTTTTCTGCGAACAGTCAAACAACGGTTTTATTGGGTGATTTTAATCTGCCAGACTTAATGTCACATTGTAACGGTTATGCATCTAAAATCCTTTCTGAAGTTTTCGAATCACACAGATTCAAACAGTATGTGCAATTTCCCACACGAGGAAACTCTGTTTTGGACCTTGTTCTCTGTAACAAATCAAACTTTGTTAGAGAAGTGCATGTTGCCCCTCCTATTGGCACAAGTGATCATGCCACAGTTACGTTCCATTTAGACTTCAATCCTAAGAACAAGGAATCCAAATGGGTGCAGGATTTCAAATGCGCTGACTATCAACAGATTGAGGCGTATCTAGCCAGCATTGATTGGATCGGTGTAATGAATTCTAGTAGCTCGGCTGATCAATTATATGAAATGTTGCTTGCAATCCTTCACCATACAATCGATCTGTATGTGCCCATACGTATAACCAATGAAGATGAAAAAGGATATCCAACCTATATCATAAGATTGAACAAACGTCGTTCTTACGCCTGGAGGAAGGCTCGTGCCTCTGGTAGTAGTCATGACTGGTCACTGTATGAGTCGTTATCCACCAAACTTAGTAGAGCCGTTTATCGTTACAACCTTTACATAGAAAGAAAAATGACAGAAACAAGGGATAAAACAGCCTTCTATAATTTTATAAGATCACGTATAGGGAATAGCAATGATATCCCCAGTTTGTTGAAAGACAGTGGTGAACTGGCTTCGACAGAGAAAGAAAAAGCGGATTTATTAGGGGAAGTATTTCAAAAGGTCTTCAACAAGAGAAATACTTGCTCAGATAGTATGACATGCAATGATAGAGATGATCTTCCGCATTTTCCGAGAATGAGCAGTACCTTGTGGTTTCATAAGGACGAAATCATCGACATTCTATCTAAGTGGCCATCGTCTTCCTCAGTTTCTCCTGACTTTATCCCTCTTAGTTTTATTAAAAAAATCATCTATTATATAGCTTACCCTTTGGAGCATATATTTAACCTGAGTTATACTAGAGCTGAGGTGCCTGCTAGATGGAAACATGCATTCGTAACTCCTATTTACAAAAAAGCTCTGCGGTCTGATCCCAGAAATTACAGGCCAATCAGCATAACATCCATATTTGCGCGAACCTTTGAGAAGATACTCAAGAAACATATATTAATTCATCTTGAAGATCACAATATAATTTCGGAAAATCAATACGGCTTCCTTAAAGGAAGATCAGTCGAAATCGCCCTTCTTACCTCTCTTAATGACTGGACGAGGGCGCTAGAAGAAAGAAAGCGTACGGACGTTATATATTTTGATTTCGCAAAAGCTTTCGATAAGGTCTTGGTGAACAATCTGTTGGTTAAAATGGAAGCGGTAGGAATCCACCCTATGATTATATGTTGGGTAAAGCAATTTTTATCTGGCAGAACATATCAAGTTGGCATTAAGGGTCAGTTTTCGAAAGTGTTTTCCACGTATAGCGGAGTTCCTCAAGGAGCGGTGTTATCGCCAATCTTATTTTTACTGTACACCTACGAACTTCCGACCTATCTTACCAATCTGGGTGTCACCTGTAAAATGTACGCAGATGATGTGAAGGTTTACAAAAAAATTGTAGACACTTCTGATGAACTATCCCTTCAGTCCGCGATAAATTACATCTCCAATTGGGCAGAAAAGTGGGGTCTACCACTTGCACATGAAAAAACATGCTTTCTAACAATAGGATCTAAAAGTCAGCCACAGTTCCTAACATACAGTATTAATGGTCAGGTTCTAAGCAATATAAAAGAAGCCCGCGATCTGGGATTCATCATAACGTCCAATCTATGCTTTTCACAGCACTGCAGACTTCTCGTTAAAAAGGCCGGCTACCGTATATATAACCTCTTTCGAGCTCTAAAGTCAAATCAACCAGAAATTTATATCCGAGCTTATAAAACATATGTGAGGCCAATTGTTGAATCGGGAATCACGGTATTCAATCCAACTAAGAGGAAAGATATCAAGCTTTTGGAAAGTGTTCAAAATAGCTTCACTAGAAAACTTATGATGAGATGCTTTTCAATGAACTACGATCAGATTCCACATGCTTCTCAAAGATCAGTCTTACTTGGCCTACCGTCGCTCGAGAATAGAAGAAAAGCAGCAGATCGTGTCATGATGTTCAAGATCATTAGCAACAAATTATCCGTTAACCCAACCGATTTCTTTGATGGCGCTCTGACGAGATCCGTAAGAGGAAAGCTTAAGCTTCGAGTTTCAGTTGCCAAAACTCGAGTCAGATCTGATTTTCTAACATACAGAACACTTGGTGATTTCAATCTGCTGCTAGGTAAATACGAAGACATGACAAGGTTATCTGTACAGGTCTGCAAAAGGTTTTCCACACCTTAAGCATTATAAATATTGCGCAGTCAGTAGACACTTATTATGTCATCGAATTTAATGTGCATATGACTCATTCTTTCGTGTTTTGTTGTGTTGTGTATGTACAGTTTTTTTTTTTTTTTTTTTTTTTGTGTTCCCTCATTCTTTAAACAAGACTGTTGTCTTTGTTTAAATAAATAAATAAAAAAAAATGTGACGTCTACAGCCCTTATTTCTCCCCAAGGCGCAACGAAAGCAGTTTCCACACGAGTAGCTTGGATGGCACCCACCCACCATCCACCAGTGAAGTCCAACCATGATCGCCAGTCCCTCTAAGAACATCTCTGCGTGATCGAACTGCCGCAAATACCGTTGAGGTTCCGTAGCACGATCCCATATGAGTGGAACGCCTTGGGGTTAGCGCGCTCTAATCGAACGCCTATTGGACTTCATGGTCGGAAGGGACACAAGAACCCAAGCAGACCCCGACAACGATAACGACCACTGGATCAGCACCAGGCCCAAGCAGTTCTGGAAGGATGGGATCAGGAAGTTGGCTGATCGAGGGCAGCTAGGTCATTGACTTTAATGGCAAATATATTCCTCACCACCGTTGAGATGTAATTGAGTTGAGCGTCGCTTCCTCCATTTGTTTGAATTCAACCCTTTCCATCTTTCTCATATTCATTACTATGCGCATACATATTACTAGCAACAGTGCAGTAAAAATGCTTTTAACGCCATTTCCAAGCGATTTTGAAACATATGGCGGATATATTTATTAATTTATCCTTGTACGTGGAGAGTGACGCAAATAAACAATTCAAGTACGGTTAACAAACAGTATGTAAAACAACAATGCAATAAACAAAACAATTTGTACTCACCAAATTGGTAAACTAGGAAGCGTCTGGAGGTACCTGGCAACGAGTTTTTTTGTACTGCCGAGAGTTAGGTAGATCATTCTTCTTTGAGGGCTTCAAAAACTCGGTTCCTGCTCGATTAGAAGACCTAAACTTCCATTACATTTTGCCCTTGGTATTATGATCTTCCACTGCCTACCTCTCGTGTTAGAAGAAGAAACGGAATAGAATTTCTGGAATGAAGTGCCTAGCATACCAGTTACCATCTTATAAAGCATGACAAAATCATACTTCCACTACGGTGTGCAAATGTAGGCAGGTTGTAGACTTTAGTAGTCGAGCGGATCCTGGTGTAAGCACTGCACTCTTGTTCACACTTTTCTTGTGAAGCTGTTTGAACGGCTTCTGGCCTAACAATTTCTCTTTTACGCATGCGTCTAAATACAGTGGTACCGTACTCTAGTAGGGCTTCACATAGTACTTGAAAGCGAGAATCAATTGTTTCACAGAGTGTGTTCGCAAAGATTTGAAAAGGCTCTGCACAGTGCGATCAGCCTTTTTTGCTAATGTTTTACAACGGTCTTTGAAAGAAAGTTTCGTGTCTAAAGTGAACCCTAAATCAGATACTATCTTTGTTCCACGTTCCAGTCTCCGGCCATTTCGGAGTCCTTCCGTTCCGTCCTAGGTCTACAGCTTTTTCCAACAACAACAAAAAAAAAATCACACATCTGTGGTCATAACACGCAAGTCGTGAGAAATATCAGTGACGCAAGTGGTTAATACACTGCTGCTTGCTTTCCACTTGTGATCAGCTTATGGTGGCTTACTTCAGGTTATGGCTAACGCAAAGTACCACAAAGCCGGTGCTGAGGATTTCACCGCTTTACACGATAGAATCAAGCGCGGAGACATCGTTGGATTCATAGGCTATCCCACCAGGTGATTTGCATGCAAGGTTCGACCCGATTTTTTTTCTGAAGAGCGTAGAATCGGTGCTAAGCGAGGATAGTCATTGCTCCAACGTGGCGATGAAAGTGCGGATTTCGGAGCTTGCCTCCACTTCCTCTCGCGTGGTGTTGGAGGTGGATGCGTCTCTCCAACGCCTCGTGTGCCTTTGATTGGCAGTTCGTATAAAGCTGAAGGGTAGTGTCTTCAACAAATCCCAAATCTTTTTTGGAATTTATCTCGAATTCTTCCTCTAGCTATATGATGTTGTGGAGGTGAATTGAATGCTTATCTAACACTTACTGATTCTAACTCGAAAAGCTCGAAAAATTGGCCGGAGTCTAGTGAACATTCGCAAGCAGAGGGTGTGTTATCTAATCGAAATTTTTATAAATCGTATCAGCTACGAGGAAACTGAGCAGCGCTTCAAATTTCTGTGCCAAACATGTGCGGCAGAGGATCTGAATGAGGTCTATCATGTACTCGCGGTTCATCGTTAAAACTGAAAGTGCAATGGTGCACTTTCGAGGTAGCACAGTTTAGATATGCTCATAAATGCTTTTCTTTGTTGAGGACTCGAAATTTCGTAGGTGGTAAAAGAAGCTGTTAATTTCACGTGTCTTGTCTACGCACATCGCTACCCGGGGGTGAGAATGGCACTGACAGGTCAATACTCAGCCTCAGATATCCGGCGCAAAAAGTTCGCATGACGTTTCCCAGAAAAGGGTAGACTATTACCAGCACTCATCGCGAACACTGTTGACTTATTGATGTTATATATTGCATGATATATTATTATTATTATTATTATTATTATTATTATTATTATTATTATTATTATTATTATTATTAATGAATCCAGCATTTTGTGCTGAAGGAGGCAATTCCGGTGCATACGTTCGTTCCTATTTGGCACCAAAATATCTTTTTAAAAACCTAGAAAAAAAAAACAACTGTGTTCCTCTGCGCTACGCCTTCGACAATTCATCGTATTACATTTTCTCAATTTACCTCTGAACACATCGGTTTTATTATAGTGCAAGTTTAAATGTTTTCGTTCATAGGACAAAAACTGGAGAACTCTCAGTTCTGCCCACGGAAGTTGAACAGCTTACGCCGTGCCTTCGTATGCTACCCCACTCACACTATGGTCTGAAAGATAAGGAGCTCAGGTGAGAACAGCGGTGTGATTTTACTATTTACTACTTTATTTAAGCCAATAACGAAACAACAAAGCCAACAAGCGAAAAACGTGACAGCTCTACGATTCTGGATTGATTGTTCTTACCATTAGCCTAGTGATACTGTAACATCGCGCAAGTGCGAGGCACGCCGATAGGCGTGACGGAGCACATGTGCAAAATACGATGACATATGAAACGTTCACGCCAATCAAACGTTCTCATTGTCAAAGTAAGAAATTTTGACGAGAGAACAACATGAAACAGCAGCAGGAGGCTAGAAAACTGCTTCATGTGCAATGTGTTAGTGTCGTTGAGCTGGATGTCGCTACAGTGTATTCACAATGTAGTTGGGATCTTCAACTTGATCTACCACCTCGATCAAGAAGCTGCTGCTAACACCATCTATACAATTCTGCTAATCCTCGAGTGGTTATTCACCTACTGACACTGAAGTGTAGATCTCTACGGGATGCTGTTCCTTCGAGAGACTATATGAAACTGGCGGGAAGGATAGCAAGTGTCCCACAGGATTTCGAACTGCGACAGCAGGAAATCGACAAAGTGGAGAAGTTGAAGATAGTGGAAGAAGAGGAGCACGAGTTTCAACCAGAAGATGACTGTGCCGAAGTCACGACACTGCTAACCATTGAAGGCACAATCACGTTTTCGCAAGGACAGACCGGGACAGAAAAGGTTTGGCTACACTGGAACTGTTTCTTACCCAAGGTTGACGACCGGAAAAATGGGATTGTATCGCGATTCCAGGCTTGGGCTGCGGCGGACTATCACCGGGCAGAAACTGAAACAATCTCGCAGCAGAGAAAGTACTAACCACTGCTTTAGATTTCTCTAAAAAAGTAACAATGAAACATCATCATCATCACCCATCTTGGTTGCTTCGAAAATCAGAGTGGAATGGCATTCCCGGAAGACCTAGGCCCTTGTGATGAGTCAGGATTTGGTGAAGCTGTAGCCTTCATATGTTGCCCGTACCGTGATCGGTCTTACTGTTTTATGCAAAAACATCTGTGTACTTCAAAAAAAGTTCAGATATGGAAATCTCTATAGAAATGCAACACAATGGTAAACGTGCAAAAACGTTACGTAGCTGGGGAGCAGAACCCCCGACGTGAAGACCACGAAACGGCACCTCTATCACTGCGCCACCCAGGTCACGACACAAGTTCATTACGCGCCGTGGTAAGCTCGACGCTGTCTACCCTTAACCATTGCACCCTCCTGCTCGTTTGCATCAAGGATTCGGTAAAAGTAAAAAACATGTTCTGTTACTATTTGGAGGACGGAGACTCTTCCTACAGTATTCGTTCTTGCCGTTCCGGCGTACCGTTCAGACAGTTCCCTTGTAAACGTAAGGAAGTAGCCTTTCGAACGTAGGCAAGGCATTTCTTCTTTCAGTGACTGCCTTTGTTGCTTCTATAACTACAGACTGGTCGGCAATAAAAACGCAGCATTTTGTGGAGTGACGAAAGTTTTTCAAGATGTTTTTACGTCTTATCGTTTTTGCCATCTAACTTCTTATCCGGTATCGAGTAAATTGTATCATACGACTGAGGAGAGTAGATGTCATCATGTATCGAAAAGTAACTAAGGAACACAACTGGACAACTTTCGTTCGACGCGCTGAATAACAGAAAAGAGGGGGAATGGGCGTTTCTCAGATTAAGCAGAATCTTGAAACCAAATGTGAAAACACCAAAAATCAATCTACATAATGCAGTGTATAAAAACGGGTGTCGTAATGCATTATAATATAGCTAGCATGGTCTACGCGGTTTTAGAAGTGCTCCTGAAATCATTCTACAAGTCGGTGATGCTATGTGGAGGTGGATCGATATGACGATCTAGCCACACCTGTAATTCACGAGCATTAATCAAAAATTGTAGCCATTAAAACATTCAAAAAGGGGTGTGCGTTTGACGGTTAACGATTTACCGGTATTTTCACGATAAATTCTCTTAACGAAAATTTTCGGCAAATTTACCGGAAATTTTAACGATTTTTACAATGCAAAATCATGTTTCGATCTATTGAATGGAGAAGAAAACATACTACCGACTTTAGGTTAGAAGTGATTGCTCCAGTTTTTCCGATATCTTGCTGTTAGCGTTCGTGGTCCTCATCCTCATTAAAACATCCATGTCCACATAACGAGGCGGAAACGGCGCGCTTCAGTGTTAAAAACGTGTTCCACTGGGATAGTACCTCGCGCTAAGGTTCCCCACACTACATGAGACAATTTGAACTAGAGATATAGAAGCTCTCAGAGTAAACGATCGCCAGAGGAATAGGGAGGAGATACGCTCATGTTTTTAATTTAGTCCAAGATGTAAGGCGTCGGGGTCGGAATGTACTCTGCTAGTCTACCTGATCCTCTGGTAGACTCTTAAGCTGCTTTCCCATATAAGAAAAGGAAGAAGTTCGTTATCATGTCATATTTCGTTGTTTTTCCTGAAGTGTCTGGCTTTGCTCCAAAGTACAGGTTAATGGTTCAAAAAAGTAGTAGTGTAAGATGTAAATCATTATTCCATCGAATGAAATGATGATAATTGGGATTATTTAGAAAAAACAGTTAGACTGTTAAAGCAAAAGAAATGAAGCAATATTCGATTGAATGTCGGATGTTCCAGAAATGTTTTTGTAGAGTTTCAAGTAAGCTTTCATCTTTTTTTTAAATCACACGAAATATAGATCGTTACAATTGTGGTTGTTAGGCTTCCGTTTGTCTTGTTTGTTGTAGGATGCTCTTTGCTTCCAGGGCGTCATTTGCTTTAGGATGCGTATGCATGATGAGATGAAGATTATGTTTTTTCTGAACGTGACGATGTTTCGGTGAAAGGCTTTACACTTTTTTACATCACAGCCGATTAATACTAGTTATTTCTGAGGGAATATTAAATTTTAAAGAAAATTAACGGATTTACCCAATTTACCGGAATTTGCCGACGAATTTCGGCGCTAAAAATATGCGGTAAAAAAATTACCGGCGGCACCCCTGTTTCAAAAGAACCCCTTCTCTTTGAGATATAACTCAAGTATGTGGGGCTGAAGCTGGCTGGAATTGGAGACTAGATCGTTTGGCAACTCGTTCCTCGTGTTCGCTGCACGTACTAGGAAGGATTCAAAGAACTGTCGAGAGCGGATTCTTCCAATGCAGGTCCGCAAGGCATGACCTCTTGTCGTATTGCTAATTTCATAAAAATTAAAAAGTTTATTTTTCAACTGTATAAGATCGAAAACTATTTTGAATACTAGGTTTTGATCATATATGGTTCTCCTCAATCGCAGGGATGTGGTTCCACGGAAGGCGGGTCTGTCTCGGTAGCTATCATTGAACATAACATTTCTACTGAAGATTTGATTCGTAAACCCTCTTTGAATCTTCTCGACTTTTTCAATATACATCACCTTGGAAGGCGACCAAGGCGATGTACAGTATTCCAGTACAGGTCTAACAGTTGTGAAAAGTCGAGACAGCATAGGTATCCTAGTTCCGGAAGGCACGGGATAAAATTGCACTTCCTATTTGCCGCCATTGTTATGTCATCAATATATTTTTCAAATGTGAGCGAACCAGAGTATACAACGCGAAGATCACGCACAGAATTTGTGGTATTCAGCTTTTTTGTCGCAGATTACCATAAACCATGTGGGTGTGTCACATCAATGCACATAATAATCGTTTTTTCGTAAGATTTATTCAACATTCATTTCGTTGGCCACGCGTGATTAGCATCAAGCCCATGCTGAACGGCTTCCGTGTTGTTGAAAGAAAATATCTTGGAGTCATCTGCTATGTATAGTTACATAGTTACTATGTAGAGCGTAACAGTACGTTTCATTTTCAAGGTATCGCATGCGTTATCTGGATCTCATTGTCAATCCTGAAGTGAAGGACAAGTTTGTAGTCCGCAGCAGGCTGGTTACCTTCTTACGTAGGTATCTGGATAACCTCGGATTTCTTGAGGTATGAGTGTGTACCTATTTGACTGCTCTCTGACGTCTTCACCTCCTCTCATTGCTCCAGTTGTGGTCGTATTTCAGGTCGAGACTCCCATAATGAACCAGATCGCAGGTGGTGCCACCGCCAAACCGTTCATCACCCATCACAACGAACTAGACATGAACCTCTTCTTGAGGGTTGCTCCGGAGCTGTACCACAAAGTATACAGAAAAACCGTCTCACTACGTAGTTCGATATAACTCGGCTTACCTTCAGATGCTTGTTGTTGGCGGCATTGACCGCGTATATGAGATCGGTCGATTGTTCCGAAATGAGGGAATTGACATGACGCACAACCCAGAATTCACCACATGCGAATTCTACATGGCCTACGCTGACTATGAAGACCTGATTCGGCTGACTGAAGACTTGTTGAGCAGTGAGTAAGACCTGAGTTTCTACCTTTTTGTTGTTGATATTGATGGACATTTATCTTTTCAAAAACAAAGGAAAACAAAACAAACAAAGATTTCCTTGTTCAGAGATGGTGATGTTCATTCACGGAAAATACAAAATCGAGTATCATCCGAACGGTCCTGGAGCTGAGCCGGTCTTTGAGGTGCGTTCTAGGGTTAGAAAACAGTCCGTGTTGGGTTATGATCTAGTTTACTTAAGAATGTTACAGTATTTTAGGTGGACTTCACTCCACCTTTCAAACGTGTGCAGATGTATGAAGGCTTGGAACAAGCGTTGGGTGTGAAGCTTCCCGATCCGAACACTCTTAAAACGGAAGGTTTGTTGCATTGCTAAGTTGATTTGCAGAGTTCTTGGTTCAAAATATTCTGCAAGTATGTCGTTTTGGATCAAAGTAGTTAAAAGAAAGCTTTCCCATACAAAGCTAGCAATAGCCCGCGTCCGAGTGCCTTCGAAAGCGTCGTTGACTTTTACATGTGCATATGGCCTCTTCAGTTTATTGTTTTAGTGGGATCTGAAATTATCTCATCAAATTTTCATTGCACTTGGCACACTTTCTATTATATCATCATATCATTATATCATTCTGTTACATCGAGGTCGACTTCATAGATATCAGTTCGTCGTTTTCCCAGTTTTCTCTCAGAAGTGCTTCACGATGATGCCCTTGTTTGGAATGAGTACTCATCATAGACCATTTCACATGAGCATGACCAGATGTGCACTGAGAGAGCGTAGTGTCTTTGAGACGGTAAGCTCATGCTATGTTTCAGAAGCCCGCCAAGTGTTCGACAGACTTTGTGAAGAGAGAAACGTGGAGTGTCCTCAACCTCGCACAACTGCTCGGCTTCTCGACAAATTGGTCGGCGAGTTCCTGGAGAGCAAATTCATCTCGCCCACGTTCCTCATAGGGCATCCGCAGATCATGAGCCCTCTCGCAAAATGGCATAGGTTGGTCAAAGTCTACGAGGCCCTTCATCGCGATTGTATCGGGTGATTCGGTTGGGTTTCAGGTCAATCCCTGGTCTTACTGAAAGGTTCGAGCTGTTTGCCGTGACAAGAGAGATTGCGAATGCATACACTGAATTGAACGATCCCATTTCTCAGCGACAGAGCTTCGAGCAACAGGCTGCGGTAGTTTCCTTGGCTGTTTGGAGTAGTCTGTTTAAAAAATAATGTGCGGAGTTTAGGATAAAAGCGCCGGCGATGATGAGGCTCAGATGATTGATGAGAACTTCTGCACTGCTCTCGAGTACGGACTCCCACCAACCGCAGGATGGGGAATGGGCATTGATCGCTTGACTATGATTCTTACCGACAGCAACAACATTAAGGTACCGTTTTGTGATTCCGAATTGTTATTTCTGCCAAGTCGTTCACGGGTTCCGGCTGTTCCTTTCACTTGCTGTATGCCGGTTCGTTTCGTATTCTCACATGCTCAGCCAACTATTTATCGGCTGCTCGAGTGGTGGCATTGATGAGATTTTTGACTCATCTGCAGCCCGAAATTCACTCGTCTGCCCTGCGCTGTAAAGGCTTCGGCTGTGTTGCATCTTCCTTTATCGGTAGTCTTGTTTTCTTTTGCGGTGCACTCGTTCATTGTTCTCTCTTGGCAATTGGCTTTCTGGGGCCGGATTCATCAAAGTTACTGCAGTAACTTTAACGGAGAATTGTAAGCAAAAGCTTATAACGCGGCTTATCAAGCGATATGGTGAGCGATAAGCCGCTTTATCTGAATACTGCAGTAACATTGATGAATCCGGCCCCTGATTGAAGCGGGACACCCTACTCTGAGAAAATTGGTGTAGGATTTGCTCCACTGCATCTCAGGAGTATGCTATTCACGAGGCATCCACGGCAGAGTTCTCAGTTATATTGCAAACTGCAGCGGAAGGAATACGGAATCCTTACCATCATACCCATATTTTTCAGTTATTCAGTAAACATTCTCGGTGGGAAGACTGATCTCAAGCCGTTTGATCGGTTACAATGTGATCGGCTTGCCTTTCCCAGTATCTCTTGTTGATGTGTTGTGACGAGAATACGTTGATGTTGTGTCATGCTATGGAAGTGGAAGTGAGGTTTTACAAACCTTCATTATTAGTCTGTAATGTCTACCATAACCATGTAGCAAGAATGCAGTTAGGGAGACTACCAACCTTCCAACCCATGTAGGGGCGTGGCCTACAGAGACGGTGGGCACCTGGGGTGTGCGGAATTTCCATTTCCGTGTTCCGAATTCCGGTTTTCGCCCCTTCTGTTCCGTTCCGTGTTCCGTTATCTTTGGAGTCGGAAGACGGAACGGAAATGGTGACTCATCACTCATCGATTGTTTTGCACTGCCTTCATTTATCTCTTGAGCTTAAACGAAAGCCCGAAGAACGAAATTAACTATGCTTAGTCCTTTCTGTAATTGTTCAGCTTCGAGACCGGTGGTGCACCCTAATGTCGAGACAGCGTGATATCCAAATTGGATTCTTTTTTCTTTTCTTGAAGTGACGTATTACCAAACAGTATAAGGCCACAAAGGTTTCGTGAGTGTTTGAATCAAAAATGTAATTCCTTATCTGGAGCAATGCTTATCTTTTTCCCTAATAAGCTTAGGTCTGTCCTGGAACACGAATTCTATGTAGATCAGATAAGCAGTCTCATGAGGGAGGTCAGTGAACTCGGTTCGGAGATTGTGAACAAGGCCTATATGGTCTTGTAGGGCATCGGACGAGGATCACAGATCATAGAACTGTTTTGTTTTTGCTGAATGCCCGTGGGTGGTCCAAAAATGGCAAAAAATAGTATCGTTACAGGGCGGGCTGATAAGGCAAAACACACCTGGAATGGCCCTGTCGTGCTCAGAACTTAACCTACAAAGATTGGGAGCTCAAATTAAAGTTAGATTATAGTAATATATGATAATTTCCTACGCTTCCTAGACGAAGCTGCAGAGTGCATTCAAAGTAATTCATTCGCAACGGTGTCGGCAGCAACTGAATGGCCGAGTGGATAAGGAGGCGGACTTACGGGAGGGGGTCGGGGGGTTTGATTCCGAGGGTGTCCGTGCGATTTGCTCTGTGACGCACTCCCGTTTTTGCAAATAAAGGGCACATTTTGGTTACGGTAGGTTACCGGATTATTGGCTAGTGATGATTAAGGTGACGAAGTGATGCCCACCGATTTCGCCCAGACTTCGCCTATGGGAATTATTTAAGCTGCTGACCACGAATCTGTCACTTTTTTTCTAAATTATCACTTAGCTTGCACTACTTTCTATCGGAGGTTGAAGTCGAAGGTTGGAAAATAAGTCTGACCACATTGGAGAAGAAATCGATCCTACTAACGTAGGCAGCTTTACTCACCCATATCTACCGTAACCTGCCGTAATCGACCGAAAATTTAAAAATAGGTATCATATCCGTATCAACACCCTAAATAACCATCGTGGGCGATGTGAGGGCGAAATTTTTTCCCTCGGTCTTTCCTCGATCTCTGGAGTCGTGAAGGGCAGCAGTGCCGATTATTTTGCGTACATCCCTTTATTTACACAATACCGATCGTAACCTTCTGCGATCCATCGTTTCACCTAAAGTGGTTGCCAGATTGGTGATATGCATCCCAAATAACCCTAGAGCTGAATTTCGTACGGATTTTTTCGACCTCTAGAGTCGAGGGAGTGAATGCAGATCCTATCTGCAATGCCTCCGACCCCTCTCCCGTAACTGTATACGAGAGTGGTGAGGAACAAGTACACAGCAAGCTTTCCTCGAACAAATTGCCGCACATCCCTGACGGGCAGTATACCGTGACAACTGCGTTGTACCAGTCATCGCTGACGGTTTTGAGGGGAACGGCTAGCTCTATCTGGAAGGAACGAGGCATGTCACCCCATCTAACGGAAGGTAGATTTTTGTTATACTTCGGCGACACGTCGGCGACAGCGGCAACGACAGGGGTATATTTGAGCACGTTTTCAATGTCGTCGTTTGGTAACCAGCCAGAAACGCGGAGGCAGAGGAGTGGAAAAAGCAGGCCGTTCCTTCCGTCCCATGACATAGCTTTGACTAGGACGCCAGAAACGGATGAAAATGTGATCAGCGCCGCCCAACATGAAGACCAGTAGGCAATATGCACTCTAATATTACAAGCAGATGAAAAGTCAGGGAGGAATTATGACCCGTTCTTCTGCTTATTTACTTTGTCGTAATCGGAGTGAAGGGGATTGTCGGACATCTGGGTGGCTTACAAATTGATTTATTTATTTTATTTATTTCGTGGCGTGAATCACATCGGAAATGCACGCATAAAATAAGGTATAAACAAACGAACGGAACAAATAAACCCAACTGCAAGGAATCAAAAACATGCAAGTGGGAACGGAATAACCTAAGAAAGTTTACTTCGAATGAGCAAATGCTTAAAATGAGAGACAGACATAGCAAGAAAATCTTCATTATCACCGATGAGAAGGTTTAGCTCCCTAAGGTGTCTGTAAGTGAGGAAGTTAGACCTAACCTTCGACCTCGCAACAGCTGTATACCTGCTCTGTTAATCGTAAGTGGTACTCCAAAAATTCTACAGACAGTTTCCTGGTGAGGATTTTGAACAACATAATTAGGTCTGCTCTTTTTCTTCTTCTGCTCAAATTGGGTATGCCGAGCAGCTGAGCCCGCGTGGAACCGTTAGGGATGTCTTCGTAACCCATTTTGTAGCATCTCATGAACAACTTACGTGTGAAGTTATTCTGAACACTTTCGAGAAAGTCGGTGTCCTTTTTGACAAGGGTTAAAAATAGAAGTACCAAACTCCATAATTGGTCTTACGTAGCACTTATAGGCACGCAGGAGAGCACCCGGATCATCTGTTTTTAGTACCTTGAATAAATTGTAAGTCCGGAAGCTGGCCTTTTTTACAAGTATTTTGTAATGTAGGTCGAATCTGAGCTCGCTCGTTATAAGGAAGCCTAAGTCTCTAACATCAGAAACTTGCTTCAAGTTCACGCCATTGAGTCTGTAGAGTGGAGAGTAGGTTTGGTGCCTTGATTGTATTACAAGGCATTGCGTCTTTTCAGCAGCAAGTGGAAGATCCCAGTCTTCTGGCCACTCGCCAACGAAATCAATAGCAGCTTGAACCTCACGAGAGCTGTCGGCTTTGTCCACTTTTTTTGTAGATTTTCACGTCGTCAGCGTACATTTTGCACGTCACACCGAACCTAGAGACAGAATCAGGCAGCTCATAGGTATATAGGAGGAAAAGTAGCGGCGACAATACTCCTCCTTGAGGAACTCCACTAGTCGCCGAAAAAACCGAAGAGTAGCTACCCTCCACTCTAACCTGGTATGTTCTATCTAAAAGGAAACTCCTTATCGACGCTACAATCATCGGATGTATACCAACTGTTTTCATTTTGAATACTAATTTTTCTACAGGAACCTTATCGAAGGCCTTGGAAAAATCAAAGTAGACGACGTCCACTCGGTTTTTGCTTTCCAGAGCTTTGGTCCAGTCATTTAAGGAAGTAAGAACTGCAGTCTCAACCGAATGCTACTTCAGCAATCCGAACTGTTCCTTAGAGATGATACTATGTTCTAACATGTGCTCCAAAATATGCTTTTTCAGGATTTTTTCAAATGTTCTTGCAAAAATTGATGTTATACTTACGGGACGATAATTTCCTGGGTCACTGAATGGAGTTTTTTGGGGATAGGAGTAATAAACGCATGTCTCCATCTACGAGGAACATCGGCTGTCATATAGCTCATGTTGTAAATTTGTTCCAGAGCGTAAGCTATACAACCGACGACATTTTTAACAAAAAGTAGAGGAAGGAAGTCGGGTGAAATTGAAGAAGACTTAGGCCACTTGGATAAGACTTCAACAATTTCATCTTTATCAAACCATAGCGAAGGCCTCATCTGAGGAAAACTGCGTAGATTACCACCTTTAGTAGAGGGAGAGAAAGGACTAGTTCCTGAAGACTTTCTGAAAACTTTTTGAAATTCGTTTGCCAGCAGATTTGCTTTCTCAGGAGCCGACGATGATAAAGTACCATCCCCATCTACTAGGTTTGGGATAGCTCTTTTTCTCCAGAACGAGACTTGATATATCTGTAGAAGGCCGATTTGTCTTTCGAATAGATATTTTTCTTTCTACATAAAGATTGTATCGAGAAAACGCTTTATCCACCTTTTTACTGAAGCATTCATAGTATGTCCAATCTCCTTCACTGCCTGAGGTAGTGGCTGCGTTCCACAGAGAGTTCTGGCGGTTTATCATTCTTCTAAGATACTCTGGAAGACGCATTTTTTGTGGATCGAGTTTCCTCTTAGGTACATATAGTTCCATGACGTGATGAAGGACATGCAGCAATAATTCATACATTTGATCGGCCGTGCTCACATTTCTAAAGCTACCTATTCAGTCAACATCGGCAAGATGTTCTCGTATTTTGTCATAGTTTGCTGCCTTGAAATCTCTAATCCACCGGACATTTCCTGCACTGTGGCACATTTTGTCCACGATTTTAAAAGATTTTGTGGCATGATCACTGTTGCCTAACGGTGGGCCGACGTTTAAGTCGTGGACCAGATTAGTGGAGTTACATAGCACAAGATCTAATAAGGAGTTACCTCTAGTGGGCTTGTTCACCAGCTGTTGGAAATTGTGGGCATCAAACATATCCCGAAAAGATTTCAAAATATTGTAGATAAAGTCGGTTCCTATATTTGGCAAGTTGAAGTCCCCTAAAAGTACGCATGAAGCTCTACACACGCAGTAGTCGCTGATTGCTTTAATTAGGTTTGCAGATTGCCTTACACTACAAGAAGGAGCTCTATACACAGCAATGAAGCGGAGAACATTTGCACCTTCACCAATGTCACATATCAAGATTTCATAAGAATCCTTGACAGATTCATGAAAAATCATGTTATATGAGATGTGGCTCTTCAAAATCAAGGCAACGCTTCCGCTTTTTTTGTCCTTTCGATCACACCTAACGCCCACGTATTGACTGCTGGCAATACCTAGAAGAGGACTTAGTTCGTTTATCGGGGAAAGCCAGGTCTCCGTTAAGACAATGACGTCATGATTATTGCGACAGAGTTCAAGAACTAATGAATTACTGTTTTTGAGTAAAGATCTGATATTAGTCAGAAGACATAAAATTGACGGTCCAATAACTAGACTTATTAAAAGTAACAACCCAATAGATGTAATTATAAGAAACCAGCCTCGGTCATCGGCTCCGCCGGCATCGGCTCCACGGGCCACGCAAGGCTAGTCGACTTAGCTAGGGATGCTAAGTCGCGCTTGACGTTGGACGTGCGGGCCACGCCAGGCTTGCCGGCATCGGGCATGACGGGCCACGCTAGGGACGTAACCCAAACCTAGCTAGGGATGCGAGGCATCCCTAGCGTCGAGCATGTTGAAACGTGCGACTAATCCAGATTGATTCCTAGCTTAGTACCACTCACATCTTAGTATAGGATTCAGAAGAACGTCCTCAGCACTCCTGCTTCGTGTAGCGTTGTGTTCACAGCCTATTGCAACCCGTGAAGCCTAATGAAATGTGTGATATTTCTGTACAGTCGTTGTAATTTGAGTCGCGAGGTGTGATGAGTTATGGAAAATGTGACTTACGACAAAAATACTATCCTCTTCTGTATGTAGTAGTATGGAAACTGGTCAAACCACTGCCGAAAATTGACGACTCAGGGGCAAGACTTGGTTGAAAACGTAGCCGTGCCGTGCGCAGGTGCTAGCAACGTTCTCCGCTAGCCTGTCTTGGTCCACCGCTGAAGATTGGAGGATCTGGGCACGTAGAAGAAGCATAGTAACCCAGCGCGCGAAGTAAATACGCTGGCACCATTAGCCACTAATTTTGAGACGGGGGGGGGGGGAACCTGATGTTCGCTGTTGACGAACCACCACAGGCATGCTTTATATATGGTGGGATTTTCTGTCTCTGATTTTCCTACTTCCAATGGAGAGAGGTTCAATATCACGATAATATTCAAAGGTCGATAACATCGACGAAATAGTTTGAAAAACGGTTTCGCACCTTCTTTCCGGGGATTCGTGGTTCATTGCGGCAGCATCTAATGACGGCCGAATGAGCTGAGGCGCCCCGGCATGTTGACCGAGGCGATGACCCAGAGCGACTGCATGGTCCAGCAGCGATGTCCCGGAAATACACAGTGAAACTACGGTGGATAACTCGGACGAGTTTTACTGGGTGTAAGTTTGTCAAACTCTGCCGAATTTATACATTTTCAACGTCGAATTTAACACTTCAAAAATCAAATTGGACACTCTTCTGAGCTGGCCTATGAACTTCGGAATCAAATCGAACGTCTTCCAAATTGAGACGAGCTCCTTACAGGTCAAACTAAAGACTCTTCAAGATGCTTAGAATAATTTTTTGTTCAACCAAAACGTAGAATAACATTTTTGAAATTTTTTTACTTTAGCTGCCGGATGAGTGAAGCAATTTTATAAAATGTTAACTATTTGAGAAAAAATAATAAATTAAATGTCGTGTTAAGGCGCAGCAAGGCAGCAATCATTTTGTGCATTAAAAGACTGGATCGCACCATGCACTCAAAAAGTTTAACGCAACGTTTATTTGATTGGTAATGTAAATACTGCTTATATGCGGCAAGAAAGTTAGGATATGTGTGTTTTCTCACAAGTGTTTGCGTTGCTCCGCTTGCAGGTGTGAAACTGCATTCAAACAGAAATTTTGCTATCAATCGAATGAGAATCGCGAAGTCTCGGACGGGGGGCATGGCGCGATCTCTGTTTTGGCAATGTAAAATGGCCTCCTTCCTGCTCTTCATAACAACCTTAAACTCATTGTTTTTTCCCCAAAAAATGAACTTTTTATAAAAAAATTCATTTTTTGAATTCATTTTATTCCAAACTATGTGTTCTCCTATTGGGAGGTACATTAAAACTTTAAAAGAAAGTTATACTAAAAATTCCCGTGAACAAAAAATTATTCTAGTATTTTTGGGGAGTCTTTAGTTTAATGTAGAAGAAGCTCATTTCGATTTGGAAGGATTCGCTTTGATTTGAGAAGTCTTAGTTCGTCCTAAAGAGTGTCCAATTTGACGTGAAAAGGGTCCAATTTGATGAGAGAACTGTCCAATTCGACGTGGAAATGATATATATATATATATATATATATATATATATATATATATAGTAGGATAATAGTTGCATAACCGCGCTTAACATTTCCATTTAATAAGGTTTCAGAAAATTCGTTGAATATTGTGAGGAAGAGAGAGGGTGAATCCCACCTCGGCTTTTGTTTGACCGATAGTGTAAATGCCACTTACATGAACATCAAAGTGGGGATGTGTTTTTAGCTTCTGCTATCAATCGAATAGAAACAATATGTATAGTAGGATAACATGAGAGTGGCGAGCACTAGTGTAGGGCAGCAAATACTCATCAAAACACTGACATTAATTGAAAAGGAATCTTGATAACAAACAAACAGAGAAAACTCACACGGCAGTTGGACCGGCGCAGCTAGACGGTGGTATAGACATTAACGAACGGCGGCAATATGGATGAAAACAGCAGGAGCTGCTCCCAGGAAAGTGAAGGCGGAAGCGTCGTACCCAAATCCATCGGTTATACCAGAACACAGCGCAAGTAGCACCGACAGGAATGAGCTATGACCTCCGCCGGAGCACATAGGCGGCAGAACCGTACCCCTCGGTAACACAACTGCAGCAGCACCGCCGGATATTGCATGCCCACTAATTGAAAGGTAGCAGGGAAAGGATCCTTCAATGGGGCCATTTCGAGGCAGTAGCCACCCAACACGTGCGCGGACAGAACCGCGGCGCCGGCCTATTTCGCAATGCCTCGCGTGTCCTCAGCAGCGACGACTCCTCACCTCCCGGCGCTCCCCTTCGGAGAGAGAAGTCGAGATCGTGCCTCAAACTTGGGTGATTAAACCATCAGGCCCGCAAAGTTTATGAAGTGTTTGAAAAGAAATAAATATTTATTACATAAATATGTAACTCCTTCACATACATAAATATGTAGCTCCTGGCTCCTTCTTTATCACCCTTTTACGCTGCGTGTGAACTACACGAGGTTGAGGAACACAAGTAGCTGCAGGAGCCTTTTTCTTGCTTTCCTCTGAGGCTTCCGAAATATCTAGGCGAGCCTTCCTCGAAGCTCTCTTCGCCTCAGGTTGTTGAAGAAAAACCGCTTCTGGAACACGACTTATCGTTAGCTCAACAAAGCGTACTCCACTCTCCCGACGAGGATGACCAAAAACTGTCCGCCTGCTGCAGATGGCTTTGGTAGACTTCGGAGCGCGCCTCTCCGACTACGCCCTCAGCGATCTGTGTGCCTACGCACGTGCTGACCACCTCCTCCTCACGAAACATCTTTGCTCCCGCAAAGGAATTCCTCACAGGTACCTGGGTTTGGTGTTGAGCATCCTGCCCTTCCATATCCAGAAGGATCTCGTTAGAGGACCGCAGACTCCATCTTGCTTCATGTCGGCACAACGTGGCGAGACACCCTTTGTCTCTCCCGGCTTCAGGCATAGCCGTTGAGCCACTATGACAGTCTTAGAAGCTCTCAATATCTGCTGCCGCACCGCAGCTTCCTTAGCTTTTGCTTCTTTGTGCTGGTACCTCCTTCCTCTGGACACTTCTGCCCGACCTGGCATCGACTGTTCATATGGTGGCAGATTCCAGCCTAACTTCTTCAGTGTATTCGTGCCTAGCACGATCACGTCGTCACCTACGGCCATTACAAACAAGCCGATCCTATGTCGCGTGCCCTTGCTAACCTGTATCGTTAGCCCAACAGCACCTTTGAACGACATAGAGTTGCCTGAAGCATCGTAGACCGCTTTGCTCCGATAGAGATCTATTTCCATGACTTCAGCGTTAAGGTCGTACCCGTTCTGCAGTGCATCCACAAGCATCTGCAGCGGTATGATGCTTACCTGCGAGCCAGTATCCAAAAGGGCAGTGTGCGTCATGCCCAACAACTGGACCTGCGCCGTGGTTTGCGCTCCTACCAGATCTTCGTGGAGACCATCCACTTTGGTGACTCCACATCTTCAATTCCTGAGGAGATAGAGACCTTGTCAATCACAACCCTCACCTGTGCAGGGCCTTTATTGCAGATCTCATCCACTTTCCTCATGAGGCGTTCAACCCTCATCTCCGTGGAGAGCTTCTCGGCTTGTAACGGATCTTCGATCATCATCCTCTCGATGTCGTCGATCCTTAACGTTCGTAGCACCTAACATCCGCGCTATACCGCCTTGCTTCATTGGTGTACGGGCGAATCTCGCCACACGCAACGATCCGCGCAAGACTACCCTCGCGAATCCTGCAGCAAAGACTTCACGCAGTTGTAGCACGGTCAACCCACCGCGACCACTACACGCGCCGACACCAGAGAACCGGCAGCAAGGACGCCCCATCGCTACGTTGCCGCAAGCCCTAGTTTATACTTGTGCCGCTGTGCGGCGCGGCACGATGGTCGGGATAGATATCGACCGGGCAGCGCGAAAAATCGATATCTATGACGATCGCCGTGCCGCGCAAGTATAAACTTGGGCCAAGACGATCCTCTGCCAGCACTCCAGCGAAGACGCCGCATAGCACGCTGGTCAGCGGTCCACACGACCTGCTACACTGCCTAGTCTATGGCAGGACTCGCGCCGTATCCGCTCCTCGCGGCTTTCAGGCGGTAGGGTTATCGATCCCCTTTCCCTTTGGTTCGGCCCCTATGAAAGCCGAGGTGTTTCACCCGGGAGCTGGATATCTAGGGATGTGGCCTGAACCGGACAGGAAATCGATTTATTTGTCTTCTATGGCACCAGCAGGGGTCGGTCCGTCCGCCTCTGCTGACCCCGCGCTCCGCTCCGTACCGGCCGCTCGATAGGTACTACCGAGTCAGGAATCCTCCGAGACCGGCCGCTTGCCACCTCGCACCAGGTGAAGACTCCAAGACCAGCCGCCGCGACCTCGACACCAGTGCAGACTGCTCTTGCGCCCAGGCTCTTGCCCCTGCTCTTGCTCTCGCGCCCAGGCTCCCTTTATATAGAGTTGCGCGCGGGGAAGGCCGGCCCCCTAAGTGGAGACGCGCCGCCCCGCCGCCTCCGAATGGCCGGCGCTGGGCACAGGCGAGGCGGACGACGATCGATTGATCCCGCTGCTGGCCAATAACATACAGAATTACTAACAGAGCACCACATAGAATAACACAAATAACCTCAACAACCTACAAACTCGGAAATACACCAAAAAGATCACTACTGCGAGGCCTCGTGCCTCGCCATCCTTCACAATTGGAAAGGGGCAGACCTCCCGTTCATGAGCGCGTGGCCAGTAAAGCGAAAGGGCTTTGGTCCGCGATCCCAGAAGTGCTCAAGCCGATTGCTTCCTAGGTCTGATGCTCACCCAGCCACATGTGTTGGTAGTCTAGTGACATCGCCGTGCTTTTATGGTGATCTGTAGGATGAAATGGTGTTTAGGGAAATGATCTTCACAATTATTAGAAGGATTTTAGATGCGATCAAAACTATTGATCGGAACTAAACATTCTTCTAACGATTCTTATCTTCTATGTCACTCAAAAATCACTAAAAATGGCTTCCACTATTCACGACAACATTGTAGAACTCAAGGACTACTTGAAATCTTGAATAAACCCAAGGCGTGCCGTATCTTGAAGTTCGATTCGAAATTTTTCCGTAGCCTGCCGTACTCATATACGGCCCAACGGCCAGCGGCAAATTGTCGCTGCGCTAGAGATGGCGAAAAGTGGTCGCGACGTTGTCGACGACAGCGTCGGCATCGGATACAACGTCGGCAACGGGAGTATAACACCCCCGTGGAGCTGTCGGCTGAAGTATAACATACAGGGTGTCTCAAAAAATGTATACACTGTTTGAAAGGTGATAACTTGTCTCACAATGAAAGTACTGAAGAAGATAAAGGCTCATGTGAAAACTTGAGAAAATAGAAATTTTCTGACCTAGTGGCATGGAATGCGCCTTGCACTCGTCTGAAATATTGCGTTTTATACTCGTTTGGTTGTGTTTCGCTTGATTACTTGTCATAATTCACTCTCAAAGTGGCCCTATTGATTGAATTCTGCTTCTTTTAAGGCGTAGAATTTAAAAACACAGTAATGTTTGCAAAAAATGCAAGGTCTCATAAAAATTGCAAGTACTGTTTGAAAGGTTCTAAGCTGCTCCCAGTGAAGCTTTCGAAGATGCTTGTTATTCATATGAAAGCACGTGGAACGAGATTTCTGCTGCGTGCAAATAGTCAAGATTGCGAAATGCTCCAACCTAAAATCTTGTATATCCGACTCGATAGATTTTGCATGGGCTGAGTGCTTGTCACAGTCTTGATAGTACTTGGCCAGATTAACCTGCGCTGTGCTTTTTTCAACATTTCCCGTTGCTCAGTAGCTGTGATTATGCCGATGATCGTCTCCAGTCCACAGAATCCGTCTTGAAAAGTGGGCTCCTGCTCACGTTTTTATTGCGCAATCAATACTCTCGTGATGTCACGTGTTTTTCACGTGATTGTCAAGCTCTAAAGGTTTAAAAAAGCACAGCACGGGTTAGTTTGGTCACGTGGTAGCAAGTTTGTGACAAACATTCGGCCCATGCACAATCAATCGAGTCGGAAATGCAGTATTTTGGACGGGGGCATGGCACAATCTTGACTACTTGTACGCTACAGTAATCTTGTTACACTGTACTATTAGTATTATGTATTAATATTAGTATGTATTATGTATTAGTAATAGTACACTGTACTATTACTATTTAGTACTTTTTACACATAAGTTTCAAAAATTTTCAAAAGATTCGCTAGCAGCAATGTTAGAATGTTTCAAACACTACCTGCAATTTTTATGAAAACTTGCATTTTTGCAAGCATTAGGGTGCTTTTAAATTCTATACCTTAAAAAAGCATAAATCAGTCAATATGGCCGCTTTGTGAAGAAATTACGACAAGTATTCGAGCGAAACACAATCCATCGAGTGTAAAATGCAAACTTCAGACGAGTGCATGGCGCATTCCATGCCGTTCATATCTCAGAAAATTTCTATTTTTTAAGCTTTCATATGAGCTTTCATCCTCCTCAGTACCTTTATTGAGAGCAAAGTTATCACCTTTAAACAGTGTATACATTTTTTGAGACACCCTGTATATGCCTTAGAGGACGTACCAAGCGATGAGGTGCTGAGTTTCCGTGAAAGTAGATCTGACCACACATTCATTTTTTCAAATCGGAAATAGACCAAGTAGATGAAAGCTTTTTCAGGACGTGCTTTTCTTTCCTGCAATGCGACCAGACGAACAAGGCCACACTTCCAATGTTGTGGAGAACTCGCAAACCTGTTAACTTCGTTGTTGGTGTTGTTGTTAATTTGTTCGGTCTGGGTGACTTCTGTTTAAAGCCTGAGTAAGTGTTGATGCTTTACAATGAAGCGTTGTTCGGTGATATCACATTCACAGCCACTTGATCGAGGTGGTCAAGCACAGTGATTTTGACCAACATCAAAAGAATATAGGTCAGGCCCTCTTGCTTTGTCGGAACTATTATAGACAATTAGTTGCCAACACAAGCCGACGGTGCAACTGCAGCAGTGCACTTCAAAGTGCTAGCATCTCATCACAGACACTAGTTGCAGTAAAGATGGGCTTGGGCCGATGTGGCTCCCTCCTCAGCAGGGATGGGCGGAAATTTTGACAACTTTCCCAGAGAACAGAAAAATCAGAAGACGGAAAATTTCGAAACTCTCATCTGAGCAATCTATGATTCCAAAAGATGAAAGAGAAGAAAGATGATTTTTCTATTAACAAATGCTTTCGAATGACTATAAATGTTTCCCTAGACAAGCGGCTTTACTCGCTAGTGTTTATATAAGTTTCTGCAACTTCTAAATCCACAAAAGTTAGTGATTAGGTCCTAACTCTGAGATTCTAGGTGATCTCGATGCTTGATGCTGCAACATTGCTTAACAGCACCCTATTATAGCTATTGCTCTAACTGCACATCAGTGACCGCAAACTACGACCCTGTTGTGAGGAATTTGTTCTTCAGAAGTTGGAGCTGATGGGGAGATCCAAAACGGGGTTATAAATTATGGGGATCTTACCTACCACGTTCAGATTGAAATTGTTGGTTGAAGCAGCAGTATAGAAGCTCACAACTTTGGCATAAGTGTTGCGAAATTGGAGGAGGCACACTCGGTGCTGTCCGAATGTTTCAAATCGTTTCACCCAATTGTGTGAGTTTTGAGAGACACTCTCACAAACTGCACTGAAGCTGTGCAGAGGGTTTTAGAATATAACTTGTTGCACCAGAGCTGATATTCCCAACTCTTTTGTATCGTAGTTTTCCAAACAAATGATCTCACCTCGCTAAGAAATCTCTCGAGCAACAAACCAATGTCCTTTGAAAAACCTAGGTGCAACAAGGTCCTTAGTAGACCAAGAATGTTACATACTTGCTGCTAGTGTCATGTAGCAACTGGTGATTCTGGTCGGTAAGCCCTCAAGACAAAATTCTAGTGGAAGTACTTCCTTGTATGTGCCGATGTGGACAGCAAGAAATAGAGAAAGATCCTTTCCCTACCATAGGGAATAGCGCCCTCTCAGTGGTCTTCCAGATATTTGGCTCCATAGCTGCACAGATCGTGATCCTCGTCACGAGGAGCTATGGAGCCAAACTTCGGCAAACCACTGAGAGAACGCCATTCTCTGTGCTGCGGAAATGATGCTTTCTCCAATGTTTCAACACATTTGCTTAAGCCTGGAGCGCCTGCTAGACAGGCTATATGTTGTTACAGGAGTCCCGCCTGGCGCAAGGGTTTTGGTCGCAACAAAACATCCTGTAACAACAGATGCTTTCTCCGTTTCACTCCACCAGCATTTCTTCACTAATGTGCAGCTCCGAAGCTTCGAGCTCCACTAAGGTTTGAAAAGAAAATACACAACCTAAGCTAGGCTAGGCTAAGTCAAACGAAAAGAAACCCAGTTTTATACTAATGCGACTATTTCCACTAATTTTATACTAATTTCTTAGTCTTTTTTTTTAGCCTGAAGCGTATGTCTGAACGGGGAGAGCGAGTCATCCCATCAATTAGTATAAAAAGTGTTTCTTTTTTGCCAAGTCATTAAACCCAAGGAGTAGAGGGTGCTTGAAGTCACAATGGAGACCGCGCCTCAAGAGTGCTGGGTCCCTTGTATGCCAGCGATCAGGGGTGTGCGTAATTACGATTTACGATTTACGATTTTACGATTTACGGCTATTTTTCCAAATTTTTTTTACGACTTACGATTTACGAAATTTCGGGTCGTAAATCGTAAATTTTCGTAAATGTGATCCTTGATCAGCAACCAATTGGCGTACAAATTTATATAGACCGGATTGTAAAGGTGTGCCCTCCCTAGTGGTCTCCTTTTGTAGCGCATTACTACTTCCCTTTAGAGCTGTTTTTTAATGCTCTAATGTGTTAGCATGGCAGAAAAAGCTATCCTGTGCATAGGCTTCTCGAACACGACTTATCATTTTCCTAGAGAGAGACGAGTTTTCTAGATCCAAGTCCTGTTTGGCAATAAAGCCTAGTCAATTTGTTTGCAACAGATTCACGCTAACCCTATCTAATAGAATTGACGGAAATCCACGGTCGAACAACATTCTTGACTGGAAGTGGGGTTAAAAAGTTGCTACACTCGTGTGGATGGGATAAACCACCAATGTTTCTATCGGTTTGCATTGCACTTTATAGGGCGGAGCAAATTGATATACAAAGTAAAACGGTACAGGTAAAAGTGTAAAAGCGAGCGCGTAGCATCTCAAGAAATGGTCTAACTGGTTTTGACAGTTTTGGTCTCCATTTTCGAAGTGGTTGATTCTACCGCGTCCACCCTGTTTGATCCGTTTAGGACGCCACGACGCCACGAATGCTCTCGGAGAACAAACCTTCGTTGGAAAACTGGCAAAGGGTAGCCCGAGCGAGTGCAGAGAATTATTAAAAAGTATGTAGTGTCATATTTTAAAGATTTCAAAATCTGACAAGTACGGCAAACTTATATAGGAAACCGGCACTCTAGGTAGGTTTTTAGATTACCGCTGGTGTTGTAGATCGTTGGTTCAAAACTTGAGCACTTTTAAAGTTAAGAAACGTCTTCTTTGCAATCTCTCTACAATTACAGTTAACAGAGCTTCTGAGTTTGAATATCGCGCTGTGGTTGATGCTTGGTAACCTTCATGAAGCAGTGGTTGTGTAACTACCTTCTTGAAGCGTTCTATTCACCGTTTTCACTTTCTGCGTTTAAAATGAACTTCTGCAAACTCAAACTGAACCTGTTTCAACTTAAGCAGCGTTCTTGCCAACTCACAACTCAAATGGGATTACTTTTAAGTTAAACCAGATACCTCCTAAATCGAAATTGTGTCGCCTATAGAATCAAACTGACGATGCCTCAACAAGGTTGCTGTTAAGGAATGCGTTAACCTTCCCATTTAAAGCGACTACAAATGGTGTCCAAGGAATATGGTCATACGGTTCAGCGACCTAAACTGTCTTATCCGTCTGCTATGGGAATGCTGCTGGGCTGTTTTCAAGATGTAGAAAAGCGGTGAGTCACACGATGGGATTGCCTGATGCACTCACTCAGTACGCGTAGCGCAATCCCGTCGTATGACTCTGAATGTTTGTTAGATTACTACATGTGCAGTTGCTGTTTTCGCCCGCATTGGTCAGAGGTAAAATGATTTTTTAAAATTTTTTAGCTTTGATAGCGACTTTTTCGCCAAATTTTGCTAAGTTATAGATAAACTGGTAGGACGCAAGGAATTAAAAAATATTCAAACAATGGGTTCAGCTTGAGCTAAAAGTAACACGACAAACAAATAAATATTTATTCATATCTGGTTAACATTAGTCTTACTCTTTGGAAAAACTCTTTGGAAATTTAGTTGTACTGCACCACATGTCAGGTGACTCTTACGATTTACGGTTTACGATTTACGATAGTTTTTTCGTAATTACGATTTACGATTTACGAAATTTCAAATTTCATTTACGCACACCCCTGCCAGCGATGCCAATTCTTGCAAGTGGATCGGAGCACAGTGGATGTGAAATTACTTCATGCGAGGAAGGCGGGGGTTCGATTCCTATGCGCTGCCGCAGTTTTGCATTTGAACTGATTGGTTTAGGTTTGAGGGATTCTGACGTCTACACCATTTTCAGACGTTTTCTGCTTATTTTCCCAGCTGTGGTGAGTCACTTTCTAGGGGCCTGTTTATTACTGACCGGTCTTTAACTAAAATACAATTGAAGCTATTCAGCATCATGGTATATAAACGTTCAACATAAGTGATACACAGGCATAAAGCACATGAAACACAAGCACTGGTAACAATACGGACAGCGAATAAAGGCTACAGGCTCCTCACGGTTTGCTTCCATACATGGACCAATGACATTGGCTCCATAGACGAAATAGTATCAGTTCACCTTGCGGTTCCCAATCTTCTTGTTCTTCCACCACTTCCAGCTGTACGTCTTCGTCGACTTCGAGTTGACCTGCTTCGAAGTCCTTGACTGTGCTGGCCATCCGTTCGACCAGCCTGATTCCTTTCTCTGAAGGGTCCTTGTCTAAACGTGGACCACAACACCTCAGCGTGATCAGGTGGGTTACCACTCGAGCATTGGCGGACATTGTTGGTGTTGGGCTCTAGAAAACCTTCAGTAGAAAAACCTTTAGATTTTATACGCTGTACTGCGACTAGTGCTGCTCTATGCACCTTGTGCCTGTATTCCACTGGTGATGAACATTTATAAATCATTATGTTGAATACCCCAGCATACAAATGGGAAATTGCGCAAAAAACCCCTTGAAAATTGTATACACGTCAGAATCTTTCAAGTCTCAACCAATCAGTTGAAATGCAAAAACACAGAAGCGCAGGAGAGTCGTACCCCGATCTCCCTCGCATGGCAACGTCACTAACCAAGCCCCGATTCCATTGTAACTTCAAGGACCCCCGACTCTTTGGGTTTAACGACTTGGCGAAAAAAGAGACACATTTTTGTGCTAATTGAGTGGTGGGGATTCTTCCTATGTGACTCGCTCTCCCCGTTCAGACATACGCTTCAACCTTTCCCTTGTTAGACCCTGGTTCAGAACCCTGAAAATCAGAGGTCTTATATGAAACACTGCGTGTGCTTCTTGCCCTCCTCTCTAAGCAAAATGCTTGGACAGCGCCCGGAACATCGCGACGTACATGACCGCTGTCCACAACCTTGGCGCGCACATTGCGCGATGCGCTGTGTTCATGTGTCGATAGGGTAATGCCCCCCCCCCCCCCGATCCAGGCGCGCTTATTGTAGCGACTGTCGCAAGTGCTGTGTTAGTGTTTGTGTTAATAGTTTGTATAGTAGACAAAATAGAAAGACGTGGTCCATGGCAAGCGTAGAGGTCGCAGAATTCCCAACTTAAAGAAATCCCAAGATCTTTCTGACGTTTGGGCGGAAGCGCCTCGATTTACAGTGCATAACTGCAGGTGTGATAGAAACGCGAGAGGGTTCACACGATTCACTAATCGCCAGAAGCGCCTGTAACAGTGAGCGCCTGCAACATTGAGATGCTGAACCAAATGCCGGCACTCGACTCGATAGATGCCTGAAGCAGTGATTCCAGCACAAACCCCTATCTGTCGCTATTACTTTCAGTTCATTGTAATCAGACTGGCCTAGGGAAGCGGGGCAGGCATAATTCCAACGCTGCGCGAACCCCCCTGGCGCCGCGCACGGTGCGCGGCGAAATTGGACGAGTTGTCGTGGCCCGATGCTTCCGACGGCTGAAACGTTTCCTACAGGGACATGCGGCACGCCGTTGCCTTATTTCAACGTTTCTTGGAGATGGTATATGAATGTGGCTTCAACAGGACGATTAGCGACAGTTTATACAGGAATCCTGGTCATGTGGATGGTTTTTAGCGTCAGTATTTGCCATCTACGACTTCTTCGGTCAATTTTTACCCGTGATTATGGTTATATTGCGGAAAAAGATCACTATCACCCATTCTCGGATCAATTGTCCTACTGCAGACTGTTGCCTACCACATTCTGTGGGATCATAAGTTCCTTGCTAGAAATGTGGTCTGAGAGCTTAAACACTGAGAACATTTCGTGGCCGCGGCCAACCACGTGTCACCGAGCGCACGTCCGCGTTTCAGCGCCGCGACGTCGCACGCGGCTAGCGCGCGACGTCGCGTGGAGTTAGGTCCTGGAGCCCTAGGGAAGTCCTCGGATTGAATAGTAACAGCTTAGTTAAGGGAAAAGGGAGTGTTCCGAGTAGCCCCTAGGACGATGAATCAGGCGTCAGTGAATGAATGTGGAAAAGATCGAAACAGAATACATGTTTATTACTTTAGACTCACAAAATACAAAGGAATTTTCGAGGAACATGTAGCGGTAACTCTATACACTTGCAAAGGCGGTCATAAAAGCGTTAGGAAACGAACATGTCAAAGGCAGCCGTCGTCCGAATTTATAACTCTCTGAAACAGGTAGACTGTATAAAAATTCACTCAATTCTGCCTGTCGGTATGTTGTGTCGGCCGCTCGAGGTTTTTATGTGCATTTTTATTTAGCGGCCTGACGTTTCGACTCCTCTTCACCTTCAGAGGTCTAAACGTGGAGCACAGGTTCTCCTTTGCACTCTACTCCACCGAGCGCCTCATCTACCTTAACATTTTCGACCGTCTCCTAGGACCACTACGAAGCCCCAATTGAAAGAGAGGAACACAGGGTAGAAATGCTAGGATACAAGGGCGCCTAGTGCAGTAGGCGCAAGCTTAAATCTGTGCTCCACTTTTAGGCCTCTGAAGACAACGAGAAAAGTCAGACCGCTAAATAAAGATCCACTTAAAACCTCGAGTAGCATAACATACTGACCTACTTTACCGGTGGTTAAAGAAAAGAGAAGTTGGGAACTCACTCCTTTCTGTTATTATAGAAAAGCAAACTGAGAAAACTCACTCCGACTCAATGAAACCATTTGTGTAGACTCTCAGCATGAACTCAGCTTCCTCATTCGGTTCGAATGTAGACGGTACGATCACGTAGTTACCTGGCGGCACGCGGAAGCGACCAGTCATCTACAAGTGTGAGGAGTTGGCCAAATATTTCTATGATCTGGTTGCGACCAAGTACCAGAAAAAGACCAAGTAGTATGAGTAGCAAAGATATAATCTGTTCCTTTTGGCTACACTGCAGAAATTGCAATACGGTTTATTCAGCTCTCCAATGTTGATGTTCGATATAATATATTTTATTGACGAGAACTGCTGAAATGTCCTTCTCGACCATGAGGTCAAAGGGACAATTCCAGGTCGGCTAAGAACTTGGGTATGCTGGACTGGTAAGGTGTTCGAAATACCGCACTGCATAACACAATCTTGCATAACGGTGTTGACGGGGAACTAAATAGCTACGAAGGTCTCGTTCACGCTCAGCGAAACGAACGTCTCAGAATGCTCCAGCTACGGGAATATAGGTCGTAATGCCAAATCTGTGCAGGAGGAAACCAGCGGCTTATGAAGCTTCCAAACGCGTAGAAATCGTAGTGGTGAAGAAGAAGGCTGACTACAGCCAAAAAAGACAGCGATAATTGGCTGCATTCCAAGAGATGTCAGAAGAACAACAGGATGCTCACCGTTTTAGTTGGAGATTTCGTGGAAGCCCTGCGAGGGATATGACGCTCTCTGTTTCAGTCATAGTCTGAGTGAGGAGAGCCTATTGTGCTACTCTGGTACGTGACAGGGATGAATGCCGAAACTGCTTGCGCCTGGTCGAGGAGATCGATGATCAACGAAATGCCGGATGATACAGCATCCCAGAGCACGCAAATAATTCACCTCTGCAGTTGAAATTTTTTATCCTCTCGAAGAATCCAACGAATAGGGGTCTGTTGAGTGAACATTTCAAAGAGCCATCAATAACGATGGTGGGGAGTAGACATTGGATCCGACGCCGATTTTACGGATAATCGGATGATCCGGGTGGGCCATTTTTTCAAACCCCGGATCTTCGGATGATTCAGATGAGGGTATTTTTGAAACACCCGGATTTTCGGATGATTAGACGAGGATAATTTTCGATTGGCCGGATTTTCGGATAATTCAGAAAAACGATTTTCATCAGATCGGATGTCGGATATCCGATTCGGATAATTCGGATAACACCGGATAATGCGGTAGTTATAGAGGCAAACAATTTCCTCAGTATAGAGTGAATTAGAAGAGTACATCAGTTATCAGAATCTTTAAGAAATGATCGTCACAACTAGAATTAACTGGAAATAGCCAAACATGGAGACACAACAAAAGCTCAGGTGGCATTAAGTGGCCATAGAGTTGTGGGAGGGGAGCAAGGTGGTCATTTTGTAACACCCCTTCATACCACATATGGTAACTCACGTAATTCGGAATCTTTTGTCAAACTGGGCCGATCTGTAATTCCTCATGATCGAGCTGGACAAACTCTGAAGTAGGTGGATGTTTATCCGTTTCCTAACATAAGTGAACCAATGCCGTGCAAACCCCCTCTTGAGTCATCAAACGTCGAATGGAGGGAATAAATGCTAGACCTTAACACATATTGAATACGTATTGCTATATGTCCTTGAGGGAATTACTACGCGATTTCAAAATTTGTTTTGCGAAATACCACGCGGAATCTGGAAGCAATCTACGCCAAATAATTATGAAGTGTGTTCTGAAAACATCCGACTGTCCATCAGCAGTGTGCGTAACTACGATTTACGACATTATGGGCCGTAAATCGTAAACCTTTACCTTTGATGAACAAGCAAACAGATAAAGAAATCTCACTTTTAATCTGCGCTCCGCATATTAAAAGTGAGAGTATAAGAGTTCAATACTCACGATGAAGGTCAAAGAGGTGACCGTGGAGTTTCACAGAGCGACCTATATAGGGTTGTAGGGCGTAGTCTGGGAAGCACCATAGTGGTCTCCAAATTTCCTGCGGACCTCTAGGTAGGTCAAAAATTGCAAAAAACTGTAGCGCTTCAGTGCGGCCTGATATCGCAAAACTGACACCTGGAATACCCTTGCCGTGCCCAGAAATGATCCTGCAAAAGGTTTGGAGCTTCAATCATTGCTAGAACGTGAGATTTGGCAAATCATAGAAGCGAGAAAGCACATTCAGAGAAGGCATCCATCAGGAGGCCTGCACCGATCGGATGGCGGAGTGGATTACGCGGTGGACTTGCAGGAGAGCGTCCAAGGGATCGATTCCGGGGCTTGGGCTTATGCATGGGAAGCGGCCTTTTTGCATTTTTATCAATGTAGAGTGGGTTTTAGTCCTGGCAAGGTACCGTATTCGCATTTCTAATTCGTCCTTAACCTCTTGCAAGACGTGGTCAAGCAAGCTTTCGTCGATTAGAGATAAGCCGCTGGTAATACAACCATGCTTGTCTTATTGGGAAAGTTTTCTTTAGATGGTATCCATGTATGATCCCCTTATTATGTTTCGGCTAGTCTTAGAAGTGTGTCCAGTAGCGGCTTCACTGCGAGCATGATCGACAGCTTTTACTTCGATCCATTACCAAGGCGTGATGATCGCCTCTCGTTTTTTTTAGATTTTCTAGATTTCTCCTTCTATTTTTCTCTAAAGAACGCTTTTCTTATCACTTCCACTAATTCTACTAACTGTGAGCAAAACTGGAGTGTTTTATCCATCTCGCATTATTGCTGCCTGTTCTTGTACCGACCACTCTTCTCTGATCCTGAAGTTCCGTTGCACACGGAGGGGGGGGGGGGGGCACAAGCGCTCTCATGGCTGCATTTCGGAAAAAAGTTTCGTCAAAGTTCGTCTACGGTGTGGGTATTCGGGATACTGATCTCGAATCTGGGATCCGTTTTTTGTTGCGGTAAATTATTGCATGAGATGTAAGGGTCCGTGCCGCGGACGGGAAGTATACCATTCCTCTCATTGTCTGTTGACGACGATCCGCGGACAGCACCTGACCACGAATTTAAAAGACTTGTCTTTTAAATTTCGGAGTGCTGTTTTCAGCTCAAAAAGTGACCTTAGAAAGAAGTGTGGTTAGATGAAGAGAACGGCGGTGTGCTGTTTTTTTTTCACAGTATCCACATCTGCTCTCACCTAATGTATTCCATCGTTACACACAAACCGATGCCAGACTCGTGATAAGCGCTCAAGATAACCGTCTGGACAAGGTTTGGACGAAGAATTTTTTCAGCCTTTGGAGTGTCTAGAGTGCGAGTGCCCATATCTGTAATGCCTCCCCCTTGCAGCCGCTAGAGTAGGGAGGAGCGGTTAAACGAGGCCGCTACGTGACACACTTCCAAGACTAGCAGAAGATATAATAAGGTGATCATACACGGATAGCATCTAAAGAGAACTTCCCCAACAAGACAAGCATGGTGGTATTACCAGCGGCTTATCTCTAATCGACGAAAGCTTGCTTGACCACGTCTTGCAAGAGGTTAAGGATGAATTAGAACTGCGAATACGGTACCTTGCTAGGACTAAAATCCACGCTACATTGATAAAATGCGAAAAAAAGAGACTACCCATGCATAAGCCCAAGCCCCGGAACGGATCCTTTGGTCGCTCTCTTGCAAGTCCACCGCGTTATCCACTCGGCTATCCGATCGGTGCTGGCTTCCTGATGGATGCCTCCTCTGAAGGTGCTTTCTCGCTTCTATTAGGAATTTGCCAAATATCACGTTCTAGCAATGATTGAAGCTCCAAACCTTTTGCAGGATCATTTCTGGGCACGGCAAGGGTATTCCAGGTGTCAGTTTTGCGTTATCAGGCCGCACTGAAGCGCTACAGATTTTTGCAATTTTCGACCTACCTAGAGGCCCACAGGAAATCTGGAACCCATTATGGTGCTTCCCAGACAGCGCCCTACAACTCTATATAGGTCGTTTTATGAAAGTCCACGGTCGCCTCTTTGACCTTCCTTGTCAGACTTACGTCTGTGTGTGGTTTGTAAAGTGGCATACATTTTCCACTCTCATTTTCGTATATTTTTTACAGACGTAGAGCGGCCTACTGGCAGCCAAACGTCTGCTTGGGAGCATCGCCACCAAACCCCGACATTAGAGCACCTTGACCGTAGCGGTTATTCCTTTCAACTTTGATTCTTCTTCGCTCTGCTTCGGCAGGAAGTGATCCGAAATCTAATGTAGAATAGGACAGTATGATAAGATCCTGTTTCCAAAACGGATTCTATGAAGACTTCCACCCTAAATCATATTTGTGGAATTCTCTGTGTGGAGACAAACACACACAGGTGCTCCCGCTTATTATATAGGATCGTGCGATTCCCACTCGGAAGTGTCGAACCTGCATAAAAATGAATAAAATCAGTCGATACTGTCTGCAGATCGATATTGATTGGTGTCCGGATGCAGACACATGCGACCGATTTTATACTGGCAATTTCCGCAACTGTGAATATATACATATACAGGTGCGTCCCCGCTACTTCGTAGGGTAGAGGATGACGGGGATGGCTCGCCTTCTGAATCTGGCCACTAGTTGCGCAACGTCTACAACATCTCTTTTCAATCAGAATGCTAGTTAAACAACATGTATGTATAGCACTTTTTCTAGGTCCGGACTCGTTGCAGGTAGTCTGTGAAGCATCTTCTGAATTTGGGTTCTTGTTACTCGACGTCTGCAGCGCGTTGTGTGAGTACAGATGCCCGCTGCACCATACCTATGACACGTTTTCTGAATCTCGACGAACGTTGGACAACTTCTGCGGCACTCTTCTTAATCAAGACTCACATCGGACGGAGCCTGTGCCATGTCTTCTGAATCACGGCACTCGGCGCATGACCCTCGTCCGTACCCTGACGCGTCGTCCACTTACAACTCACTAACGTGGGTGATCTGGTGCCAAGGTCATGAAGTCGCTGACAATCGCCCATGGTTAAGCTTAAAGAAACAGCCGGCTGGCATATACAGCGCTATTTTTAAAACTATGTCGAAGGCTGATTATATTCATAACAACATACGTGTAGAAGAGATTAGGAATAGCACTAAGGAGGCGGGACAAAATCAACGAAAATATACGCCATCGATTCTCCTATCAAGGCTAGTTAGCATGACTTTTACAAGACCTCACAAGCTTCAGCCAATAGGCAGTCCATGCTCTCAACATTCCTGAAAGGGTTGGAACCAGCCTATATGTCCGAACAAGATGCAAGGCTTATCCTGCGATAGTTTGGAATTCAACCAGAACTGAGTAGTCCCTCGATTTCGCTATATTGTGAGTTGAGCTTTATCCAAGCTTTCTCCGATTTTATCCAAATCAATGAGTTTTTGAGTACCTCTTCGGATGATTCAAATGAGGGTGATTCACCTGGTGCTGTTCTCTTGTCGGTTCACCACTGGAGTAGAACACACCAGTGCTGTCGTGTACGGCTGCCTTACAAGCTAACCACAACCCAGAGTCACTTTGCGCCTCCAGAACAAATGACAGTCGGAATTAAGACCCCATCGAGCGACTACTCATTGAATAGTGAGTTGGTTGTGCACGTGAAGCCTTGCTGTGAAATGATGCCGAGAGTTCCCGCAAGAACTCGCTCGAGTTCTAAGAGAATTCTCGTCAAATGATTGCAAAATCTACCCCGAAAACGTCAGATTATCAACTTTCCTGAGTACCGCAGCAGGCTTTTATCCGATTTTATCCGAATCATTGCATTTTTTTAAATCTCGGATCTTCGGATGATTCAGATGAGGGTAATTATGGAAACCCCGGATCTTCGGATGATTCAGATAACACCATTTTCAGCTGAGCCAGATTATTTCGGATAATCCGAAGCCGGATAAATCCGGCTGGATATCCGAAAACGCATGATTCGGATCCCATGTCTAGTGGGAAGTCTGCTGTACGAAATGAAGACCAATTGTGTATGGGGAAACGACTTGACCGTTGAAGCATATAAAACTACAGCTACATATAAAATACCGACCACTGCTCATCTTCACAAAAGTGGGGTCTCCAACACCTCATTTCTGAGCTAAACCCACAATCGTGAATGTTTCAGACGAGAGGGCACAAGACGCACGCCAGACTCAGACTTCAAGAGCAAAAATGAGCCTAGGAAGCTCAGAAACAAACGATTGTGGTTCACTTCACAATCGTTTGTTTCTGAGCCCTGCTGGGGGGCGTGGCGTCAGGAGGTACAACCAGCCCTTCTGTGGGGCGTGGTATCAGGAGCTACAGCCGCTGTCCTGAGGACCGAAAACTTTTGCTTTGCGTGTCAAATGTTTCGTAAGGTAGCCGTTAGACTCTCGGTGAAGCCTAGAGGGTTGGGGTGGGTGAGCAAGAGGGATGAGAGGAAGATTGCATCCCAGCAGGAAGTGGGTGTACCACTTGACCGTCCCCCGTATCCCACACCTTTCCTTATAGTGCGATATCGACCCACATCGCTGCGGTTCCTCTTGTATAGCATATCGCAGTGTTTATCAGTGTTATAATAAATACGCAATGAGGAAGCTATTAGTGTCATGGGAATGCCAACTCATAGTCGCGCAGCGATATACCTATCCTGCACTCAGATAGGAGACAGTAACCCTGAGATGGAATCTCCTCAAAGTTGCCAGCTATAGTGATATTAACGTAGCCAATCGAAATACACTTCTACAGCTTACGAGGGAGGTCAGTGAACTCGGTCTGGAGATTCTGAACGAGGCCTATATTGTCTTGTTGGGCATCGGACGAGGATCACAGAACTGTTTCGTTTTTGCTAAATACCCCTGGGTGGTCCAAAAATGGCAAAAAATGGTATCATTTCAGGGCGGGCTGATAAGGCAAAAGTAACACCTGGAATGGTCCTGTCGTGCTCAGAACTTAACTTACAAAAGGCTTGGGGCTCAAATTAAAGTTAAAATATAGTAATACGATAATTTCCTACGTTTCCTAGACGGAGCTGCAGTGCACATTCAAGTGATTCATTCGCATCAAAGGTGGCAGCGACTGGATGACCGAGTGGGTAGCGCAGTGGACTTACGGGAGGGGGTCGAGGGTTCGACTCCTGTGGTGTCTATGCGATTTGCTCTGTGGAGCGCTCCTTTCTGGCTAATAAAGAGTATATTTTGGCTTCGGCAGGATACCTTCTTCGCTTCCTAACCCCGATTTCAACCTGTTGTCAGATGTAAAAGAAGCTAGTTTTGTCGTGTAGGGTGATGTCGAGCATCCACTAAACCACGCTTGTCGCGCTGAGGAAGCTCTCGTTAGATGCTACCCCCATATTACTGTGTTCGAATGTTCTGAATTAGTTTTAGAAGTGTTGCTCGCATACACCTTATTTGTGAACACGATCGACAAGTATTGAGTTGACCCACCATTAGGACACGTTCATCGTTCTTTGGATTTCTTTACAGACTGCTTTTTTTTCTACGCAGCTTTCACTATTTCAGCACACTGCTACCAAGTACAGCATATTTTATCCACCTCATGGTATTCATCTAGCTGTGTATTTTTTCCTGACTATCCTCCTAGACACTTACAGTAGACGCGTCGGGCATTGCAGCTATGACCACTTGCACTCACTCCCTCAACTCTGGAGATTGAAAAAGGTTTTTTCCGTTCCAAATAGGTTATCTGGGATGCAGATCACCAATTTGTAACTATTTCCGTTGAAACGATGGATGACAGAAGGTTACCATAGGTAAGCGTAAGTAACGGGGTGTACGCAGAATAATCGCCACTGCTGCTTTTCATGACTCCAGAGGTCGAGGAGAGGACGAAAGAAATGGTTATTTATGGTGGTGATCACGGACATGATATCCATTTTTATTCTATTTTTAAAATTTCGGTCGATTCGGCAGGTTATGGCAGATATGGGTGAGTAAAGCTGCCTACGTTAGCAGGATCGCTTTCTTCTCCAATGTGGCCAAACTTATCTTCCAACCTTCGACTTCAAGCTTCGATGGAAAGTAGTGCAAGAAAATTTATAATTTAGAAAAAGAGTGATAGATCGTGGTCAGCAGCTCGTGTCTTCCTCATCCTTATTCACCACTAGCCAGTAATACGGTAACCTACCTAAGCCAAAATATACTCCTTATTAGCCAAAAAAGGAGCGCTCCACAGAGCAAATCGCATAGACACCACAGGAATCGAACCCTCGACCCCTTCCCGTAAGTCAACCGCGCTATCCACTCGGCCATCCAGTCGCTGACACCGTTGATGCGAATGAGTCACTTGAATGTGCACTGCAGCTTCGTCCAGAAAACGTATAAATTTATCGTATCACTATAATCTAACTTTAATTTGAGCCCCAAACCTTTTGTAGGTCAAGTTCTGAGCACGACAGGACCATTCCAGCTGCCACTTTTGCCTTATCAGCCCGCCCTGAAATGATACCACTTTTTGCCATTTTTGGACCACCCAGGAGCGTTTAGCAAAAACGAAACACAGTTCTGTGATCCTCGTCCGATACCCTATAAGAACATACAGGTCTCATTCAGAATCTCTGGACCGAGTTCACTGACCTCCCTCTTTAGTTATCGCCGTACTGCTTGTACTTTATCTGCATTGTCTGAATTTGTCAACTTCGCGAGTAGTCTTTGCAGCGAATGGAGTGGTGAGATTATTTTGCTAGGGATTTCAACTTCCCACTAATTGACTGAAAGAATATGACCCACAGAGGAATCGCTTCAACCCCTCCTTGAAATTCTTTGTTGACTTCGTTAGCTCGTACAGCTTATCGTTAGTTCAGCTTGCTGACAAGCCCACCCATGGGCTGAATATTTTGGGCATAGTTCTGGTTTCTGAACCATACATCATAAAGAATCTCCGAGTACTCCCTCCCTTCAGTGTAGCACATCGGATCACAACTGCGTGGCGTTCGAAATACTTAATGCACCAATGAAACACAAAAATTCCTACAAGCTCATACGAAACTATTCAAAGGGCGATTTTGACTCAATAATCTCCGAACTTGTGGTATCGACTGGGTTTCCATCAGCAACAAATCCAAGACTGCTGACGACTTCTAGGGCGAATTTCTCCGAATCTGTCACCAATTAATTGAAAAATATATACCTCCCACCTCCCATTCCCTGCAAAGTCCACTCAGAAAAATTTTCCAGGCGAATACTTTTCCTGAAACCAAAAACAGTGCGCTGCACTCGCAAAACGATCCTCGATTTATACTATACTCAAGAAGACTTAAACGGGCACTACTCCGCCAACAAATATCGATTGAGAGACGTCTCGCCAAACGCAGAAGCTCAAAAAGATTTTATTCTTACTGTAGAAATAAGCTCAAGCTGAATGAAAGCATACCGATTCTTAAATTTTACGTCAGAATCTCAGTTACGGACGATCAAGCCGGCTGATTCATTCGCTTTACTTTACTTTAAATCAGTGTACACAACGTACACCAACGACAACTTAGCATATCTACTTCCACTGACATCTGATAGGTTAGACTGGGCTGACATTTCCAGCGAGATTGTGTACGGCACCTTGCGGAAACTTCCTAACAGATTTTCAACTTCTCCAGACAGTTTACCGTATATCTTCTTAAATAGAGCGGCCATTGGGCTAACGTGTTTAATAGATATTTACTTCATGAAGCCGTACCAAGCCCCTGGAAAATTGGACTTGTGCGTCCAGTTTTCAAAAAGGGATGTAAACGAAATTGCAAGAACTATAGGCCTATATGTCTAATCAGTTCCACTAGTAAAGTCGTGAAGCGCATAGTATGTAAAAAAATTACGACGTTCATCAAGGAAAGATATCTAATTGACAAGAACCAGCACGGCTTTCTTAGAAGAAAATCTACTATTTCAGCCTTATTTTCAACACTGCCGCTTTGGCACAAGGAAATACATAAGGTAAACATTGTCTCCGTTTGCTATGTTGACTATGCGAAGGCATTTGATTCCATTTGCATACCACAGCTCTTGAAAAATGTATCTTCTTATGGTATAAGCAGTGGGCTACTCGAAATTCTAAGATCATTCTTGACCGGTAGGTCGCAATGCGTTTTAATGAATGACAGTATATCTCAACCATACTCCACACCGAGCGAGATACCCTAGGGAACATGCATTGATCCCCTTATGTTTCTACTATTTGTCAGTGACCTTTTCTATTCACTACCATCAGGTGTAATGTGTAGTATGTATGCTGATGACTCTAAAATCTTCACTGTTAACGACTGCTCAAAACTTCAGGACGCTAAATTCCATTAGCATCTGGTCCAAACAATGGAGAATGGAAACTTCTGTTCGGAAAACAGTTATAATGTGCCTTGGTGATAACCACCCGGTTAGTCTGGATGGGAATCCCTTGTTGCAGGTACACGAAATAAAAGATCTGGGAGTATCTTACAGCGACAAGCTTGCTTATGGAAAGAATATTAATGAGATAATCTCTCGCGCTACCTCAACGGCTAACTTCATACTAAGAGCATTTCAAACACATGAGCCAAAACTGCTTTTTCAGCTATTTACGCTTTACGTAATGCCAATATTAGAGTACTGCTCGCCTATTTGGGCCCCTACAAAAAGTCGACCACTGAATCAATCGATTTAGAAGTTTTACATACCGTGGCTTTGCTCGTAAGTGTATTACCACCTTCTCATATGAATGCCTTCTACAAAACTAGCGGCGCAGTGTTTAGAATACCGTCAAAAGCTTATTGATTTGGCACTAATGTGTGTAAGATGACCATGGGTGAAATTTCATTAGCCATATCCGACATTTTTGAAATCCCATTGACTCTGGAAGCTCGAAGGGCATCCGTATCGAGTAAGGCCCGAAAGAAGACAATTATAAACGGCGGATATCAGGGGCCGTATGCATACGCGTCCCGGCGGGACGGACTTCCCGCGCTCTCCTCCCAGCAGAAATTACACGGCGGGAACGGGTGCCCCTTCCTGCGATGCACCTCGGGAAATGTACGGTTGGGAAGCTTCCTAGCCGTACTGAAAATATTTCTTACACAGGCACAGGGGAAGCGTTGCAAATCACAGAGAAATTGCCAGCTTTTTCTACTCCGGGTGAAGGGACGGCCGAGGAATGACGAAAGGCTTGAGGGTAAATTTCCAATTGGATACTGGATTTGCAATGAAACCTATTAAAACGCTGTTATGTCACTATATATATATATATATATATATATATATATATATATATACTTGTGTTCTGTTCACTCACCTATTTATTAATGTTCTCCTTTGTTTTTACGGGTTTTGGGAAGAATCATCTTGCAACAATGACCAAGTGAGACCCATAGTGCTACTGAGTTAAACAAGTCATAGCTATGCGTCGTATGGCATAAGACAAAGTTTTGTTTGTTAGTTAGATAAAGGCATATATGAACTAGTTGAACGAGGTGGAGCTGGGAGTAAACAAGCATTTGCAAGCATTTTTTCCTCGGCCATTCGACAATTAACGATATGCCGTTTATGCCCTTTTGTTTGCTGGCAGCAGGTCAGATAAGCCTTTCAAACAATTTGACATGTGCACTTGTTCTCAACATCGATGGAAATGACATCGTGAAGCCGGGTACTAAGCTGGCTGGTGCCCGCTGTACACCGGGAAGGTGTATTAAAACGGGTAAGTAAGATCAGCCACACCCCGGAGTAACTTTCCTTGCTTGGTTCTGTGCTCAGAAACGGTGTTTTTTAGTGTTCCACGACCATGGTTTCATAATAGAGCGGGTGCCAGCCCGCTTAGTACCAAAAGCCGTAACTGTACTGGGAGAATCCATATCTATACAGTAAGAATTCAAGGATAAAACGTCCAAGCAACATTTAGCCTTCAATGTATTAATTATTTACCCAAGGGTTTCGAAAAATGTACATTTCAGTAAATGAAAGTATTAACATAAAAACAACCTAGCCAATCTTTGTTGTACCCGCATTAAGTACACACATGCACACAAGTGGTCCAACCATAGCCTCAGTAGGCGTTTCTTATACCCAACAACTAACGAAAATATTAAAAAAATCCCAACACTTGGACACTGCTTGAAAATCAGCTTCAGTAAGTGCCTATTTTACTTAATGAATGATGAAAGATCGAACTCCTCATATGCTAAACGCCGCTGCTCAAAAGTGAGCTCACTAAGCATCACATATACCAAAACATCAACGAAATCGCCCTCTTGCCCCTCCTCTGCTACTCTTATGTAGAGGCATAGTTCGAAAGCATCGTCTTGACAGCAGCATATCCGCTACAGACAATTATAAACGGCGGATATCAGGACCGGCTCACCGTAACCGCAGTGCAGGTCGCGCCGAAACTTTTGCTGTCTGCGCCCTCCTACATTAGAGATAGCGTCAGCGTCCACGTTGAGATTCGATCGACCTCTTGTAAGCCCGCGATGGCTGTCTCGACAAGCGGGTCCTGGTGCAGTGGGTAGCGGGGTAGCTTCATGCGAGGGATGTCGGGATTTCGGTTCTCCTGCGTCGGGGCATTCTTGCATTTCAACTGACTATCTGAGATCTGACTTCCTCGAAGAGCGCAGAACAGCTGCGGACTCCCCCTGAGCGACGAAAGCAGTCTCCATATGACACACACCCTTGTATGGCACACCCTGGAGTCCCTTCCCTAGTCTGCTTCTACGATTGCACAAAGGACGTCTCACCCGACGCCTAAGGTTACGGTGAGCCGGTCCTGATATCCGCCGTTTATAATCTTGTGTCCGCTCCAATCAGCAACGATTCTGCTCCAGTCCGAATTCTCCCTACCTCTGAGTAGGGGGACGCAATTTCCCGCTAGAGCCCCGGAGTACTGTACTCCCAACTTAGTGTGCATCGCAAAAGTACGGTATTTCCTCCCCATTTCCCGGCGGGGCGCGTCGGGGCGAGGTATGCACTATACCTTTGTCCTTGGGAAAAATTTTCGAATTTCGAATGAACGAATAATATTCGATTTTCAAAATTTCGAATTTCGAATGATCGAATAATATTCGATTTTCAAAATCTCGGATTTCGCATGATCGAATAATATTCGATTTTCAAAATTCCGAATTTCGAATGATCGAATAATATTCGTTTTTCAAAAAGTCGAATTTCGAATAATCGAATTTCGAATAGTCGAATATTCGAATAATCAAATGAACGCTATTATTTACTGTCGTCACCCAGTGGTTGACATTTAATTATTTTTTATTACCCACTGTGAAGGAAATGGATGGCTGCTCCATCCATTTCCTTTACGAGACCAAAGGACAATAACAGCGGTATAATGGCAATGAAGCACGCTTTGCTTCCCTAAGAATTCGTGCACCGAGAAGAGAGAAACACCTTGGGTAGGCAGAGCAAGATTGTTATAGGTCTTTCTCTATAGATTGCTATCTTTCCTTATGTTATAGCGAAGCTTCCAGGTGGTAAAAGAATGATTATCATGGGCGGAGAAATGACACAAAGGCAATCTGGTGCAGAAAGGGCGCACTGGAGTCTCATGAATGGCATTCAGTTTGTGTTCTAGCTCCGTTGAAGAGAAACGGACCCGCGTTGGAATCTAATCTGACAAGACACTACGACTTGGACAGTGTTAGAGCGAAAATGGGGATGGCTCACTTTCATAGGAAACGGAGTATGACTGGCTCTTGTACTCCATAGCCATTGCTCTTCCTCTCTTCTTCAACGTCTTTGCGGGCAGAAAGCAGGAGCTTTCTAGGCCCCTGAAAGTTCTACCTCCCTACCGCAGCCCCTTCGGCTCTAATCGTTCCCTTGTTGTGACTGGGGTAGAAATACAAAACGAAGGTTCTCCCGTAGTATACTGAAGGTAAAAATATCTGTGTACAGGCATAATCCTAATCACTTGCGATTCACGTGTATGGCCACAGCACGCTCGACGGCCGTTTACAAGGAAGCAGGTGCGCAGCGGAGGGCCGCGCATGCAGCGCTTACTTCGTGTCAACTCACAAGGGAGGTCAATGAACTTCCCGTGGGAATCTTATAAGTGACCTATTGAGCGCTGTGGGGGATTGTCCGAGAGGCACCCCAGTGGTTTAAAACTGAATGCAGCTAAGGGACATTTTATTTAACGAATTTACCGAATTTACCTTTTTAACGCGAAAATTTTTCGTTAAAAAGTGGTCGTTAAAAATTTACCGAAAAAATTTAACGCACACCCCTGCTGCCGATCGCCTCCCCACCACTCTCTGCTAATCGAAGGTTTAGGGACTTGTACTCCCACAACTCCGGAGATCGAAAGCAGGTTTCGCCCAAACGTCGTCTAGAGGGCTAATTGAGGTGCTGATCGCAAATCTAGTAAACGTTTTCGCGTGATCGCGTGATTCCACATTTTCATGAGTGATCAAGTTTATCAGTTTGAGTACATAGAATCGCTTTCTTCACCTACATATGTGATCAGACTTGCTTTCCAGTCTTCGACTTTGAGATGGAAAGTAGTGCACGAAAAATGGATAATTTAGAAAAAGAAATGACAGATTCGTGGCAGCAGCCTAAATAATTTCCTGAGGCGAGGAAAGGACGAAAGCAGTGGTCATGACAACCCCATCCTTACTCACGAACACACACTATGAAATACCGTAAGCGGCCGAATTGTCGAAATTTGGATACCATATTCGTGGTCAGCATCCAAAATAACAGTACAGGCAATGTTTGGGCGAAAAAATCGAGCTCCACTCCACTTTTGGAGTCACAATAGTACAACGGGGCCGGTTATTCTGCACCTTTTCTCGCACATACTCACCGTCGCCTATTGTGGTCGACGGTAACACCGAACGCGTTTGCCAGCTTCGTGATCAGAACCTCAATCAACCCTCAGGACAACATTTGTACGAAATTTTATTATCTACTTACGAAGTCATGGGGAGTAATACAAGTACCTACGTTTGCAAAGCCCCTCCCCACCCCTGTCAGTGCGGGATATACATTGGATCCGAATGAATCATTTTCGGATATCCGATTCGGATATCCCTATCCGATTCATCCAAAAATCCGAGGTCCGCAAAATCGCCGTTATCCGAATCATCCAAAAATCCGGAGTCCGCAAAATCGCCGTTATCCGAATCATCCAGAAATCCGGTGTCGGCAAAATTGCCGTTATCCGAATCATCCAATTATCCAAAAATTTTCGATCGGATCCAAGGTATAGTGCGGGAGAGTGGCCGAGGAAGAATAGGCTGCAAGAAGACCAATAGAATAAGTTAATCATATATGTAAATTTTAATACTTAAACTGTTTTAAATTCAATGTCTAAACAACGAAGTAGAATTAGAAATAACCTGGGGTGTACATGAACTCTAAATCACTCTGTACTATAACAAACACAAGTGGAAAAAAGCAACAACTAAAACAAGTAATAACTAAAACAATGGTAACAACAACACTAAACATGTCTTGTTTCGCCTCTGCCTTCATACAAAACATGTTTATAATTAGTCACCACGAGGCTCGTCAGTGAAGAAAGTGACTAATTAATTTAGTTGTTAGTACTGTATTTGGTGTTATATGAAAATGCTACGATTACTACGGAGTACAATACTACGGAGTGGGTCAAAAATGACGCATTTTATAAGAGATGCTAAAATTAGTAAAATTTACAAGAGAAACGTTCTCTATAGGAACCCGACGACTGATCAGCACATCCCAGAGATGGACTGAAGCAACACGTTTCGATCATGTTCGTAAATATGGTTAAAATGAGAATATGTTCTACATTTACCAAAACGCACAGCAATCCGTAAACAACTCTCCTAGATTCGAACCTGGACCTCTCCCCGCTATCCACGCCCCGACTGCAGTGAATGATTCACTTGACCTAATAAATTGTCAGATTTCTAACATCTAACTATAACTAAAGCTCTATAGCATCTGCATTTTAATTTCTGAGTAATTCAAGGCCATTCAAGGCGTCACTTTCGCCTTATCAGCCAGCACTGAAGTGCTGCAGTTGTTTGTAATTTTTGACCTACCCAGATGCCCGCAACATATTTGAAGACCACTACGGTGCTTCTTTGACACACCCTTATAACAAGCAACAGGTCGTTTTGGAAATCTCCACGGGAAGTTCATTGACCTCTCTTGTCAGATTACGTACAAACAATTCGGCGCTCTTTAAGCGACGCACGAAACTCAAACATAGTTTTTTATCATAAGGTCAGACTCCCCTGGTTTTCGAAGAAGAGTGCCACTAACTTGTTAAGAGATTGATAAAGAATATTCGAATATTCGACTATTCGAATATTCGATATTCGAAGCCTTCGAATATTCGAAGCCTTCGAATATTCGAATAAACGAATATTCGAATATTGGCTACTTTCGAATATTCGAATAAACGAATAATTCGAATATTGGACTTTCTCGAATATTCGAATAATCGAATAATTCGAATATGGGACTTTCTCGAATATTCGAATAATCGAATAATTCGAATATTGGACTTTTTTCGAATATTCGAATATTCGAATATTCGAAATTCGAATTTATTCGAAATTCGACTATTCGAAATTCGAAAAGGACAAAGGTATAGTATGCACATGGCCCCAGGACCGGCTCACCGTAACCGCAGTGCGGGTCGCGCCGAGGCTTTTGCTATCTGCGCCCTCCTAGCTTGGAGATCGCGCGTCGGCGTCCACGTTGCGACGTCCGATCGATGTCTTGTGCGCCCGCGATGGCACCTCCGGCAAGTGGGTCGTGGTGCAGGAGGTAGAGAGTTTACTTCATGCGAGGGATGTAGGGGGTTCGGTTCTCCTGCGTCGTGGCAATCTTGCATTTCAACTGAGTATCTGAGATTTGGGAGGTCTCGACGTCTACACGACATTGCGCATTTTTTGCGCATTTCAGCTGTATGCGCTTCGTCGCTCGAAGAGCGCAAAACCCAGCCGCGGACTCCCCTGAGCGACGAAAGCAGTCTCCATACGAGCAGTTTGTATGGCACACACCCTGGAGCCCCTTCTCTAGACTGGCTCTGCGATTGCACAAAGGACGTCTCACCCAACGCCTAAGGTTACGATGAGCCGCTCCTGATATCCGCCGTTTATAATCCTGTCCCGAAAGTCCTAATACGACATCCTTCGAAGTGAGAGTTGTACCTATATGGAATCGATTGGGTAGAAGTTTTTTTTCAGGTGGAAGACATCTAATTCCTTTCAGTACCACTTAGATGAGCACCTACGACTTCAAGGAAGTGGCAGAGTGGAAAATTTCACATCCACAGACAACCGTTTTTCTTCTTTCTGGTTCAAGGTGATACGCTTACGCCTACTTAGTTTTATGAAGCTTTCACTTCATATTCTTGTTTGCATATGCTCACTCAATTTCTCTGAATCTGTTCCTCTTCCTATCCTAATCCTACCCTAATTGGTGCGTCGCACTTCTCAACCCCCCCCCCCCTCTGGTGTTCGTCGAGGTACGATTTGGCGAGAGAAGCGAACCTACTACGATGGTGTTATGATTCTCGGCGCTGGAACTTGCAGTGTTGGTAGCCGCTGCCTCCTTTTGCCAAACATCGTATCGCCTATTCCCCTTCCCTCCCCCCCCCCCCCCCACTCTGTTATATATCTACCCCGTATACCTATATCTTATCCTCGTATATCATATTGTTTTTTCATCGCTGTATCCCTATTGGCAATATAGTGCTGAATTTCTACGAGCAATATTGTACTATTCAGTTGTAACCAAAAGTAAACAATAAACAAACAAATATAGTGACGCGAAATCGAGTTCTTCGCAGTACCCAGCGTGCGCATGTAATTCGCAAACTCACTTCTCTCAAGTTGATGAACGCTGCACTTCTCATAGATGACTTGTTGGCTTGGAAGAAGCCTTTCGAGAGACGTCCAGTAACACCGCCAGCCTAAACAAATCACCCTTAGGGACAGCATAGATGCAAAGGGGTTAGGAGTGCTAAATAGAGGTGCCACGTATAAATAGTGACAAATATTCTACAGAGGATTCTACTCTCTCTAGACAGGACTCTGCTGCAACTGAGTAAAGCTGTAGGACCACATGAACGCATTAAGAACATTTCGTTCTCTAGTGTTCTTCGACAACAAAACGAACATAAGCGTAGCACACAAACACACGTTACCATTATGTGGACGACTCACCGATACCTGCAATGTGGACGCCTTATTAGTGAAGTGTTTGCTCCTCATTCACTTACTGGCGGGAGTTTTCCAAAACCAGAAGCAACGCTGTTCACCAAATGAAGGCAGTGATCAGCGAGAACGAGTCATTTCTGATAGGCAGCGCTGTTCAGAATATTCGCCCACATTTCCCATTTACTCTCCTGGGGCACGATTCCTCAACAATTAGACTCGCGGGTATGCGAGTTATAAGGGGTAGGGATAAGATAAAACGTAGAGGCAAATGCTTCGCCATGGGTATCTCTATCCCTTGTACCTCTCATACCCACAGATTTAATCGTTGATTAATCCGGCCCCTGGAATTATTTCCTTTGTTCAGTCTGTGCTGTCCTCCGCTGAAGTAAGAACGCCATAAGCTATGCGGGAACGGGAAAGTTCAAATTCCACGGCCTATAGCAAAACAAGTGCTTTCAGTTCCCTACAAAACGAAAACAATAATGACGAAATAAACTCCACCACTCCATTACAACCAATAAATAAACAACGTAAGCATTAGAATAAAAGCAATATCTCCACCATCTCATCACCGGTATACGAAAAAAACTAAAACTGAGATGCGCCTCCAACGCAAAACTTAGGGTTGAAGCATCTGCGGCGAATAAAGGTGTAGGAACTGTAAAAGTGATCCTTCCTCTAAAACAGAAGCAAAAGGAATGTTTCACTCACGTCGTAGACGGCAAAACCAATAGGGACATTGTCAAGACCTTGCGCCTTGAGATTCCTTCTGAATTTCTGCATAACGGCGAAGATCACCGTGCAGAGCTCATCATCATCGTCTGGGTCGGAATCGGTCAGCTGGACGCGGTACTGTGGATTGTTTGCAAAAGTATCTAAATGCTATTTATGAGAAGCCAAAAATATTACAAAGGCAGGATAGATATGGTGATATGTCGACTACGTACTGATATAATTTCGGCAGCCGCCTGCAGTCTGATTGCGAATCCAAGCTCCATCATGCGTGTTGGCAGCCCATACGTTTGCGGTGGCGCGAACACCAGTCATCTGCAAAACAGCTCTTGGAAGGTTCGTCGGTTGAGGTAGGAGAGGGTGGCACAATGGTGGATCATGTACGCCACATGTCCGCAATAGAAAAAGACCCAAAACAAACCTGGTAGACTTCGTTCATAACGTCTGGTCCAAGGTTACAAATCTCCATCTTTTCGAAGTTCCTCATGAAGTCATCGAAACTCATCCTGGAATTCAGGCAAATTATACATAAACCACACTACCACATCTCTGCCGCAAAGATGTCATTACAGTGAAGCTACTAATAGCCAGTCGGCTATAGGCCGAAGTCAACCAAGTACTTATCTATTCACAACTCTTCAGCTTGGTGAACGCCTACCGGCGTCCAAAGAGCTGCTTCCAATTTGATTGAATTGAAGGACAATGGAGTCGTTGGAAAAAGTTGAAAAAAGCTACTAACCACCCTGCACTGGAACACAGGGCAGTGGTCTTTAGTTTCCCGATTGGGTAAATTGTTAAAGTAGCGGATAGTAGAAGAAGCTCATACGCTTATTGGCTAGCTGTAGTCTACCTTCCACGTTTCGAAATCGTTGTTTCATTCACCGAGGCTGAGAAAAACTACCTTGCAAGCTCGAGGAAACTCTCTTATGCACGATCTGGCGGGGCAGGTAGCACATTACGCGGCCCCAAGCAAGGCGATAGCACGTTCTACATAGAAGGAAGAACGAAATAAAGAGGAGATAGAATGATCAGACCTAGAGGTTGTGGAATCTCCTATTCTCCCACTCGAGCTCCTGTAGCACCCTTAGAGTTTCCTGAGCTTCTCTAAATAGGAGTCTGGAGACCGCATTGCACAACTTTTGCTATGCATAGATTTCTGTGCGTTCCCATCCAGGCGTTAAGAACCCCATTGCGTAACTATGTCGCACATAGTAACACAATCAGCATCACACAACACTGTGATGCTAATTTTCGACGTCGATGTACTTCCATTTCATTTGCTAACAATCATGTCTGCAGAATGATGCATTCAATAGATGGTATATGGTTAACATCCGCTGACAAATAATTGTTTGTTCATGAAAGACTCATGAGTTCTGTGTTGAAGTGTTGTGTGAGTGTTCATAAAAACTCAAAACTGGAGGCAGCAGAAAAGACACGGACAGCCGCGAGATACACAAAGAGAGTAAACTCACCAGAATTCACCGTCGTGGTCGAAGCGCAAGCCCATGTCTTGTTTCATCTGGTCTGACACACTACGCCACTCGTGGGAGTTATCGGACCATGGGCCATTCCATTCCTAACGGAACACGCAGTTAGAGTCAACAAACATTGGCAAATGGCGAAGTCACCTGAACCTCGTAAAGCGGAGTAGCGAAGAACATCTTACTTCTAAGATTCGCTAGGTAAGAACTTTTGACCCACCCTAGTTTGTGGCACTAGTGCAAGAATAGCAACAGCTCTATGTCTTATTCAAGACCAGGGCAATTTTTTGGCCCACTGTCCTAAACTTCCACATAGTATGTCTGCGCTTACGATCAGTTTCTCAAGAGCTAGGAACCTACAACGATGAAGCAAAAAACCGAAAGAACTCTACCCACCTGCTCATTACCCCACGGGTTTCGGATTCTCATCAAGCAAACCTGACCGCTTGGTCCATCAACGATGCGCATTCCGGTGATTGAATACGCGTGACCCTTAAAACATGTGTTGAAAGTGTTGAAAGTTGAAGCGTTCATTTACGTAAGTGAAGATGCAAATAACCTTGACGAGTCCGTTGGGTTGCTTCGCTTCCCACTGACTAGGGTCGGCCTCAATGGAGCAGCCAAATAATGAACCCATTTCAAATCTGCAAGCACACAGTTGTATTGGCAGTCGAATACTGCGAAACCTGGTAGAAGAACACAACAACGGTTACCCTCTCATCATCATCTGCATCAGATTCTTGGGCGGCGTATGAAGATCAAAGAACTCCGTGAGTCCTCCTGTCATATCTTCTAGGGCTTCCGACGTTGTTCCGCCCTTGAGTGATTCGTACGAGCCATACAGTCTTCAATAACCATTAGTGAATAAATGTTATTTTGAAATGCCGCCGAAGAAAACACTATCCAACAGATAATGCGCAGGATTATATTCTGAAGCCACAAGACTCGAAAGATGATGTCCGACAGCGCATTCACTCTACACAGACGAGCTCATAGGCTGGCCATAAACTTGGTAAGCAACCTTCTAGCGTGATACTGTGAAGGCGCCTTGACTGTTGGACCCAACGAACAGCCAATGGGTAGAGGTCTATAGACACATCAATCATCTCTCTTTTCTCAAATATTTATAGCGACTACTTCAATGCAGTCGGTAGTACAGGTCATCCACACAAATCTGGACGAACTGCGCGATTTACATCGAACCAAACAAACACCTACTCACGAGGATGTGGCGAATAAGAGCCGGCACTGCTAGCAAAGGGTAGGTGGTGATATGTATTCTTCCACGTGGCGCCACTGGGAATTGCTCTCTTTTGTTGGCTAAGCTGATCAAGAACACTCTAGTACAGACGATAGACCGCCCTTTGATGGTCCAATGTCACATAGTATGATGTACGAATTTTCATGGGTTTCGAGTGCGAAGCCCACGGGTGCCGCCCCGCTTTGAAAACGATGAGGCCAAAGCGAATGAATAGGCACTGCAACGAGGCCGCAGATTTGTGAAAGTCAGAGTTTTGGTGCCCCTTCAATGGGGTTGTAGCGGAGAAGAAAGTGTCTGACTGTTCGCATCAAAGTGCGACGATTCCGATTTGGAAGAAGAAGGGCACTCCTGCAGAATTCATCAATTACCGTCCGATTCGCTTATTTCGCACAGCATGGAGATATTTCAGCGAATTGCCGATGGACGAATTCGTGACATCGACCAGCTTTCAAGCAGTCAGTGTGGTTTCATGGCTGACTGTGACACAACTGATGCATACATGCCGCCCGCCTACTGAAAGAAAGCATCGCGAGCAACAGGAGCCAGTGCACATCGCCTTCCTCGATTTCCACTGAGATTGTATGGCCTAACTACACGCGCACTTTGGTTTTCAAGTACTTGGAAAAAGCAGTAGTGTCTGATCGCAATCTGATGGGTGAAATAAGCTAACGCGCAAGTACAGTTTAGTTCATGCGGCGCTCACTGACTGGCGTGCACTGCACTGCACGCCAGTCAGTGAGCGCCGTAGGAAGATACCAGATTGCTTAAAGTCGGAAATATAACTACAATTAGCAGTCGTCCGGCCAGCCAGTATGGATATACGGGTCTAAGCACTGGCCTCGATCCGAGAAGTTGAAACGCGTCGTTGAGTCAAAATTCTGCGCTGGATGACTACCGAGCAGCAGCATCGCGAGCATGGACCGCACAAGAAATGACGCTATTCGGCCGAAGTTCGTTGTCGGGCCGATAGCTGACAAGATGCGCCAATCCCGTTCGAGATGGTACGGTCACGTTTTCGTGGAAAGACAACGCTCGCTAGATAGGCCTCACCATTAGTTCGAAGTGTTTGGAAAACGACCTAGAGGGCACCCGAAGCAGCGCTGACTAATTTGCACATGGATATAAAAGTAGCTGGTGTCCACCTTGACCTCGCGTTCGTGAGGAAAAGGTGGAATCATGGCAGCAGAACAGCGGACGCCGCTACGAATTGGGACAGACGCTGCAAATGTAGAATTGCCTGCGAAGAGTAAAGCACTGAGCGCATATAGTAGCCAAACGAAAAAGCACTGTTAGCTACGCTGTGAAGGGCAATCATGCCCATTCGAATCATCGGCAACACAGCTCACTTAGCAACGCTACAGGGCACTCACTTGGCGTAGGCCTTCTCGAGGAGAGCACTCCAGAACTCGTTGTTGCTCTTGGAGTGCATGTACAGTAGTTCTCCGTTTGACGTCGGTAGGCGATCATCGATAACGACATCCACCCATTTTCCGTACTGCCAGAATTGGAAGTGAAAGATGCCTACAATAGCCGCCTGCATTTAAGAGAAGGACCGCGACAGCCTTTAAAACGCAGGTTAATTGTCAGTGATATTTGAATGTTTCTTAAATCTTGAATACAAAAATCTAAGTGAAGCGAAAAATGAGATACCTGCGTAGTTCTCGGTGAACGACTGATCTGGAGGCACCACACGATAGAACAGCTCGTCCTTGAGAGTGAGATTGGCAGCAGCGGCCAACAGCCAACAGTCACCAAGCTCGCCCTAGGTCTGGATATGCAAAACACTTTGGAAAAGGAATTAGAAGCTGAATTTACCTGGATGACGTCGAAACGCGAATGACCTTCAGTTATGAGCTGGGGTTCTCGAACAATTTCCTAAACAAAGCCTATAACGTGACCACAGAACCATTTACTCAACTCAACAGCACGTGTTGTTATTGTTTACTGTTCTTTCTCGTGTTACGATATTCCTATTTCCAAGTCACCCCAGTATGTCGCGCTGTGCTTTTTGCAGGCGCCAGCACTAACTGCCTATCCCAGGGGTTAGGATGGGCGGGCCAGGGGGATGAGAGGAAGAATGTACGCTCCTATAAATACTGATTGATACACTGACTTATTCGAAAGGTTGAGATCGAAGGAACAGTATCGTTCAAGCTCTAAAGCCATGTTTACACACTAAGGTGACCAGATCGTTAAAATAAGCGCTCTCTATTGAAATCTTGTTACACACGAACAATAACATGAAGCTTTTCCTTGAATTCTACAATTATCTATGAAACATCTTACTAGGGAAGCGTTTCGACCTCCCATTGAACTTCAAGTTGAGAACAGGATCATTAGAAAGAGCTCGGAATGCAGATTATGAATATGGGTGTCAAAATTGCAAAATGAAGTTCCTGAGCGGGTCATGGCCTGCCGAAATCGGAGGGCCTCACCACAGGCTGGCTGCGCGACACACCTGGCGCGAGAATGGTGAGTCATAGGAGCTCCGTAAGAAGGGTCGCCAGCTGCGGCGATGGCGCAGCGGCAGGGCTACCGTTTGTGGGTGCGACGTCGTTGGTTCGGTTCCCGTTGGTGCCGGTCTTTTTGCAAATCTTAATTTATCTTCGAAATGAGCTTCTGTTCTGAATTATGACACGTGTCTGATTAAATAGCCGGGAGAACTACCACACATGTATGTAAAAATGCTAGAAGGCAAAACCTGCTATGGTGACATTTTTATAATATTTACTATTTTGCACAAATAGAGTCCAAATCATATATTAAGCAACTAGAGGTGTTTCTCACAACCTTGGCGTTCATCGAACGAAGCAAAAAATGTGTGAAGCAGACATGTTGCTCACACACTGCACATCTTATGCATGCAGCCTGTCTACAACCGCAACAAAACAGTCAATTGTAGCAAGGTCAAACAAATATTCACCAGGAGTGACAAACACACCTGGGTGATCATCGATGTGCCCTGCCTTATGCCACGAGTATTTTAAACAGTTTGAGAACCTAGGGGCACAAAACATACGGTAAATCTGCGATAGAACCTTCAGTGGGTTGTCTCTCTGGGTCATGTTGAACTCTACGCTATTTGTCATGGCAAACGACCTGACCCCTTCTTGGTGGTTCACCAACGGATGCGTCTGTAGCGAATTGTAATAAGTGTTTATTACTTTACAACTATCAGAGCACAACACAAACAATAATTCACAGCAGTTTATATAGGGAATTTCTAGAGGAGGAGCCTAGAAGTATGACATATATTGGTCAGGGAGGCTGATAACCTCTAGTCTTAAAAGGACGTACCGCGGCTAGAGTGTAGTATTTGTGCATTATCTTATTTACCTTCTTGCGGTATCGTTAGGTCATACCTGTGGATGTTATGCAACGATGCTTATCTTATATTGTTAACCTAAATGTGTTATCATTCATTCATATTCGTTCTATATTATGATGTAATAATACTACACATTTATAGATGTAAACCCTAGCTGGGTATTCACAACACCCTGTCATAACGTTTTTCATCGGGTTTTTTGCCTTTAAACATCTTTGTAAACGTGTATGGTAGTTTTCCCCGCTATTTTATCGAACACGCATCACAATCCAGAGCAAAAGGTCATTTTAAAGATAAAATATGATTTGCAAAAAAAAAACGGCAGGAACGGGAACCGAACCAACAACGTCACACCTGACGAGCGGGAGAACTACCTGCGCGCCACCACCGCAGTTGGCGGTCCCTTCTTGAGTCCTGATGACTCACCACCAGGGATGTGCGGAAATTTTTCTGGAAAAAAAGCGGAAGACGAAACACGGAACGGAAACGCTCAAAAATGACCGGAAACCGGAGCACGAGACGCGGAAACGGAAATGACACATAATCGCCACTTTTTCAAAAATTGCATCCGAAACGGCGTCAGAAGCGGCTTCTATTGCACTTTTTCCTGCTCAGAAATTGGCGAGCAGCAGAATATTCCACATATTAATTCTCATCCTCATCATAACATAACATAACGAAGCAAGAATTCATAATATTGCTATGATAACCTTTTAGCTATGACTGAGCAATAAACGAAAAAATTAAACGAAACGAAATTCAGGGGCTTATTTCACTATTTCTCACTATTTCAGCATACAGTCTTTCCATATTTAGTTCCTGCGACGGGTTTTTCGCTGACTTTTTTGGTGCCGATATTTTTTGAACGGTAGACCTAACCGATTTAACCACTTGAGGTTACTTACAGACCGGCATTTAAAAAAAAACTGACTCTGGTGAAGTCTAAAACTGGAGTAGCCACCTAGATCATTTTCCGACCAGGAAAGAAATTCCTCTCAACACTTTTAGATACCAATGACATCATGGACGACGTGATGACTGCACAGATATCTTCATACTCAACATTAGCAGGTAATTGTAATCACCAAAACTAGTACTCAGAATTCATTATGTGATCTAAGACGATAACTGGATGACTGACTAGTCATGGTGGGTCCACACTTCCACAGGAATACTCAGTCTGTGCCAGCCTAGAAACCCTATGTTCAAGGTGACACAGCTGGACAGTTCCGAGATGGTTCTCGAAGCAATAGTTTTGTGACAGAACTCAAAAAGTCACCATAGTCAATCAAAATAACAGCTCATGGTAGATATTCATGATGCTTCATTAAAAAATGAATCGCGTAACTCCCTATGGATGAGTATCACACCTAACGAAATTAAAAAATTTGCTTTGCTTTGATCAGGAACACTGATTCAATCTTGGAGCAGATAACCGCATGGCACAACCTTCACTGAACCCTTTGTCTTAGGATACTGCGCGATATGCTTACAAAGTTTTTGTGAGCTAGTTGTAACTAATGCATCAAGAATTTTATGAACATTCGAATGTTGAGTGCATTTTCTTTGCATACAATGCATGCATAGCCTTTGTGGCACACTAATTTCGCCCTGCACCCAGCCGTTGCCATTTTGAATATTTTTTTTTTTGGTAGCCTAACCAAATTCAAGAATATTAATACTGGAGACCTTCTTCTTCTTCTTCCTCTTCAGCGTTTGTCCCGCATCGTAGCGGGGTCCGCTATTCTGGTGTTATGACGCCACCTTCCCGATCCAGCGCTAGATCAGGGTAAACACCAGTAATCTTCAAGTCCGCATGTAACGTATCTAACCATCGCTGTTTCGGGCGCCCTCTAGGCCGCTTTCCTATTACCTCAAAGTTAAGGCCTATCTTGCGGACGCTGTCTTCCCTTCCACGCAGAACGTGACCGTACCATCGTAAGCGAGCTTCGCGCATCTTATCAGCTATTGGCGCGACACCGAACTTCTGCCGAAGGGCATCGTTTCGAATGCGGTCCATGCGCGTGACTCCGGCCGTCCAGCGCAGCATCTTCGTCTCCATGACGCTGAGGCGCGTTTCAACTTCCCTGGTCGCAGGCCAACACTCAGCGCCGTACATCGCTACTGGCCGGACGACTGCTCTGTAGATATTCGACTTCAAGCGCTCCGGTATCTTCCTATCGCAGACCACCCCAGTCAACGAGCGCCACTTGGACCAAGCTGCACTCATACGTGAATTCACTTCAATCGTTAATTTGCTGTCAGACGTGACTGCTGATCCCAGGTACTTTAAGACCGAAGTGCGTGGGAGCTCGATGTCGTTAACCTTGATAGAGCTGAACTAGGTAACGTCCGTCGTTAGATATTCGGCCTTCTTTACGTTCAATTTGAGTCTAAACCGCTCCAAGCGATCACACCAAGCTTGCACTCTCGCTCGAGTTCACTCACCTTTACCTTCGCAAGCGCGCACTATGTCATCAGCATAAAGCGACGTCCAAGGGACGGCCTTCTGAAGATCTCGTGTGATGGCATCCATGACGACAACAAAGGGGAGTGGGGAAAGTGAACAACCCTCGTGTACCCCGACAGAGATGGGGAACTCCATCGACGTCCCAGGTGCAGCCTGAACCTACTCTTTGGACAAGAGTAGAGAATTCGCACACACTCTATGACCTCTTCAGGAACTCCATGATGTCGCAAGGCGTACCATATCACTTCACGCGGTACGCGGTCAAAGGCCTTCTCTAAGTCGAGGAAGGCGATATGCACCGACTTCTGTTTCTCGCGATGCTTCTCTATCAGGAGGCGGGCGGCGTGTATGGCATCAATGGTGCCACAGCCAGCCACGAAGCCGCACTGATTGCTGGAAAGCTGAACGATGTCACTAATTCGTCCGTCGACGATTCGCTCAAAGATCTTCATGCTATGCGAAAGGCGCCTTTTATACTTGCGCCGCCGCGCGGCGCGGCGTAATGGTCGGCATGGCTATCGATTTTTCGCGCCGCCAGGCAGCGCCGCATCGCTTTTATACTCCGCCGCCGCAAAACACCACACTTGACGGAATTTTGGGTCACAGTATTCGGCGAATCGCGCCGCTGAGGGGAAGGGCGCGGCGCGGCGCGATCAGCCGCGGCAGACTCGGCGTGGGGTGGGAGATTTCACTTCTTCGACCAAACTTCTCCTATTGGGAAGGAGGGGGGGGGGGGGAGGGTATATGGTGCTGGTCACGAATCTGACATAGTTTTTTGAAGTTACGGGCGATTACGGTAGGTTCGGTTGATTAGGGAGTTTGGGCGAAATCGGTGACCATGACCTTAGCCCGTACCTTCTGTAACCTAGGAACAGAATAGAGATCTGTAGACATCCACGAAACTTTATATATCACGCTAAAGATATGCTTAGTGCACAGTGACCCTAGAATGCCATATGAGAAAGAATTTTGAGTGATTCTTGACGATGGGTACGTTACAGCAGTTTTACTTTTGGACCCGCACATGTCGCAAAATAAGGAGTGGTTTAGTGCCGTTTGCATTGCACGGGATTCGACTCAATACCACACACACCAGTTTCAACCGTAGGTTGAGCGAACGACTTCTACTCCAGGCTTAAGAGAGGATTCGTCGCTCCCCACAGGAATCCCACGACAAACATTGACAAGACGCATTGCGCTGATCAACCAAAAATCCTTTCTGTTTTGGTCCCTCAATGACTCATGGACCGTTTCCGGAGCACGGGCCGTAGTGCGCAGATGCTCGTGACCGCGCGTCGCTGACGCTCCCCTTTCTAACTGCAATCGCGCAGCGGCGCGTCAAAATCGGAGCGCGGCGCGACTAGCCGCGCCGTTCCCCAAATTGACGCGCCGCGCAGCGGCGGGAGTATAAAAGGCGCCAAAGCAGGCGAATCGGACGGTAACTGGAGCAGTCTGCAGGACTGCCCTTCTTCTTCCAAATCGGAATCGTCGTACTTTGGCGCCAACACTCAGGCACTTTTTTCTCCTCCACAACCTGATTAAAGAACTTCGCCAACCACTCAGCAGGGTACCAAAACTTCGACTTCCACAGTTCTGCTGCCACGTCGTCGGGCCCAGTCGCTTTGCCTGGCCTCATCTTCTTCAAAGCCGCTTCCGTCTCCTCCACGGTGATCATGTGAACGGGACCGTGGACAGAAGCCACAGAAGGGATGGCCGGGTGAGGAAATTCCATAGTGGAAATTTCCTCAAAGTAATCACACCATCGCTTCAATGCCTTCTTGCGGTCCATAAGAAGATGGCCGTTCTCATCATTGATGCCGAAGAACTTCTCGATGTCCTCGGTCTGGCGATGGCGATTCTTTGCGAGTGGGTACAGATACCGCTCACCATCGCGCGACTCGAGCTTCTCGTTGACATCTCCATAATGAGTGGCTTTTGCAACAGCCACGGCCTTCTTTGCAGCTTTCTTCGCTTCTTGGTACTTCCGCCAGTTATCGGCTGTCTTTTTGCCGAGAAACACGTGATATAGCGCCTTCTTCTCTCGAACTTTGGCTTTCACGTCATCTGTCCACAGCCATGCCTGCTTGTCGACCTTCCGTCGTCCAGGCTTCGTGATGGCGAGCTCCGACCGTGCAGCGTGACGAATCGCGTCGGTGGCCTTCTCCCAAGTTTCGTCGACAGTTGTCTCTGTCGGTAACCGCACGCGAGAAATCACAGCTGTTTCCTTCTCTTTCATTCGCCACCACTTGATTCTTGGTGCACCGCATCGCTCGACCTGCTTCAGCCTCGGAGGGGCGATCTTTAAAGTACAGATCAGCGGTCGATGCTGGGGGCGACCGTCTCATACGGCACGACCTTCGCGTCTGTGACAAGACTTCGGTCTCGATCCTTCACAAGGACAAAGTCTATCTGAGTCCTGGTGTTCCCGATATAGAACGAGATGAGGTGGGAATCGCGTTTGCGAAATACGGTGTTCACTATGGTGAAGTTGTGCGATTCCGCATATTCAAGGATACGCTCACCATCTGCGTTACGCGACCCGTAACCGAACCCACCATGACAGCCGTACCCGTCTTTCGTCGCGCCAACGTGCCCGTTGAGGTCACCAGCGACTATGATGACATCTTTCGACGGTACCTCTGCTGTCTTCTCATCAAGCAGGCTCCAAAACTCCTCCTTAGCTTGATCCGAGCAGCCAGTCTGCGGAGCATACGCAGAGAAGAAGTGATACAGTCGCTCCTTCGCGGCGAAAACGATCTTCATCAATCGATCGTCAAAGCGCTCGACGCTTACAATCGAGTCACGAAATCGTTCGGAGACGATTATTCCGACACCACTGGTGGTCCTGGGACTTCCACATAGAACGGCCTTGAAGCCTCGTCCTATGTCCCTTGACTTGCGGCAGGACCACCTCGTCTCCTGCACCGCACAGAAATCAACTCTTCTACGCTCCAGTGCTTCAACCAACTCGCACGAGCGGCCCGTCAACGTACCCACATTCAGCGTAGCCACGCGGGTCCTGCTTACGTACGGGACTTTCGGACTAACTCAGTTGCCCCCCGATGCCGTCCTCGCATCAGGGACCCTTGTATACTTTTCACACTCGCAGGGCTTTGCGAGTGCGCGTCGGCTCCCGCGGACGCCGTAGCACTATCTCGATAAACCTGAACAGTCATACACCATGTGATGTGACATGGGTCTTCGTAGGCCGGCCTGTCACAAGGGCCTGTCGCCTGCAATCGAATGACTGTGATCGGCTTAGTACGCAGAGCGAACAGTTTCCAGTGGCACCACGTGGAGGAACGGACATCGCCACCAATATTAATACTGGAGTTATCAAACAGTAACACAATTGAAGGAGAACTCTTTTAATTGATAAGCTGATTGAGTTCAATAGAAAACAGTGTGGAACAGTACCCATTTCCGTTTCCGCCTTCCGGCCCAAAAACAGGCGGAACACGGAACGGGACGGAAAAGCCAAAAATGATCGGAAACCGGATTTCGGAACACGGGAACGGAAATTCTGCACATCCCTGCTCACGATTCTCGCGCCAGTTGTGTTGCACGGCTAGCCTTGGCGAGGGCACCCGATTTCGGTAGGCCATAACTCGTTCAGGAATTTCATTTTGCAATTTTGACACACAATCGTAATCAGCATTCTGAACTCTTTCTAATGATCCTGGTCTCAACTTGAAGCACCACAGGAGGTCGAAACCCTTCCTAATAAGTGACCATCTTACGCGGCTCGTTGATTACAGAGACTTCTGTGCGTAGAGTTCAAATAAGCACTGGTCACCCAGCATTGGGTACCGGTAACTCTTAAAATGTTTAAATAGTGCTTACATTTTTGAGACACCCTATATCTATCTAATATCAACAGTATTGTTCCGTTGCTCGCTTTCTGGATCTACATATTTGTATGAGCATGATTAAGTAGTTTAAAAGTGGACAAATAACGTACACCTGGCCTTAACCAGTCCACTCGTTTTGGAGGGCTTTTGCTGTAGAACAGTGAGCTGTCCTGAGCAGGGAAATGTGGATCTTCGAATAGGCGCTTCTCCTGAAAGCTTACGTGAATAATATTTTCCAAATAAAATGAAGATGAAGCTAATCCTGAGATGAACGATGCTTTATGAAAAAAGCTGAGCTCACAGCAAGACACTTATCACGCTCTGCATAGAAATCCAAAGGCTCATGGGCTGGAATCGGTTGAATCGGGCTTGGCCCGCCACCTCTATCTGGGCGTGGTTCAGGACGAACGAAGGGATCCACCTGAAACAAAGGTGATCTTGAGACACCGGGCAGCCAAGAAGAGTTGTGGAGAAGCCGACTTACGTCTCGTCTAAATTTGCCAGAGATGATGTTGTCAAGGATAACCTTACCAATATTACCTAATGAGTTGTCCTTACCACCCAGACCCATAATGACGTTTCCAGCAACAGCACCTAAAACGGCCAGTGTAGTGGTCTATTAAAGCAATAAAACACCGTAGATAAATACACAAACATCGAGTAAAATTAAGCAGCATGAGCACAGCCACGCCCTTAGTTCACATTGAAAAGAAAATGGAAGGAAAACGAATTCCCAGTGCTCACCGATAATGCGACCCGTGGCCGGGTCTACTCCGAGGAAGCGATGTGCAGCTTCACCAATTAGATTTCCAATCACGTTCACCATTCCTCCGTTGAGACGATTTGGGTTGATGTTGGCACCTGAACTCCATTCAGTGCTTATAGTATACATACATACACATTAGATCAGAATGAATCATTTTTAGATATCCTGTCAGATATATCCAATTATCCGGAGTTTGCGAAACGTACTACACCGAATCATCCCAAGCTCCGGGGTTTCATAAAAGCGATCAGACAAGAATAACAGAAACTAATATTCATACTCTCTTGCTCCTCCGCCAGTACCAACCAGCTAAAGTTATCAACACCGAAAGATGGTAACCTTCCTTTCCTGACTACGTGTTAAATATGCCCAGTGGACTGGGGTTGTGCAGCAGCCGTCCTTGGTGTATAGTAGTACGGATGTTGTCAGTGGAAGCTAAGAACTAACCTCCTCCGCCGTACTGTCCTCCTCCACCACCGATGAGGCTACCAATGCCTCCCAGAATGCTGCCAAAGTCAGTGCCACCTCCACGGCCGCCGCCGCCGCCTCCACCGCTGATTGAGTTTATGATACCTGAACTCTTCATTTTCGAAGCCGCTCTGCGCCATGAGGGATCTGTTCATACTTCGCGACGGGAATGACGGCAGCGAATCGCTAGAACAATACATGCAGATCGATTGATGCCGAGCGATCGCTCAGCAAAAATCAACAAAGATGACTCTCCCGGGCGAACAGTCGATCCCGCCGCGAAGTATGAACAGGCCCTAAGAAAGAAAATCGAAGAGAATCATCGTATGCAACAACTTCTGGACTTCTTTTAGACTGGTGCAAAAGAAATGCAGGTTTTATGTATTATTGGTTTCAACACCATTTTTTTTAATGAACTAAAACTTTTTCATAAGGTATTATGCATTGATGGAAAGTTTATTATATGCGCTTTCTAAAAATTATATATATATGGAATTTAATTCAAGTCGCTCTATTTTTTAAATTTAAAGAATAAAAAATAAAATAATTGGGTTTTACTCTCAGATGTCTAAATGCATCTGAGAATTTGTCAAATTTGCTTCTACGAGTTGAAACTGGGTCGGACTTCCGCTCAAACAGCTGGGAACATCAATAAAGTATGGTACCAGGGAAGTATCAACGAATGCACAGTACAGCGTTGGTTCCAAAAGTTTCGTGCCTGCCACACCAGCCTTGAAGACGAACACATGGCAGCCTTTCACCAGCACTTGCTAATGATCCATTGAAGGTGTCACTCAAATCTAACCCGCGTCGAGGTCCTCTGCAAAACACGCGAGATATTGCCGAGGACCTCGACGGCGATCATGCTACAGTTGTTCGTTATTTGAAGCAAACTGGGAACACCAAGAAGCCTAATTGGGCGAAAGTCAGAAAAATCGACGTTTTGAGATATCGCCGGCCAATCTTCTGCGAAATGCCGAAGATCCGATTTTCGAGTGGATCGTGACTTGTGATGAGAAATGGATATTTTATTATAACAGGCGACGTACGCCTGGTTTACTAAGCCGAAAATAAGCTTCCCAAAGTTATCCAAAGCCGGAAAATTTGACCAAAAAAATTGACCACATATGAAAATAAGAGTACCAAACTATTTTTTTGATAGGATATGTGAATTGAATTAAATTCCATATACATATTTAGGAAGCGCATATACTAAGCTTTAGAACATTGTATAATACCTTATGAAAAAGTATTAGTTTATTTTAAAAAATAGTGTTGAAACCACTAATACAAAAAATTGCATTTCCTTTGCACCAACTTAATATTTTACTTGATCGAAACAATCTTCGAGGCGATTTTAATAGCTCAGTTTCGTCCGGTGGCGGGTTAACTTTCTCACCTCCGATGTCATTCAGGTTGAAGCCGCCGCCGCCTCCCTGAGGAGGTCGTGCACCACTACCCCCACCGCCACCAAATCCTCCATCGTTGAAGCCGCTTGCTCCACCTCCACCTTTGCTTCCTGAAAACGCAGTAATCCTATGGGTGGAATAGCATGCTAGAAGCGTTGTACCAGTCTTCTTATCACATGCATCATACCCCGAAATGGTACTGCCGATTGAGACTGACAAGAAAAGTAACTGATTATGCAGAAAGAAAAATCTGTCAGTATCATTATATTCTAACGGATGTCCCAAATCTGCAGAACCACGTGGGCTAGCGCGATGATTGTATTAAATACAAAAAAAAAACAAACCCCCTCCACCAAATATACCGCCGATTATATCGCTCATGGGATCGCCTCGACCTAAAAATCGCACCATGTAGGTTCATGCACAAAATTTAAAAAACAGAAAGGAAAATCCAGGAAACATAGGGGAATGAGGTACTATAAATGTGAGAAACACCCCACTATGGGATAGGACAACTATGTGAGCAGGAGACGTAACTGTCTGTGTTATATGCTCACGAACACAGATACGAAACGAATACAAACTACAAGCAACCACTGGTAGCGGCACGACTGTAGGTATAGGTTCTTTCGAACCTTTCGTCCCATCCTTCTTTCCTCCGATTAGTCCACCGATGAAGTCCAGTGCTTGGTTGCCTTTAGATTTTGGTTCCACCGGCGGTTGCGGCTCTCCACCGCCACCGAAGAAACCACCGCCTATACAATCAAAATCACCACACCCACTCAAAATACGACACGGAACACACCGGAGCATACATCTAGACGTATGGGTAGATAGTCGAGGAACTTCAACTCAAAAACTCACGCTGGTAAAATCAAACAAGCAAAAACGACATAAAGGAGTGATTCACAGAAGTCACCGTGTTAACGTTCAGGATGCAGAAGAATCCCCGACAAGGTCTACGATAACTCCTTCAGAGCCTAACCCACCACTTATATCCTACGCTCATCATGAAGATCAGTTCATTACGAAACTAACTTCCCTAAGATGGAAACTAAACGCCAAAGCGGTATGAGCAAACGTCACATAATCTTTTCCTATTGGATGTTCAGCCACCGCGACTGCCTACAATCAGGTGCAGGCCGATGCGATCACAAAACGTGCAGGACGATCGAAATAATGAACACACTCGCAAAATTGTCGGCAAACCATTACCAATGGGATTGTCGAAAATTCTCAATATTTTGATCTCGAAACTTTGACTTACTGTTCCTAGTATATTAGAATAAACCACAAACATTGTGGTCTATTCTAACAGCAACAAAAAACTACAAGGAAGCGAAAATGTAAATGTTAAGCGTGAAGACTACGCTTTGCAGTCATTGCGGTTAACAATATCTACACAGACTGCCAAATAAACGACACAGCTGCTGGATGAGTGGGATCAATCCTAATCCGGGAGGTGTGCATATAGTGAGTGATTTGCGTCTCTAATCCCTTGCTTGAGCTTCTATGAGAGCTTCAGCTTGGTCCCATGATTTCATTTAAATTCAGGCGATGTGGTTGTGTGACATGGGATGGCATACGAAACTGACACTTGATGGTTGCCCGTTCCGACAAGGATAATGGATTTGACGAGTGCATAGCACAAGCCTCAGGCGTAATCTGACAAAAACTTCCATTTCCAGCTCTTAGTGTGTCCAGATATTGGATGATTCCGCTATGAAGCTGCTCAATCTACAGTTGATGTAGCTAAGACAGCTCACAATGAACTTCACTCATATCATTAAAGAAACCATTCAGGCAAAGCAACACTCTCGATCTCGCGCAACTACCACTACTCCAGCGGCCAAGCTGTCTTGTCGCATCCGCCTCTCATTTGACGCATTAAAGACAATTTCCGACCTATTTTGCAGACGACATCTAGGTGGGGATTCAATAAAAACGCAACACTACTCTGACAAAAATTAGCTTTCAGACACTCGAAATGAACATAAGCATAGTGATGAGCGCACAAAATAACAATCTCAGCAAAAATCTTGGTTGAGCTTCTCCAAAGAACCAGACCTCCATTACCAAGTCTGACTCAATGCAGAGGTGCAAGCCTAGTTTAGAGAGACGATTAGGGGACAGTTGGAGCAATTGCTTCTCTTTTCTATGTCTCACAACCGCTTCCATTGAAAATGTCTAGGGGACCTTCGATTATAAAGCATCCGCTGGGCTGTCGGGCAGTCGGGCAAAACACCATTTGGTCACACCAAACTAGGACTGCACCAAAGCGTTAAGGCAGTGGTTGCTAAAAATTCCTTGGCCCCTGGAAAATTTCTAGTAGCAACATTTGAGCGGATTCGCTCTTCCATAACAACGTAGGAAGTGAACATTATGTGGATTCAAAACATTGTGACAAAAATGGGTCACTCACACAGACAGCAATGACTGGCCCCTATGGTAGGGAAAAGCGGTGAGAAAATGAAATGAGAACTTTCTTCTGTGATAAAAGGTTGCTCATGAGGCGAAAGAGCCATTATCCGAAATGTTTTTAACTACCAAACATCCGTTAAATGTTACGTTTTTCTTCCATTTTTTTGTATAGCTCACAAACATGTACGCTAGACTACAGCCCGAACCTCTAATTAAGGGACCTTGTCGATCATGCAAAATTGTTACTATTATCAAGCTTTTCGGAGCGAGCACGTGAGACACGAACGAAAACAAAATCTAATGATAAATCGCAGTAGATATAAATAAGAGATGTAGTGAAACACTCAGATTATCTATGAAAGAGTAGTGGAGAAAAGGTAACGAATTTTCTTACCTCCACCGCCACCGCCACCAAACGCATTGCCAGCCAAACCAGCAAGAATATCACCACCTGGTCCTCCTACCTGAAATGACAGTAGATTCAGTAGATTTGAGTCCTAATAATATCAGTAAAGTGAAACTGAACTGAGCATGGAAAATGCAGTAGTTTGCGCGCCGGTGCCCGCACCGATCAAGCAACGCATCTTTAAACCGGCAAGATAGATAAGCCATGCCCCGGAGTCCCTTCAGAACATGTTGCGAAGGCGCAACGTGGGAATGCGGGTAGGCATCATTGCTCCAACCGCAATCGCCGAAGCCAATCATGTGCCCTGCCTATGCGGCTCAGCCGGCGCCTAAGGGCCTGTTCATTATCCGCGACAAGAGCAACGTGTCGCCCGTGCAAAACATGCAAATCAATTAAAACCGAGCGCGCGCCGCCGAAAGGTCTTCGTACTCAAGCGCCGGCGTTGTCGCTCCAGTCGCTCCACTCGCTGCTGTCGCCTGTTCATACTTAAGCCTTGTTTAGTGTGCATGTGACACGCGGTGCGATGCATGCGTAGTGGCCAAATTTATCGAGCGACGCGATTGATCAATTCGGCCACTAGGCCCCGTTTATACTTCGTCGCGGGGCGACGCGACGCCACGTATAGTGGCCATATTGATTGTGCGACGCGATCGATCAATTTGGCCTCATAGCGTGGCCATCGCGTCACGCCTCGATGAAGTATAAACGGGGCCTAAACAAGGCCCTAGGCCTATATTATACTTCGGCGACGCTGTTGTCGTCGACGCCGGCGACAGTGTTACGCAGTGCGAGTGTTTGATAAACTTACAACCGGAAAAAACCCGTCCGAGTTATTCACCGTAGTTTCGGAGTGAAATTCAGGGAAATCGTTACGGGACCGAGTTGCCTCTCCCTCTGCTAATCAGTCGCTGCAGCTAGTGATATTTGCTTGCATGCTTCTCCGGCGAAAATAGGGTTGGGGGGGGGGCGGGGGCTTCTGATGGGCAGCAAATCCCATAGCGCGTCGCGTAGCATCGTTAGTGTCCCTTCATCCCTGGCTCCAACGATAAAGCCTGTAGTAAAGGCGTTCCATGGGTAATAAAAACCATGTCTGAATCGCGCAGCTGTGGGCGTTGCACCCCGAACAACTCGGACGGGTTTTTTCCGGTTGTAAGTGTATCGGCGAGTCGCAGTGCGTAGCAGCCCGCGCAACACAGCGTCGCCGAAGTATAACATAGGCCTTAAGGCCCCCACAGAGCTCTGCGGCAGCGCCGCGGCCCTATGCTTAACCATAGAGCAGAACCGCAGAGCTCGCCGCCGGCGGCGCCCCTGCCCTATCCTTAACCATAGCGGCGAGCGGCGTTGCCGCAGAACTCTGTGGGCCTTTACGCGCACTGCGCACACGACGCGCGCTGTGCTCTTGTCGCTGCTGTCGCGAAGTATGAACAGGCTTCCGCGGTTAGGAGCAACGGCGCATTCCCGCATATCATTGTCTTCATAAAACGGACTCAATTCGATTTTTTAGAAAATTTTGGGCGGTGGTGCAAATACTCGAGTCAGTGGGTGTAGAGCAAACGACCGCGAACGTCACCACCTCGCACGAGCTGTTAGGCAGACGAATCTTCGGACAAACGAATGTCTAGTACTCCCGTAACCCGATTGGATAGAGTTCCACATATTAAGCCTAACAGCAAAAAGATGATGCTAAATCCAGAATCGTGAACCACAAAACGAAGTTGACAACTTACCTTGTCGCGAATGAAGTTCCCGGCAATGTTCCCAATCAGGCCACTGAACTCGTCCCCCTTGACCTCAACCTTAACGCAACGTTGCTTATCCTTGGGCGCAATAACTTAAGAACGAAGCAACAACAATTTTACCTTTTGCATAACCTCCTCGTTACTCATGGCTGTTCGGTCGTCGGTAACGGTGGTCTTCTGATAATGTTCGTCGTCTTCGGCGGGGCGATCAGGGTCTAAAAAAGCTGTGATTTAATCCTAATGCATAGAAGAAACGCTCGAAATCTGACACCGAGTCAGCAAATTACGTGAACGCAGTTCTCAAGAATGCACCCTATGAAGAAGGCATTGATAGAGCATTATGGCACCAAGACCGAGGGCAAGCAGAAATGCATGCACGGGTGTAAAGCAGTGCTAAAAACTTGTCAGGCCTTAGTAAGTTCTTAATATGGTACACTTTGTAGTCACTTTTCCTCCGGGTACTTTGTGAAGGTGAATCTTTTATTGAAATGAAGAAAATATTTCTAACTTCATTAGACCTTGTCCATTCAAACCTTCAATTCGGTTTGAAACATGTCAATTTTTTAAGTGCTGTTTCAGTTCAAAAGGTGTTCGGTATAAAACGAAAAGTGTGCGATTTGAAGTGAAAATGGCATAAACGAAGAATAGTGCTTCGCTTGAATAATGTAGACTTCTTTTTCTTTTCTTCTTCACAAGGAAAGAAAAAGAGAACTGCACGATGAAAAGCGCCTACAAGATGTTGTGCAAACCTTCGTGCCTTCCTCCAAAACGTACGCAGTACTGCGCACAGGTTACTTAGGCCCCTGTTATACTCCCGCGGGAGCATCCGCGGAACACCCGCGGATTAGGGTGCACCGCGGACGGCGGGCGTGGCGCGGCGCGGAGATTGGCCAAATGAGGGGTTGCGGGGCTACTCGCCCCCGCGACCGCGGTTGCGAGCGCGGCAGGAGAGATTCCAGACGAAAGAGTGCACGCGGGCGCGAATGTCTATACTTGGTCCACGTGTGAATCATGAGCTCACGGCCGGTCACATTGAAATATTTGCGAGCAACCATAGGAGGGGAAGATTTTTAAGGAGGAGTGAGGAGCACGACTCAAATGCTCCAAGCACATAACTTCTCGAACTACACTCCAAAGCTGTCTAAGGATGGACGAAAGCTCTTTCTCCACCTCACTGGGACCTTCGAGGTCTAACCAGACATCTGAATGTCCTCATAATATTCTTAATAGAGGACTGCCAACGCTCCTAGGATTTTTTCTACCGTCTTTACGACAGTGGAGTGGTAGGAGTCGAAGAGCCGACACATACACAGTCAGTGTAGATAATCTAGGACAGCTGGCCGAAAAGCTAGAGAGCTTAAATGGAGTGAAGAATATTGGTCATATGTGCCTCTTTCCTTTCAATGAGCACATGAACATCTCATAACCAACACTAAGGTCTTCCGTATAATGAAGGAGTGAGGCTCACCCTGTAGGACAGCACTATGCAGCGCTTGGGGCAAGGCGGAATAGCCATTGAGTACATGTTGACCCCCCCCCTTCTAGTCAATTTGCATCTATAGCCATGTGCCATATGTTTCCCATGATCCAGGCATATCCATAAACGCTTCGAAAGAACCCGCTGGATATCTGAAAACGCCCAGGACTCGATTTCTGGCGTTAAGCACAGAAAATAAGGGCCTGATGTCTGATACAAAAGCCACCATCACGTGCAGGCCTTCTCTATTAAAGGCAAATATGATAGACCAGCCCCTATCCCTGCTTAAGATGCTCGTAGCAGTGTCCGTGTGGTAATACGGGATACCGTCGAAGCAGAATGCCTGGCGCATCGTTGGAATCATCACCGTAGTTCAAGTGCATATTTTGCAAATCCGAGGACTCATGGATTTCTGTTAAAAGGCTAGTCAGTTTTTCACCATTCCTGGGCGCGTCTGGCACCAATTAACTCACTCCGGAGATGGTTTACTGCCACTAAGTGAAACGGATTCTCATGGATCCACGAGGACTCCGCTCCGTGGTGTAGAAAATGCGCTCCACTGAAGACTGTAAAAGTGCACGGAGAGATGGAGGCTCCGGCTGCGAGTGAGAGATTCGGTTGGCAGCGAGAGAGGCCAGACGTCGTGCGAAACTCCGTTCGCGCGCCGACTGTGACGTCACGGGGGCGAGTAGCCCGGAGACCCAATGAGGGATCTCGGCGCGATTCCCGCCCTTCCGCGGATGCTCCTGCGGGAGTATAACTCAGGCCTTAGCGGGCTAGTGCCCACCACTGCATACCGGCAAGGTATCTTAAAACGGGTTTAAGTTAGATCAGCCACACCCCGGAGTTCCTTCCCTTGCCTAGCTCTGTGCTCTCCTCCCCGTGTTCAACGACTATGTGCAATCTCGGAGCGGGCCCGTGCCCGCTGACTTATAACCGTAAAAAAAAACCCGCCTGAGTTGTCCACCGTAATTTCGGAGTGAAATTCGGGGAAATCGTTATGGGACCACGCAGTTGCCTATCCCTCTGCTAATCAGTCGCTGAAGCTAGTGATATTTGCGTGCTTGTCCGGCGCAAACAGGGTCAAGGGGAGGGCTTTTGATGGGCAGAAAATCCCATAGGGCTCCCCCCATCCCTATTTGCGTCATTAATGTCCCTCATCCCAGGTTCCAAGTATAGAGCCTATAGTAAGGGCGCTCCATGACTAATAAAAAACCAGGTTTGAACCGCGCGGCTGTGGGTGTTGCGCATCGGACAACTCGGACAGGTTTTTTCCGGTTGTAAGTGTATCGGTGAGTTGCTCGCTGACGCACAGAAGAGCACAGAACTAGACAAGGGAAGGAACTCTCGCTGATCTAACTTATCCATTTTAAAATACCTTATACAGCGAGCACCAGTTTGCTTAGTACCAGGGGTGTGCGCAATTACGATTCGCAATTTTAGATCTGTGGTGATTTCCGGCAATTTTCTTACGATTTTTGATAGTTTAAGTCGTAAATGGCACATTTTCGTAAATGCTATCGATCTACAGGCAAGTGACATCCATATGACGTGATGCAGCCCGGGTAAGAAAGAAGCCCACCCTCCTTCCTCTAAAAGCTCATCCCCACTTCGTGTGGTGCGCAATCCTTTCGAGTTCAGCTTATCTTTCCTAAAATATTGGGCTAAGCATCTTTGCACCATGTGGCCGAGCATTGTTGTGCAGAAGCGTAAAGCGTAAAAAATCGCACACCTTTGCACTGGAAATCTTTATGCAAGTGCGACTGTACCGTTATTGCGTCGACAAGGCATGTCAAAGCAGGTAAGTTAGCGGCCAAACGTCGGCGTCCCCCTCTAGTTCTGTGCTCTCGTATGCGTCAGCGGAGGAGAGCATTAAAGCAGAGTTGCGCGATTGTTCTATGAGCATGGGCAATATCGACGTGGGCACAAAGCAGCTGACACCTTTTTTGAAACACCATTCATTACTCGCAGGTAGCGACGAGTTTTCGAGGGCGGAGTTGGACGAGTTTTAGCACGATATGCAGGCGATCGTCGCGGGACCGGCTGCCCGCTGTGACGCGGTCGCACTCCGCTAAGACAACGTCGACCGGATTCATCAACAATTAAACCCGTGGGTATGCGGGGTATATGGGGTAAAGATGAGATAAGAGTCAGGTAGAGATAAGGTAAGAGTCAGAGACGCACGTTTCATGCGTTTCATCGTGGGTATCTCTACCCCCTGTACCCGCGGGTTAGTCGTTGATGAATCCGGCCCCTGAGCTGTTCCGTCACTCGATCAAGAGTGGGCATGCACTTACTAAGCGTTCTTTTCAGGTAGTAGCGGTAGGATGAGGATAAGTAGTTTTTAGTAGAAATAGCCGCAGAGAGTACTAGCAAATGATCGCTGAAGCTGAAAACCAAGAAAGTGCAGATTTCCACCCTTGACTTCCGCTATGCTTGGTTCTTTTTGTTATGGCTATAAATAAACATTTGCTGGGAGTGATGTGGATGGTGAAGTATTCAGCGGAGATAAATATAATACAATGCTTACAAGGAAAGGTTCCCAACTCATTGTGAGCTTTTGCGATGCTATTTTGGCAGGATGTAGGGCTGTGTGAGTGGAGTCCAGAACCACACTTAGTTTTCGCTGGACGCTTTTTTGAAGATCTGAAAAAGAGGTCTGAAAGCGTGCGCGCAACTATTATCAACCCCTACGTCATCCCAACGAGATGTGCTTCTGTGGCGCAGCAGGCAACACTTCCGCCTCGTAGGAGCGCACCGGCGGACTTTTCAGTTCGAGTCCGAGTGCTGCCAATATTTATGCACGTTTTAGTTTGTTGATGTTACACTTTCTTATGATCACAGGGGTCAATTTTAGACCACCAATGCTTTCAACAAACCAAGGCCCTCTATTTGCGCCTTCATATCTGCTAGCTTCTCAACTATTCATATCTGCACAACCACCATATCATACCGTATCACCAACGATACCGTAATTGCACACAAATACGCTCATCTTACTGCTGAGTATTATGAACCTGAGTCATGTCGGTACATAAGTGCACTAAAATATCGTTCTCACCTGAACGCGTTGCCGGCCGACTACTTTCCACCTTCACACCGGATTTAACTTCTCCAACAAGGAGAAAGATTGCGGTTGAGGGTACCATAAAATAACTATTAGACGGCATTTATGGAGATAACGACTGCCAGGAAAAAGAAGCTATACAGCTTAAAGGTAGCAGGTTAGAGGCAAACCGGAATATGTTACATGCAGCCGAGATGGTATATTGAAAGTAGGTAACTGGGATAAAATATTATACGAAAAGGGTACCACCGTGACTTTTGATTGCAGATTATAAACCAGACCTACCGATAGTTCTGCGCTCCGGTGTTTCGGCCGTGTCTGTCATACGCGAGGGTGGTAGCTGTTTACGTTGATGTTCACCCAGGACTCTTCTCTACACCCACAGATTACGCGTTCAACGAAGAAGAAGTGGTCATTCCTTGCCAGGGAAAAGATTGTTCCTCACTTGCTTTTGTAAGGTGCTGCTGGTGTGACAAGCGCTAGTGTTTTACTTGTTTCCTGGTTATGTACCCTAGCTGTTGACTAAAACGAAGATAATAAATATAAGACTTTTTACTCCCAGAAAAATTATATGGGGCAGATATGAATAGGTGAGCAAGTAGCACATAAAGGAGCAAATAGACAACCTTGGTTTGTTGTAAGCATTGATGGTCTAAAATTGCCTCCTGTGATCATGAGAAAGCATAATAACAACAAACTAATACGTGCAAAAGTATTGGCAGCAATCGGACTCGAACTGAAAAGTCCGCTGGTGTACTCCTAAGATGGAAGTGTTGCCTGCTGCACCACCGAAGCACATCTCGTTGGGATGTCGTAGGGTTTGATAATAGTTGCGCGCTTTCAGACCTCCTTTCAGGTCTTTAAGGAAGCGTTCAGCAAAAACTAACTGTGGTTCTGGACTCCACTCGCAGGGCCCTACATCTTCCCAAAATAGCATCGCAAAAGCTCACCATGAGCTGGGAACCTTTCCTCGTTAGGCCTATGGTATACTCCCGTCAACCGCAGCTACGCGCGGTTGCACAGCGACGTCGATGCCTCGGGATGCGCGGTCGAAACAAGTGCAAAAATAGTGTACGACGGCCGTAGCGCGGGACTCTTCCGCCGCGCGGTCGCGCGGTCGCTCTTGCGACGCGTCGTGGGAGCGACGGGCGACAACTTACAACTGCTACACGCACTGCACCGTCCGCCACTGTAGCCAAGGCGCATCATTGACAGTTGTCCCGAGCCCGTCGCCGGCGCGACGCGGGCTATACCATAGGCCTTAGGCCTATGGTATACTGCCGTCAGCTGCAGCGACGCGGGAGTGCACAGCGACGCGACGGCTCGCGATGCGCGTCGCTGTGCACTCCCGCGTGGTTAATATGCCGTCCAATTGGCACGTTTGTGTGCCGGACATGTCAAAAGAACCTCCCTGACTTTTCCGACACAGAAATGTGGGTTTCGGTGCCGACGAGGAAGTTCACAGGAGAAAAAAATGCGGGAATCGGCACAAAAGTGGGGAAAAACGGTCTACAAAAATATCTCCTCAAAAAGAAGCCATTAAATTGGCACATTTCTGTGCCGGACATGACAACAAAGCCCTTGTGACTTGTCCGGCACAGAACTTTGGATTTCGGTGCCGGCGAGGAAGTTCACAGGAGAAAAAAGCCTGAAATGAGCCTAGCCACGACGGAAACCCTACGAGGAGAACAACGAAGACATCACATGACTACCAAAACATCACCAGACGTGTGTTGAAATCACTGTGGTACGGTCACGAACCGAGGAATTGTCGAAATAAGTGAGCGGAAGTGCACAGAATAGTGCACGGCAAGTACTCCCCTCCGTGCCCGTCGCTCGTCGCAGTGCACCGCAGTGCGACGAGCTATGGGCAGCGACGGCCGTTGCACAGGAGTATGTTCCGCTCCGCCACTCGGAGGTACTCAGAAAATTTTGAACAAGTTACTTGCAAGCTCCATGCTGGTCATAGATTGCCTCAAACTAGTCATTTGTAAGTTGCTGCAAGCTAGCAGAAATGTCGCAAGTAAGTTACACGAAGAGCCCTGCTAGTCATTCGTAAGCTGCTGTAAGCTAGCACAAGATGTCGCATGTAAGTTACACGAAGACCCATGTAAGTCATCGGTAACTTACTACTAGTATGAATCTAATTTATATAATTCAATTCAACCTATATAATAGCACCAGCCGATGCATGTAACTTAGATTAAGGATCCTTTTAGCTTATAGCACCCGTAGGACATATTAAGCTTAAAGGGTCCTATATGTACTAGTCTCTCTCAATCTCGTTCCGCAATGGCTCCAAACGAATATGCGGAGAGCAAAATACAGTCTCAGAGACGCTTGCTGAAGCGTTCGATTCTTTCTTGAAGTAGTTAGCTCTTTTCTACATATTCGATGTTTGGAAGGCATTGCCTGTGATGCGATGATTAGAAAATTGACTACGGAATCGCTCAATCTCACAAGGCAATACCTTCCAAACATCGAATATATAAAAACTTATAGCCGTATAGAGAAATGATCTGTTATTGTCAATTTTTAGTCTTTACTGGATCATGTACCTGATTGCACAGTTTGGTTATATATAGTAGACCATTACCTTGTCGTTATTATTTTCATTTCATTTCTATGTTTGTTTTCATTTGGTCTCTTGATAATTTTACACCTGTGATCACATTCCACGTCTGCAGATAAATAAATAAATGAATAAATAAATACGATGCAAAAATCCAAAACATTGCAAGGTAAAAAATCGAACATCTGATCCCACACCGATGAAGTAGTATTTCTACTTTTTTTCTGCAAATTCGATATTTGGAAGGTGTTGTCTTGTGCGACAGTGCTATACTTTTTCTGCAAATTCGATATTTGGAAGGTGTTGTCTTGTGCGACAGTGCTATTCTCAGTAAACCATTGTGGCCCCTAACTCGGTAGATCCAAGGACTTCGAAAAATGGAACACGCTTCTATACTATTCGAGGGTGGAGATTCTCCTTGTGGTGTTCAACTTGGCCGCTCAGATGTACAGCATAGACCGTTTCCTGGCTATACTATATACAGACGGTGTCTCAAAAAATGTTTACACTGCTCGAAAGTTGATAACATTGCTAACAGTAAAGGCACTGAAGAAGGTGAGCTCATGTGAAAGTTTAAGAAAATGGAAATTATCCGGCACATAAGCGGCATGGAATGCGCCATGCCCTCGTCTGAAATCTTGCATTTCAAACACGACAGTGCATGGGCTTAATGCTTGCTATAATCTAGTTACTACTTGGCCACTTAAACCCGTGCTGTGCTCTTTCATCGTTTTTTTGTCGCCCAGTAGCTGCAATTATGCCGAATAACCTCTCCATTCAGCTTGACTGTTGCTTCGTCAGCACAGAATCCATCTTGGAAAGTGGGCTCCTGCTCACATTTAAATTGTCAAATTTGTTTAATATTCAATAAACTTGAGTGTCTACAGTGTCTGACACGTGATAACACGTGTCTTTCACGTAATTATTATGTTCTAAACGTTAAAAGAAGCACAGCACAAGTCAATTTGTTCAAGTAGTAACACGATTGTAACAAGCATTCAGCCCCTGTACAATCAATCGAGTCTGAAATGCAAGGTCTTAGGTGGGAGCATGGCGCAATCTTAACTTTTTACACGATCATGACTATTCTGTGCTTTCATATGAGTCTCATACATCTAACACTACCTGCATTTTTCGCTAGCCGTAGTGTGTTTTAAAGTTTTAAACCTCAAAAAAGCGCAAATTAGTCGAAACGGCCACTTTGTGAAAAAATTATAACAAGTATTCAAGCGAAACACAACCACTCGAGTGTAAAATGCAAAATTTCAGACGACAGCATGGCGCATTCCATAACAATTATACGTCAGAGAATTTCCATTTTCTTAAGCTTTTATATTTGCCCTCAATTTCTTGAGTACCTTTATTATGAGCAAGGTTATCACCTTTCAAAGTATACATTTTTTTAGACACCTTGTATACGTAAACAGCTGCTGAACGTGAAATCTTTGAAAGCTATAGCTCCGTTTAAACGGACAGCATAGAACATCACTATTCCAAAACGCCATTTCAAAACATTATCAATTGAGAAAACATTGCGATACGCTGAATAGCTTCATGCCGTAAACTCAACATGTAACATGTCTAGAAGTTTCCGCTTTTACGCTCTTTATAATAAGCTACAGAACATTGCCGTAATAAAGCAGCACGAATGTCATTAGCAGTAATGCATACTTCTTTGAAATACCGTGTCGATGAACTTGCAAGGTCAACTAATGGGCAGGCTAATGCCTCCACCGTATCAGACAACTCTGACATTGATTCCTTGACCTGTACATTCAAAGCGTTTCGGTGATATCTCCTTCGGTTAAAGCAGTAAACGTGGCACAACCAAGGAGGAGTTCACTAATCTAACGTCGATTTCTACACTCTAATAATATCGTTAAGCAAAAGCGTTAGTAAGCAGGAGCGAGTAATGCAAACGTTAAAAGTGAAGGAAATCAAATCACACCTTGGCTTTCGGGTCACGACGCTTCCTCCCACGCCGAGGGTGAGAACGCGTGCGTAATGTTTCAAACCAAGTAGGCGCGAAACATTAGCTTGCACGAAAGCTTCTTGCAAGCTTGCACTGCAGTTAGTTGCGTGCAAGTTTAAAATTCCTGGGTGCAACCTTGCAAGTTAGTTAACCGCGAGGGATAAGTCGCATGTAACTTGTTTTGGAGGTCTAAAGGCGCAAGTAACTTATTTTGGAGCTCATAAGGCACAAGTAACTTCAAAATTTTCTGAGTATAACACTCCTCTGCGACGCGTCGCAATGGCGCGTCAACTGACAACTGCGCCTCACTGCGCCGTCCGCCACTGAAGCGAAGGCGCGTCACTGACAGATGCCCTGCGCCCGTGGCTGGAGCGACACGGGAATATACCATAGGCCTTAGCCCTAGTTTACACTTGCGCCGCCACGCGGCGCGGCACTACGTTCGTCATAGATATCGATTTTTCGCGCTGCCCGGTCGATATCTGTCCCGACAATCGTGCCGCGCCGCGGCACAAGTATAAACCAGGGCTTAGGCCTCGTGCATAATTCCCGTCGCGGCGATGAGTTTTGCAGAGCGACGCGAAAGAATTTGAAGTTCTCTGTGCTCGTCGCATCGCCCATCGCCCTGCAAGGGAGCGTGACGGCGATCCGTCCAGGACCAACGCTAAGGGGCCGTTTAGTGTGCGCGCGACGCGCGATACGATGCATGTGTAGTGGCCAAATTGATCGAGCGACGCGATTGATCAATTCGGCCACTAACAATGGCATCGCGTCGCGCGTCGCGCGCACACTAAACGACCCCTACACGACGCTTAACACAGCGCGCGGCGCGAAAAATTATGCCATGCTCGCGATGGGCGCGGGAAGCCATTGTGCATGCCGACCGCCACGATGGGCACTATTCGGTATCACCGGCTGCGACGCGGTCGCGCCGCGGCACAGCTTCGCCGAACTGATTTGTTCCGTGGCTCGCTCAATTATGGACATGCACGTTCCATATAAGGCAGAAGAAACAGGACATGGACTTTACAAGGGCTTTTAGTAGAAATGACCGCAGAGAGTACTATAAACTGATTGGTGACGATTGAGTAGACGCCAAGTAGAATGTGAAAACCAGGAACGTGAAAATTTTCACCTTTGACTTCCCGTGTGCTGCGAGTATAATGGCTATATGTAAACATTCGTTACGACTGAATTTCAAATGAAGTGGTCAGTAGAGGTAAATATAATAAGTACTCATGCAGCTGTAAGATCTTCTATTTGGGAGGTGACGCTAAGTAGACCTATGATCCTTTTGTTCCAAGGGAGAGATAGGGACTTATTAACGCGGACTAAGAGCACGACGACACTTTTGAAGAATCCTGTTTCCGACGTTTTCATACATATCCATCTTTTTAGTTCCGGATATTTGGAGGTGAAGGAGGAAACGGAAAGGGGCTGAAATCGTCAATACGCGATTTGGTACTTATCGATTTCAACAGTTGTTCCTTGCAGTTAAAACGTTGTGGGTGGCGCCAGCAGAAGGAAAACCTACATGGAAGAATATAAAATCTTAACACAACAACAACATAAAACTTTAGCAACAAAAACTTTAATACGATATTTTGGAGAGCAAAAGACGCAGTCTTGCACTGTTATTTGGAGAACTCGACTACCTAACTTTCAGCTGATCAAGTAGGCTTGGAACTAACATAACTTGCAGGAACGAGTCAAGCAATCGAGATTGCTGCTTTAAAAATGGTTATTTAAAGCAGAATAAGAAAGTGTCTCAACTATCTACCGCATAATTCTACTTCTATGGGATTTCCGCCATTAACGAAACAATCTGGACAGGTGTATGGCAGATAGTTTCTAAAACAGATAAAACATATCGTCTGAGCATAGATACTTCTCTAGTTCAAGCTACAAGAGAAGCTGATGACCATCCCAACGGTGTGAACAATTGAATAGTCGAACATGTGGCCATCTTGATGGTGTTTTTAGAGAAATGACGGTTTTCTTTTATTTTCGCCTCCATCTTGGTACTTTGGTTCCCGCCAATTTCTAATGCTTCCATTCCTGGATCTCGCCCCTTTTCTCAATGCAATCTTTACAGATACCTGCTGAAGACGAAATCTGTGCTCCTAAGAATTGCGCTCTCCAAAGCAGGGGGCTAAATCGCTAATGCTTTAAAACAGATACAACATATCGTCTGAGCATAGATACTTCTCTAGTTCAAGCTACAAGATTTCGCGCGCGGCAGCATGCACGTCGCAACGCGGCAACCGGTGATATCGTATGGTGCCCATCGACCGTCACTGTTGCGGCGACCGCGGCGAAGTTTCCTTTGACTATTCGACCGCGTGCGGCGGAGTGGCCATGAACTGAGCGCCGCGAAGGATGGAGATATGCCCCCGGCCTTACACAGATTTAAGACCTATCTGTCGATGTAACTCGAAGTGGACCTATGATTCTGAGGTTCCATCAAGGGAAAGATAGGGGTTTTGAGAGATTAAACGCGGGACAACACTTCTGCCGAAACCAGTTTCCGACGTTCTTAAATAGGTCTACATACTATGTTCCTTTTTTACCTGCAGGTGAGAATGGAAGAGGGCCTTCTTCCTCACTAAATGATTAGGATTATTTTTTACTATTCGAGTTCAATAAGGATTCTGTTGTCGTGCTCCTTGCAGTTACAACGTTGCGGGTGATGCCGGCACAGAAGGAAAGGGTTGGCTATAAAGGATTTCAAACGTTACCTTGGAGCGCAAAAGACCAACTCCACTGTTATTTGGAGAAGTAGGCTATCCAATTTTCAGCTGCTCTTGTAGGTTTCGAACCAAGTTTTGGGGGCATCCTCTGGCAATTGAGATTTCTGCCGTAAGAATGGTTCGTTAAAGCGAATTATGAAAATCATTGAATATTTATTGCAGAACTCTGATTAAATGGGATTTCCACCATAAATAAAGCAATCTGGACAGGTGTATGGCAGACACTTCCTAAAAACAGGTATAACATTTCACGTGGGCCATAGACACTTCTCTAGTTGAAGCGAAAAGAGAAGCTCATGTCAATTCCAGCGGTGGCAGCAGTCGAAGAGTGAAAGTTGCAGCCATCTGGACCGTGTCTTTAGGGAAATAGAGGTATTCCATTATTTCCACCTCCATGTTCGTATCGTAGGTACCGCCCATTCCCAGCATTCGTCTCCTTTTTCAATGCAACTTCCATAGGTTCCTGCTGAATACGAAAGCATACCCTCAAGAAATGCTCGCCGATGATATCAAATATGTAGTGCCTATCAGCGAAATGAAGGTTGGTAAGCGTCCGATCACCTTCCGTTGATCGGTTGGGCACGATTGTTGATTGTTGGGTCCCGCGACGACCGCTTGCATACGGTGCGATAACTTGTCCAGCCATGCTCCGGAAAACTCGTCGCTACCTGTGGCGATTTTTTAGATGCGAGCCCTTCATAAAGTCGTCTGTTATATAAAATTTCAATCCTGGATCTACAACAGCTAAGCCGAATTGTGTCTCGAAGAGAACAAAACAAGGAGGACGAGAGCGAGTTCAAGGAATGAGACGCAGAGCCGGCAGAAACTGAATGTACCTCGGGCCAGAATGATTGGCCGCAGTGTCGTGGAGAAGCGCATAGCGATACTCGAAGGGGAGGCGTCTAGCAGGTGGGTGGTGTAATGAGCAATTAAGGTGCCTTTTCGCCACCGCAACACGGTGCCCACTCTGTGTAAACATAAGTGAGGTTCTCATCGTGGCAACAAACAACTGCGGCCGTGAAACTGCCGCACATGACACGCTCGAAAGGTATCTAGGTGTATTCCTCCAGCTACGCAGGTAGTGTGGTGGGCCTCACGACCGTGAGAACGTTCCAGTGAGCACTGTGGGGCTGGCGGATCTCATCCCATTTGAGACGTACCGCTTACATCGACTGCACGTTAACTGTCGGCGTCATTTAGCCTCTTAGCGCCGTTCACCACATCTAAAGGCCTCCACACACTTTCGAGAGGAGGCTGGGGCCGGCGAAACAGTTGCGGAGCCTTGAAATGACGGCGCTCCTCCCCAATTTTTCCGCGCCGCTCATAACACTCCGCTCTTGCCGGCGTCAAGCAGCAGAACGAACGGAACGGAGCGGAGAAGCACCGCGCCCTTTTTCTAGTCGTGACCTACTGTCGAGTTCCAAAGAGGTGGACGTTGCCAAGTTTTGCTATGGGGTCGCACAGTCAGTGCAGTGCGATGTACCACGTGTTGATTTAGGAGAGACGGCGAGAGGTCACACTGTAAACGAAGAGGTGGCTCAGGAACGACAAGGTAGCGAATGAACCTTCCCAACCATGGGTACAAGTGGAGGAGCAGCAATCACGAGTAGCTCATGTCGGCACCGCTCCAGAATCAGTGTCCATTGGTCGTCACCTGCGATGAGCCACACGCTTTCAATGAAGAGTCGTCGACTGTACCGAACGTCCTTCACCCTTGTCGCTACTGCGGTGGAGTAGAAGTCGCCGGTGATTGAACTTATGAGCAATGCAGGAACCTCTGTCAATGGCGTCTATATTACACAGCTCTTCCCCGCACAGTAATCGGCCCGGCGGATAACACGTTCGCTACCAGCAGCACAAATAACTCCTCTAGGCAGAGTTTTGCAATTTTCTCGACCTCTTCTCAACATCTTGGGTGATGAAAGCGCAAGAGGATGAGAGTAAGGTACAGTCGGTGACCTGCCACGATTGCAATAGAGCTACCTGTCATCTATCATCAGTGTGTTTAGTTGTATGGCTTCGACGAACAGTAGGGTGCCACTGGACCTGTGCAGCAACCAGCTGTGTTTTCTAGAGAATGTGCGGCACATGCCAGGCGACAACGAATGGACTCTCATTCTGACTTGTGGACTGGTGCAACCACGTCTGCTCATAATTGCTGCCGCTTTATTTAAGTCATTAATCGGGAGGTTTCACACTCCATCTAGTCAAGGATCCTGCCGAAATGCGCAGCAAATTTTCCACATCCACAAAAGGACTGGAAAGCACTCAAACCGAACATATGTCATGTATTCTGGCTTAGTCTACTGTATTTGTTTCGTTTAGCGCACAGTATGTGCAATGAATAAAAATAAAAATAAGAAGCAGCGTCATATGTAGAGAAGACAACTGGTCAAAAGCGATTTCTGAATACGCATTTGGAAGCCTGAAGTGAAAGACATATACGCCAACGAAAAGTTAGGAAGGTGATAAATACCAAACAAGGAGGGAACATTAAAAATGCAAAAATTCGGCAATGCCGGGTATTAAGCACCTGGCCTCTCACCTATGAAGGCGGGCCACTCACCCTGAGCCACCCATCCGCTTGCAGCCCCACATAAATCGCCAGCCTTTAGCCGCCCCTCTTAAATCAACACAGCTGATCTGACTGCGCGCCTCCATAGTAAACTTTGAGGGCCCATAGCCCCTTCGTCAAAGACCCAGCAAGGAACGAAGAAAGAACAGAAGCAGAGGTGCAGGATCCAGTCCCACCTGGTGCCAGAGCCTCGATCGCGGCAAAGCATTTATCAATCTCGGTGGCAGCCATCTGACGCTTCAATAAAACAAATTGAATCAGTTCAACAACGCCCAAGATCATCAGCCCAATTGGCTTCATGCTGATATCAGCGGCCGGCTCACCCCGATAAAGAGTGGGTGCTGCTCGGTTCCACAAGGTGCGGATGTTGCGTTCGATGAAATGGCGTCGGTGTAGTCCCCGGTTAGCAAGAGCGCGCCTCCCACGTGGCGCTAGAGTTTTGATCGCGACCTGTCATCGTTATGAGAGCTCACTAGAGGGCCAGATCTCGCCCTATACTAACAGTGTTTATCTTGTCTTTATCCTTCCTGCTTCCTTCAAACAGAAGTCGCCACTGTCTATCACTCTTTTACGAATTCTCAGCAACTGACCACTCTGGTTTTCTTCTTGAAGCACCTCCTGCCATGCTGTGCAGCACACTCGATTGAGGTGTAATGTGTTTTCGGCTTCTCAATTTTCCCCCACATTTGTATAGCACATTTTGGATTGATGAACGGTGCTATAGTAATTCTGCAAATTGGACGAAAACCTCCATAGACCTATGGGAAATTTCTTGCTAGAGCCGTAGCTGCACCTTCAAAGACATACCTTTTTATAGAACTTGAAAAAACCTTCATGCTACAGATGTGAAACACAGGTTTTTGACAACCACACGGATAACTCCGCGCATAATAACTGACGAAAAGTGGTCGTGGGCATATCCTTTTTTATTTAATTTCAATGCTTTTATGTACATATAAGGGGATGCTTAACGCTTCGCATGTATAGTGACTATGCTTCTCCCAACGAAAAATTCCAAGACAGCCCTCAAGAAAGACGAAAAAGTGGACAAAATTGTTGACATGCACGACATGAAATTCAGTAAAAGCGAAGCAATGAGAGTTACAGCAGCCACGCCCTATCAGATAGCCGGCGGTGAACGTTGCCCTAACGTAGTCCTATAATAATCACTTGATGCTCTGCACGAAGAACCCGTCCGGCTTTCCGGAAGACCTGCGAAGTAGGGGGTTGCTCTTCCTCTGCTTCGTTTCCTACACTGTTTTTTCACTTTATTTGTATTTCGTAGCGTTTTCTTCGCGTGTTCTATGCCTTTTCAACCCCACTTATGAAATAAATACTGCGAAGAAACGGTTAAAAACTGACTGGTTGTGCAGCAGTCAATCCCAAGTAACGGCAAGAGAGTCAACAATTCGAAATGACTGCATTGGGGAGTGGGCTGCACGCAAATAATTTGGTCAAGAAGCAAGAATGCCAACTATTCTCGAGGTACGAGGGCGATATCTATTGCCTCTTTCCACAGTTTCAAAGCAGGATTTCCTTGGAATCGCAACGGTACTGCGAAAGCTCATCCAAAAAACTCGCTCGAAATGCATTTACATGAAGAAGCAGTAAATTTTCCAAAGTGGTGCGTAAAATGTCGTTAATGCAATTTGACGGAAATTTTCGTCGTTAAATTTCGTTAAAACTTTTAACGAAAAATGCCGGTAAATCCGGTAAATCGTTAGGCGCACACCCCTGGTTTGCACTAATTTATTTGGGTTCATAAGAAAAGGCTGGTTTGCTTGGCATGGAGCGGAAGGGACTTGAACCTGAATAGATGAGGGCAATATGTGACCCCTTCTCTCAAGTGAACCATAAACTGCTCTATGAAGAGTTGGTGGGCATGACGAGCAGAGAGGGCACCAATTACGAAGGATATTGCTGCGTAAGAAGAGATGAGTTAAGCTGGAGAGTACCGCCGGATCTATTGATAAGCTCTAGGCGCTTTCAGCGGTTTCATTTTCTTGCAGTCTTAGAGCATTTTAGGGAAGTCGGTGCTACTGGAAGATTGTATAGCTCAGAGCAATGAGATAATGCTTTATAACGGAAACTTCCTAGCCCTCCTCTTAGTGAACGATGGGAAAGAGCAATTGGAAGTGCTGTTCCTGCAGCTATGGGGCACACCTGAACACGACGGCAACGGCGAAATATGTGGCAAGACGGGGAGGTGTTTCCGAACGACTAGGCAGGATTATTCTGGAGCAGAGCACACCCAATGCACGTGGAAAGCTCAGAGTGCGCTGCGCTCGGGTCCGCTCCACTTGCAGTTTCAATTTCTTCCTCAGCACGACGAGAACGGCGAAATATGTGGCAAGACGGGGAGGTGTTTCCGAACGACTAGGCAGGATTATTCTGGAGCAGAGCACACCCAATGCACGTGGAAAGCTCAGAGTGCGCTGCGCTCGGGTCCGCTCCACTTGCAGTTTCAATTTCTTCCTCAGCACGACGAGAACGGCTCAGTGAACCACGTCTTGTCAATGGAAGAAGTGCACACGAGTGCTGGGAATTCGCCCTTCTCCGGCCAAGCACCGCACAGCAAAGCGAGTATGCACTTCGAGCGGGAGCTGTGCAGCTCAGTCAGTCAGCCCGAGCCTCGCGCAGAGGTTGCCACTCGGTTCACACCTGGCACAGGCGGTCGGCGAGAACGACTCCACCGGGGGAGCTCCACAGAACAGGTCGGGAGACGGAGCTGTGTGCAAGCGGCGCCGGATCGATCGCCGCGAAAACACATGCCAGACGCCGTTGTTTTGCCCCTGCACTGGCCCGGCTGGCTGATGCCGTGCTCATCACCTATGCGCCCAGAACGCCATGGAGGGACTGGCAGTGGGGCAGGAACCCGACCACGGGTAAGGAGAGGAGAGTCGCGGAAATGCTCGGCGGAGTTTCGGCAGCTGTGGCAACAGTTCCAGCTTGAAAGGGATCGGAGTGTTCTACACGTCCACGAATAAGAAGGATAGGAGTTACCCCGACTAGAAGGCTCAACGTCGTAAAGCTGTAACGGGTGATGAAACCGTAAGACCGCAAGAAGGGGCGGGAGTGGCAGCCGAGACTATCTAAACATTGAATGCGATGGAAAATCAGCCATTAGAATCAAGGAAATGTAAAGACCGAGGGAATGGACGCACCGTGGATAAAAATGCTGGCTGTGATGCTCTATTCAACGCACAGAATGCGTGGAAAACCCTGCTTTTATGTAATGCGAAGTCAATTCACTTGAGGTCTAGTTAAAACCGGGATCAACCAGTATCTAGCCCTGAGCCCTGCACAGAGCTCATTGATATTTCCGATAAAAATTGGTGCAGTAGCGCTATTAACGCGATCAAGGGCGTCGCGAAGGATGGATTCAATTTTTGTTGGCATGACCGTGCCGCCTAGGCTACCTAGCTGGTTAGGGAATTCCCTCGTACTAGTCCGGTGCAGTGGTTCGTTCTCAAACCTGCCGTTACCTTCTACAGACAACGGCAGCAAACACGATTGCGATTTAGAGAGACGGTTAGGCTGCGATGTGTGAATGTGGACGGGGACAGGTTCGGCAAGCGCTGCTTGCGGGAAGTCGTTCAGTGGGGAGGGCAGCCAGGCACGGTGGCCTTGTGCGGTCCACCGCACCTCTTGAACCCGCAACGTCACCAAGTACGTGGGTGGTCGAACTGGTCGTGAGGTCTAGTCCTTCACACGCCCTTCTCGTACTAGCATGGAGGAGTAGAGCCGTAGGGAACGCTCAGTGTGGGTTAGGGGTGCCTTCCACAAACCCGGAGTCATTGAGGTCAGAAATCCTAGGAATCCTAAGTCGGCGTGCGCGAGTAGTAGTGGCGGACCCACCTGTGCAATCCGCCACACACGTCATTAACTTGTAATGAGCTACCTTAGCGTCTAACCGCGAGTTGAATACAAAGGCTTTAAGGCAACTCTCAGCGCGAACACTTTGTAAGGGAATGAGGGGCACAATATAACATTGGAATGACGCCAAGGAGCAACCACTGCTTCCTATTCCACTATGCACTGACTACAGTATGAACCCTTTCATCGAAAACCACTCAATTGTATGGAGAGAACTAGCAGAAGCTCCGCGAATAATCCATCTTTTCATCACAAAGCGGCTATGCAGTGTCATGCGTCATGCATCACAGTCATGCGTTTGAGGAGCCTCCTCTTAAGAAGCGAAATGAAAATCACAAAATTGTCGCTTTTGTTCTCCTTCAAAGTGATTTATTTTGTCAGCTGTCTCCAGAGGAACCTTATTTTTATAACCTCTGCTGTGAGTTAATAGTGAATGGGGTGATGCGTTATAACTTTTTGGATGGGTAAAAACTATCAAATACATTATTCATTAAAAAAGTTTCAAAAACAGCCATCGAAAGTTTAATTTTATATTTTATACGTCGTATGTATGCACAAGTATAAATATGTATATGTATATGTATATGTGTATACATACATATATATGTATATACATAGTATGCTTTATTAGAAATGTGAAAAACTGTAATAAGTCGATCAGCTGATACTAAATTTTTTAGTTTTCCCAGAATTAACTTCACTCCAGTACACCATGCGCTGTCAGAAAGGAGAGCTCATATCGTAGTGTACCTCATATAATGTAAAACATTTGGTTCCTTCAAAAACTTCTTACACAGTGAGTGACATAAATTTATGTATTTGTGGTGCCTTTGAGTTTCATTTATATATTTTCAGATCCATATTATTCCAAGTTAAGCCTTTTTGGGATACACCACGCATTCTACTTTTACTGGATGTTGTGGAGGTAGTTTGGACGCATATTTCGCCTCCACAATGACTTTGAATGGCCGATGAACAAGTCAGTGTCCTGTCGTTCGCCTTGACAGTGAGGAGCCCAGACGTGGAGTTCACTTCATCGATGCGTTCCTACCCAAACATCCGCTTATAACCATTGCCCTGGGCAATGATGTTTTCGCTCGCCTTCCGCTCTGGCGATGTACTTTCCATATGGAAATGTGGCAATATATATTTCTGCTTCCGCGGTCTTGAACTGTACGACGAGTTCTTACCTGGGTGGCCAGTGCGCCTGTGTAAATAGCAGTTCGGATACCGTCAACGCCGGTAATATTCTCCGGCACTGAAGAATAGGTCCTTTGCTACGCCGCCTACGCTACGGTGGCTATACTGGAGAGTCCTCGTTCCAGCGGCCCGGGTTCAGTCCCGCAACGATGATTTGATATTCATTGCCCCTGCAGGACTCTTTAACAATAGTGTTCGGCTTTCGGTGACCAGTTCGCCTTCGGCAACGTACGTAATGCGTAAAGAGGAACACCTCACAAATATTCAACCACTGCAGGATCTCTTTGAGAGGACGCTCAGTGAAGTGGCGTGGAATCCAAGCGTTGGGAAGCCCTCAATTGGTGTGTCAACCGGCTTCGCCACGGCTCTTTTCGTAGCTGACCTCTTCGAAGCTGAAGTAACCTCTGCGGAGAGGCGTCACTCGATTGAACTCCTCCACGAGTCTCGCGATCGGTCTGCCTACGACTTGGGGTCGCAATAGGTGGCGTCCTTAGCAATACGTACAGGCTGCAACATTTCAGTGACGGTGTCGAACACGTGTAAAGGGAAACCTCTTGGATTCGAGCCAATTCCTCCCCGCCTGAGCTTTTGCGTATGGCGCTTGTGTGTACTCGTCCATCAAGTAGATTCCGTTTTCTCAGGTCATACCTCTGCGGAAGACTGACTGGGAGTACATCGTAAGGCGATTCGAGGCCGCCTCAAAAGTCTCGTTCCGTCCCTTCGGGCAGTCTGGATGGCTGCCCGGAATTCTTCGCCCGCACGACAGAGCTTGACTAGCTACCCGTGTTGTATGGAAGTCAAACACAGCAGCACAAAAGGGCCTCATTCTCCTGACCCCGAAAGAGCCCCCATTTCTGCAGCGGTGGAAAGGAGGAGTACGGAGAGGCTGCTAAAATCTCAGGGCCTAACCAGGCTGCGCAAACTGAGGACTAGGATGACGATCTGTACTTACAACGCCCGCACGCTTGCATCGGAAGCATCCGTCGAGAACCTGATGATGCAAGCCAGGAAGATCAAGTACGACGTCATCGGACTGACCGAGACGAGAAGACACCACCCCTACACGCCGCCTACGACTCCGGAGAAGAACTGTTCCTCAGAACATGCGACAGCAGGGGAGTAGGCGGCGTTGGTGTCCTCGTCAACACGCACTTGGCCATGAACATCGATTCGTACGAGTCTCTGACAAGCCGAATCGGACGTACGGAAGCGATGTGGCTCCGTGCCAGCTTTGACTGTATTCGTCGCGTATGCCCCAACAACCGATACGAAGACGAAGAGGTTGGGCCACGAAGGTCGCCGGGAGAACTTCACATCGGAACCCACGGTTTGGAGTGGAATGAGCAAGGTGAAAGGCTGTCTGAGTTTATCATGTCGACCAAGACCATCCATGGAAACTCACAGTTCCAGAAGCCTCCCTCCCTACGATGGACCTGGGAATCCCCCGGTGGCCAGTTTCACAACGAGATCGACCACATCATCTTCAATTGCAAGTATTGCCTGACCGACGTCTCCGTTGTCCCCAACTTCTATACGGGATCGGACCACCGCCTCCTTCGCGCAAGGTTCGCGGAAGTGTTGGCTGAAATAGCAGAGGCAGGGTTGACCATCTGCAATGCCCGCCGGAACTTCGCCAACTTCATGACCAAGATGACCGCTCTCCGACGTCCTGACGGAACCGTCACCTCTTCCAGAAAGGCCATGGAGAAGGTCATCCACGAGTTCTGCTTCGATCTCGATAGCCACGTCCACCTGCCCCCACCTCATCTTCCCCTCTGTTCTCCCTTCCGAGATCCGACACGCCATCTCGTCGGTGAGGAAACGTACAGCACCCGGTCCCGACAGGATCAGACACGAACACCTGAAGAACCTCCCGCCAGCGCTCATCAACACCCTGGCGCGGCTCTTCACACCATACCTGTCAGAGTGCAAGGTTCCATCTCAGTGGAAGACCAGCAAGACCGTCGTGCTGTACAAGTAGGGAGACGTGCACGACATTGGCAACTATCGCCCGATCTGCCTGCTGTCCGTAGTCTACAAGCTGTTCACTCGAGTGATCCTGAATAGGATCAGCAGAGCGCTGGACGAAGGACAACCATGCGAACAAACAGGATTTCGGAGAGAATTCTGTACGATCGACCACATACACACCATTACGAAGCCCATCGAGGTGTCGCGACACTTCGATCGTGTATGTGGGAACGTTGCAGCTGAACCTTGATGTTCATGAGGAATGGACAAGTTTCTAATGCCCCATTCTCGCTCAACGGAAAGAACATCTCCGGATGCTCCAGCTGTGTGTATCTGGGTCGCGAATTCAACGTGGCCAACGACCTAGCACCAGAGCTGAGCATGAGGAAACGAGCGGCTTGGGGAGCTTTCAAGAGCGTCGAAGAAGTCGCGAAGAAGACGAAGAACGTCCGACTCCGTGCTCACCTATTCGACTCCACTGTTCTTCCTGCTCTAACATACGCCTCTGAGACCTGGGCTATACTAAAGCAGGATGAACACGCGATCAGCGTCGCGCAGCGTGGAATCGAGAGGACGATGCTCGGAGTGTCACGACTCACGCAAGTGAGAGAAGGGCTCCGTAGCTCCGAGCTTCGCCGACGTTCGAAGATCAGAGACGCTGTCGCATGGGCCAAGTCGTCGAAAATTAGGTGGGCCGGCCACGTAATGCGATTCGCAGACGCCCGCTGGACGTGAGCCATCACCGAGTGGATTCCGCGGGATGTCAAGAGAACACCGGGGCGCCCACCAACGCGTTGGTCGTACTTCTTCGTGAAAGCCCTGAACGAGCGATATGACGCTCTTCGTGTTCCTCAAGCGAGAGGATCCATTGGACCACTCTGGCACGCGACAGGGACGAATGGAGACGCTGCTGGCTCGAGCAACTCGATGATCAACGGGACGACAGGTGATACAGGTGATACCCCTGCGGAAGAGGATTCTGGAACTTACAAGGATCTCTATTTTCCACCCTTCATTCAACTCGAGGCACTTTGTCTTAGTTGCAACGTTAACAACCTTTTAGCACAAAGCAAATTAGCGTTCGCAAGAACCACCACGATAATTCCAGGTTTGCTCCACTCTTGGTCTCAGTTGGCGACCACGTTTTGCGACACTTTGTACCGTCGCCTAGGTGCTCAACCTAACTATGCCCTTCTGGGCTGAGGCAGCTTCGAGTTATCACTATAGATCATTCTTGTCCTACGGTCGTTAGTGTTACTTTCCCCAGCGGTCGCCTAAGCGAGTGCAACTAAGACAAAGTGCCTCGAGTTATGCGGCTCAGGTTCCGTCTGAAGAGAAGCTTACGTTAACACATTGACGACAATATGAGCCCCCTCATACGTGCCTGTCCGCGTGGGACAATATGAGCCACCGGTGGCTCATAACTTTTCGCGCTATTTTTTGTACTCCCGCCGTCGGTTTTTTAAATGTTTTCTCTGTTCCCTAATTACTTGTGATAGGAAAGTGTTCAACAGGAACAAGCAAGAAAATTGTCTTTGCTTTCATTAGTTATATCGAATTCAAAAATTTTACTAGGAAGGAGAGCAATTTTACAATCAAATCAGTTCAATTTAGTATTTTCACCCAAACCTTGCGCAAGGAGGTTATTTGGGGTGCTAATCACGAATCTGACATCCTTTTTTAAAACTTGGGCCGATTATGGTAGGTATGGGTGAGTAAGGCTGACGGAGTCATGGTCACCGATTTCGCCCAAACTTCGCCTATGGGGTTATTTGAGGTGCTGATGACGAATCCGACATCCGTTTTTGGTATACGGACTGAGGTAGGTTACGTAGGTACGGGTGACTGAGGCTGTCGGCGATTACCCGTACCTACCGTAACCTACCGTACTCCATCGTAATACCAAAAAAAAAGACGTCAGATTCGTGATCAGCATCCCAAATAACCCCCCCCCCCCTGGGTGATGTGTGAGGGAAAACGGTGATCATGACCTCGGCAGCCTTAGTCACCCGTACCTACCGTAACCTATCGTAATCGGCCGAAATTTCATAAACGGATCTCAGATTCATGATCAGCATCCTAAATAACCTCTGTTGTCGAAGTTTGATAGAAAAAAGTGGTTGGCGAGGGACATTATGAGCCACCGGTGGATCATAGCGCGCGCGCGTGGATACGCGCGCGTGTCCCAGGCGGCTTTCTGCCGCAAAACGCGATTGTCGTCAATGTGTTAACCAATCATGACGCCTCTACCCTCAGTGTAACGCGACATAATCATGAGGTTCCACCAACCGGTAGTCGATCTTACTATTTGATTTGCGCGTCCTTACGTTATTTGTTTCAGAGGATCACCTCGCGTCGACGCCACGCCACGACTTCAGCTCCCTTCCGAATCCTCGACATTTACCCTTTCTCGCGTGCCTTTTCATTTGTTCATTTCTCTTCATCCTCAATGGTTTGATAGACACAACGTTCATCTTCCTCGCTTCTTTAGCGTGTTCGCTAACGTTGAGAGTCTACCGCGATAGGTCACAGCGTCACCCTCCACTACTTTGTGTGTTTTTAGGTAATTGGTGCACTCACCAAGTTCTTCGTCTACAAATTCGGACATTCGATCGAAGAGGAACTCCAACAGCGGCTTCCGGCCACCTGCGGGTGCCGCGCAACTAGGTACATAGGTCAGAGTACCGTTATCGCATATCATTATCGCATTTCATAGTGATAACGGTACTCTTACCTACTTCTTTTCAGAGTTCTCGGGCAACGATCAGCAACCGCTCCCTCCGGTCATTGGTTATCTCAGGATCTCCCCAGAGAACGAGGAGCAGCCTATGGAGGCCGTCGAGACCACCCAGTCTTCTTCTCGTTCGATGCAAGGTTTGCCATCTAGCGATCTTCATGGAGCTGCTGCTCCTTTGTCGAAGCCTGATCAAGCGTCGAAGCTTTCGTACATCAACGTCGTCGCTCGCCAACGAGCTACCGAGGCAGCAGCCGATGCAGCGGACTCCGCCGCTCCGGTGCCGCTTCCACCGCCGATAGCGCAGCGTCCTCACCCATCGCCTCTTCGATAGGCATCCGTGGGCTCAGTTTGTCACCCTACGTGAATATGCGATCCTGACCGATCCTGAAGCCGTTAGGAGCCTCCTGCCTACAGCGGTCTATCGCCATATCAAGGGCGGAGGAAACCTCTCTTCTTGGTTCGGGTGATTTCTTTTTCCGCGCACCTACCGTGAGACCCCAAGCCCGCGACACCGGCTACCGATGGTGGAACTCATGCGCCTTTCTCCAACTCTGCGAACCCTACACCTAGTCGATTTGCCGGGCTGTTTCGAGGCGGATTGGCCCAGTTTGAAAGTGTGATAAAATGCCGTTCGGAATTGCTTTTTCGGCATACTTCAGTAAGTCCTCGAAGAAACACAATTATTAAGCATGGTAAGGCACAAATTATTCCGACTGATAGAGCGAAGAATGCCGTATAAGACGTTATATAACAAATGCAAAGTATGTAAGTTGAATACAGATTCACTAATAAACGAACGAAAAGTGGTCGCACAAAATCGACAGAACTTTCCGGGCTACCTAGTGGCAGCCTGCATTCCACATCAACGATTGGTTTGAGACGATGGAAGTTTGGACTGCGATTCGTCGAAGATTTGCTTCGCGAGGTACGACACTAACAAGGACTGGAGACGAGCTATGGTGACACATTCTGCTTATGATGGCAAAAATGTAACCGCATTTTAGGAGTTTCTACCAGAGCGGGCTTTGCAAAATAATGCAGAACTTGGAAATGTACTCTGCAGCTGCGCTCGCTTCTCGCGCTCGTCCCGTGGATTTGTATGACTGGTTCCTTTTATGTGAGACTCTTTTACATATGGCGGGTTAAAACCATGCGTTCATGGAGCTGCGCAGTGCCATCATTCTTTCAAGTCCTTCGCCGTGTCGATGGTAGGTGAGCACTGCAGTAATACCATATTTGCTCCGCCACTGAGTAATATATAGACCGCCGCCCTTACAAGGGAGGTCAAGGAAAGTCCCACGGCAATTTTCAAAGCGACCTATTGAATGTTGTAGGGGGTTGTCTGAGAAGCACCGTAGTGGTTCTCAAATTTCCTGCGGACATCTGGGTAGGTCAAAAATTGCAATAATACCGTATCACTTCAGTGCGGGCCGATAGAACAAAGCAGACGTCTGGAACTGCCATGTCGTGATTAGAATCTATCCAGCAAAAGGTTTGGGGCTGCAACAGTAGCGGAATTACAGCAAACTCACAATTTGCCTGTTAGCGATACACTAACCGAAGCGGAACATTGAGGTGCAGCGCACACGAGGCACGCGGCAGCGACTGGATGGCCAAGTGGGTGCGGGTCGGACCTGCAGGAAGAGAGTTGAGGGTTCGGATCCAAGGGTTGAGATTCTGCGCTGCTGGGCTTGCTCACCGTTTCTGCCGATGTGAAGTGTGCCTTGAACACTATAGTGCACCATATGGCGTTATAACCGTATCTTAACCCGTATGGTACGATTTAACAACGATGCTGCCTATTTTTCCCCACCACACTCTGCTAATCGAAGGTGTAGAGACTTGTACTCCCACGATTCTGGAGATCGAAAGCAATTTTCGCCCATACTTCGTGTTGTAGGCTAATTCTTGAGGCGCTGATTACAAATCTGATAAACGCTATCACGTGATCGCCTAATTCCGCATTTCCATGAGTGGCCAAGGTTATCAATGTGAGTACAGAGAATCTCTTTCTTAAGCTATGTGCTCAGACTTACCCTCCACTCTTATACTTTGAGATGGAAAGTAGTGCACGAAAAATAGATCATTTAGAAAAAGGAATTCTTCGTGTCCATCAGCATAAGTAGTTTCCATAGGCGAGGAAAGGACGAAATCAGTGATCATGGCCGCGCTATCCCTACTCACGACACCCACGATAACCTACCGTGGTCGGCCGAATTTTCAAAAATGGATGCATGCCCAACATCCAAAATAACAGTAGTGAGCGATGTTTGGACAAAAAAAATCTTCGACCCCTCCTCGACTTTTGAAGCCACGATAGTACAACACTGCCAGCTATTCTGTATCCATCCCTTTTCTTACATACTCGCTGTCACTTATTCTACTGTAACACCAAAAGCGTTTGCCAGATTCGTGAACACCACCCCATTTAACCATCAAGACAAAGTTTGACGGAACTTTATTCTCTACCTACGAAGTGGTACTACAAGTACAGTATACATTTGCAATGTCCCCTCCATCCTCCCAGCCCCTCCGTGGCCAAGAAAAGTAGGCTGCAATAAGAGCAAACTACGGGATCAAAAATGATACATTTTTAAGAGATGGTAGAAGTAGTAAAATCTACAAGAAAAGCGTTCTCTATAGAAACCCGAAGACTGATCAGCAAATCCAGGAGATGGAATGAAACAACAGATCTCGATCATGTTCGTGAATGAGGTTAAAATGAGAAACGTTTTCAAAGCAAGCAGAGAACATTACAAAAGGATCATGGGGTTGTAGCAACTAGCAGAGCTTTCCCAGCGAGACAAGCATGGTTTTTTTGGGAACACGAAGTAGCTCTATGCAGCGAAATCCTGACTTTTTCATGTCCGACAAGAGGTCAAAAAAGAGCTAGAAAATGAAAACGGTGTCTGGCCAAGGTTAAAACGCGCTCTACTTCTACGAAAACGAAAGGCAATCCGCAAACCCCTGTTCCGGATTCGAACCCTATACCCCTCTGCTGTAAGTCTGCATCGCTACTCACGCGCCCTCCTAGTCGCTGCTCAGGCTGCAGTGAACGATGCACTTGAATGTGCCCTCCAGCCTCCTTGAGGAAACCTAACAAATTGTCAGATTTCTAACATATAACTATTACTAAAGCTCTATAGCTTTCACAGGTTAATTTCTGAGCATTACAAGGTCATTCAAGATTGTACATACTATCGCGACTCCAAAAGTCGAGGAGAGGCCGAACAATTTTTTTCGACCAAACATCGCCCAGTACTGTTATTTTGGATGCTGAGCATGCATCCATTTTGAAAATTCGGCCGACCACGGTAGGTTCGGTAGGTTACTGTGGGTGCCGCGAGTAGGGATGGCGGGGCCATGATCACTGATTTCGTCCTTTCCTCACTTATGGAAACATTTACGGCTGCTGAACACGGATTCCTTCTTCTAAATTATTTATTTTTCGTGCATTTCCTTCCATCTCAAAATAGAAGAATGGGAAGCAAACCTGATCACATATCTGAAGAAAAAGATTCTATGTTCTGACATTGATAACCTTGAGCACTGATGAAAATGCGGGATCAGGCGATCACGTGAAAACCTTTATCTGATTTGTGATCAGCACCTCAATTGCCCTACAAAACGAGGTATGAGCGAAAATTGCTCTCGATCTCCAGAATCGTGGGAGTACAAGTCTCTACACCTTCGATTAGCAAAGATTGGTGGCGGGAAATAGGCAGTGTCGTCGTTAAATCATATAATACGGACTAAAATAAGGTTATAACGTCAGTATGGTACGCTACAGTGTTCAAGGCACATTTTACATCGGCAAAACAACGTTGCGCAAACCCAGCAACGCAGAATCTCAACTCCGGATCCGAACCCCCGAACCTCTTCCCTCAGGTTCGCCCGCACCCACTTGGCCATCCAGTCGCTGCCGCGTGCCTCGTGTGCGCTGCACCTCAATGTTCCGCTTCGGTTAGTATATCGCTAACAAGCAAATTGTGAGTTTGCTGTAATTCCGCCACTGTTGCAGCCCCAAACCTTTTGCTGGATAGATTCCAATCACGACATGGCAGTTCCAGACGTCTGTTTTGCTTTATCGGCCCGCACTGAAGTGATACGGTATTTTTGCAATTTTTGACCTACCCAGATGGAAGGAGGAAATTTGATAACCACTACGGTGCTTCTCAGACAACCCCCTACAACATTCAACAGGTCGCTTTGAAAATTGCCATGGGACGTTCATTGACCTTCCTTGTTAGCCACATCAAACTGTTACAGCTTATTTTGAGGAATCGATAAGCGAGGAATCGATAATACATATGTTTGGTACGGGAACGCGCCTTGCACTTGTCCAAATGACTCATATTTTTCAATAGAGCAAATGAGCATAGATGAGGTCTTGCAATTAAAGAACAACTTATTTTTATTGCATCTTAGTCTTCCAAGCAATTATTTTAATTTGAGCCAGACCTAGTGCACTGAACCTCGAAATTAACACGTTGTTTTTCAGATAAGCGAGAAGTATATGGAATGAAACAGGCTCAAAATTTACGGCACAGTAAAGAATCACGAGCTAAATGCGCCTTCCATCCCGTGATCGTCGCCAGCTGCATGCAACTTATGGTGGATACGCGCGTTTCTGACCGATCGTGGCGCAATCCATGGCTTGCTGCTGCTGCTGCTGCTCTGGAGATTGTGCCGGACAAGAAGCTTCCTTCTTGATTGAAGACCAACGTGGTCACCGAATCTTTGGATTCATCTCAGCGTTCGTGTGGCTCAGTGTTTGGAGCAGAAAGTCGCACATTTTATGGCTGAGTTCATGCAAATGCTCCTCAGGAAATATGAACATTTGCGAAGAGTATGACTTAGCTTCAACACCAACCACACTAAAAGATTTTCAGGTGCAAGCCTAGAGGTAGGGTCCATCTTGTGTTTTTTCAAATCTAGCGGCTCTACCCCAGTATCCCACCCAAAACAGGTTTAGATTCCCTACTGCAGTTATATGTGCACTTATCTGAGCTTATCCTCTCTATGTAGTAGGTTTTTGAACAAAGTCCTCCTACTGTGCAAGAAAATCACGGAGGGACTCCACTTCCTTGAGGTGCACCGATTTTCGCTTTTATGGTCTTCAGCATGAGCTGCAAGGCTTTACTTTAGCTAGGGAGTAACAGCTTCATCCTCGACGTCTTTCCGGATAGATCGCAAGCGGTAGTAGCGATTAGTTCCGAATTGTTGTGAAGGGATGTAGGTCCCGTCGAGTGATTCGCTCGCATCGGAGCACTTCTGCGGTTGCTGGGACCAATCCCTCGGTTCTAAGGCTGCCGGAGTCACTGAGGGGGACTCCATTGGAGAGTGATTGCTCCGAGAGGTTCCAGGAGTGGGTTGGACGAGGGTTAGAGCTCACTCCCTGCGGCTTCGTGAGCAAGCGATCAAAGAGCGACTCCAAGGCAGCTTCTTTTGAAGACCGCGGGCTCAGGACGAAATCGATACGAGTCCGCTCAGCCTGGCCATCTGCCATTCCGCCACAACGACGCAGTAAATAAACTGCTAGACAGAGATGTGCAGCTGGCTGGCATCTCGCGGTGTCACAACGTCGACGCAATTTCATGCGGCTCAACGAGGTTCAATGCTTCCGCACTGCCAATTGAGGCAAAGGTGCCGAGACATTTTTTGCCGTTCCAGAGAGGCGTAAACACGACATCAGCAACCTTCTTCTCCTAGAAGTTCGCAAAATATGGTATTAAAGCGAAGCCAGAGAAAGTTACGGGGGACTCAGAAAAATTTGTAAGTGCGTACAACGGAGCAGCAAGAAGTGCAAGTACAAATATCCGAGCGCTACTAGCAGAGGGGAAACTTAAAGAAATGCAAACTCACTAAAACCGCAGCACTGCACAAACTCCATGATTTCGCGAGTCAGCAGCGGCGGTGCGTAGATGAAGGAAAACAACGGCAGTTGCTGGGCGAGGAGGCGATTGCTTTCTTTGCTGTTGGGCGGACAGAATTCAGCTGAGTGGAGGAGGAAGAATGTCGAAGAGCTGGCCCTCGGAGCCCAGTGATAATCGGCTCCTGTGGCGGGCGGGCAGCGCTAGACGGCAGATCTGGGCGGGCTCCAGCCTGCTGGAACAGCCCTATTTGCCTCCTCGCCAGAAAAGCAGTCAACAGCCAAGAACGGGAGCAACTCGCTTCCGGCATGCGGCCATCTCAACGTGACATCGTCCCTGCTTTAATTTGTTTACGAAGTCCTCCTTCATCTCACTACCAGTCGGCAGTGGATTGTGCAGTGGATCCGTACGCTGGGAAACTTTGCGTGCTATTGTTGTTATTGTTATTGTTATATTACGATTGCATAAGGCAATACGTTAGAAAACAGACACAGAAACAATCACAAAAAAGAGCGCAGGACGAATACATACAAACATTGGGACAATACTTACAACCAATAATACTATTCAACCAATTTCAGATCTGAGCGACAAACTTTCAACTCGGCTTCTGAATTGTCACGGTGTTAGGGAAAACTGAAGGTGTTTAGAGAATTTCAGGTATAAACTACCTGCCCTATAAGTGAAAGGCATTTCTCGTAAATTGGTTCTTGGCCGAGGTAGCTGTAGCTTAGCGGGGCCACCTCTTGTGTGCGAAGTCTTCATCTTAAAGAATCTACATACAAGGCCCAGAATCGGTGGTAAAGTATAACAACTTGTGTACAAGACAAATGCCAGAAACCCTGCGGCGAGAATCGAGGGATGGTAATCCGAGATATTTATTTCTGATTGATGCCTTCGGTACACATGAATGTACGAAACTTCCTACTCTAAGAAGAAGTTTCCTGGTGAAGTTGTTCTGTCCTTTATAGTATAGATGTCCTTGTTCTTATACGGAGCAAATACAGACACTCTTGATTTAACAAGTGGACGTATATTTATTTATTTATGAATACACCCATAAGGATGTGCCTAAACATCATGCGTGTAAGCAAACGAAAAAACCAAGACAACAATGAAAGAGAAAACCAAGGAAAATATGAAAAAAATCTTAGTGCGTTCTAAACAGAGCAAGCGCGTCGAGAAGAAGAATCGCCATCAGTGAGCGTGGACTTCAAGGGAATAGGGCCCAGGTAGGGCAGGAACACCAACACACAAGCAACACGTCCACTACAAAAACGACCAAACGGAAACTTGCCCACAGTATGCTCAGGAGTCATGTCGCACCGCAAAAAGGAAGGGCCTGTGTAATAAATGCTACTTAGTGCCAACGAAGACAATTATCCTAAGCCAGCTGTATGCATATATGTGATAGACCATACGCCCGATAGACACATAATGGGGGCGGCTGTAAGAACTGGCAGTAATTTTGATAATCATCCTGAGGCACTAGAGATGTAGCAAAAATGAAGCAAAGTGAAAGTGATAGTGCTCCAGACTTCAAATTGTAGAAACCATGGAAAGATGACTAATACTGAGGAAAAGTGGCGGACATGTAACTAGCATGTTGTAAAAGAACCTATCCTAGGCACGGCCATCCCGCGCACACGCCAACGACGGTATCGCCCTCACTCTCTCAGCATCCAGAAACGGAATACACTTAGGAAACAAAGAAACAGAGAACACAAAGCGAAAAAGAAACATTTTCGTTAGAAAAGGAAAAAGCCTCGCCGTTAGAAGGCACATTACTATTGCATTAAACAAGTGTAACTTATGCCGCATGGCAGTGTCTGCAAGAAAAACGAAAAAAGGCAGGATGAAACAGACCAGCACAACAACAATGAAAGAAATCACATAACAGCCGTCAATTAAGCCACCCAGAGCGATTGTGTTCGAGCACGGCCGCGACCGGTAAACATGCCCAAGAGGGAAGACCGGGTAGAAGGTAGGCCGGAGAGACCGAAGTGCAACAGTCGGCAATGAAAGATGTCAGCAGAGCATTTGATCGACTGGAAAAGGTTGAGTTAGTACTAACCCTGAGCTGCATTATATGGAATATTTAAGCATTGAATAAGATCAAGCTTTAAAAGTTTATTTCTCACGCTAGGAATATCATCAGAAGTAATCAAATCATTAGGAAGCAAGTCCACCCATCTCGCAAAACGGCAAAAGATATTGTTAAACCTCACTGAATAGTTATTTTTGCGAATTCTAGAGTAGTGGAGATTTAATCCACCAATCCTACAAGATGAGGGCACGAGCGTCCAGTATTTGCTCATCTTCAGTTTCGACCTACCCCTCAGAATATGAAGGCAAAAAATAAGATCAGCAGCTATTCTTCTAGACTGCAGTGAGGGTAGTGAAAACATCTTTTGGCGCTCAGGGTAAGAGGGAATCATCTCACATGGATTTTGCCTTAAACACCTGTACCACAATAGACGTGTGAACACATGCTGCACTTTCTCAATCTTTGAGATGGATTTAGTGGTACATGGGTTCCAAACCTGTGAACCGTACTCGAGATGTGGCAGTACATATGACGAGTACAAACGGATAAAGATCTTGGGGTCAGATGATTTAATATTACGAAAGATGAGAAACAGCGCCGCATAAGCCTTGGAGCATAACTTGTCGATTTGTTTACTGAAGGATAAAGTGGGCTCAAAAATGACACCAAGGTCGTTGAAAGAAAAACAGCGCTCAACAGCATGCCCACTAATTTCATACTCCATGGTTTGACCCCCACCGAAATGCATAAGCTTACACTTATCCAGATTGATGGGGATTTCATAAAGGGAGGCCCACTGCGACAGTTTCAGCAACGAAGCTTTAAGGGCTGCACGCACCGCATCGCAGTCGTTAACATCATATATGCCATACATTTTAAAGTCATCTGCAAACATCTGGACCCTAATAGATGGACTGGTACTTAGGAAATGTGGCAGATCAAGGGTATAAATGAGAAACAACAAGGGTGAAAGAGCAGCACCCTGTGGGACTCCACTGACACAACTGTATCTGTTAGAAAATGCGTTACCAACCTTTACAGTCATATGCCTATTATGCAGATAAGAACGTAGCCAACGAACAATTTCAACATCCAATCCTAATCTAGCCACACAATCCAGTAACTTAGAATGCGAAACTCTGTCGAAAGCTTTAGATAAATCAATATAAATCATGTCAACAGATTTGCCACCGTTGAGAGCATAGGAAATATCATGAAGGGTGTCGACAAGATTAGTTGTGGTGGAGGCTCCAGACAGGAATCCATGTTGCCCCTTAGGAATAACACCCGCTCTGTCAAGAAACGAAAAAATACGTTTACGAACGATGCCTTCCATGACCTTTATCGGAGATGGCAAAATAGAAATGGGCCTGAAATTATTCAGAAGGTTGGTGCCATTCTTTTTGGGTATAGCAGTGACAATAGCTTCTTTCCAGATTTGGGGGACCTCACCATTCATAAAAGAAAGATTGAAGATAAGCGAAAGAGGAATTGCTAGCGACGAGTGGCACTTCTTATAAACCAGTTGTGGGATGCCATCATATGGTTCAGATAGAGATGTTTTCATAGATCTCAAGACTGACGCCATTTCTTCAGGGTGAAAGTAGAGAGCATCAGCGCGAGCGGACCTAGGAGGAACATGGGTCTGGAGCCCCACATTGGTTTGTGGGGGGCTGGAGAATGACTTGACAAAATGAGAGGCAAGCGCTGTAGCTTTATCACTATCAGTGAGATATCTTACACCATCCTCATCAACTAATGTGGGCACGGTGCGGTCAACACTTAGTTTAGTTCGAATATGGTGATAAAGTCTTTTTAAGGAGCCATCAACAGCTAATCTACTAACGCGGTATGCGAGAAATTTCTTCAAGTGAAGCTCAAGGTCGGTGCAAACTTTATTGTAAAGGAATTGATTATTGTCTTCACGATGTTTCATTTGTGAGCACAGACGTTGCTTTTGGGCAAAGAGATTGCGTATGTGTCTGGGATAATGTGATTGATTAGGTATCTTCATTTTTAAGCAGCCGAAAAGCCCAAGAGCTCTATAAATGACAAAGCAAAACCTATAGTAGACATCATCGACAGAAGTGTAATCACTAAACACTGACAGCCAGTCAATTTTAGAAAAATATGAATTGAGCGCAAAATAATTTATGCGATTAAAGTCTGGTTGGGGTAGCATCGGGTCGGGTTGGAAGGAACTAAGAGGCAAGAGTAAAGATGTGGATGCCAAATCACCTAGGTAGTGTAGAGGAACATGAATTTTGGAAAACACGTAAACATCTAGTTCAAAAGATACTATATTATGATCCGATGCTCCAAGCGGTGGCAGAATCTGGACGTTCTTGATCGAAGGATTAGATGTTAAAATCAAATCAAGAACTGAGTTTCCCCGTGTACTCTCTGTTACTAGTTGCTGAAGACCACAGTTCTTGAAAAAGTCAAAGAATTTCAGAGCAACAGAGTTCTTGGGAGAGCTATGTACCCAATCAACATCGATGTTGAAATCACCCAACATTATTAAATGCTCAAAAGAACTGCAGTAATCTGTCAAACGTTCAATTAGTGAATCGTCATCTGAAGCTGCAGAATTGGGAGGCCTATAGACGATAGCAAACCTACAAGCAACATTAGAAATCATATCGGAAAAACCCAGGCAAAGGAGATCGGACTTCAGACAAGAGCGCGTGTCGAGAACGATCATATCGATTTCTCTCTTAGCAATGCAGCACACACCCCCTCCCTTACGGCCATAACGATCAAGGCGGAAAATTCTGTAGGGGTAACCGCTGAGTATTTCTGAATCATCAACATTGGAATTCAACCATGATTCTGTGATAAAGACAAGATCTGGTTGATAAGAATCCAAAAACAAATGCAAATGGGGCAACTTATTTTTAAGACTTCTGGCATTGATCAAAAAACACTTGAGCGCAGGTGGCGTTCCGTGACGAGCTAAACGTTTCCCGACGCTCCGCGTTTAGGAAGCTCGTCAGCGCGCCTAATCTCGCCACGAAAAACCACCCAGACTCGTTTGCCTAACTGTTTGTTTCGTTCACGACACTCTTGTCGAAGTACAAACTCCCTCCTACGTTCAGACTCCGTGAGACTTTTCCTGACGAACACGTTGGAAAAGCCAGGTGTATTGCGCAGACGGAAGGAGTTCGATAACGCCAGCTTCCAATGGGAGATTGAAGGCAAAACAAGTTTAACCAGCCGAGGCCGACCGTATAATAGTCTTGTACACCCTAAGGAGAACAGATTTATTCCTAGTAACTAATGACTTAAAGATGTTATATGTTCGTAGCATAGCCGGATTACATGTAGCACGTATATGCCTTCCAAAGTCTAGGTTATTGCTATAAGAAAAACCCAAATCCTTGACAGAATCCATTATGCGTAAATTACATTCTTCAATGTTGTACCTATAAGAGATTTCCCTTCCAGAACAAAATGTAATACTACAGCCTTTTGAGCAGATAGCGGCAACTGCCACCTTTTCGCCCAATCAACCATCAAATCTATTGCATTTTGAAGCACACATACATCCTCTGAGCCTGCAATAGTTTTATAAATCTTTACATCATCAGCATACACCTTTGTGATGACGCTGCACTGCTGCATGACATCAGGAATCTCTGCGGTGGAGATGTTGAAAAGCAAAGGGGAAAGGATGTGGGACTCCACTGACTACCCGCCTTACACTTGAAAACGAAGAGTCTATTTTGACTTGAAATATCCGGTGAGATATTGAGCAATCCATTTAAGAGGAAGGGGTGAACCTTGCATCTCTCCAGTTTGAAAGTAAGCTTTTGATGGGACATTCTATCAAATGCTTTTGCGAAGTCCAAGTAAATGACATCGCAACTGCATCTGTTATCTAGCGCCTCTGTCCAATCATTAAGATATTCCAACAAAATGGACTGAACAGATCTACCAGGAACAAACCCATGTTGATGCTGAGAGATAATGCTGTTAACAGTAATACGAGTCATTATGTGCCTTTTCTAACCTTCTCAAAAAGCCTGCAAAAAGCAGATGTGATGCTCACTGGTCGATAGTTTTCAGGATTGATAGCCGGTTCTTTCTTAAGTATAGGAGTGACAAAACAATGCTTCCAACGTTGAGGAATTCCACCATACATTTCGACTGATTGTAAAGATAAGCAAGTGGGCCACTTATGACGGAGGAAATCTTTTAATGAAGTGCAGAGGTATGAAATAAGGGGAACTGATGAAGAGTTTGGCCACTTGTTAAGCAAATCATAGAGTAGATCAGCACTAAACCATGGAATATCCTGCATAGGCTCAACTGGACTAGAACAGTAAGGGAGCCAATAAAGAGAAGACCATTTAAAGAGGTTCAGTAAAGGGTCTAGTAATAGAAACTTTAAACGGGGGACCAGTAAAGGGGACTAGTGAAGGGGATCAATGAAACGGACCAATAAGGGGACCAGTATTTTCTCTCAGTGTAGTCCAAAGTGGCGTTAGAAGACGTGCTACAGACGTCGTGACGCGTTTGTAGGGGTGCAAAGTACGTGTCGTAGACGTCGTGACACATCGTCGGTACTCAGCAAATGTGTCACAGACGTTATTCAATGTGCATACGGATCGAGAAGACGTGCCACAGACAAGAGTTTGCCCATCATCCGTGAGATTTTCAGATGACTTTTTAAAGGGAATGAGTAAAGGAATCGGAGTAATGTTATTCCCGTCGATCTATTAACGGTATCGAGCGTTCTACCAATAGCAATTGATTTCATCGTGTGTTTACACAGTTTAACTCATTGTCGACCGCGCGGGTGGATTTTGGCTCGCAGTTTTTCTGTCGCATGGGACCGCGCGGGCCGATTTTGGCCCGCGGTTATCAAACAGATTCGCTGCGCCCCACTGCTCGCTTTTTCATAGTTTACTGGTATTTATTAAATATGTTGGATCCTACCAATGGTATCTGCACAGTTTCCCGACGTCATTTACTTCTAAGCATTGATAAATACAAATAATTAACACTACACACTATTTTGGGCGCGTGTGGCGCAGTCGGAGGAGGCGCGACTGTCGCGTGCACCCGATACCAGGTTCCTGGTTCGGATTTCCCGCCCAGGCCAACCAAGCCTTCCATCCCTCCGGGGTCGGTGAATTGGTACCAGACTCGTCTGGGAAGGATAAAGCGCTGACTTGTTCATCGGCTGGCCACTGCAAGTCATTGTATGGCCAAATACGCATTCATGTCGCCTCCACGACATCCCGTAGAAGTAGAATACGCTGGCGCATCCCAGAAGGGATTGAGTAACGCCGTCCTTTATCCTTTATCCTTTATACACACTATTCAGAAAATCAATTCTATTCACAAACTCCTCACACCTTATAAAAATGGTTATGCACAAAAGAACTAGTGACATTTCTTGTAAAAATTTTGAAAACAATCTAGACTAAAATACTTCAAACACTTGCTACATCGTGTGGTAACCTTCTTTGCACGATTCGTAGGGAACCTGCGCCTTTTTCTTTGCAGACTTTTTATAGCAGCAAATACACCTTCTACGTCCTGCTTTTGGACCTGCTCCAGCCTTCTCCAATATTTGGCTAAACCACTAAGAGGGAGTTTCATTTGGAATATCGTGAAGTAGTGATTTCATGAGACTCACGCGTCGGCGCGAGCCCAGCGCGCGGTCCCACGCGGCAGACACACGATTTCTCGCGCGGTCGTCAATGGGTTAAGCACCTCGGATTAAGACTCTCTCTATCTGTTCCTCGCCATGTGTAGAACGAGTACTTCAGAGAATGAATTGCGTACGTGCAATAGAGGGTATTTTGCCCTACCGTATTCCGGTATACTATTCTATGTACCAAAACCAGTTTTCGTTACTGGAAGAATGAGAGAAGGCCTAAAGAGGACAAGAAGACGGTCGGGGTGTTCTATTCTCCGGGTTTGGGGCAAAGCTCCCCACCCAGACGTTTGGCGGTCGGTAGGCCGTTGAACGTCTGGTATTCAATAAGGTAAGCAGCTAGGAAGGTTGTTCATTTGTTTTCATTCCCACTCTTAGCTCTAGAAGATGTGATGGAAAACATTTAGGGATACGCTTACATTCCACCATGAGAACGCCTTCGACCCTTCACATATATGCCGAGCGAACCCGCGATCGAGGCTCTGGTCGGACCCTAAGGACTATCGTCCACTCTTCAGCACCACAACTCGACGACTCGAGGCTCCTTGTTCAGTAACCAATACCAAATAACCAGTAGTAGTTAGTGAAGTTTGTAACAATAATAGGCTTGTGTGTACTAGCGGTCTCAGTGGGCTCTCCAGCTAAAGGAACCAATAACCGCGTTGCGAGTCAACTAGGCGAGCTAGCTGGGGAATAAGTACTGCACCATCAGGCCGCGTAGGGGACGCACACTACACCATGGTTACACAGCATTAGATCGATTAGGAATAGTAACACCAAATGTTTAACAATTTCCTTTGTAGATCCGCTAGATGGGTCCAGATGCTACCAACTTCGGCAGTTGAGTCGCTTGACAGTTCTAGTTTTAGAGCAAGACTGGAGCGAATCAAGCTGCTGGCTGCTCTAACTTAAGCATTAAGGATTTTGGCTGAAAACTATCTGCATCTCCAATAGTTGCTTTCATGTCTTACGATGACACGCACGTCGAAATGGCTTCACTGGAATTACCTTAAGTGGTGGTAGCACATCTACGGATCAGAACCAGCAATCAAACCCTTGCAGCTTTGCCGGCTTCGTGAATTTGACTCCATGCACTGTTTGAGAGATTCAAAATAAGCTTTCGTTGGCTTCTGATGCACACAAAACTGATTGTCAGCAAGCTTATCCTAAAATAAGTTTTCTTTTTGTTTGTCTCTTTCTTACCTGTAGATGCTGCCAACTCCGGTAGTTGAGTCGCCTGACAGTTCTATAGTTAGTTTGTTTGTAAGTTTTATATGTTGGTCGAGTTTAGTTATATTGCTATCCTTTACTTGCTGCTTTACAAGCAATAGTAGGATGCATAAATGCATTAAATTGAAAAGGAAGGGACAGCGCCCATGCTCTGGTGCTAAATATCACCCTTTTCTATTCATTTCTGTTTGCAGGGTCAACTTACACGGCGGATTATCCTTTTTCCTCTGCCGCCATTCACTCCTTTTTGTTTGCTTTCTAAAGCGACTTTAAATAACTACAATCAGTATAATCAGTTGAACACCCCGAAACAGTTGACTTCTCCTTGTTGCAGGTCAATTAAATCTGACAGCATGAATGTTTATTTAGATGGAACAATCAAAGCATTCGTAACAAACACAGGCGCCTCTTGGCACAAAGTCTCAAGTAATTATTAGAACATATGACAATGCCGCCAGTAAAGCACCACAGGACAGAGGTATAAGCGTTGGCTGGCAGGCTCTCGACCTTTTACAGTTCGCTGCAAATAGTGTTTCTTTACCAGTCCCTCCCAGAAGGAACTACAAAACCCGCTGCAAAACCTGAGCGAGGCACCTGACGCAACTCACTTCGCTTCGATAAAGCCGTTGGTGAAGATGCGCAGCATGAACTCCGCCTCCTCGTTCGGATCGTACGTGGACGGAATGATAACGTAGTTCCCTGGCGGCACTCGGAAGCGACCGGACACCTTAATTCATTAGAACTTCGGGTGAGCACCAAGACCTCATGAAGTTTGAAGTACCGTTATAGTCATGCTTAGGCAGAAGCTGTTGAAAAACTGGGAGGAGTTCGGAACGATGTTCACTGCCACTGACAAGGGAACCTCATGAACTTCTCCGAAAGATTCTCAGCGAGACCAAAATGGTCTTGTAGGACATCGGACAAGGATCACAGAACTGTGCTACGTTTTGGCCACTGGGTGGTACAAAAATGGCAAAAAATTGTATCGCTTCAGGGCGGGCTGATAAGGCAAGAATGACACCTGGTATGGCCCTGCCGTGCTCAGAACTTGACCTACAAAAGGTTTGGAGCTCAAATTAAAGTTAGATGATGGTAATATGATAATTTCCTGCGTTTCCTAGAAGCTGCAGTGCACATGCAAGTAATTCATTTCCAAGGTGTTGCCAGCGACTGCATGGCCAAATGGATAGCGAGGCGGACTTACGGGACGGGGGTCGAGGTTTCTATTCCGAGGCTGTCTACGCGATTTGCCTGTGGACTGCCCTATTTTTTGCAAATAAAGATTACAATTTGGCTTCCGCTGGGTACTTTCTTCGCTTCCTAACCCATTCTCAACCTGTTGTTAGATGTGGAAGAAGCTAGTTTCGTCGTGTGGGATAATGTCTTGCATCAATTGAACCACGCTTGTCTCGCTGAGGAAGCGTTCGTCAGATGCTGCCCCCCATCTTTCGAATGTTCTCAGTTAGTTTCGGAAGTGTTTCTCGTTGTCACCTCATTTGCGAACGCTATCGACGAGTACTGATTTGACCCATCATCAAGACACGCTCATCGTTCTTCGGATTTCTTTACGGACTGCTTTTTATTCCTTTCGAAACTTTTACTATTTCACTTAGCTGTTACCAAGTGCAGCATATTTCATCCACCTCCTGTGATTGGACGCCTTGCTGTGTATTTCTTCCTCACCACTCTTGTCGTATACACTTACGGAAGACAGGTCGGAGGCATTGCAGATAGCAGCATCATTCAGTCCCTCGACTCTAGAGGTCGAATAAAATTCATTCGAAATTTATCTCTAGGGTTATTCGGGATGCAGATCACCAATATGGCAACCATTTCCAATGAAAGGATAGATTGCAGAAGGTTACGATGGGTATGTGTAAGTAAAGGGTGTGCGCAGAATAATCTGCACTGCTGCCCTTCACGAAACCGGAGGTCGAGGAAAGGACGAAGGAAGACATTTCGCCCAAATATAGCCCCCGGAGGTCATTTGGGGAGCTGATATGATACCTGTTTTTAGAATTTCGGTTTATTACGGCAGGTTACGGTAGATATGGGTGAGTAAAGCTGTCTAAGTTAGTGGGATCGCCTACTTCTCCAATGTGGTCAGACTTATTTTCCAATCTTAGAATTCAGCCTTCGATGGAAAGTAGTGCAAGCAAAGTGATAAATTAGAAAGAGAGTGACAGATTCGTGATCAACAGCTTAAATAATTCCCATAGGCGAAGTCTGGGCGAAATCGGTAGTCATGACTTCGTCACCTATATTCACCACTACTCAATAATACGGTAACCTACCGTAGCCAAAGTGTACTCTTCAGTTGCAAAAATGGGTGCAGTCTACAGATCAAATCGTATGGACAGCCCCGGAATCGAACAGTCGACCCCCCCCCCCCCTCCCGTAAGTCCTCCTCGCTACCCACTCGGCCATCCAGTTGCTGTCACCACAATTGCAAATGGATCACTTGAATGTACACTGCAGCTTCTAGGAAACGCAGGAAACTATCATATTACTATAATCTAACTTTAATTTGAGCCGCAAACCTTTTGTAGGTCAAGTTCTAAGTACGACAGGGCCATTCCAGGTGTCACTTTTGCCTTATCAGCCGGCCCTGAAGTGAAGTGATACGATTTTTTACAATTTTCGGACCACCCAGTGGCCCGTAGCAAAAACGAAGCACAGTTCTGTGATCTTACAGACCCTACAAGACCATATAGGTCTCGTTGAGAATCTTTTGGGGAATTTCATGAGCTTCCCTTGTGAGGAGGAACACAATTTCCGTCGGGATCTCTCTGCTGTTCACTACAGCTGCCCCTGAGCGCCCGGTAGGGCCATTCGTAGGGGCTAAGAAGTCAGACTAACGCTCCCAGAAGCCGCCTAGAATTCAACAAAATCGTTTACAAGCCACCATTTTTTGCTACCGCAGGCTCTACCGCATACAGCTACGCCTTGTAGTAGCATCGCACCAGTAAAGACTTTGTCGCCCTATTGTTGACCTATTTCAGTACCTCATTTTTCCCATGAAGGAAGCTTGTGCACGTATTTTTGGCGCGCCGTATTCTTTAGGATATCGCGAAAACACCTTGCAAGGGGAGCCCATGAAATTTCCCCAAAGATCCTCAACAAGACCTACATGGTCTTGTAGGGCATCGGACAAGGATCACAGAACTATGCTTAGTTTTTGCTACGGGCCACTGGGTAGTCCGAAAATGGCAAAATGTTATCACTTCAGAGCGGGTTGATAAGGCATACGTGACACCTGGAATGGCCCTGTCGGGAAATATTTAAGCTGCTGACCACGAATCTGTTACTCTTTTTCTCAATTATCACTTTGCTCGTACAACTTTCCATCAAAGTTTAAGTCGAAGGAAGGAAAATACGTCTGACAACATTGGAGAAGGAAGCGATCCCACTAGCGTGGACAGTTTTACTCACCCATATCTACCGTAACCTGCCATAATATACCGACATTTTAAAAACAGGTATGATATCCGTGACCCCCGTGGGCGATGTTTGTGCGAAATTTTTTTTGTTCGTCCTTTTCTCGACCTCTGGAGTCGTGGAAGGCAGCAGTGCCGGTTACTCTGCGTACACACCGTTACTTACACATACCTATCGTAATTTTCTGCCATCCATCGTTTCATCGAAAGTGGTTGCCAGATTGTGATCTGCATCCCAGATAACCCTATAGATGAATTTGGGACGAAAAACCTTCTTCGATCTTCAGAGTTGAGGGAGTGAGTACAAGTGCTCCTATCTGCAATGCCCCGACCCGTCTCCTGTAGTGTATATAGGAGAATGGTCAGGAAAAAATACACAGCTAGATAAATAACATGAGGTGGATAAAATATGCTGTACTATGAGGTGACAGTGAGAAACGCTTCCAAAAGTAATTGAGAACATACCAAAGAGGTCATATGGGGATAGCATCTAACGGAACCTTCCTCAGCGAGAAGCATCGTTTAATGGACGCGCGATATCGCTCCACACAACAGAACCAGCTTCCTCCACATCTGACAACAGGTTTAAAACGGAGTTAGGGCGCGAAGAAGGTACCCTACGGAAGCCAAATTGTAATCTTCATTTGCAAGAACGCTGCCATTCCACCTAGGAACGCAGAAATCCCAGGCATCGAACCCTTGGCCCCCCGCCGCATGTCCGTTTCGCTATCCACTCGGCCATCCAGCCGCTGCCGGCACTGTTGCGAATGAATCACTTGAATGTACTCTGCAGCTTCGTCCAGGAAACGTAGAAAATTATCATATTACTATAACCAAATTTAATTTGAGCTCCAAACCTTTTGTAAGCAAAGTTCAGAGAACGACAGGACCATTCCAGGTGTCACTTTTGCCTCGTAAGCCCGCCCTGAAGCGGCACCATTTTTGCCATTTTCGGACCACCCAGTGGCCCGAAACGAAGCACAGTTCTGTGATCCTCGTCCGATGCTCTACAAAACCATATAGGTCACAATGAGAATCTTTGGGGGAAGTTCGTGGGCCTCCCTTGTTAGATGTGTGGCAAATTTTTACAATGAATCCGGCAGCCGCACTAACGTTCCATCGACCCCAGTCAGCTATGGTACCATAGCGACTTGCCGACCTCGTTGAGAAGAAAGACGGCAGGAACTTCAAATCGGCACGAGACCGTGCATGCCCCACACGTGTCTTTGAACTCAACTGTTAGACCAGCTCCAGCTTGACCGGTTCCATGCTGATATCAGCGGCCGGCCCATCCCGTATCACGGGTGGGTGCTGACAGACCTGGAGGATATCGCGGATGTTACGTGCGGTCAAACAGCGCCGGTGGTGTAACGCGAACATCGCTGCCCGGAAAGCAGAAGATGCGGGTTCGAATCCCGCCTGGCGCAAGAGTTTTGATCGCAACAAAACATCCTGTAACAACTGTTAGACCGTTGGGTAAATGTCCTAGTCTAGCCCTACAGCTAGCCTTGCTCACTTGCTCAATGGCTATCTTGGGTGCTCCCTGGAGACTGTCGAAACTAAAGTGAGTTGCGGGAAAATGGCAACGCTTTGTAGATCCCACTAGAATCTTGCCGACAAACACGCTTCCTTCTGGCTATGCGGGCACGCGATCAATCCGGACCTCCTTCATAACTTCCAATAATGGAGATTTGTTCAAAACAGGTCTCGATAGAGTGTTATCTGAAGCTCCCTCGGTGTCAGGGACGCTAGACTCCGCCATTCCACGACGCACTTATGCACGACATATCTTTGCTTCCTCTGAATGGAACGCTAACTACAGACCGCAGTAGTATCACAATCGACTATGCATGTTGCGAAGACGCACCGCTGGTGTGCGGGAGCGCGCCGTTGCTCCTACCGTTATCACCGCAGCCAATCATGTGTATTGCCTGTGCGGCTGAGCAGGTGTCTGATTGGCTGTCACAGCCACGAGGTGTTCCCGCACCCCAGCGCTGCGTCTTCGCGACGTGGCCCAATAAACAAAATGGAACTGACGAACGTTCACACCTCTCTCAGATTAATGAACAGCGCTGATCTCATCACAGTGCGATTCGTACGGAAGAATTCCGTAGGTAGCCTGCCACTGTAGTCACCGGCCTGAAATCTATGTAGTGCGTAAAGTACGAATGGAAATGGGTATTTCCATGCTGCACCAACTCCAGGACAAACTTTCCCACGAACTTAATCTGTTCTCATGAATGGTAAAACAGACCATATGTCCCACCACATATTTACTCATAAAGAGATCTCCCACTACATGGACTTATCAATAGCTAATTCAATTTTAATGAAAATAAATCCAAGTGAGGGAAAAGTGATACGGCACGAGGAGTGACTAATCCAGTACAATCTAAGCAAACTCCGGGCATAGAAACACGTTCCCGAATGAAGAAGGCACTGCACTAACGTCGTATACGGCGAAGCCAATGGGCACGTTATCCAATCCCGCTGCTTTCAGGTTCCTTCTGTACTTCTGCATGACGGCGAAAATCACTGTACACAAATCGTCGTCGTCGTCCGGGTCGGGATCTATCAGGCGAACTCGGTACTGTGGATTACTGGCGAAAGTGCCTGAAAAACGAAACACTGAAACAGAAAACTCTAGAGCACAAGTTTATAGTTTATCGCAACAAAACATCCTGTAACAACTTATAGTTTATCCCTCAAAAAGGGTACTTTGAGCAAGTTCCAAGCAGGAATGACTGGCAACATGCCACCGGCCTGGGGACTGTATAGTGCGACAAGTACGAATGGGATGGGTATCCCTATACTGCATCAACTGCTGAAGAAAGAGCTCTAGAAGCCTAATTTGTTTTCGCGGCTGGTAAGGAAGGCCATTATCGGATCTGCCTTCCTGCATCTTATCGTGGACCAGCTTTCAGGGCGCCATCAATCTCTGCTCAGAACGTCTACGAAGAAGTTCAAGTAGCGTGCTGATGGGCATCCTCGTGTTTTTTAATATCCAGCCGGGTCCGCGTCTCGTCCCGTCATCACAGGGGCCCTCCGCTCACCTTTGTGAATAGCGTTACTCCGAGCATCGTCCTGGTATCAAGAGTTTACTTCACTTTCATCCTCAGTTTCTGAGGCGCATTCCAGTGTATGGAGGAAACCGGATTCCAACCGGCAATCATGGAGCCGGTCATTGTCTTCCTTACTAGCTTTTCCAGCCTCGTCAGAACTTCAAGATATTGGGCCCGCATTGGCACCGCATGGTCAGGGCTCGGGTTGGGGGGGGGGTCGAGGTGACTTCTCGTCTCGGGGTGGCAGTGTACTCATCTCCGCATGCGGTGCGTTGCGCCCCTCATCGTCAGACACTCGTCGGCAGGAGGTGCGAGATGTCAGGAGGGGCGATTCGGTCGTTGACAGCGGCACGATCGACTCGTGACTGCCATTCGTGAGCGGTGTCTGCGGGGCGCTCTCAACGACCAGAATCACCCGGGGCGGAAGACTCGGACCAAGAAATCTAGACGTTGAAGAGAGTGAAATGAGATCACTGGAGCTTACTGATGTAGTTTCTGCAGCCACCCGCCGTTCTATTCCGAATCCATGCACCGTCGAACGTTTTCGTAGCCCATGAGTTTGGCACCTCGTGGATACCTGTCATCTGAAAAAACCGTCTGTAGGTGCACGCAGGCACAGCAGCACTGTGAGAACAATAGTGGATCATACCTCGTATATTTCGCTCATCACCTCAGGCCCGAGATTACAGATCTCCATCTTTTCGAAGTTGCGCATATAATCTTCAAACGTCATCCTAAAACCACTTCGATTATCTCGCCTGCAGTACAATACCGCTCATGCCGCAAAAGTGGGATTTGCGACTCCAAAATAGCGTCACAAAGCGTCGCATGCTCATAACTCCTTCAGTTTCAGGTTTTTTGAAGAACAAAAAGGTTGGCACTGTTCGATTCGTTTCTTCGAGATCTACACAAACATGTGTACAACTTTACCGGAGCACCCACATTTTCGCCGTGGGTGGCCCAAAGAGACAGGAGCGGGCTTTCGCGATTAGAGCAGCTTATTTTCCAGGACATGCGTGCTTTCGGAGTATCTCACGCATGGCGTATGCTGCCTGTGCACTGTCATGTCAGGAGAGTGCGCCGTCACAATGCATATAGAATCGAAGCTATCAATCGAGTGGGCGAACCATGTCCACTGCGCTGCTAACCTCCCTTACTCGAAAATGTAAACCCTTCAAGACTATTTGGAACCGTTTAGAGCACTTTATCAAAAATTTCGCGCCATCCTACCCAGGATAAGCTCCAATCTGTCCCGGCGAGATTTTGGAGTCCGCCGGGAACAATGTATGTAGAATCGAACCTTTCAATCGAGTGGGTTCGATAACTGGTAGAGTGAGCGTTGGGGGGGGGGGGGGGGGGGAGGGGTATCACAAACTTCCTGCCGTCCCACTCAGGAATTGCTCTAAGACTGTCCAGCTAGCGTGGAGTGCGCCGTGAACAATGCATATACAATCGAACCTATCAATCGAGTGGGGCGATCGCTCGTAAGTTGCACGCGCGGGCCTGTTCGGAGCACAATAACTCTGTCAGGTTCGAATCGTTTCGGCTGCAACTTGTGGGTCTTGTAGGCAATAGGACTGTCTAGTAGTACACTAAAGTAGAGCGGTGTAGCTTAGGAAGAGGCAGTATCACAGGGGTGCGAAAATGCAAGTGTGACGCATTTTCTTCGATTTCGGTGGACCACCGTGGCAAGATACGGCAAGCTAACGGTCTTAAAATACGTAGGCTAACAGGGCGCTTAAATTGCCTCAGGTTCAACTGCCGTTTTAAAGCGGCGAAACCTAGCGATTAGAGTTTCTTGCGCTCTTACACGCCCAGGTTTGAGTTTCCGACACTCGCAATGGTATCATTCAGTTCAGCCCGAAGAGCCCTATCGAACGGCGTTAATTTCAACCAATTTTGAAAACATCGATTTCTTGACAATTTCGCATCGAGGATGATGTTTGGATGCAAGGTCGAATCGTTTCGGCTGCAACTTGTAGGTCTTGTATGCAGTAGAACGGTATATTAGCATTTCTTGCGCTCGTACTCGCCCAGATTTGAGTTTTCGACATTCGCAATGGCACTGTTCCGTTCAGCACGAAATGCTCTATCGAATGATATCAATCACGACCTCTCAATAAAATCGATTTTTGGCAATTTCCCATCGAGGACGTGGGCGCCCTAGGCCGAGCCTGCGCGGACGATGACGTCATCGAAAATCGATTTTGGCCAAATTTCCTCGTCCAAAATCATCTAGGGGTTATTTAGTCGGCTGATTACGAATCCGACGCCCGTTTTGGAAATTCCGCCGATTTCAGTAGGTTACCTGCCGTTTGAGGATGGTCGGGTCAGGATCACCGATCACCCTCAGTTATCGGTATGGGTGGTCTCCTACCATAATCGGCCAAGTGGACCTCGTCATCGTGTTCAGCATCCCAAGTAGGCCCCCTCACCTATACGAAGTTTGCGCAAAAGCGGTGATTCTGACCCGACCACCCTCAGATATCCAGAAGAAAATTCAAAACCTGCTGAAATCGATGGAATTTTCAAAAACAAACGTCGGATTCCTAATCCGCGCCCCAATATCCACTAGATGATCTTGGACGAGAAAATTTGGTCAATTTCGAAAATATCGATGTTTGATGACGTGCGCGCATGCTCAGCCCCGTCCTCGATGGGAAATTGCCAAAAAATCGATCTTTCTGAAATTGTACGAGATTGATATCATTCGACGGAGCTTTTCGTGCTTAACGGAATGGTGCCATTAGGAATGTCGAATCTGGGCGAGTACGAGCGCAAGAAACTCGAACCGCTAGCTTTCGCCGCCCTAAAATGCCAGCTCGGATTAAGGCAGTTCAGGCAGCTGAGGAGTTCTGAATATGTCACCGTAAATTACATTGTTCGCATACGCATTTGTACGCCGTTAGCTCTCCGCATCTTCCCGCAGAGGTCAACTGAAATTGGAAAAAATCGTGTCACACAAGGCTAACCTGTTAGTACGATTTACTGCCTACAAAAGCGGCCGAAACTATTCGAACTCGACAGAGTTATTGCGCTCAGAACACACCTGGGCGCGCAATTTGCGAGCAGTCGCCCCAATCGATGGATACTTTCAATTCTACATGCATTGTTCACTGCGCACCCCAAAGTCTCGCCGGGACAGATGGGGGAAATTCATGACTAGGGCGGCTATAAACTTCTGATGAAACTCCCTGAACGCTCACTCTACAAGCTGTCCCCCCCCCCCCTCGATTGAAAGATTCGCGATTCTGTATGCATTGCTACCGGCGCACTCCAAAGTCTCGAAGAGACAGATTGGAGCTAATCCTGAGTAGGGATGCTCGGAATTTTTGATAAAGTGCTCTAAACGCTTCAAAACAGTCTTGAAGGATTTACATTTTCCAGTAAGGGAGGATAGAAGCACAGTGGAATGGTTCGCCCACTCGATTTATAGGTTCGATTCTGTGTGCATTGTGCACGGCGCAGTTCCGGAGCATTCCTGACATGACAGTGCACTGGCAACGTACGCCATGCTTGAGATACTCCGAAGGCACGCATGTCCTGGAAAATAAGCTGCTCTAATCGCGAAAGCCCGCTCCTGTCACTTTTTGGACCACCCACGGCGAAAATGTGAGTGCTCCGGTAAAGTTGTATACATGTTTGTGTAGATCTCGAAGAAACGAATCGAACAGTGCCAATCTTTTTGTTCTTTAAAAAACCTGAAACTGAAGGAGTTATGAGCAGGCGACGCCTTGCTACGCTATTTTGGCGTCGCAAATCCCACTTTTGACCGTGCGGCGTGAGCGGTATTGTAACTTCTTTGCGAAGAAGCAATCCATGGCCCAGGTTTCTCGTTGCCTTCCTGAACGCTACCTCCGCATCCTTTTTCGATTTGCTGTGATAAGCAAAAAAGGGCACCTATACGGAACTTCTTCCAAGGGAGCCAGCCTGGGCGGGATGAAGCTAACGATAACTTGCCATTTCACAGAGTATTTAGGGTAAGCGCGAATGACTCAGGAAGAAATAACATATTGAAGGCCAACAATGAGAGACCATCTCACGATGGCGTAGCAAAGGATAATGAGGATGAAGGTCAAACCTTTTTGGATGCGTGGTGTTCCAGCTTTACGGGATGTCGCGGCAGCAAAAGCAAAAGGGAAACCTCGAACTCAGAGGTGCTCTCGAACTGTAGAATTAGACCTCACCAGAATTCACCATCGTGCTCGAACCGCAGGTCCATTTCTTCCTTCACTCTATCCGGTATACTGCGCCATTCGTACGAGCGATCTGACCACGGCCCGTTCCACTCCTGAGATGAGTCGTTCCCACTTCTTCGCGGTTCATGTGTTCGTCCGACCCACCTGCTGATTGCCCCACGGGTTTCTGATTCGCATTAAACAGACCATACCGTAGGGACCGTTCACCATGCGCATTCCGGTGATTGAATACGCGTGGCCCTGCAAAGCTCAGCTTCTATCTAGCAAAAAACTCGTTCGCCCCTTCAAGATGTCAAACACATTCTTCCAAGGAACTGTCGCTGGGTAGTGTCTTTCCGCATTTTCTGTCATGTTAGGCGTCCCAAGCAAAAGTTGAGCAGAGAGCGAGAAGCAGAGAGCAAATTCGCAAGACAAGTGGAGTAGTGTACCTTCACCAGTCCGTTGGACATCCTGGCTTCAAATATTCTCGGATCAGGTTCCATCGAGCAACCAAAGAGCGATCCCATTTCGAAGCTGGAAACTACTACAACTTATAAGCATTGCCCAAAGGACTGCCCGTGAGTAAACATGAATACCCTCTCATCATCATCTGCATCAGATTCGCCGGAGGTCGACGAAGATCAATGAATTCAGTGAGACCACCGGTCATGTCTTCAAGCGCCTCCGATGTCGTGCCTCCTTTAAGGGCTTCGTACGAACCGTGCAATCTGTAAAGCACGACAGAGAAGATTCCAGAAGAGGACACTACGCCACAAGACAACAGCAGTTCGTTTCTGTCCCTCATTACCCAAACTAATGTCTGACCATTTGTATTGCTGCACTCAACTTCGGGTAAAACACGATACTCTACGCACACAGAGGAGACGAGTGCTTCGCCCAGATGACTGGATCTACAATTCCTACATCCCACTACAATTCCTAGGGATCATTCGCGGGCACTGGATTCATCGAAAACAGAGCTCCGTTGATGTGGGTCGTCATCCGAAACCTCGTGCTGCTCATAGCTAGCTTTCCGCACTTTCGAGAACTCTATTCCTTCCCGTTTCTAATCAATATTTATTCATTTATTCAAGGCGTATACCAGTAGTTTAGCGTAACCAAATGTAGAAACAAAGAGTACAACAACACAACAAATTGAGAGTTACAGAAACATAGTGCACGTAAGGATCGGCCGAATAAAACGGTACATTTAATCAACACGGTGTACGACGAAGTAGAACATTCCACAGCCTTCACTGAGATCTAGAGATTCACACAGCTTCCTTACCAAGCAAAAGGTTGAATTCCTGGAGAGCTCTACAGGCTAGAATGTCGGACCTGATGCGCGACTTAGCAACTGAGACCCTAAGTTTCAGGTTATCTCTTACAGACCTTGTCAGTACCCCATCGAAGAAATCCGTTGCATTTATGGATAGCTTTCCAGCAGGAATACTTTACATTATATATTATCAGCCTTTTTTCTATTCTGCAGCGAATGAAGGTCAGAGAGCTCAGCTCGCCGCGGACCTCTTGGAATAATACTATAGTCATTGAAAAACACCCCATCATGACCTTCCTTGTGAAGCTGTTTTGAATGCTCTCCAGAATAATGTCCGTAATATTCGTTTTCATTGTTGGATTGAACACTGACGTCTCCGTTTCCACAATAGGTCGTACATAAGTCCTGAACGCGCGTATGTAGACCTCAGGAAGAATGGATTTTAAAGCCCTGAAGGCGGTAGTTGGCCTTGTTGAACATTCATGGGAACCGCTTCCTCAGGGCAGGTCCACGCAGATTAATCGATGATGTGCTTGTGCTCATTTCAACCTCTAGGGCACCGTATCCCGGCGGCATCGCTCTACTTAAGGGGCTCGGTGTGACATCTGTTTCGCTCAACACCGACGCATTCGTTCCTCTTGGCACAACCCTGCAGGACACGAGGCGCAGGAAACAGGAGACCATGTTCAGCAGTTCTGACATTGTGATGCTTACCTAGGCTCTATGCAATCTGCACCACCTCAGGGTCAGCCTGTTGTTCGGTGTAGTGGTTCATTCCCCAGCCATAGGAACTCACTTGGCGTAGGCCTTCTCGAGAAGAGCGCTCCAGAACTCATTGTTACTCTGTGAGTGCATGTAGATCAGCTCTCCATTGTAGGTCGGTAGCCGGTCGTCGATGACCACGTCAACCCATTTGCCGTACTGCCAGAATTGGAAGTGGAAGATACCTACAATGGCAGCCAGCGCTTAAAAGTGGAAAATTCCCCAAGTTCCAACTGCATCCATAGCTGCCCTGCGTAAGTTATACAGCAACTCAAGCTAGGCGGCCAACCGAGAACCGGGGCCAAAGCGAACGACTGCATAGGAACCTGCGTAGTTCTCAGTGAACGACTGATCCGGCGGCACCACGCGATAGAAGAGCTCGTCCTTGAGTGTGAGATTGGCCACGGCCGCGAGCAGCCAGCAGTCGCCGAGCTCTCCCTAACAACAAGTTAGGGCCGCTGTATCCGAAAGCGAACAGAAGCTGCAGAACCCACCTGGATGACATCGAAGCGCGTGTGACCCTCGGTGAACAGCTGTGGATAGCGGGCGATCTCCTGAAAGCGGAGTGCCATCGAGTGCATTTCTTCGTCCTCCCAGGGATAAGCTACAAGGAGCGGACGTGGCTGCTCAAGCCGTTCTCGTTCAACGCGAGTAGCACATCACAAAACAAGCCATTCACAGCTGTCGTGTTCGCATGAGACTAGCGCCAACGTCCCAAACACAAAAGCTCGAATGGAGATGAAGATTGCCTTTGGTACTATAGTTTATGGGCTCTCACCACAAGCACCAACCGCCAAGCTGCTCTTGCTACGTCAATCAACCCGTCTGTTGAGAAAAACCTGCAAATTCTAATTTTGCTGCACTTCTCAAAAACAAAGACGAAGCTCTGCATTTAACTTCTGCTCAACCAAGCAGTACTAGGGGGCCCATTACCAGGAACATGTTCGACACCACGACTATGGTGTCGTCTACGACATCAAGGCTTCTCGAATGGAGATGGCATCTCGCACTGAGCGGTCCAATGCTTGTGCTCGCGACAGCTACCAAAATCCCTTCCCCGTCGCCCGTTATCTCAGATCGTTATCTCAATGCTCAAGCGAGCGGTTGCATTAGCAAGGCTGACCTAGGCGGTGTAGTCAGACTGGCTGACATGCTCTCAACCTCCAAGCGCAAGTTGTGCGGAAGTTTATTTTAATTCAATTTTCAGGAACAGTCGTATGATTGTGTCTGTACATTATACATTGGATCCGATCCAAAATGTTCGGGTAATTGGATGATTCGGATAACGGCAATTTTGAGGACCCCGGATTTTTGGATGATTCGGATAATGGCAATTTCGCGGACCCTGGATTTCGGATATCCGACTCAACGCAAGATGCAGTTTATCAGAATACTACCGTTCCTTAAAGGTGAACCCATTCTTAAATAACAACAGCAACAGTGCATGTATCGAAAGCCTCTCACTTCTCCTCAAGGAAAGAAACATCAAAGACCTGTATCATTTCAAACAGGGATGTGCGAAATTTCCGCTTCCGTGTTCCGAATTTCGGTGTTCGGCAGTTTTCAGTCCTTCCGTTCCGTTCCGTGTTCCTCTCTCTTTTGGGCCGGAAGACGAAACGGAAATGGTGACATCCATTGCTTTCCACTGCCTTCACTCACCTCTTGAATATAAACGAAAGGCTGAAGAAAGAGAATGACTATGCGTTTGTGATTGTGTTGCTTCCAAACCGGTGGTGCATCCTGATGTCGAAATAGTCACCAAATTGGATTCTTTTTTCTTTTCTTGAAACGATGTCCTGTCGAGTAGTGTAGATCCACAAAGATTTCATGAGTATTTGAGTCAGAAATCAAATTCCTTATCCGGAGCATGCTTATCTTTTTTCCTGATAACCTTAGGTCTGGCCTGGGGCCGAATTCATCAACGACTAACCCGCGGGTATAAGGGGTAGAGATACCCACAATGAAGCCTGCGTCTCTGACTCTTGCCTTATCTCTACCTGGCTCTTATCTTATCTCCACCCCTTATCACCCGCATACCCACGGGTTAATTGTTGATGAATCCGGCCTCTGGAGCACCAAATCTAGATCAGAGTTCTATAAGCCCTCTTAGGTTTTTTTTGCGGTCCATAGGGGATATTTGGTCTATCCTAGTCGGAGGAGGGCATGCGGTGTATTGCCTCTCCAGTCCTCTCCTCTGAGTTTGTTTCGCAGCTTCAACAACTGCCAAATGATACAGTGGTACCCATGTGAACTCAGAGCATGGGTGTTGTGTCGTGGGTGCTGAACGCAACTGTAACCTTAACCCTGCCCCTCTTAATTGGGATAGATCTGGGACGTTAAATAAGACCGGTTAAATGCTATAAGTGGGGAGATCTCTGGAGTCTTATTCGTCAGCTGGGTTTAATGCATTTAAACCCTTCCCATCTTCAGAAAGATTTTGCACAAACTTCGATTTGTTACACTTGTAATGTTTAAAATTCTCTCAGTGATAATACGAATACAAGGTTTTTTTTATTGTTATATGTCGCTGAGAAAGAGTCGCACGCTGCCTTGCCCGCTAATCTAAGTTCGTCAACGGCATCTCAGTTATTACTACCATTATAGATATATGTATATTTATGAGAAATTAGACGAAGTAATGAGTTCTGAGTCATTTCCGTTTCGGTGTTTTGCATTCCGGTTTCCGCCATTTTTGAGTTTTTCCGTTCCGTATTCCGTCTTTCGCTTTTCCCAAAAAATTTCCTCACATCCTTGATTCCAAGATGAATTATCCTATTCAGTGCTTTTCCTCCTACGTGAAAAGGCATATGAATGTCGAATTATATCAGAAATGGTCTAACACAGTTCATCAAATGGTAGATACACAAGTGTTGAAGAATAACATTTTAATTTCGTGCAACACAAAGTGCGATATGGGCACGCTCTACATGGTGACCCCTCCCCCGAATGCTATCTTTATCTTTATCTTTATTGAGACATGTGCTGCAACACATGTGAGGCGATAAACGTGAGGGCGACTCACCATCGCGACCAAGAAACTAGATCCTAGCATTCTGTAGAGCCAGTAAAACGGAATATAGGGAATGATACAATAAAAAGTAAATGAGAACATAAAAGAGAAATTCATCAAAAGGAACAATGGAGCACAAGGAAACAACAGAAAAGAAGATGAAAAATAAAAATAAAAGGAAGGAGAAGATCATTCATATTATGACAAGTACTAACCGCCTCGAAAGAAAGTCAGAAAACGCTTGAAACGTCTATAGAATTTTGTCAAGCATTCGTTTGAAAGATGAAATATTTGACGGTAAACTAACACGCTTACTTAGCCTGACATACTCACTACCAGCTCGACAGGTAAAGTAGCAGGACCGGACCGAGCACCTGGCCCGCGGGTAGCTTAGCTTGACTGCTGCACCCCTGGTACTCGAGATTCTGGTTGTGAAGAATCTGCACCCGCCCAGATGGATAGTTCCCTGGAGAATTTTATGCACCATTAGGAGATCAAATTTTTTTCTTCGCAAGGAGAGAGGCTCTAACCCAAACGTCCGACAGCGTTCAGTGCTGTCAGGGATTGAGCGATAATCAAACTGTCTCGATCTAAGTAGAAGCTTCCTTGTAAAGCTGTTTTGAACTTTGTCTAAAACTTCTATATTCTTTACTTTAGTTGGGCCAAAGACAGGTGTACCATACTCTAGAATAGGACGAATATACATTTTATAAGCTCTGAGAAGAATATTCCCCGAATGCTATGCAGTGTGAAATAGCGAAGTGCCGATCGGCGTAATCCATTCTCTCCCTTAGTCCCAGTCCATGCTGTTCCCCGGCAGCGCAACATGGTATTTGAAGGAGAAGATGCCAAGATCGACGTGACGCTCAGCAGCGTGCTAGATGTATTCAACGACATTACGACACTATTTCACAGTGGGGCGCCAAAACGTATGACTCAGCAGCGTGCCCGCCTGCGAAATTCGTTTGGAATGTGCTTTTATCAAGGGTGCAGGACTTCAAAATGGATCGAGGATATTGAACGGTTATCCGAATTCATCCGATTTTATCCGAATCATCCAGGGTCCGGATAATTGGATGATTCGGATAAGGGCGATTTTGAGGACCCCGGATTTTTGGGTGATTCGGATAAGGGCAATTTTGAGGACCCCGGATTTTTGGGTGATTCGGATAAGGGCAATTTCGCAGTGGCTTGATAATTGGATAATTCGGATCGGTTATCCGAAAATGATTCATTCGAATCCAATGTATGCTGCAAATACAGTTCGGCTTGTACGGCCTGTTTTTTCTCAAGAGGGACTGCTTTCGCTAGAGGGTGCTATCCTACTATACATAAAGGATAAAGGATTGTACTATATATAGTCCGCTTAATCCGTGGGACACGTTGTCAGCCACGAGGAGGTGGACTAAAGCCAAGCGATGGCTTCAACAGGGTGGCGTATGTCAGCGGGTTTTCTTTGAACAGTTTAATGTGGTGTTGAACTCGAAACCGAGATAGTACACGCTTTATTGACGATTAACGTTTCGGCGATGTCGCCTTCTTCAGAGTCTGAAAAGTCCAAACATATGTTGAAGCTACCAGGCCAAACATCGCCACGAACCGCCACCGAAAATTCAAAGACCTCCCGAACAGCAACCCTTCCAGCAGAGAGAGGTGACAGCAGCCCAACATTTAGAACACCCGAGAGACCCCACAAGGTGAAACTGCCTAAAAGGTGAGACTGATGTAAGGGGTGAGCTCGCGGGTTATATAGACACGTCCCCCCCCCCCCCCTCCCCGATTCAACCTCGGGCTCTTGGCCTGTATCCAGAACACCTCCAGGTTTTTGCACGCAGCGGTATGGGTCACCCGTGCTAGAATTTCGAAAGTGACCCCAAAGTCGGCGCCGTTATGGTCGTTTTCCCTGTGGCAGCCCAAAGCAGTTGATGGTCGTGACCTGCTCTTCCCTTCCAGGTGTTTCTTAACGCGTACGTAGAAAAGGCGAGCTTTTCACCGATGTATTCACCTCCACAGCTGTTGCACCTTATTAGGTAAACAACCCCCGAAACCATGCAGTCTCCTTCGTTACCTGCAGGGCAGATGGTGCAATTTGGGGTTTCGCAAGTCCGGTCGTACAGGCGGTTGCGCACTAGACGACTTTTCAGGTTAGCAGGAGGTGTATCTTCCACTTTGACATCGTTTTCCAATATCGCCCTTCTAACGCACTTCCTAATAGAAGTGCTGACACTGTCTGGGACGAAAGGGGTGACAAATGGGATTTTGTCGCCAAATGAGGAATTACGTGAGCGATTGCTGGTGCTACTTCGCTGATAGCCAAAGAATGTATACCCATTGTTGGCAGCGATTTGGTGAGCAGGCGCTAGCGATTCAGTGTGCTCGTTTTCTCCTGTAGATACCCTGCTTGCTGTGCGGAACATATTGCGCACGACAGCTATTTTCGTCTGTGTCGGATGCGCTGACTTGCTATGACCAAGATATTTTTGTTAGTGGGTTTACGATACCACTTTGTTATTCTCCCCCTCCATTCAGTTGTATTTGGACGTTCAAAAAGGAAGCCAATCATCCTTTGAAGTCTCCCGTGTAAACTTGATATGCTCACACTGTTTGTTTATGATATCGAAGCACATGTTCATCTCCTCTTGGGTAGAACAGATGATGAGACAGTCATCGATATATCGACAGTATAAAGCAGGGCCACGGATCTCCCTCGACAAAGAGCCTTCGGGCTCTCTTGTTAAGAGGGATCTCGGGCCGCTTGACGCAGGGCCACGTGGCGCGTTCCCGGGTGATGGGTGGATAGGGGAATTAAACGCGAACCAAATGCGACCGTGTACTGCCCAGAGACGCAGGTGGGATGCAGGGATGGACTGCTTGCTCCTGCTGTGTCGGGTCGACGCGTTCCTTGTGCGTGGGAGCGGCATGTTCATGCACAGTGTGCGTGAATGTGTCCGTGACTGTGCGGATTGTAACTGTGTCGGCTCGGCCAAAAGCTTGCACTCTCTAGACTGAGAGTACATGTAAGGCAATTCGAGGCCGCCTTAAGCCTCACCCATCCCTTCGGGCAATCTGGCTGGCTGCCCGGAGTTCTTCGCCCGCATGACAGAGCCAACTAGCTACCCGTGTGTACTCCAGTCAAAAACAGCAGCACTAAAGGACCTCATTCCCCTGACCCCGAAAGAGCCCCCATTTCTGCAGCGATGGGAAGGACGAGTACGGAGAGGCTGCTAAAATCTCAGGGCCTAACCAAACTGCGCAATTTGAGAAGGACTAGGATGACGATCAGTACTTACAACGCCCGCACGCTCGCATCGGAAGCATCCGTCGAGGACCTGATGATGCAAGCCAGAAAGATCAAGTACGAGTCATTGGACTGACCGAGACGAGAAGACACCACCCCCTACACGCCGCCTACGACTCCGGAGAAGAACTGTTCCTCGGAACATGTGACAGCAGAGGAGTAGGCGGCGTTGGTGTCCTCGTCAACACGCACTTGGCCATGAACATCGATTCGTACGAGTCTCTGACAAGCCGAATCGGACGTACGGAAGCGATGTGGCTCCGTGCCAGCTTTGACTGTATTCGCCGCGTATGCCCCAACAACCGATACGACGACGAAGAGGTTGAAGCCTTCTACGTGGAGCTGGAGAAGTTCTATAAGAGAGATCACACCTTCTACAAGGTGATCGTCGGCGACTTCAACGCCAAGATCGGGCCACAAAGGTCGCCGGAAGAACTTCACATCGGAACCCACGGTTTGGAGTGGAACGAGCAAGGTGAAAGACTGTCTAATCGTAGGTTTATCATGTTGACCAAGACCATCCGTGGAAACTCACAGTTCCAGAAGCCTCCCTCCCTACGATGGACCTGGGAATCCCCCGGTGGCCAGTTCCACAACGAGATCGACCACATCATCTTCAATCGCAAGTATTGCCTGACCGACGTTTCCGTTGTCCCTAAGTTCTACACGGGATCGGACCACCGCCTCCTTCGCGCAAGGTTCCGCTTTTCGCGTCAAGGAGAGAAGGCCGCGAAGTTCAAGAAGAGGAATCCCAGAACGACCATCAACTCCTCTCTTGCCGGCCTTTGGGAAGATGCCGTCATGGACAACGTCGATGAGGAGTACGACCACTTCGTGCACCAACTCTGCGATAGTGCTAAGGGAGCCACCAAGAGACGCCTGTCTCCGGAAACTCTCGAGCTGATACGCCAGCGTGGAGCAGCACGAGCGTCAGGCAACTACCAGCTGACGTCCGAGCTTGCGAAGCTATGCAGAGCGGCGATAAAGGACGATCTTAAGGAGAGAAGGGAGGAAGTGTTGGCTGAAGCTGCAGAGGCAGGTTTGAACATCCGCAATGATCGCCGGAACTTCGCCAACTTCAAGACCAAGATGCCCGCTCTCCCACGTCCTGACGGAACCGTCACTTCTTCCAAAAGGACCATGGAGAAGGTCATCCACGACTTCTACTCCGATCTCTTCGATAGTCACGTCCACCTGCCCCCATGCCATCTTCCGCAGGATGGATACGTCCCCTCTATTCTCCCTTCCGTGATCCGACACGCCATCTCGTCGGTGAAGAAATGTACAGCACCCGGTCCCGACAGGATCAGATCCGAACACCTGAAGAACCTCCCGCCAGCGCTCATCAACACCCTGGCGCGGCTCTTCACACGCTACCTGTCGAGTGCAAAGTTCCATCTCAGTGGAAGACCAGCAGGACCGTCTTGCTGTACAAGAAGGGAGACGTGCACTACATTTGCAACTATCGCCCGATCTGCCTGTTGTCCGTGGTCTACAAGCTGTTCACTCGAGTGATCCTGAATAGGATCAGCAGAACGCTGGACGAAGGACCGCCATGCGAGCAAGCAGGATTTCGGAGAGGATTCAGCACGATCGACCACATACGCACCATTACGAAGCTCATCGAAGTGTCGCGAGAGTACTAGCTGCCGCTGTACCTTACGTTCATCGACCTGAAGAAGGCATTCGACTCCGTCGAAACTGAAGCGGTCATAGACGCCCTGCTCACGCAGGGTGTTCCTACTCAGTACATCAGAGTCCTTCGAGAGCTGTACAGTGGATTTACGACCAAGATCTCACCATTCTACAACGACGTCTTCATCAACGTAAAAGGAGGGGTTCGGCAGGAGGATACCATATCCCCGAAGCTCTTCAGCGCCACCCTCGAGAACGTCATGCGCGAACTAGAAGGGAAGACATGGGAGTGAAGGCCGACGGCCGGCAACTAGATCATCTTCGCTTCGCTGACGACATCGTGCTCATAACACCGAGCATCAGCCAGGCGGAGCGAATACTGGCCGACTTCGATCGTGTATGTGGGAACGTTGGATCGTGTATGTGGGTACGTTGCAGCTGAATCTTACGAAGACCATGTTCATGAGGAATGGACAAGTTTCTAATGCCCCATTCTCGCTCAACGGAAAGAACATCTCCGGATGCTCCAGCTGTGTGTATCTGGGTCGCGAATTCAACGTGGCCAAAGACCTACCGCCAGAGCTGAGCAGGAGGAAACGAGCGGCTTTGGGAGCTTTCAAGAGAGTCGAAGGAGTCGCGAAGAAGACGAAGAACGTCCGACTCCGTGCCCACCTATTCGACTCCACTGTTCTTCGTGTCCCACGAGCGAGGAGGATCCATTGGAGCACTCTGGCACGCGACAGGGACGAATGGAGACGCTGCTGGCGCCCGCTCAAGCAAGTCGATGGCCAAATGCACGACAGGTGATAAGGTGATAAAGCAGGGAGCCAAGATAACACGGGAGCTTCAATTTTGGACATGAATGCGATGGCCAAAGTAGGAGCTAAGCGCTGGCCCATAGCTAACCCTCTTATCTGCAAAAAATGCCTGCCCGACCATCTGAAGATTTTGCAGCTGAGGCATTCTTTTAGCAGCCGCATTACTTGACCTATCGTGAGGCCAAACATGTCAATGCCAAGGTGATGTTCACTGAGAAGTTCGTAGACTGCCACAAGTGCTGAGTCGTTGCTGACATTTGTATATAGCGACTTGACGTGAACGACTCCATCAGGCGCCTTTTATACTCCCGCCGCGGCGCGGTGCGTCAATTAGGCCTATGGTATACTTCCGTCCGCTGCAGCGACGCGGTAGTGCACAGCAACGCGATGGCTCGCGATGCGCGTCGCGAGCCGTCGCCATCGCCGATGCTGACATAGTTCACGCAGTTCTGCAGACGGAGGCTTTTGCAGAGTTTTAGCGAATCAGCTGATCCAGTGCATTTTTTCCTGGATTTCTTGTTTTCTCAACCTTTTCGTTCGTGATTTCGCGTTTTTTTCCCGTTTTATCGCCTTCTGACCCGTATGCCGTTGTAGGATTATTGTTTTCGAATTTCGATCGTTGCTAGGGGGGGGGGGGTTCCGCCATGACTGTGTCCACTCATGCATTTATTTCGTTTCTGATTCCATCCAGGCACGGAAACCGACGTTTCTGTGCTCGACACAACACGAGAGGGTTCTCGTGGCATGTCCAGCACGGAATCGTCCCAGTTGAGGCCCAATTTTTGGAAAGTGATGTTTTGCTAGAGGAGGGTTTTGTAAATGCTCTGAACATCCTATTGATTGCAGTCCCAGCAAATCTGGTCAACCTGTGGATCCGCTCGGGCCGTCGTCGTGGGGCCGCCGACGACGGTCTTCGTCGGGCCGTTGTCCGCCAAGCGCGCGACGGGTGCCACAGCGTGAGCGGAGACGGCGAGCGGGGGGATGACGCCGCAGGTATGGCCACATGGGCGCGCGGCGGCGGTGCCTAGAACCAGCCGATACGAACGCCCCCCGCCCACATCATCGTCCTTCCGCCGCGGCCTTTTCCTCGATGCGAAACAGTCAAAAAATTTATGTTTCCAAAATCGGTCAAAATTGACACCGTTCAATAGCGCTTTTCATGCTGAACGGAACGGTCCCATTGCGAGTGTCGAAGGCTCAAATCTGGGCGAGTAAGAGCGCAGGAAACTCTAACCGCTAGCTTTCGCCGCTCTAAAACGGCAGTTGAGGCTAAGGCAGTTTAGGCAGCTGAGGAGCTCTGAGCATGTCGTCGTAAAATACCTTGAGTGCTCTGTTCGCGTACGCATTTCGAGGCCGTTAGCTCGCCGCTTCTTCTCGCAGTGGTCCACGGAAATCGGAAAAAATGATCACACAAGCCTCATCTGCATTTTCGCACCCCTATAACATTGCCCCCTCCTAAGCTAAATCACTCTATTAGGGTGTCCCATAATTTTCTGGGCTATTTGAACCATAAGTGTTTGGTGCGTTATAACTTCTTTATACAAAATCCAAACGGGATGTTCTCTTGGCGTAAGAAGGCGATTCGAATATGTTTCGCAATAGCATATCAATTACCTCTATCGGCCTGCTGTCCGCACTTTGGCAATTTCTCAAAAATGAAGCAGAAATCGGCGTATCGCGACTTGCTTCTTCATCACTTCCGTTCTGGACAGTCTGCGTACGCTTCTCACAAAGCTATCGTTGCTTTGTTAGGTCCAGACGTGCGCAGCAAGTTCACGTGCGAAACTTGGCTCAATCATTTCCGGAAGAGAATGTACAGCATTACGGACAAGAAGCATACTGGAAGAGCGATCGGACCGAATGAACGACGAGTGCCTGCAGCAGTCAGGAGGCAACCTGCCAGAAGCGTAAGGACGATATCGAAGGCTATCAGTACTCCACGTGGCACTATTCATCGTTACCTGAAACAAAGCAGAAGAAGGGCAGTCTTGCCAGGATGGATCCCGCATGCACTGACTCCGTCTCAGAGGCGAGAGTGAATGGTCACCTGTCAGAATAATCTCAACCGCGCAAGAATGACTGCGTGGTTGAGCACAATTGTGGCACAGGACGAGAAGTGGTGCATGTACAATAACACCACACGGGTGATCGAATGGCTTCTGAAGCATGCAAGACCAGCACGAATTCCGAAGCCGTCCCCACATGGGAAGAAGATTTTGTTTTCATTTTGGTTCACGAGTCGGGAAGTCCTGCACTACTCGCTTTTGCCGGATCGGCAGGCGATTACAGCAGACTTGTTCATTGAAGATATGCTGGAGACGAAGCTTAAGCTGCTTGAGAAGTACCCGAGATTCGGTACTATTCGGTGTTAGTATATAATGCACGACCGCATCGAGCGAAACGAACGCAGGAGACGGTAGGGAAGGAGTCTATTTAAATTGCGACACATCCTGCGTATTCACCAGGTATCAGCCCTTGTGGCTATGCTGCATTTAGAGGTCTTGCTCCTTTTTTCCATGAACAAACGATGCTCGTAACGTCAAGAGGTTCAGTGCGCAATCGACGAATGGATCGGCAGCAGGCCAGCTTCTTTCTGATAGAATGCAATCAACTCTCTGCCCAATCGTTGGAGAAAGGTTGTGGCCACAAATGTAGAATATATCGATTGACTACCCTTGATCACTATGTTGCTGTAATAACTTTTAATAAAGATGGTATGATAGCCCAGAAAATTATGGGACACTTTGCCGTACTAACAGACCGCTCGACTGCCTATAAAACCTACAAGCTGCAACCTGAAAGGTTTCAACTTGACAGAGCTATTGCGCTGCGAACAGCCCCGCGCGTGCAATTTGCGAGCGGTCGTCCCCCCCCCACCTCGATTAAAAGGTTCGAATCTGTATGCTTTGTTCACGGCGCACTCCAAAGGCTCGCTGGACAGCCTTAGAGCAACTCCTGACTGTGGCGGCTGCAAATTTCTGATAAAACTCTCCAAACGCTCAGTGTACAAGCTGTCGCGCCCACTCGATTGAAAGGTTCGATTCTATAGGCATTGTTCACGGCGCACTCCAAAGGCTCGCTGGACAGCCTTATAGCAAATCCTTACTAGGGCGGCTACAAATTTCTGATAAAACTCCCTAAACGCTCAGTCTACCAGATGTCGAGTCCACTCCTTCGATAGGTTCTTCTCTGTACGCATTGTACACGGCACGCGCAGTGCGTGCCGAGATGCTGCCAGTTGACCTTAAAGCGGCCCAGCCCCTCGTCTCAGCCGACGACCTTCAATTGAAAACAACAGCAGCACCTCACCCTCTTCCTATCTCTCCTTTGAGAGTTTGGTTCAGGTTCCCTTCACCTCTCCCACAAGTCTTACCAGGGAGGTCAATGAGCGTCCCGTGGCAATTTTAAAAGTGACCTATTGAGGGTTATAGGGGACTGTATGAGAAGCACCGTAGTGGTTTTCAAATTTCCTGCGGACATCTGGGTAGGTCAAAAATTGCAAAAAAAACATTTCACTTCAGTGCGGGTCGATAAAGCAAAACCGACGTCTGGAACTGCTATCTCGTGGTTAGAATCTAACCTGCAAAAGGTTTGGGGCTGGCACAGTAGCGTATTTACAGCGATTTCACAATTTGATTGTTAGTGGTACAGTGACCGAAGTGGAACATTGAGGTACGCAGCTCACCACCAACGCCACAGCGACCGGATGGCCGAGTGGCTATTGGGGGTGGGCTTGCGGGAAAAGTGTCGGGGGTTCGGATCCGGAGGTGCTGCTTCTGCACTGCTGGTCTTGCTCCACCCATTTTTGTCGATATGAAGTGTATCTTGACCACGGCAGTGTACCATACTGACATTATAACTTTATTTTAACCTGGATGATACGGTATAAACACAAAAGTAAATACCCAAAGCAACAGCGTTCATAATACATAATTCGATTGGCCATTGAGGAAGAGCAGGCGACTTTTCTTTGCCTACAAAATAGATAACTTCAGAACTCCAAAAATCGAGGAAAAAATATTATTTTATTTTTATTTAATCTTTTTATTATTTATTATTTTTTTAAATTTAATTAATTGACTATATTCGGCCGTCACATACAGCAACCTTCTCACTGTCACAAGGAGACGTAATATTACCCACATCATCGTCATCGTCCGACAACCAGTCTACATCCTGCGCTTCGTTCAAGTCAAGCTAACATCACGAACGAGAGAACGTCAATGCAATAAACATCAAACAAAAAAAGCTACCTGGAGTGTTTTATTCTCATCAGCACAATCAATATCCCCCCATACAAAGCATTTTGAAGTATGCCCCGAAACGCATCTGCTATGGTGGTCTCCCTACGAATAGGGGCAGAGTAGTCGGGGGTATGGCAGTTAGTAAGACAACCAACAGCTCGGCACGGAGAACACATTTTATTATACAATTGATATCAAGTAGGGGGGTGCCGTATAGTGTGTCGAAAGATGATCACAACAATCGATCAAATATAAATATAAACATAATTAATTAATTGTACATATAAATATAAATATAAATATAAATCAATAATACGTAATTAATACATAATAAATAAAACAATAAATAAATAAATAAATAATGAAAAATAAAGACAAATCCTTTTTATTCATTTTTTCAATCTCTCTTCGACTTTTGGAGTCATGAAGCAGTGCTAACAGACGCACTATCAATGCCTAACGAAGACGGTCAAGATAAAGAATATTATCTATTTTCTAGTTGGCACAGGCCCTTGAATGCTACCAAGTAACTGCGAAGAAAAGTCGCCTGTTCTTTCGTTCGCGATGTTAGCTTGACTTGAACGAAGCGCAGGATGTAGACTGGTCGCTGGACGATAACGACGACGTGGGTGATATTACGTCTCCTTGTAACAGTGAGGATGATGCTGTATGTGACGGCCGTTTGTGACTTGCAATATGGTTGGTTGAGGATGAGATTGATACTGTTATACTTTCTATCCAGAGGTCGAAGAGGGGTCGAAAAAAATCAAACATAAATATAGTTAATTAATTAAATAAAATAAAACTAATAAATAATAAATAATAAAAAGATTAAATAAAAATAAAATAATATTTTTTCCTCGATTTTTGGAGTTCTGAAGTTATCTATTTTGTAGGCAAAGAAAAGTCGCCTGCTCTTCCTCAATGGCCAATCGAATTATGTATTATGAACGCTGTTGCTTTGGGCATTTACTTTTGTGATTATATCGTATCATCCAGGTTAAAATAAAGTTATAATGCCAGTATGGTACACTACCGCGGTTAGGATACACTTTATAACGACAAAATGGATGGAGCAAGACCAGCAAAGCGGGCACCACCTCCGGATCCGAACTCCCGCAAGCCCACCCCCCATAGCCACTCGGCCATCCGGTCGCTGTGGCGTTGGTGGTGAGCTGCGTACCTCAATGTTCCACTTCGGTCACTACACCACTAACAATCAAATTGTGAAATCGCTGTAAATACGCTACTGTGCCAGCCCCAAACCTTTTGCAGGTTAGATTCTAACCACGAGATAGCAGTTCCAGACGTCGGTTTTGCTTTATCGACCCGCACTGAAGTGAAATGGTTTTTTTGCAATTTTTAACCTCCCCAGATGTCCGCAGGAAATTTGAAAACCACTACGGTGCTTCTCATACAGTCCCCTATAACCCTCAATAGGTCACTTTTAAAATTGCCACGGGACGGACGTTCATTTACCTCCCTTGTTAGCCCAAAAAGCAATAGCTTTAGAATGCAAAACGACCACCACCTCCCCCCCCCCCCCCCTCCCCCATGAAAGTAGGAACGATATATGAACGTCTAGCTAGCACGTACCCCAGGCCTGAGCCAGACAACTCGTTTCGGCGGTCTTCTGCTGAAGTACAACGATCTGTCCTCCGCAGGGAAATGCGGATCCTCGAACAGACGTCTTTCCTGAAATCCACCTCTTTCTTATTTATGTGAAAACGCTGCCTGATTGAAACGAATGAAAACGCAAGAAAATAATATCAAGCCGACAAGGAGCAGGGCCTCTCCATGTTTCAGTACCTGAGGAGAACTCCGTTTAGTAAATAAACTGTTAGCGACAATGCGTTTTTTTTTTCGCTTGCCTATTGCGTTTGTAATTGTTCCTAGTAAATTTCTTGCTGGACGAAAGTAAACCAAGAAGCTACGTAACTTATTAATAGGTCAATGTATAGTAGAGAAACAGCTTAACATGTCTAATCCAGCAATTTGAATTGAGTGTTATAGCCTTACGGAGACTTGGCTCTCACCTTCCATCACCGATACTTCCATATTTGGTCATTTATGCTCCCAGTTTGAAGTGTTAAGATGTGACAGGATCCATGCAAGGGGTGGTGGAGTAACTGTCCTTGTTAAGAAAAGTTTTAACCCTTATACAGTTTTTTGTGAAAGTTGCTCTGAGGGTTATGAAATACTGTGCTATGAACTCGGCCTGGTAGACAGAACTGTAAGAATGATTGTGGTTTACCGAACTACCTGCTGCACTACGGCTCTGTTCGAACAAATGAGGAAGGCTATTGGTGACTTGGTATCATGCAATCACTCGTGTATTATAATGGCGGACTTCAATATTCCCGGAATTCATTGGTCACAGCACACTTCTTACGCTTTTGATCGTACAGCCAGAAGTTTCCTGAACATTTGTGATAACTATGGCTTTACTCAGGCAATACTAGAACCTACTCTTGGTAGGCACATTCTTGACCTAGTGTTGACTAATGATAATAGCCTTGTTAAGCGAGTGGAAGTGCTTGCTCCATTAGGGACTAGTGATCATGCTTCTATACATCTTTTCCTTAACCTGAAGAATACCAAATGCACGAGCGTTGTGACAAAGTGGAACTTAAATAAGGCAAATTTTGGGGAGATTAATAGATATCTCAGTGATATTGGTTGGTATGGTTCACTGAATACGGCATCGTCTGTCGATGCTAAATATGAGCTTTTCATCCAAATTCTCCATCACACCATGGACCTCATTGTACCAAAAGTGATTGGCCTACTAAGAAATTTGGTCTTCCCAGATACGTACAAAAAGTAGCATCCAGAAAGCTGGAAGCATGGAACAAGGCCAAGTTAAGTAATGAACCTAAGGATATTGAGGATTATAAAAGGCTAGTCATTACTTATGAGAAACGGTTGAGGAAATATTATAGCGGAGTAGAGAAGAAAATCATTGAATCCAAAAGCAAGACCAAATTTTTCAGATATGTAAAGGCACGGCTTATAAACAAGACGACGCCTGTTGTGCTAAAAAGAGAGGACGGAACTACGGCCACTAATGGTGATGAGAAAGCTGAAATTTTTGCTGATATATTCGAGAGGAGTTACAAAAAAACGATGATTTTGTCCAGCCAGTAGTAGTGCCGAAATTTCCCATGATGGCAGATGCGGTATGGTTTCATGCAGAGGTGATTCACGAACTTCTTTCAAAATGGCCTACTTCGTTTTCTGATACGCCGGACCATATTCCATTATGTTTTATTAAAAAGATATCTCATATCATTTCAGGTCCCTTAGCTTTTATATATAACTTGAGTCTTATGCGGGCGGAAGTTCCCAGTAGATGGCGTTTCATTTATAACTCCAGTTCATAAAAAACAGTTACACACAGATCCAACAAATTATAGACCAATCAGTATTACGTCTATTTTTGCCAGACTCTTTGGCTAAAATAGTGGAGGAAAAAATCTGAAACATTTGGAAGATAGCTCTGTTATCTCTGATTTTCAGCACGGGTTTCAAAGAAACAGGTCCACAATAACTGCAGTGCTGCAGTCGATGAATGACTGGACGGATTCACTTGATAAAGATGTAAGCGTTGATGTAATTTATTTGGACTTTGCAAAGGCGTTTGACCGTGTTTCTCATAGTAGGTTGCTCTACGAATTAAAATTGATAGGAATACATCCTCGAATTGTTGCGTGGATTAAAGTCTTTCTGTCTGAAGAACATTTGTTGTACGTATTAAATCAATTTTTTCTACTCCCAGACAGCTGCGCAGTGGAGTCCCACAGGGCGGTGTTCTGTCTACAGTACTCTTCAACATCTTTACATATGAACTTCCCTCAATCATTTCTTCGAACAGGGGCATGTGATCAGCATTCGCTGATGGTTTTAAATTGTATCACCCCATTGCCTCTGTAGACGACTCGGTAATTCTACAAAATGCTCTCAACAGCGTCGTAAAGTGAGCTAATGAGTGGAAACTTCCTCTTTCTAATGAAAAAACAAAAGTGTTGAGACTAGGTAAGAAGAAGAAGGGTTCTTAATAAAACAGCACCTCAGTTTCGATGTTCACTGTCAACTTATAGCCGCTAAGGCGGCCAAAGCGGTACTTAATCTGTTTTGAACCCTATATACAACGAATGCTAATGTTCTTGTTGAAGCGTACAAAACATTTATCAGACCTTTACTGGAATATGGCACAGTTATTTTTAATCCGTATAAGGTAAAATCAATAATTGAGCTGAAAAAGGAACAGAATAGTCTTACTCGTAAGGTGTGCATTAGGTCTAAGGGATTTTCGTATCACAATATTCCCTGTAGCACAATGCGAAACTCGGTGCTAGGCTTGACTTCCCTGTCACACAGGAGGAGAAAGTTTAACCTTATCACAGTCTACAAGGTTCTATAGGACATTATGGACTTAATTCTAAAATTTTCTTTAAACTGAGGGCATATAATAATAACAATCATATAATAATAATAAATAATAAATAAGGAGGCCCAGTGAAATTAGCCATTCCTAGGGCTAAACGGAATGTGAGGTTCCATTTCTTCGTGAATAGAGCTGGCACTGAGTTGCTAAGTTTAGGCATAGTTACAAGCAAACTCAGCGATTTCAAAAGCAAACTTGACAAGCTAGATTTGTCCTGAGATGATTCATACCACTGGTATATCTTTCCTATAACCTCTAAAGTTTCTGATCCTACACTCGAGTCGATATCGTTATGAGTGTTGCGTTGTGTTGGGTGAAATGTCTCTTTGTCGTCAAGTGGTTTCACACGGATATCCCGTGTAATAAATAATAATAAAACAGGAGGCCGCACATAACCGACGACATTGTCCGGCACTGTCGTGAAGAGACATAGAATTTCTGGCTAAGCTTGCTGTTTTTCAACTTCGGCACAAATCTGGAACCGATCGACTCACCGCGAGACATCTGCTTCGTTCCGCATAGAAGCCAAGAGGATCATGGGACGGAATCGGTTGGATCGAACTTGGCTTCCCCGTAGAGTCCGCACGCGGCTCAGGACGAACGAACGGTTTCACCTAGGCTGGTTCATGTGGAGGTACATACAAAACAACTACGAACAACGTGAACTGCTCACCTTTCGCTTGAACTTGCCGGAGACGATGTTGTCCAGTACGATTTTGCCGACGTTACCCAGCGTGTTATCCTTCCCTCCAAGGCCCATGAGAACGTTTCCAGCAATCGCCCCTAAAAATTTACAAGCAAACTCGCCACGAATCCTTACCTCTTAAAGTTTAAAGCGGAACCGTAACCTAGGCGCTACATTTTACGCTCCAAAAGTAATTACTGGTCAAATCTGGCGGCATTTCGACAGTTCAAAGCCGTTTAGTCCTTCTTTACAAATTAGCTATGTTGCTATGCTTCCATCATCCGCCATCTTATCTCCTACTGTGATCCATGGGTTATGCATGTAGTGTGAGCTATAGTTATGCTCAACAGAAGATTTTTGAATATCCTGATAATCTTGAACGAGCATTCGAACTCGATGTGAATATTCGAATTCGGCATTAGAAGTATTCCATTATATGAAACAAAAGCTTTGTCACACCTGCCATAGGGCGATCTATTAGTTCCTCACTACTGGTCCTCCCTTGGTGAAGCGGTCCCTATTACTGGTACTGGTCCCCTCAATGATCCACCCTTAGCGGACAACGTCGACGTCCTCGGCACGTCTTCCTGATCCCCAAACACGTTGAGCGACATCTTTGGGACATCTTCTGTTCACAGGCACGTCATGCGACGTATTCCGCACGTCTTCCGAATCCCCTGGCACGTAGAAGAATTCTGGGTATTCTCTGCTATTTTCGCGCCACGTAATTTGATCAATATCGATTGATGGCGATCGATACTTCAAAAACAAACTTCATATTCGTGTTCAGCGACCTCGATTGCCCCAGCGCCGAAGTTCCCAGGCAGGGAACAGACGTCTGGGTATTTTTCGCTATTTTCGTGCCGTAATTTTCCCCTATTTTCCCCCCGAATTCCCCCCCCCATTTTATAATTTCTGCGGCTGCGCCGATCGATAGTATGACTCTTCGCTTAGCGCGTTATTGTAGAGTATGATAGGAAGATCTGTCGCTCACGCCTCACTTCAAAGTGGCGCAACCTCCTCGATCACCACTCGGGAGTCGGTCTGAGAAAATTGCCCAACGATATCACGCGGGCGAAAAGTGGCTGGCTCACTTCACGTTTTTCTTCTTTCAGTAAGACGGGACCCCTTTCCTCCCCTATAGTCGAGGAAAGTAACACCTGCATGAGACGAATAGTGCGAATTATGAGCTCTCAATTCTGTCACTGTTATGACTTGTTGAATAGAAGAAGAATTTTTTCAAATTTTTCCGCATACCCCAATGCAATATTTTAAATAAATACGGTGTGCGGACAGAAGCGATTGGCAGAAGAATCACCATGCAGAATATTCCTATGCGAAAAATCCGACCGTTGAGACGACTCACCTATAATACGGCCTGTCTCCGGGTCGACTCCGAGGTAGCGATGAGCTGCTTTACCGATGAGTTTTCCGACCTTTTTCATGACCGCGCCTTTCAAGCGATTAGGCTTAACATTGCTTCCTTAAACACAGAGAGATTCCGTCAATCAATTGAGCGTAGCTACTGACAAAAAGGGTAGAAACTTGAGTTGAAATAGCCACCTCCTCCTCCATATTTTCCTCGGCCACCACCTCCCACGAGAAGACTTCCGAAATCTCCCAAAAATCCTCCTCCCTTGCTGTGTTCTGCTCTGTCTGATTTGCGACCACTGTCTCCACTGAATATCGCGTCCATCGCGGCTGCAGATACTCTTTGCAGACGGACGCTGATCAGATCGTCTCCACCTCGGACTTACCTCTTATGTCAGCCAGGTTCAATCCTCCACCGAAGCCCTTCGCTCGCTCACCGCCTCCTCTTGAAAATCCGTCGCTGCTCCCAGGACTGCCGCCACCTCCTCCCATGACGCCTCCTGAAACAAGTGACTCTACATTCGCGAGCAAGCCACAGAATCTGAAAGTCTCACCTTTGCCGGACAAGATGTTGTCAATGAGCCCAAACACCCTATCATGACCTGAATATGAAGGAGATCATCTCTCAGCACTTGCAGAACACGGTGGAAAATCTCGAAATCTCTTACGTTTCTCGCCTCCCTTGTCGAGAAAATGACTAGCCAAATCGGACACAACAGTTCCGGCGAGTCCACCCGTCTGAAACCTTCACTACCTTGTCCATTTCAGGGCAGATTATACGTGTGGTTCAACGATCATGATTATGGCCGTTTCGATTGGACGTCAGAAATGGTGCACCGCTCGCCGCCAATCTCTAACGGCCGCGTAAATATAAACTGCTGATGCGAAGCTTTCCATGTGGACGCCTTCCTAACGATAGTGCTCTACTTCTGATTTGGATTCCTTGCATACATTCTTGCCTCCATCTTGTCTTCCGACAGATACAATCGCTGCGTGAGCCTCATCGGGTCTTATGGTGGTGGTGGAAGGCGCCTGCTCGATTTCCCCAGCGATCATGGAACCCTTGGGTCGTCGCGGTCCACCTCGTTCTCCCCGCTTAGTCTCACTTTCCATTCCGCACTTTGCTCTGCGTTTCTAGTTATTCTTTCATGATACCCCCACCCCACCCATCCATTCTTCACACAAACACTCCCATTTTTCAGTACAGTAACTGATCTTTGTCCCTCTGTTTTAATGGAAGTTAAGCATGTGCCCCTTAATTTGATCCCAAATGCTTACGAGTTCATGGAACAGTTCCTAAGGGCATGACCCTGATGGACGGGCGTTGCGATTATTAGCGTTCTATATGTCTAACGATAAATCCAGCCTACAAAGATTAAAACGTCACGTCTGGTTTGTCTGCAGGTGCTAGGAGCAGACGTGCCAGGCTGGTTAAAGCCTTAGCCTAGAGATATCTATGGAAACCACTCCCTCTTTTCCCTCTTCTTCCAGCCGAAATACGTGAAGAATGCGAAACATTCAGCTGCGCGAAAAATTTCGTGAACGCCTCGTGAACTTGCGTACCGATGAGACCAGTAATTGTCAAGCCGAAAGGCTTATTTTATAGGACATAATCGTTAATGCACACTTTCAACCTCTCCACGACGAAAAACTATACTCATTCATCGACTACTAATGCTATTGAGTTAGCTTTTTCAGAGGTGACCAATGTTATGGGTGTGGAGAGAAATTTAATATTCCCAGAACTCAGAGTTCAGAGTCCTCGCATCGTTTCTGTTGCATCCATTTAATTCGAGATCATCATAGCACGGAGCTCCAAGTGCTTCACCGTATCTGGGTGGAAAGCTGACCCGCAATTTCGAATCAACTTGTTTCACTTCATGCTCACGCCTCCTTTTTAATACGCTAGTGATCGCCCATCTCCTCGTTCTTGAAACATCTCCCGATGGCCTCGCGGCACGTACATACCTTGTCTCGGAATCCGGAAATATTTCCGACCAGACCGCTGAACTCCTCCTCCTTCAGCTCGACCTAGAAGCGGGACTCAATCAGCGTGATCAAAAACTTCGAAATGTCACCGGTTCAGCAGCGAAACTGCTCGATCGGTGTTCAGTGACACTGATACAAAAAAGCTGAGGAACTCTAAAGCATATCGCTTCGCTCCATTTCAGCAAGTGCTGCAAATGCTTTCATCCATTAATTTTGTAATTCTGTGCAAATTTCACGGCTGCAGCTATAACCCCTTAAGCTTCATAAGAGAGCTACCCGTCACTGGTACCCAGAGGAGTAATCCAGAAATTCTTCTCGTTAGCGAAAAGGAGAGTGTATGAAGTAAGCACCACTACAGCCGCTGCGCGGTCCACTCGCAGCGCGTAGACCGCTAAAATAGTATGATCGGGTTCTCATGCGTCGACACTCTGAGTCTTAGACTGACAATGCTTGACGAAGCACAAAACAAAGGTGCTTCTCACTAGAGGTCCGAACTCCTTCCACTTAGTCGGAACTCATTGCGCCATGCATGTACAGATTTAGCTGCCAATGCCAAGACCAGAAATGTGAGGAGCAAAGCCAAAGAGTCGTTTTTGCCTAATCCAAACAACATCCATCCAGCAACGCCGATTGGCTGCAGCGAATGTAAAAATGAAAATTACCTTCTGGACGGTTTCGTCTTCGACGACATCTTCTCGATCCGTGCCGATGATGTCATACCGGAAGCCGTAGGGGGGTGGCGCATTTCCATACTTCAGCTCGTGCTAAATTTCTTCGCCTTTGACGCGACTAATGAGGTAACACGAGTTGATGCGGGTCTGATATGAAGGACCCAAACATGGAGTGAAATAAAAGGTGTTCTTGTGAACCACTTCAGAGCGCCTCGACAGGCATTCTATTTCTATGTACGTGCGGGATCTGGTGGAGGCAATCTGGAGCTGCTGCTGGCCAACGCATGTCCTGTCCGGTCGGTAGACAGCTTCGGGTCACATACCTCCGAGACACATCTGGTACCAACTCGCAGAGCTCAGGCGGAAGGAAGGTTCGGTTGTCTTGGACATGAAGCGCGAAACGATCGTATAACCGATTACATATGTAATCATGTAATTGCTGAGTTGAGGACGTATTCAGAACGGTACCTCAAATCCAGCAGGTACCAAGTTAGGATTCTAGATCTCTAACACTGATTTTTCAAAAGCAACACACACGCAAATATCCCTGAAAGTCACCAGAAAGAATAGCCGTCTGAAAAACATCTCGAACTCCTGAGCCACGCAGTCAACTACACATTCGTAAATACTTGTCAAACAAATTTCAGGGCAATTTCCTGTCCGGAGAGATGCTTGATTTTTCCAACAAAAAAAAACCTGAACTCCATGGCCTGTATGCTTCCGCCTAGTTTTAGTTTTTCGATAACCACAACAGAAAAAGTTGTGCATAATTCGACTGCATTTCTTTTTTGACTTCACAGCAGAATCGGCACGGCAGAAGAACTGGTGCCCCTTGCTAATTATAGTCCCCATCTAAGAGCTCTTACTCAGGTAATTTATGCAAATTTCCCTCATGATGCTCGCCTCCATCACTGTGCCTTTACGTAGCGTTAGGTGCGAGCAGTACATGAGCAAACATTCAGACTCTGATTCTTCATACTTTAACAGCGCACAGCGCTTACTTGTTTATTGCCACCATATGTGTAAACTGCCTCGGTTTTTCTCAGTTAGCTTACGTCTCTTTGAGTTTATTTGTTATAGAATTGCTCCCCTTAGAGTACCGCATTCTACTAAAACTTTGCTCATTCATCTAGTGATTCGGACACCGACGTAAGCAAACGGTGAGAATTCTAGTCTTGGAGCTAAGGAGCTGTGCATGTTAAAAGAAGCAGGGATACACATCGCAGTTTGGGAGAACCACGTGCCGTTTGACTTCATCAGCTCAGCTCCAGAGCTTGGTCAACAGCCCAGTGCCTTCTCAGTGAGGCATGAAGTTTCCGGTAATTTCAGGAGAGCGTGGCGCGGCGTAACAACGGGGAGCATTTGTCTCTGTCGCGGTTGGTCCCCCGAAACAAGGAATGCGCCGAAGCTACATTGGGCAGTTGAAGTCAACTGTGCATATTGAAGAATGGCGCTTTCGTCCGTACTCACCGAGAAGGGGTTTCAACCTGTAATGGAGCTTTGAACGGAGACTTGCATAGGTACCTGGAAGGAGCCTGGAATGTTGCTCAGAAGACTGTAAGTTACAATTGCAAAACACACCTCCAGAACGAACTCCGACCTGTTAGTGTTTCTCGTGTCGAGTGATGGTTGGCTCTGTAGCTTAAAAAATCAGTTTCAACATGAAAGATGTAACAACGGATGCGAAACTAGGCCCAGCTCCTCCAACAACCCCTCACATATCTTGTGAGAAAATAACGGCCCTGCTTCCTCACCCTCACTCATCCTTGCTTACCGTAACCTACCATAATCGGTACAGAATTTCGCATACGGTTGTTAGTTTATTTTACTGAAGGAGTAGACTAAATGTCTAGAACAGAGAGTGAAAGAGAGGACAAAAGGAAGCAGCATAAAGTGAGGTGAGGTAACCACAAACAACACTGCTTGATTTTCAAGATTTGATAAATCTTCCATAGGTCCGAGCAGAGATCCTCTTCGTATTGACCAGCAGCAGGTTGAATTCATTGAGAGTTCGGTGGGTTAAGGAACAGATCTGATTCGCGATTTAGCGACTGAGACTAGAAGTTTCAAGTGTTTCTCATGGATCATGGTCAAAGAGCTGTTGGGTTGATGGAAACCATATTGGCGTAGGCCCAACATAACATAATGGTTTGATGTCTTCCCGAATTAGAGGAGGACTAACGAAAATAGCACTGTCTTGTCCTATAACAAAGGATCGCAATTCCTTCTTTACGCACAGAGCAGAAAGCGCTTACACAAGACTCACGGAAGTCCTTTCAAAAACGTACTCTGTTCATGAGTTTAAGCGCTGCGTATCGACCATTTCACTTGGGTGAGACGTGTCCTAGAAGTGGAGGTCGACTATATGCAGTTTTTGTTATGATCGTGTTATTTGCTGATGTTTGCTGCTTGTTTGTCGTATTTATCTCGCTCTATCGCCGTCTGCCTTTCCCAGCTTTCCCGTTTACCTATGTTCGCTGCTTGTGCTCTTATTGATCTAATTCTATCCGGCGTCGGCTGCCTTTTCGTCAGGTAATAAGCATAGACACCAACAAACCCCCATACACAATGTTTGGGTGAAATGTGTGGTTCCGTGCCCACTATGTACCTTCACTCTCGCTGCTCACACCTCTCGGCAGCGATGAGACGGAGTAATGGCACCGAGTGTGTTGTGTCGATGGGAGCCCACACTTTTTGAAGTATCGAAAGTGCAGGGAAGAGTGTGTTGGCAGTCTTCCGCGCGGATCTGCTGCTCCTCACAATCGCTTCCTCCTCTTATTAAGGTGGACTGTTCCATCACCGTCTGCAGAGAGGAGGCGCAATTTGTCGGTAACACGTAACACAACGCGTCTGCTTCGCTCAGTTTTTTCGTTGGTCGTTTTTTGAGTGCCTTTTCGACTTCCATTGAAGATACGATCAACTGCTTGCCCTTCGATCTTCCGAAAACACCTATACAGTATCCCATCTTCTTGCCTGCCCTGGTCGAGAATCCCATTATCCCATTCGCTAGTTGCGCGTAGGTATGCATGTGTAACTGAAAAGGTGAGGATGGTGGGGTCAGTACTCGCGATTTTGCCCAAGCTTTGTATGTGGAGGTTATTTGAAGTGCTGATCACTATTTCTACGTACACTTTTGACTGCATTTAGGTTTTTTTTTTTGAAAAAATATCTCCTACAGCACCTTTTCGTCCGCAAACACTTTATGTTTAGCCAATTGAGTTACTACCTGTTTCCTGAAATATGTTGTGTAAATCGGGGTATATAGAGATTAAACTGAAGCTAACTGCAAGATAGCAGCGGAAGAATATACACCACTGGGAACCGAACAGACGACCTACATATCTCTCATGAAGCGAGAACGCTACCACTACACCAGATGAATGTTCGATGCGGGAACAGCTAACAGCTCAGAACTCGTCCAGGAGGTGCGTTTTGCAGTTTTGTTCCTTTGTAATCGTCATCCCAGGCTCCTTCCAGCTACTCAAGTCTCCACTCGGAGTCCTACCGTCAGAAAGAATGCTTTTGAATGTTACCTCGTCCCACGGCATGTCCGCTTACTCTCCTGTGGCTGCGGTGCTCGATGTGGTCAGCTCGGTCGGCGTCTGAAACGGTTTCAGTGCTGGCACTCTATCCTCGGACACAAGCACGACCAACGAATGGACACGAGAGTCGCGACGGAAATGGGCCTGCGCTCAGCCACAAGCTAAGGCGCAGATCGAGCCTTGTTGATTCCTACTGAGGTGAGATGGACCATTGGCACGGGTGGATGCGCGACTGGGGCTCCCGTTCACTTCGAATGTGCTCGGAACCGACGTGTTGCAGTGGGAACGGTCCTAAGCAAGTAAACAGGTGTAACTTGTGGCAATGCGGCAGTGTGTAGCAGGGCCGCGCCTGAATCAAATACGAAATTTCGTAAATCGTAAGATTTGCCTGACGTCTAGTGCAGTACAAACGAATTTTTATAGGGTTTTTCCGCTAATGTTAATACAAGGCGATCCGGGATTTATTGATTATCATTTTTTATTTCCAGCCCAAGCTGGACAGTTTTCTTGCCAATTTTCTCCTTTTTCACTTTTACTTTTCTTTCTGGTCAGACCCTTCTCAAATCAAACACTACACGTTTTAAGAAAATCGAAAACGTCGTTGATTCAAAAACTTTACATTAACCCACACATGATGGTGTTTCAACAGAAAGCTATCGTCGCTTGAATGACCATTAAATTTTCAATCCCTTAGCAGCTGTTTACATGCGTATTAATCTAGGACTTAGCAGAAGTAAAAAGTCGTTATCAGAACAAAAAGAAATTAAAAGTCATCACACCACTCATCAACTCGGGGAAACCGGCAACTGCGCATGCAGTTAACAAACGTCGCGCATGAGCTGATGCATGGCACAACACTATGGTGCACCAAAAGGCCATAATATTTCTACAGGGTGCGCCAAAATTATGGCGACAGCACATGCGCAAACAATTTGACCTTTTATTCGGAGCGACTGCTTTTTTTCGTGCTCTTATTGCTTTTATTGAATCAATTAGTTTATGTTTGCGTCAGTCAAACATAACAATAAGTCGTTCTTCAAGATAGTAAAGGGTTCGTCCCACCGTTCTTAAATCATTGAGCTTTACCTTCAAGGCTTCTCGGCACGCTACATTCACCACCGTCTTGGAGTTCATCCGAGTATTATGAATAGGCCCATCAGACGCTAAGAAGACCTGGGAACTGAGGATGATAGATCCGTACGGGAAAGGCACTTATCAGTGACAACTACGGACAACATTAGGAAGGTAAGTGAACGGACTCACACGGAGTCGGCGCGCTGGGTCCGCCGGTTGTCGGGAAAATGAAGATCATGGAGACGTCGTTGGGAAGAATCTTCCGTAAACTGGGACTTAAGGCCTACAAGAAGACCACGTGCACCCTCCTGGACCTTCCAACAAGAAGGAGTTCCAGCTCACAGAGCAAGAATGCTGCAAGACTGGTGCAAAGGCAACTTTCCGCAATTCATCAGCTTTCACGAGTGGCCAGCTAACTCACCGGATTTGAATCCGAAGGATTACGCGGTCTAGCCATCTCTGGAAGCCAAAGCCTGCGGGAAACCTCACCGCTCCGTGGATCCTTTGAAGGAAGGCGTGGGATGAGCTCAACGCGCCTTACTTGCGTGCCGACGTAGATGCCTTCCCAAAGCGTCTCAAAGTCTATATCGATGCCGATGGAGATATCTTCGAATCTCAATGTTGCGTATAATTTACAATAGACTGATAAACATTATCTCATCGTTGGTTTCTCGAAAGTACCGCATTTTCTCTCTCGGCGAATTGAAACCTTGTCACCATAATTTTGGCGCACCCTGTACAAGGCTGTCGGAAAAGTCCTGCAGCAGAGCTTTCAGTCGTTCTTCAGGATCTAACAAAAACTGTTGTCCTAGAGTGTTCGGGCTTAGTGTCAGAGGCTTATGGCCCGTACACCCTAGAACATAATGTCATACATTCTAGAACATTCTATTCTACAATATAATAAAGGCGTTCTCGACTTCTGAGTGGCCCACGGTCTCCGTGACACGGACCGGTGGACCTCTGTCAAGTCCGAATCGATTCGGCTGCAACTTGTAGGTATTGTAGGCAGTAGAACGGTATATTAGTAAACTAAAGTAGAAGGGTTTAGCTTAGGAGGGGGCAATGTTACCGAGGTCAACAATGCAGGTGAGGCTTGTGTGATGCATTTTTTTCGATTTTGGTGACCACTGCGTGAAGACGCGGCAAGGTAACGGCCTTCAAATGCGTATGCGAACAAGGCGCTTAATGTGCTTTACGATGACGTGCTCAGAACTCCTCAGTTGCCTAGACTGCCTTACCCTCAGCTGCCATTTTATAGCGGCAGAAGCTAGCGGTTAGAGATTCTTGCGCTCTTACTCGCCCAGATTTAAGTTTTCGACATTCGCAATGGTACCATTCAGTTAAGCATGAAAAGTTCCATCGAATGGTATTAATCTCGGCCAATTTTAGAGAGATCGATTTTTTGGCAAATTCCCATTGAAGACGGGGGCTGAGAGCACGCGTGGACGATGACGTCATCGAAAATCGATATTTTCGAAATGGGCAAATTTTCTCGTCCAAAATCGTCTAGTGGTTATTTGGGGCGCTGATTACGAATCCGACGTCCGTTTTTAGAAATTCCGCCGATTTCAGTAGGTTACCTGCCGTTTAAGGGGTCGGGTCAGGATCACCGATCACCCTCAGCTATCGGTACGGGTGGTCTCCTGCCATACTCGGAAAAATGGACTTCGGCATTGTGTTCGGCATCCCTAACAGGCCCCCGCACTTCTACGAAGATTGAGCAAAACTGGTGATTCTGACCCGATCACCCTCAGTTATTCAGAAGAAAATCCAAAGCCTACTGAAATGGGCGGGATTGTCAAAAACGGACGTCGGATTCGTAATCAGCGCCCCAAATAACCACTAGACGACTTTGGACGAGAAAATTTGGTCAATTTCGAAAATATCGATGTTTGATGACGTGCGCGCATGCTGAGCCCCGTCCTCGATGGGAAATTGCCAAAAAATCGATCTTTCTGAAATAGTACGAGATTGATATCATTCGACGGAGCTTTTCGTGCTTAACGGAATGGTGCCATTAGGAATGTCGAATCTGGGCGAGTAAGAGCGCAAGAGCCTCTAACCGCTAGCTTCCACCGCTATAAAATGGCAGCTGAGGATAAGGCAGTCTAGGCAGCTGAGGAGTTCTGAGCAGCGTGATCGTAAAGCACATTAAACGTTCTGTTCGCATACGCATCGAAGGCAGTTACCCCGCCGCGTCTTCCCGCAGAGGTCCACCGAAATCGAAAAATGCATCACACAAGCCTCACCTGCATTGTTGACCTCGGTAACATTGCCGCTTCCTGTGCTACACTATTCTACTTCTGTGTACTACTAGACCGTTTTACGGCCTACAAGACCCGCGAGCTGCAGCCGAAACTATTTGAACTTGACAGAGTTATTGCGCTTAGAATACGCCTGCGCGTGCAATTTGCGAGCGGTCGCCCCCGTCAATTGAAAGGTTCGATTCTGTTTTGTATTGTTCCTGGCGCATCCCAAAGTCTCGCCGTGAGGGATAGACTGGAGCAATTCCTGACTAGGGCGGCTGTAAATTTCTGATAAAACTCCCTAAACGCTCACTTTACAAGCTGCCCCCACCCGCCAATTGAAAGGTTCGATTCTGTATGCATTGTTCCTGCGCACTCCAAAGTCTCGCGGGGACAGATTGGAGCTAATCCTGGGTACGGTGGCTGGAAATTTCTGATAAAGTGCTCTAAACGGTTCGTGCGCATTGTGCACGGCGCACTCTCGGATCATTCCTGACATGACAGCGTACTGGCAACGTACGCCATACTTGAGATAGTCCGAAAGCACGTATGTCCTGGAAAATAGGCATCTCAAAGAGACAAATCGACGAACGGTGCCCATCTTTTTTCAAAGACGTTCTTTTTCGACGCTATTTTGGCGTCGCAAATCGCAGCTTTGGCCGTGCGACATGAGCGGTATTGCAGGTCAACCGTACCCGGAAGACCTTCAAGGAACCACCTCTGAAGCAGTCCTGCAGAGAGGCAAAGATGTCTCGCCAAAAGTTTCAGAAAAGTTGAGTTGAACTCGAAAAGACTGCGCACGACACGGTGTCATCTGTTATGGTGACACATCACAACATTGAAAGACTACCCTAAAACGAAGCGGGAATGAGCTGCTTGAGGAAGGAGAGTGGACTTATCTTTCTTGCTCTGGCTTCGTCATGTCACTTGGACGTCCGTTGTCCGTGGATCGACAGCATTTACGAAAATTTATGATTTACGATCCAAAATATCGTAAATCGTTAATCGTGAAAAAACTGCCGAAAACCGCTGTAAATCGTAAAATCGTAAATCGTAACTACGCACACTCCCTGTCTATCCCTTCTGTCTATCATGTCTATATTGTCTCTCCTATCCATCTACTCTACTCTACCACTATATGATTGAGTTTGTCCGCAACTAACGATTAGGTATTAATTGGACACTGCGGCGTTTTCTTGCGTTGTATGTATGACGGTCGGCTATCACTGGACTAATAAGCCGTCAGCCTAGTTTGAGATATACTGGCAGGTCCACATCCACGTCAACAGCGCTTAACCCATATTTGAGAATACGATGAGATGAACAAGACCTATCGAGACTTTCAAGAGAAGCTTCACAGCGCACCTTCCGAGCTGCTAAGTCACAGCTTATGGGGTAGCATCGACAAGCACTAGCATCGAATGGAAATAAGAAAGGAGGTTGCTGTGAAGCTCTGGACCAGGCCACAGAAGCGCTGAATGACGAGTAAGCGTGAGACTACCATGCTCCCTCAAAAGATCGACACATCTGTGTGTCCAAATTGCTCGAAGAAGCTACATAACAAGTGGAGGATACTAGTTGACCAAGGATGTACATATGTATATGACGTTGGACGCTGATTCGTGTTCTGTATCTACTGAACGCATCTGGGAACGGAGTTGTGGACCACTTTCAGTTTGCCTTCTGAGCCCTCCGCCTGCGCGCAGAGTCCACCAATCACGCGAAGGCGAGCCAAGTAGATTGGAAACAGCGGTGGCGCAGTGGCTAGAGGAGCGGTGCAATGAGACGGTTTGGTTTGTGGTTCGACACTCCTGCGGTGAAGATCATTGTTCCTTCTAAAAAAGATCAGCCACAATGTAAGAAGGGACCAAACGTGTTTCAAATTCGACTACGCGTAGCGTGCTCAGGAATTCGACAGAAGGTTAATCTTAACCCCTTCGTGACAATGTCGGCAGTGATGCCCGACACTTGTTTGCTGCACTGGGAAATTTCACGCAATGCTGGACGAAGGCGTAGCTATTTTCTCCGAAACAGTTTTTTCCGTTTCGTTTCGATCATGCACTGACTAGATAGCAGATGGTGCTGCTGCTTGGTTTGGTTTTATCCGTGAAGATGTTTACTGAAAACAATGTCCGGTGAGAGGGGCAGGCTAAAAGCACATCGCCGAGAGGAGTTAAAGTTAAGCTCCCGCTAAATTTGCGGACGACGCCTACCGCAAAGTAAACCAAAGTCCCCCGGTAAGCCTTGAAAACAATTCGGTTACACTTGCATATCTCGCGGGCGATATGAGAGTTTGTTCAATGAATACGAGAAGCGAGAAAGAGCTATGCACATTGTGATAAAAATCAATTTAGGCAGCAGACAATGAGTGGGTTGATGGCAGAATAACGGGACCGGGGGAACTATTGGTGGTGCTCGTGGTGGTGGACTTGCAGATTCACATTGATAATCGTCTACTTAGCGAAAGCGTGACAGAGAGGTGAGAATGACGCGTGAAGGATGAGGAACGGAAAGGGAGAAAGCAGAGGCACAGCCACTTTGCTTGCCGGGGCATCATCGGAATGGATCACCATCCCAACACGGCCTGAAATCAGACTTCATGAGTGCCGGACACGTGAAAACGCATGAGGCAGCAAAAAGACGGGCGGCCTGGAAGAGGTTTCGTAATTCCCGCGACAGCCGAGGCCCTTGAGGTATTCATTCATTCGAAAACGAGGCGGATAATTGTGCGAGAGCACGTTGCAATTGCCTTGTGCCGCGTTATGAAATGTCGCCAACGAGGCGCTACGACATAGCCGCTTCACACATCAAATTCATGGCCGTAAATCCGCATGGAGACCACTGAGAGCAAAACGGCTTTCGCGAGCTTCCCATCAACATCACTTGATGCATGGATCGGCTTCTGGTGGTCGGTTTTGCCTTCGGCAATAGCTGAACGATTCCAGTGGAGCGTGGCGCAGGGTCGACTATCAGGAGCAGCAAAGACTAACTGATGGAGACAGTGTCAGGCCTTTGCTGCCTCTTTCGACTTCACGCTACCGCTCGAAAGCTTAGGGAAATCAGAATTCTCGGAACACAACAGTTTTCTCCAAGCCTGCTCATCAGTGGCGATAGCGGCAAATAGTATCTGACTTGAACTGACTCCAGCTAACCATTCTCATCTATCCCTAGCATTTTCCTCTACACAGTGTAACTGTTGCACAAGGTAAGCTGGTGCTGATTGCCAGCGGAAGCCAGTGAATTGGCTCTGAGTTATATTTTCCGTCCAAACCATACCCTCACTCCGTGCTCCTTCTCTTTCTCTCACTCCGAGCACGACGAGTTGGTGGCAGTCGTGAAAATGACTAAATCCTTCTCTAAACGTCAGACTTCCTGTTGACCAGATACGCGCCCCAAAACGACTCCACACTACTAAAAGGCGGAGAGTATGGCGCGTTAACAATCGCCCATCTTGATCTCTTCCCATCACCTGTCCTTGATCTCATTGCTAGGTTCGTTCCCGTATTATTTATTTCACAACTCCACTACTCACATACAACTGAAGGATGATAGGCCTGGTCAGTTCATTTCCCATGTTCTATCAAATTTCATTCCCTCCGAAACACAGTTCGTGACTTCTAAGTTGTACCACTTTCAATTTCAATTAGACAATCTTCAGATCGAATTAGAGACGGTTTGAGAAAACCGAAATAGCATTTCGAGTTAAAAACTTTGCGCTATACAGACGATCCAAGGCAGTGCATACATGTTTAATCCTAAAATTCTCTACATGTCGCTAAAGTGAACAGAGGGGCTGCAGGAATGGCCAAAACACCGACCGTAATCGCGCACCGTAGGATCGGCGCCGTGGTTGGCATGCAATTTATTGGCTTTCTCAAATCGTGCCCAGACTGGTCTGAGCTGAGTCCACTTTAAGTGACGATGATCGACACTTTGATGAACTTGATAATCCGAGTCATACAAACATCTTCCACAACCTGGCGCAGCTTTGTTACAAGGGGAGGTATGGAAGGGGAGAATAGGTGATCTTCTCCAATGCGATTCACATAGAGCGGTTCCGTGGCAGACCTTAACAGAATCGTAAACCTAGTACTCCACCTTATGTACCTACAATCCCAATCAGCCTAGTCCTTACATCGTTGCTCCTACACTTCATAGTGTTATCGCGCTAGCGGTGTCTCGAGCTATGGCTCACCACAGAAAATTACGGCTCGATTGAACGAAAGGTGAAAATGGCGCTAAAACTAATTTCCAAAGTCTCGCATAAAGCTAGCAATAGCCATCACTGCGATTCGAGGGCGTTGAGAAGAACACTAGACGTACGTGAAAGCAGCTACAGTTAAACCCGTACATCTGTCGTACTTTACTTTTAGAGGGATCTCACATCCTGTCCGCCTTCTAAAGAGAGCGAACAAGAAACACGGTTTCTGTGCTCTCCTCCGCGTCAGCTGAAACCGCGTTTATTTGAGTGATCCACGACTATCCTATTATATCAAGCAGAGAGGCATGACTCACTGAATGGTGACAGTTTCGCTGACTGGTGACAGATTCACTGCTTTTTTGTTCAGCTCCCTAAACATTAGCAACAGCATATCAATATCGATCGACATTCATTCTTGAGCGGCGCTATCGGTTCTCTCCAGACTTGATCGATCTGGGTGGGTGTTCCATGATTATGATGGCCGACGGAAGGACGATCACGAAATCAGCCACCATGACGAAGTTTCGCACAGGCAATCACTATCGACCGATATTATTGATATTTTGAGTGCTGATATCGGTTTCCTCTCAGACCCCATATTGATCGCTATTATCGATCGTTTCACCTGTCCTCTCTCAGACTTAATCGATCGGTGTGGGTGTTCCGCGATTGCGATGGCCGACGGAATTCACTCACGAAATCAGCCACCATGACGAAGTTTCGCGCAGGCAATCACTATCGACCGATATTATTGATATTTTGAGTGCTGATATCGGCTTCCTCTCAGACCTTATATCGATCGCTATTATCGATCGTTTCACCTGTTCTCTCTCAGACTTAATCGATCCGGGTGGGTGTTCCGTGATTATAATGGCCGACAGAAGGTCGTCCAGGTAATCAACCACCATGTTGAAGCTTCCATCAAGCAATCAATATCAACCGATATTATTGACTGGTCAATGTCATAGTCTGGAAGACGCTTCTTTTGATTTGAAAATTGTTCACTTTGATCTCAAGAGCATACATACTTCGCTCGCTGGATTACTAAGTCATTTCTACCTGCCCAGGTCCTTCAATTTTATGGGTGGACCAGGAGAGGTCAGCGAAGAAAGTTCGTTGGACCCACGTTCGGTTCGACTACTGTTTCAACTAAGTCTTGCTCATCGGTCCTCAATTTTCGGCAGTGCATTGCAAGTTTCCATACTGCTATATGCAGAAGAGGATAGTTTTTGCCTTAAGTCACCCTTTCCGAAATTCATCACACCTCGTGGCTTAAAGCACGACGACTGGACTGAAACGTCAGAAATTCGATTAGGCTTGACGAGCTGTAATAGGTTGTGAACACAACCCTAGACCAAGCAGGAGCCTGCGGATATTTTCGTGAGTGCTGTACTGGGGTGTAACTGATACTCAGCAAAGCATCAATCGATCTCTAGTAGGCGTTCGTTTCAACGTGAACGACTTCGACGCTAGGAATGCCTCTTTACCCAGCGTTGGTTGCCGGCGAAGCCGGCAAGCCTGGCGTGGCCTGCACATCCAGCGTACGGTGACGGATGCTGGTGGTCACATAATGAAACGGGCACCAGCCCGCTTAGTTACCTTATTTGCTCAAGGCTGGCGATCGAATTATGCAGCCATCAATCGATCATTTTAAATCATGCTGCCCACAGAAAAGCCTCATTCCGAAATGTCTTAATTTCCGAGGAGTGTTACGAGCTATATGAAAGGTGACGATGTCCGTTCCTCCACGTGGTGCCACTGGAAACTGCCCGCTCTGCGAGCTAAGCCAAATACGGACTCTCCATTGCAGGCCACAGGCCCTTGTGACAGGCCGGCATTCGAAGACCCAGGTCACATCACATGGTGTATGACACATTCAAGTTTCTCGAGACAGTGCTACGGCGTCCGCGAGAGACGACGCGCACTCCCAAAGCCCGGCGGGTGTGGAAAGTATGCGAGTGTCCCTGATACGAGGACGGCATCGGGGGCAACTGAGCTAGTCCGAAAGTCCCGTAACGTAAGCAGGAGCCGCGTGGCTATTCTGTTGATGGGCCACTCGTGCGAGTTGGCAGAAGCACTGGAGCGTAGAAGAGTTGATTTCTGTGCGGCGCAGGAGACGAGGTGGTCCTGCCGCAAGTCAAGGGACCTAGGACGTGCCTTCAAGGCCGTTCTATGTGGAAGTCCCAGGAGCACCAGTGATGCCGGAATAATCGTCTCCGAACGATTTCGTGACTGGACTGTAAGCGTCTAATGCTTTGACGACTCTATCACTCTGTCACTTCTTCTCTGCGCATGCTGTGCAGACCGGCTGCTTAGACCAAGCCAAGGATGAGTTTTGAAGCCTGCTTGATGAGAAGACAGCAGACGTACCGTCGAAAGATGTCACTATAGTCGCTGGTGACCTTAATGGGCACCTAGGTGCTATGAAGGGCGGGTACAGCTGTCATGGTGGTTTCGGGTACGGGTCACATAACGCCGATGGTGAGCGTATTCTTGATTATGCGGAATCACATAACCTCACCATAGTGAACACCGGCTTCCGAAAACGCGACTCCCACCTCATCTCATACTATAGTGGGGGTACCAAAACTCAGATAGACTTTGTTCTTGTGAAAGATTGCGACAGAAGTCTTGTCAGAGATGCGAAGATCGGACAGTATGAGACAATCGCCCCATAGCATCGACCGCTGATCTGCACTTTAAAAGTCGCGCCACCGAGGCAGAAGCAGGTCGAGCGATGCGGTGCAGCAAGAATCAAGTGGTGGCGAGTGAGAGAGAAGGAAGCAGCTGAGATTTCTCGCTTGCGGTTGATGACAGTCACGACTGTTGATGAAAGTTGAAAGATGGCGACCGAAGCGATACTTCAAGCTGTACAATCGGAACTTGGCATTACGAAGCCTGGACGACGCAAGCTCGACAAGCAGGCATGGTTGTGGATAGACGACGTGAAAAGAAAAGTGCGAGAGAAGTCGCTCTATCACGTGTTTCTCGGCCAAAAGACACCCGATAACTGGCGAGCTTTCTTCGCTTCTAGCCACTCATATTAGTAGCTAGAAGCGGAGAAAGCTGCAAAGAAGGGTGGCTGTTGCAAAAGCCACTCATATTATGGAGATGTCAACGAGAAGCTCGAGTCACGCGATGGTGAGCCGTATCTGTACCGACTTGCAAAGTTTCGCCATCGGCAGACCGAGGATATTGAGAAGTTCTTCGGCATCAATGATGAGAACGGCCATCTTCTTATGGACCGCAAGAAGGCATTGAAGCGATGGCGCGATTACTTTGAGGAAATCTCTACGGTAGAATTTCCTCATCCAGCCATCCCCTCAACGGCTCCAACCCACGGGCCGTTCAGAAGATCACCGTGGAGGAGATCGAAGCGGCTTTGAAGAAGATGAGGCCAGGCAAAGCGACTGAGCCCGGCGACGTGGCAGCAGAACTGTGGAAGTCGAAGTTTTGGCACTCTCCTGGGTGGTTGGTGAAGTTCTTTAATCGGATTGTAGCGGAGAAGAAGGTGCCCTGAGTGTCGGCGGCAAAGTACGCGTATTCCGATTAGGAAGAAGAAGGGCAGTCCCGCAGACTGCTCCAGTTACCGTCCGATTCGCCTGCTTTCGCATAGCATGAAGATCTTTGAGCGAATTGTCGGTGGGCGAATTCGTGACATCGTCCAGCTTTCCAGCAATCAGTGTGCCGTCGTAGCTGGTTGTGGCACCATTGATGCCATACACGCCGCTCGCCTCCTGTTAGAGAAGCACCGCGAGAAACAGAAGCCAGTGCATATCGCCTTTCTCGACTGGGAGAAGGGCTTCGACCGCGTACTGCGTGAGGTGATGTCGTACGCCCTGCGACAACGTGGAGTTCCTGAGGAGCTCATAAGCCGCGTGCACACTTTGCAGCGAGTAGCGGGCAGTGGAATGTGGGCGGAACTGTTCTCGCACATCGCGGCACTGTTGGACTGCGCCGCGGCCGCACGCAGCGACAGTGAGGAATGCCCGGGTCATTCCTCGCTGCCACTGCCGCTGTGGCCGCTGCCGGCAGCGAAAGTGTGCACACCCCCCTCACTGCGGCCTCCGCTGCCGCAGTGTAACTCCGCCCCTCCGCGCTATGCTTCAGCGTGCCTGCCGCACTGCCGCAGCAGAGTGTGCACGCGGCTATAGAGTGATTGCGAATCTCTACACGAGCCCAAAGAGTCGAGTTCAAGCTGCAGCTGGGACCTCGATGGAGTTTCCCATCTCTGTCGGAGTACACCAGGGTTTTGCGCTTTCCCCACTCCTCTTTGTTGTCGTCATGGATGCCATCACACGAGATCTTCAGAAGCCCGTCCCTTGGACGTCGTTTTATGCTGATGACATAGTGCGCGCTTGCGAAGGTAAAGGTGAGTGAACTCGAGCGAGAGTGCAAGCTTGGTGTGATCGCTTGGAGCGGTTTAGACTCAAATTGAACGTAAAGAAGACCGAATATCTAACGACGGACGTTACCTAGTTCAGCTCTATCAAGGTTAACGACATCGAGCTTCCACGCACTTCGGTCTTTATATGCATGGGATCAGCAGTGGCATCTGGTGGCAGTCTGATGATTGAAGTGAATTCACGCGTGAGTGCAGTTTGGTCCAAATGGCGCTCGTTGACTGGCGTGCCCTGTGATAGGAAAATACCAGAGCGCTTGAAGTCGAAGATTTGTAGAGCCGTCGTGCGGCCAGTAGCAATGTATGGCACTGAGTGTTGGCCTGCCACCAATGAAGTTGAAACACGCTTCAGCGGCATGGAGACGAAGATGCTGCGCTGGACGGCAGGAGTCACCCGCCTAGACGAAACGATGTCATTCGGCAGAAGTTCGGTGTCGCGCCGATAGCTGACAAGATGCGCGAAGCTCGCTTGTCATGGTACGGCCACGTTCTGCGTGGAAAAGAAGACAGCAGGCGGCCCAGAGGGCGCCCGAAGCAGCGCTGGTCTGATACTTTATATGGACTTGAAGGTTGCTGGTGTCCACCCTGATCTAGCGCTGGATTGGGAAAGGTGGCATTTTGCCACCAGAATAGCGGACCCCGCTACGAAGCGGTCAGAGTGCTGAAGAAGAAGAAGTTACGAGCGATATGAAATTGACATCTCCACGCCCGAAATCACACGAATTTCTTGTCGCAGCTGCCGCTGTCGGAACACAGTTCAAGAAGCACTCGTATTCTTGGCACTACACAATAGACTGCATCTAGGCAGCCAGTGTAAAACAAACTCTCTTTCTTATTACAGCTTCACGGGAAGTTCTGCAGGACAATATGAAGAAACAGATTATCTCAGAAGTATCTGAAAATCTGGAGTATTCAGAAGCCAAGGAAATTTGATACAGATCTGAAAGCAACAGACAAACTGTGAGGAACATATTTCACAAAATAAAAAGACATAGATAACTGTCATATTTACAAGCCACACAAATGAACGAGCTGTCGATGGAGCCTAACTGGAAAGGTTCCCAACTCAAGGTGAGCTTTTGCGATGCTATTTGGACAGGATGTAGGGCCCTGTGAGCGGAGTCTAGAACAGCAGTCAGTTTTTGCTGAACGCTTTTTTTAAGACCTGGAAAGGAGGTCTGAAAACGTGTGCGCAGCAATCATCAATCCCTGTGGCACGTCAAGAGATGTACCTCGATGGCGCATCGAGTGCCGCCTAGTAGCACACCGGCGGGGTTTTGAGTTCGAGTCCGAGCACTGCCGATATGTTTGCACATATTAGTTTGTTACTCATGATCACGGGAGTCAATTTTAAGCCATCAGTGCTTACGACAAACAAAGACTGTCTACTTGTGTCTTCATATGTGCCAGTTTTTCAATAGTGCCTATCTGCACCATATCATTTCTCTGGAAATAAAAAGCCCTGTCTTGCTCTTCCCTTTTAGTTAACAACTATGGTACAAATGTATGAAACAAGTGAAACACAAGCGCTTTTCACACCAGCGGCATCTTACAAAGCCGGTGAGGAACAATCTTCTCCCTGGCAAGGAATGACCACTTCTTCGTTGAACGCGTAATCGGTGGGTGTAGTGAAGGCTCCTGGGTGAAGGTCGACGTATCCAGCTGCCACCCTAGCGTATGACAGACACTGCAATAACCGGACCGGAGCGAAAGAGGGCGACATCCTTCCTCTGCTCCACGATATAAAATAAGGGCCTGCTGCAACTGTACGAACGATAACCATTCTACAGTTAGTGCTGCAGGAAATCACAAGATGCTCTTTCACAGGACCTTTTCTTCAGAAACGTGCTTGCCGTCAAAGAGAAATGATTTCTCTAACGATGATTGTTGACTGTTGTCTTCCTCCTCACAGTCACCATCAGGTGTCCAGTCGACATTCATATACGGCGTCCAGGAAGAGTCCTTTTTACGGCATCTGCAACCGACCGACCACTTCCCACTTTCACACCGGATTTCACTTCTCCTTGTAGGAGAAGTGAAATCCGATGTGAAAGTGGGAAGTGGTCGGTCGACAACACGTTCAGGTTCAACGACATTTTTAGCCCACTTATGTACCCACATGACCTGGGTTCATAATATTCACCCGTAAGCTACGCGTATTTGTGTGCAGTTACGGTATTATTGGTGATATGGATATGTTGGTGGTGCAGATAGGCATTGTTAAAAAAAAACTAGCACATATGAAGGCGCAAATAGTCAGCCTTGATTTGTTCTAAGCATTGATGGTCTAAAATTAGCTCCAGTGATCATGAGAAAGCGTAATAACAACAAACTAATATGTGCAAAATCACTCATGGGATGTCGTAGGAGTTGATGATAGTTGAGTGCACGCTTTCAGACGTCCTTTTCAGGAGTTTAAAAAGGCGTTCAGCAAAAACGAACGTTGGTTCTGGACTCCGCTCACAGGTCCTATACCATGTCAAAATAGCATCGCAAAAGCTCACCTTGAGTTGGGAACCGTTCCTTGTAAGATATCCAAACTGGAGAATGCTAGCCTCCTCCAGGCAGGGATTACTGGCTTGCTTCGATTGAGTAGGCTAACCACTGACGAACAATTCCGAATTGGACCACCAACTTCATATCAAGAAGCGCAGTTTGCTACAAGATCAGGTAGTCCAACACTGAATGAGCGTTTTGCCACAGGTTGTATTCGCCATATTTTTTCACCTACCTATCACTATTCTGAAGAGGGAAGCTAGGAAATGCTCCTCACTAACCTACGGCTGCAGGATGTCTGGATCGCTTCTCGGGTTGTGAATGTGAAACAGCAAGCCGAGAAGCGTTCAGGAGTGACATCCGACGACTAGAAGAAGCTTACTAAAGCCACACAGCAGCTTTCGCACATCAAGGGAGAAATGAACATGGAGCGTTGGAGTTGTATTAAGGATAAGGATAAAGGACGGCGTTATTCAATCCCTTCTGGGATGCGCCAGCGCATTCTACTTCTACGGGATGTCGTGGAGGCGACATGAATGCGTATTTGGCCATACAATGACTTGCGGTGGCCAGCCGATGAACAAGTCAGCGCTTTATCCTTCCCAGACATGTCTGGTACCAATTCACCGACCCCGGAGGGATGGAAGGCTTGGTTGGCCTGGGCGAGAAATCCGAACCAGGGACTGGTATTGGGTGCACGCGACAGTCGCGCCTCCTCCGACTGCGCTACACGCGCCCTGAGTGAGTGGAGTTGTATTACACTCAAACAAAGGCCTCGGTTGCAACGAAATGGCTGAACGTGACTGTGATGCAATTGCAATGATAGTGAGAATAGTGTTGGCGAACTGTATTCAGGATCAATTGTTGTAAGGACATTCTTGAGGAGACCAATGAGCTGAATCACCTTAGCAAGCATCTACAACTCGTCCTGATACATACGGAAGGTGTCCCGATGTAAATATCGCCGCGAGTCGTCGCGCCGTCATGGCCTAGCGTTGTGTGGCGCAGTCAGTAACAGACTCCGATCGCTTCTTCATGAAGGAGCTTTTTGCCAAAGCATCCAAGCCAACAAGGCTCATAGCAGAGACCTAACATATATTCCGTATGCCTCCTTGATTTCGTGCAAATATGGATTTTGTCTGACAGCCTTGTCGGCAAAGATGCACAACAGACATGGGGTTGTAGGAAGGTTTGGAAAGAGAGGCTCCCCTTCCTGACAACCGGGGTTCCGTCGCACTTTCCACGTCAATGGAACACGGCAAAGACTCTGAAATGCGTAGTTGGCACACACCGGAAATCACGGGCCAGTATGCAAGTCGGTGCTGCATCCTTCCAAACGAGTGCGGTAGCAATCCACAGACCCGCAAGAAATGGCAGGTTTTGTTGGCCTGGCCGGTACCAAGCCCTGGATTGATTGAGTGCTTAGAGGTGGAGCAGCGGCTACTAGAATCACCACTCAATGGTTGTTTTCAATACCTCATTACCTCTGTCTATATGGAACAAGGTAGACATGCCAAGTGTGGTTACAAGAAGGTCTAAGCACAACCGAAGATCTCAGGAGCGGGAATTACGACACAAGGGCACATCTGAAAGTGCGTCAAGAAGTTTCCACGAGAAACTGAGTTGACGTCTGGTGGCATACACCTGGAACCTCGTCTAACCCTGGCAAAAGGAAGCTGACTCCTTTAGGTCTGAAAATTGTCCAGCTCGATTCCGATTACGATTATGATAACGATCATGCTTACAGAAATCCTAATCTTCGCTGCTACCCCGTTACAATATGTGTATTTGCACGTTAACAAAAAACTCAAAATTCAACAGTTCAATTTCAAGCAAAAAAGATTCTAAGAAAAGCATGAAAGCGTCATAGCTGGGCTTAAAATAACGGTGGATTCGCTTCAACGTTTTATAACACTTGTTGTTGAAGGGTAATTTTCCTAATCTTAGGACTTGTTTTGTAGCAAAAACAAATGGTTCTAGCAGTCACTACATCCCTTTTATCTCCGAGCACATTTCGTCCGAAACGCAATGATCTGCGCGCGTGCTTTCGCTTGCCAACAAGGCAAGTGCGGGAATACCAGTCTGCACCACATCCGCTCCAACATTTGCTTGGAGTTAATGCACTACGTTTGGCTGTGAATACCAAGAAGTGAAGACGTTGACCGTAAGCCTTGCAACTGGTGTCCTTTTCAGCACGCCTCAAGTAGATCGTACTGAAGTTGTAAGCTGTTATAACGATGTGTTGTTGCGATCAAGCTCTAGCGCCAAGCGAGACTAGAAAGGGCAGCATAATTGTTTTTGCGCAAGAAAATTTAGTCCGCCTTTCTCTGAAATTTCTAGCTCAGCTGCCCGAATCAGTATAATCATACTTTATAACGCGCTAACAAGGGAACTGTCTCAACGGTACGCCGTAACGGCAAGAACGAATACTGTAGGAAACATCTTCGTCCAGAAAAATGTAATAGAGCATGATTAGTTTTTGCCGCATCTCAAAGGCAAACGAGTAAGAGGGTGTAATGGTTAAGGGTCCGGCCGTCGAGCTCATCACGCCTGCGCAAGGAATTTGTGTCGTGGACTGTGTGGCGCAGCGGAAGAGGTGCTGATTTATGACTGTAACGTCACGGGTCCGGTTCCTATGCTGCATCGCGTTTTCGCACTTTACCATGGTATCGCATTTTCGTAAAGATTTCCATATCTGAACTTCTTTTGAATTTTGCTAATGTTTTCACTACATATTCCTTGTCGACATCTCGTCAATGTTCCAAATATGCCAAATACGATGATACATGAAACTTTCACGCCAATCAGTGGTTCTCATTGTCGGTGAGGTGAGTGACACCACAGTGTACTCACAATGTAGAAGGGACCCTCATGATCTTCAACTTGACCTATCACCTCGATCAATATTGTCGTTTCTGTTGTGCTTACGAAGTCGCGCGGTCATAATAAGCTGCTGCTAAAACCACCTCTACAATGTATGCTAACCCTTGAGTGGCCATTCACCCACTGACACTGAAGTGCGGATCTCCACTGGATGCTGTCCCTTCGAGAGATGAAATGAAGCTGGGGGAAGGGTAGCTGGTATCCTACAGGATTTTGACCTGCGACAGCTGGAAATCGACGAAGCGGAGAAGATGGAGGTAGTCGAGGAAGAGGACCACAACTTTCAACCGGAAGAAGATTGTGCCGAAGACGCCGACGCCACTAACCAGTAAAGGCACTATACGTTTTCGGGAGGAAGATCGTTTCGGAGGAAAAGGTTTGGCTACACTTGAACTGTTACCTTGCACAAGGTTGAAGACCGGAGAAAATGGGACTGCATAGCGATTCCGGGCTTGGGCTGCAGCGGAGTGGCACTGGGCAGGAACAATCTCGCAGCAGAGAAACTAGTAGCCACTGCTATAGATTTCTCTGAAAAAAAGAAACATCATCATCACATATCCTGGTTGCTTCGAAAATCCGAGTGGAATGGGATTTCCGGAAGACCCATGTAATGAGTCAGAATGTGAAGAAACTGTTGCCTTCATACGTTGCCCATACTGTGATCGGTCCTACTGTTTTATGCACTTTTACCTGTGTATAATTGGGGTTGAAGTTTTTCATGAATCGTTTACATATCATCGTATTTTGCATATTTGGGACTTTGCTGGTGCATCACGAGATGTCGACAACGAACATGTAGTGAAAGCATCAACAAACTCAAAAAAAGTTCAGATATTGAAAAATGTCTAAAAAAATCCGACACCATGGTCGAAGTGCGAAAACGAGACGTAGCACAAGGATAGAACCCGTGACGTCCCAGCCATGAAACAGCACCTCAACCACTGCGCCACCCAATCTACGCCACGAAAGCCTTGCGCAGCCGTGGTAAGCTCGACGCTCGGACCCTTAACCATTACACCCATCCTCTTACTCGTTTGCCTCAAGGATTCGGCCAAAACAAAACATGTTCTGCTACTATTCGGAGGATGGAGATTCTTCCTATAGTATTCGTTCTTGCCGTGTCCGGCGTTCAGACAGTTCCCTTGTAAGCGATGAGTCACATATCGATCGACGCTGAGTCATAAAGTAGCGGTGAAAAATAAGGAGAAATTCGGGGGGGGGGGGAGGGGAATTACGGCACGAAAATAGCGGAAAATACCCAGACGTCTTCTACCTGCCTGGGAACTTCAGCTCTGGGGCAGTCGAGTTCGCTGAACACGAAACTGAAGTTCGTTTTTGAAGTATCTATCGCCATCAATCGATATTGATCAAATTGTCGATTTTCTGTGGATGTCGTTCAGGCAGTCCGAAACTTTAGCTCTGGTCGCTGAACGCGAAACTGAAGTTCGTTTTTGAAGTATCGATAGCCATCGATCGATATTGATCAAAGAATCGGTCTTTTGTGGATGTCATTCTGGCGGCCTGGAACTTTAGCTCTGGGGTAGTCGAGCTCGCTGAATACGAATCTGAAGTTCGTTTTGAAGTGTAGGTCGCCATCAATCGATACTGATCAATTTATCGATTTTTTGCGAATGTCGTTAAACCGGTCCAAAACTTCTGCCCTGGGGTTTACGGGGAGCAAATCAAGGGGCGCGAAAATAGCGGAAAATACATAGACGTCTTCTACGTGCCAGGGATTCATAACACGTGCCGAATACGCGGCGCGAAGTGCCTGGGGATTCCGAAGACGTGCCGAAGACGTCACCCACTAAGAGGGATCATTGAGGGGGACAAGTAGCAGTGAAGGGCAGTTGTTACGTAAGATGTCACAGATAGATCAGGCAATGAATATCGATCGACATTATCGATTTTCTTCAGATTTAGCCGATCAGAGTGGGGATTAATTGACTATGATCGCCGATGGAAGGCCTTCACAGCAGGTAAGCGCTTTTGTCTGAGCTTGATCGTTTGAGGAGAAGGGTGAAGATGCCTGCAGTCAAGTTGGCGCTAGAGTGAAGTGCGGGACGTGCTGTGGGCATCAGCAGGATTGTACAAGAACCTAAGGGACGAGGGCACTGATTAGCACAAGCGATGATATCACTGAACCGTCTGGAGATGATGCCGATGTTAAGCGTGGTGGTGGGGTGGGGGGGGGAGGGGGACTTACAGCCGAAATCCCTGACAGTGCGCCTTCTCAAGCGATATGGTGAGCGATAAGCCGCCCTATCTGAGTTTTCCGCTGTGAATTCTCTGTTCAAGTTATGTAAGTCGTTGATGAATCCGACCCCATATTGGCCTGCGTAGTGGTACAGAGAGATACAGAGATACAGATACGGTAATCGATACACGGTTACCAGCCGGTAATCGGTTGATGAATCTGGCCCCTGTTGATCTTAAGGAAGGTAGAGCTAGGTTCGAGCATAATAAGCTGCATAAGCACAGCAGCTAACTGAATGTGACTGTCCTTAGCTTAGTGATACAGCAACATCGCGCGAAGCGCGCATGTGCGAGGCACGCTGATGGGCGTGACGGAGCACTTGTAATTTTACAAAATTTTTATTTTTGGAGAAAAAATAACTCATTAACTTATGTTTTAAAGTGCAACAAGGCACCAAGCATCATGCGCATTAGAAGACGAGATCGCGCCATGCACTCAAAAAAATCGTCGCGATTTTTGTTTGATTGATAGTGTAAATGCTGCTTACAGGAAGCATCAAAGTGAGAATATGTGTGCTCTTTATAATTCTTTCTGTTGCATTGTTCTGTAAAACCTCGTGCAAACGAAAATTCCGCTATCAATCGAATAAAAATCGCAACGTGCTGGGCGAGGACA
>OX377203.1:44625306-44686548 GCA_947396885.1 Heligmosomoides polygyrus polygyrus
CTGAATTTTCCATGAGCAAAAATTATTCTTACCTGTTTGATGAGTCCCCATTTTGTTTTTGATTTAGAAGATGTTCAGTTTGATTTCAAAAGCGTTGGGTTTTTGAGAGGTGTCCAAGAGTCTCAAATATCACATAAGATGGTATCCCTACTACAGGTAAGCTAAATATCAAAATTAATCGTAAAATAATCGTAGTACTAACATAATAAAATGTAGAAAATAAAAAGCGAATAGTGAAAAGACGACGGCGTAATCATTTCATCCTCGCGATGGTAGGCGCTAGAAATTATCGCTGCCCGTCACACGCTGCTGTACGACGATAAAGAGTCGGACAAGGCCTAAGCTCAGCCAGCGACACGGGTTTGGAGCCGCACGTGGCGGCTGCTGAACTGACGACCTGAAAACGTGGTGGGTGGGACGACGGGTGACTCACTGTTTATCTCGTCATCGTGGACGTGCGACGTCCGAGGCCGGGGCCGCGGAACTTGTTTTGGGGCTTCTAAGCTTCTTGCTTAATGAGAGCCCCGGCCTGTTCCATCCTCGCCCTCTCTCCCCCCCCCCCCCTCCCCCGCCGCAGGCTGTGAGCCCATTGATTAAACAGAGACTCGGCGGCACCTTGGCCAGCTCTGCCTTCTCCTGCTCCGAAACAGCGCCGGGGGAAATGAACTGGACCCCGTGGGGAATGCCCCTTTCCCGCCCCCCCCCCCCCACGGAGCGACAGCAGGATAGCCTGTTGAGGAACTACAGGGAGCTTGCGGAGCGATGGCCTGAAACCGCGTTCCGGACACTCCAGCCATTGCGTCGGAACCAGTCCCCGCCGCGCTGTTGATCGCAAACGTGGACAATCGATGTCCGCTAGGCCAGCAAGTGATAGGCTGGAGTGAAAACACCGAGCGTTTCAATAATGAATCACGGCGGAGAAAGCAGGGAATCTGCCGACTTCAGACGGGGAGCCGTCGTGTTTTTCTTCCATGATAGCAGTCCAGAGAGCGATGAGTCACGGCTTGCTTCCAAGGCTTCTCCGAGGACCCTCGTAGCAATCGCGCATCATCAAAATGTGCCTTGCTGCGGGGACATTGATGCCATCTACTACCCATGCGGCATATCGTCAGGTGAGCGTTCTGAAGATAAGAGAATAGTCGCTTTAACCAAAAATGAGACCATTCTCTTATACAGGTCTGTCAACGGCGTAAATGAAAATAATGGGTGATCAAGACCAGATCGATCCAAGCCCCTATTTCGAAAAAAAATTGTGGCGGTTTGATGATTTGATGATTCGGCCAGTTTCCAAACCCGAAGGAAGGGAAGCACTCTATACAGATTACAACGTCTAGAGAACCTATCTTGCCGTTTACAACTCTACCTTGCCTACATATAAGCATCGCATGCTAAGAAGGAAAGGTTCCCAAATCAAGGTGAGCTTTTGCGATGCTAGTTTGAGAGGATGTAGGGCCCTGTGAACGAAGTCCAGAACCAACGTTAGTTTTTGCTGAGCGCTTTTTTAAAGACCTGAAAAGGAGGTCTGAAAGCGTGAGCGCAACTATCATCAACCCCTACGACATCTCAACGAGATGTGCCTCGGCGGCGCAGTTGATAGGAGCGCCGCCTCATAGGAGCACGCCGGCGGGGTTTTGATTTCGAGTCCGCGTACTGCCGATCTTTCTGCAGACATTAGTTTGTTGTTATTACGCTCTCTCATGATAGCAGGAGTGATTTTAGACCATCATTGCCTAAAACAAACCAAGGCTGTCTATGTGCGCCTTTATATGTGCTAGTTTTTCAACATTACCTACCTGCACCACCACCACATTAAATCATATCACCAATAATACCGAAACCGCACACAAATACGCGTACCTTACGGCTGAATATTATGAACCCGGGCCATAGCCGTGTATATAAATAAATAAATAAATAAATAAACATCGCTACATAAGTGTGCTAAAAATGTCGCTTTCACCTGAATGCGTTGTCGTTCGACTACTTTCCACCTTCACACCGGATTTTACTTCTCCGACAAGGAGAGAGATTGCGGTTGCGAATGCCATAAGTGGACTTTTTTCCATATCTCCACAGATGGACGCCATCTGTGGAGATATGGAAATCCTCCTGGACGCCATCTTTTGAGATATAAGCGCTTGTGTTTTACTTGCTACATAGATTTGTACCATAGCTGTAGACTACAAGGGAAAAGTAAGACCGGACTTTTTATTTCCAGAGAAATGGAAGGAAGGAAGGCATTGCTGAGAAACTAGCACATATGAACGCGCCCATAGACAGCCTTGGTTTGTTGTTAGCATCGATGGTCTAAAAGTGATTCCTGTGATCATGAGAAAGGGTAATAATAACAAACCAATATGTGCAAAAATATCCACAGCAGGCGGACTCGAAATGAAACCCCTCCGGTGCGCTCCTATGAGGCGGCACTCGTACCAACTGCGCCGCCGAAGCACATCTTCTTGGGTGTCGTAGGGGTTGATAACTGTTGCGCACACGTTTTCACACCTCTTTTTCAGTTCTTAAAAAAGTGTTCAGCAAAAACGAACTGTGGCCGCTCAGAGGGCCCTATATCTTGTCAAAATAGCATCGCAAAAGCTCACCATGACTTAGGAACCTTTCCTTGTAAGACTGCCCTCTCTAACATACCTATTGCTTATCTTAATGATCCCTCACATCAAGGCAAGGTCTGAATGAGTTCCGCTCTTCTGTATGCTTCAATTCTAGGAGCACCTGCGTACGAGCGAAATTTCCGGTTCAGTGCGGAATTGAAACTATACGACTACCCACTTTTTCAACGACAGGGTACTTGTGTTCTGCCATCGAATCCCCTCTGAACGATAGGGATGCGACAGAACACTGACTACCTGAGACGCTTGGAAATTTTAGATTTTTAAGCGATATATGTACAATGGGTAAGATTCGAAGCTCACAGAGACCAACAGAATAGCCTACTTCACTCTCCTTGTGATAACTGTAACACGATGTAAAAGAATAAAGGACGACGTTAGTCAACCGTCCTTGGGGTGCACCATTCGCTCCGTTTCTACAGGATGTAGCCAATTTGAATACGTTTTTTGCCAATACAGTGTCTTGTGGCCACCAATGTTCAAGACAGTGTTTCATCTTTCCCGGACAACTCTGGTAACATTTCCCCGACCCGGAGAGATGGACGGCTTGCTTGATCTGGGACGGAACTCCTAACCAAGAACCTGGAATCGGGTGTACGCGACAACCGACGCCTCCGACTGCGCCACCACGTGCCCTGTATTGGTACAGTGCGAAGATTATGGGGACCGCAAGCGGTGTTGGATGCTGGTGGTGATTCCTTACCGTTAGTTAAGGAAATCAATGTAAATGAGTACTACTGACGCTACATTTCCGTATAGGAGCAGAACTCCTAACGTCAGTCGTTCTCCCGTCGGTCATTCACAGCATATGAGTTAACTTTTAAGCGGGAGGAGCACAAAACAAAGGTTCGTCTGAAGAAGGTGGCGCAACGAACCTTTCTCCTACTTTTTCTTTAATCCTCTCCTCTCTTCTCTATTCCCATTTCTTCTCGCTAGTTATCTTACAACTGTTTCCTTCCTTTCTTTTCTTGCGTTTTCTATTTTAACAAAGATGGATGAGGTCGCTTCCAGCGAACTGCAGAGCGGAAAATTTTTGGAAGCGTCGAACAGCAGCCAACATATTCCGGCTCACTAGCACAGCAGAAAACGCCTCCGGACGCAATAACCGTAAACGCCAGAAGCCGAAAGAGAAAGATGTGGGAAGATGGTCTCATCAAGGTCACTGCGGATCCCGCCGTTCATCGATTCACTGTGAATCTCCGCCTACTGTGGCCGCTGACTTGCTACGCAACTCCCGTCACATTTGGCACTAGGTACATATACCTAGTATGTGTCATTCATTCGAACATGCCAGAAAATCCGTCAGTGCCTTACATAAAGTCACAGCCCCAACCAACAGGGCCCCAGCCAACCAACTGTTTTGGCCCGTCAGGCGACTTTTCCACACTTGATGTATCGTCGAGACCCCGTTCAGTTCAAACTTACGATTAGACATAGGTTTACAACGCCGCTCACGTCGCACGGCCAAAACTGCGATTTGCGACGCCAAAATAGCGTCGCAATCCGTCGCATGCTCATAACTCCTTCAGTTTTAGGTTGTTTTTTTGAAAAGAAGCTGGCACCATTCGAATCGTCTCTTCGAGGTCTACACAAGCTTGCTTACAGCTTTACCAGTACACCGTATTTTCGCTGTGGGTGGCCTAGAAAATGACTGCGGCAGGTTTTGCGAATTAAAGCGGCTTATTTCCCAGGACATGTGTGCTTTCGGAGTATCTCAAGCATGGCGTAAGTTGCCAGTGCTCCGTCATGCCTGGAATGCTCCGAGAGTGAGCCGTGCACAATGCATATAGGATCGAACCTGCCAATCGATTGAATTTTTCTTTCAAAATATTAAATCAAGAGAATTAATAGTCTTCCAATAAGAACACCTTAAGAACAACAATGGCGACCATTTCAAGGGGAAAGGCGACTGGTCTGGACGACTTGCCAGCTGGTTTGTGGATGTCGAAGTTCTGACACTCTGCTGAGTGGTTGGCCAAGTTTTTCAACCAGGTTGTAGCGGTGGAGAAGGTACCTGACGGTTGGCAGGAAAGTACGACGATCCCGATTTAGAAGAAGAAGGGGAGCCCTGCAGAATGCCCAAATTACCGCCCGATTCGCTTGCGTTCGCACAGGCAATACATGCCGCTAGTCTTCTGGTGGAGAAGCATCGCAAGAAACAAAAGCCGGTGCATCTTGTATTTCTTGTCTTGGAGAAGGCTTTTTCGGGCCCAGGCTGAGCGTCAAGAAGACCGAGTGAGTATCTAACGACTGACGTAAACGATTCCGGCTCCATTAGGATTAACGATGCTGAGCTTGCACGCACTTCAGGCTCAAATACGGATCAGTAGGATCAGCAAAAGCGCCAGATGGAAGTCTGATGGTTGAAGTGAACTCAGGCCTGAGTGCAGCTTGGTGCAAGTGGCGCTCGTTAACTACAGTGCTCTGCGACAAGAAGATGCCAGGGCGCTTGAAGTCAATGATCTATGAACCGTCGTCCGGCTGGTAGCGATCTACAATACCGGCCTTAACTTTTGGTCATTGGGCGGAAAAAGCGAAAAAAAACCGCCTTTTCCGCCGCTTTTCCGTAGCGCTCTTCAAATTGAATACATTTCAAAATCAAACACATATTCGGGATCAGCACCGAGCTATCTTCCAGATGAGCTTCAAAGCGTCCAGCGAGCGCTTCAAATTTAGTTCAGTGACCTAATTTCTACCTGCCGCGGCTGACCCCTTCCCTCGCGGGAGATAATTACATCAACCTGATCTATGCTCTCTCAACTTGCTGGAGGAGAAGGAGATTAGGCTTAATTTAAAGCCTTGCGTTTACGTTTCAAGAAGTTTTACGTTTCAGTAGTCATTAGAGCAAAACAAAAATAATCTGAGATAAGAAGACCAGGTGAGACTAGGTAGATATCGTCATGGGATTAGCCCGGTACTGCAGTGAATTTGTGAATGTTTATTGAGGCTTATTGCAAAATTTTCACTTCCTATTTACCCCAGGGTGTATCTCATTAAATCAGTTGGACCTCATTGATATATCAAAAATTATCATAGTTAAATTAATGTTTCATAAAAAATTAAAACATCACATCACAAAGAATAAAGTGTGTTAATGCATCCTTGTTTCGGATGCGCCACGCATTTCAGTTTTATGGAACGACGTGGAGACCACGGGAATGTGAGACATTAACAACTCAATGTTTCATCCTATCCACTGAGTCGAGACTGTTAGCAATTGACCGACCTCGAAGCTCAAATGGCCTCCACGACATCCGAAGAACTAGAACTCGTAACCCGTTTTGCAGAGGGATTCACCAACAACTACCTATATATTCTTTATAGTGCACCGACCATTTTCTTCTGGAAAGTCTCCAATTGATTTACGACCTCCCCAAAACCTCTATCGGCGTTTTACACGTTTACTCCACCAGCCAGTCCTAGCGAAAAACGAAATTCTCTATTTTTCCAAATGGATCTGAATTCAGCTTGTTGTAGCTAATACTGCGACATCAAACAGTACCTCATTTGGTTAATTTTGATCCCTCTGGTCTAATCCAGGTCTAATCCAAATATGCTGAATGATCACATTCCGCTAGTCGTTTCTCACTAAGCACGGCCTGTCGTGCAAATATTTTCTTACGTGAAGTTAACTGAGAAAAGCTTCTTTCAAGTCCGAAAGATTCGCTTTAAGAGGTCAAAAACGGGTCGCTTTATTTAACGCCTAATTCGCAGTTTTCTGTCTGCAAAAAGGATTTTCAGCATGTAAAATTACCTGTTAGATGAGTACCAGCGTAGTGAGGGAGCTCAAACTTTTTTACTGAATAGTATTGCTGGTATGTAGTTGAAAACTGGCAACAGATCAGGCTGGCTTTGTTCGTAACAATCATCATCTGGCCTTTATTGGAACCCAAATTTGCGAATTTTTCTAGTTTTCCTCGATCTGGCTGTTTGATTGGTCCTGAGTGAGAAAATGCTTAGGTTGGTGATTTTGTTCACATTATCAGCTTTCTGGCAACATAATATGGCTCAGATTCGAGATGGTCGAAATTTCACCTATCTGTGGAACCCAGTCGATTTGATACCACGACATGGACCTGAGCTCTGCGCTGGGCGCCGATGACCCTTACTCGGTTCGCACCTTGGTGCAATAGCCAGTGGCAGGCACTACTCCATTGGAGCAATAAAACCAACGCCGATCTTTTCGATAACAGTCCTACGCTCATGAATTTTTAATGCTTTTTGAGCTAACTCGATTTAGAAGTCAGGATAAAGGATAAAAAGATAAAGGATGGCGCTACTCAATCGTCATTGGGATGCGCCACGAATTCCACTTCTATGGGATGTCTCGGAGGCGATTCGAATGCAAGTTTGGCCTATACAATGACTTGCATCGGCCAGCCAATGACGATCTCAGCTTTTTATCCTTCACAAACGAGTCTGGTATCAAATCATCGATCCCGGATGGATAGAAGGCTTGGTTAGACTAAACGGAAAATCCTAACCAAGAACCTGGTATCTGGTGTACGCAACAGCCTGTACCTCCTCTCCTGATTCCTGACCTAACCTGATTTCCTTCCTGCGCCACCTTATCCTACCATATATAATATGTCACAAGCTGACTTCTACTCCCGCATGAAAATTCCATTCGTGTCTTAATTCATCACAATTACACTTCATCAATTGCGTCCCTAGCCCATTGCACCTAACTGTTACAAATTCCTCATTGGTATATTTTTTCCACAGATTTGGAGTGAGACGTGTTAAAGTCGCATACTGTTGGTCTAAAAATTCAGATTCATTGTTTTGACCAAGCAGGTAAGGGTCTCAGGCGCACGTCTGAACACCGAAGATAGATAGCACTGCGGGACTCTCCTCCCTTCAAATAGTGGCGAAGTATAGTACATTTTTGCAAAGTCAAACCTATAGAGATAGGGGCTCTGAAAATTAACTATGGTTTTGCATTATCGCACAAGGCAACAGCTACCAAACAACGAATATTCAGAAAATATACAAAAATATTGCTTTATGGTCACGGATCAGCTGTCCGATTCATTGTCCTTATAGCATTTTTGCCTATTTTCAGCGTAAACGATGTTCAGAATGTGCTGTGCGATGGTGTCACTCCATAGTTAATTTTCAACGGCTCTAACTCTGATAGGCTCCAAAAATGGAGCGTATTTTCTGGCTATGTGAAGGGTGGGCATTCCTGAAGTGTTATTCATTTTCGGCTTTAAAAAGGCGCCTGTGACCTTTTCCTGGTAAGGAGAACATGAGTTTTTCTATGACCACTGCTTTAAGTATAGAAAATAGTTTAACAACAGTCAGTGAGAAATAGAAGTTTGGACTGTACTATACATCTTTACTATATATAATCGGGAGAGGCATGAGTCATGTCTGAAGCTTCGCCGCGCTGTCCGAGGCCCGCGGCGACAGCGGTTCAGCCCTGCTCACGACATATTAGCTGTTGACGAAAGATGTTGATCGGTTCATCGCATCTAAGGTGCTTACCGAGTCATCATTATCATCTTTATCATTATCATTACTATCATTCTGAAGCCCACCGCGCTGTTAGAGGCTCGCCGCGCTGTCCGAGTCCCGCGGCGACAGTGGGTGAGACCTGCTGACGACAAATGAGATGTTGACGGAAGTTGTTGATCGGTTCATCGTATCTACGGTGTTTAAGGAGCCATCATTATCATCTTTATCATTATCATTACTGTCATTCTGCAGCCCTCTGCGCTGTAAAACGCTCGTCGCGCTGTCCGAAGCCTGCCGTGCTTCCCAGGCCGCGGCGAACGGGGTGTTTACTGTTTACGACGCATGAAATGCAGACATGTTGAAACTGCCAGAGCGGTGCAAATCAAACAACAGTTGATGAGGTTCCCAAACGCGTATCTGTTGGGCGTACATTTGCGCTTCGTACGGGTTTATCCACCATTACACTTCATTTCTCCTTCATTTTCGCCTGAGGAAGCATCCCCAGCTAGGTTTGGGCTACTACGCTCCCAGCGTGGCCCGCCATATCCGAAGCCGGCGAAGCCGGCAAGCCTGGCGTGGCCCGCACGTCCAGCATCCCCAGTTAGGTTTGGGCTACGTTCCCAGCGTGGCCCTCCATATCCGAAGCCGGCGAAGCCTGGCGTGGCCCGCACGCTCAGCGTACGGCGCCGGCGAAGCCGGCGACGGACGCTGGCTGAGGAAGCATCCCCAGCTAGGTTTGGGCTACGTTCCCAGCGTGGCCCGCCATATCCGAAGCCGGCGAAGCCGGCAAGCCTGGCGTGGCCCGCACGTCCAGCATCCCAAGCTAGGTTTGGGCTACGTTCCCAGCGTGGCCCGCCATATCCGAAGCCGGCGAAGCCTAGTGTGGCCCGCACGTCCAGCGTACGGCGCCGGCGAAGCCGGCGACGGAAGCTGGCTGAGGAAGCATCCCCAACTAGGTTTGGGCTACGTTCTCAGCGTGGCCCGCCATACCCGAAGCCGGCGAAGCCGTCAAGCCTGGCGTGGCCCGCAACGTCCAACGTACGGCGCCGGCGAAGCCGGCGACGGACGCTGGCTGAGGAAGCATCCCCAACTAGGTTTGGGCTACGTTCCCAGCGTGGCCCACCATACCCGAAGCCGGCAAGCCTGGCGTGGCCCGCACGTCCAGCGTACGGCGCCGGCGAAGCCGGCGACGGACGCTGGCTGAGGAAGCATCCCCAGCTAGGTTTGGCTACGTTCCCAGCGTGGCCCGCCATATCCGAAACCGGCAAGCCTGGCGTGGCCCGCACGTCCAGCGTACGGCGCCGGCGAAGCCGGCGACGGACGCTGGTGAAAAATAGTATACGAAAGGATGGAGGAGATCGAAGTCGTAAGTTTTGAAGGCGTAATGAAACGAAATTAAATTCGAGTAGTTTCTTTGGAATGCGCTTTCTTCGGCTAATGCGAGATAATAACTAAGAATAGAAAGCTAAGCATGACAAATGAAGGGAAGACGCCGTCGTTAATCAGACACGCCACGCATTCTACATCGCTGCCATTTGGATTGATCAATATCGCGCCGCGGCTCCTGAAGTGTGAAGAGTCTGTTTAGGCGATGTACGGTGCCCTCAGAAGGCGCGAGGGGTCACAGGGGCAGGCGAGCGGACTGACTCCCCACAACTAATCGGCGCAGATCCGTGCGCTAGAACGTCTAAACAGCGAGAGCAGCGGTTTATATAAACGAAAAATCAAAAGGAAACAATCATTTGGCTCAGATTTCATTGGCGGATGTTCTAATAAGTTATTTTTCCAATTTGGAAGAATTTTTTTAGGTGAGGCTAAGTTCGTATTGACAGCGAGTTTGAGGCCTAATTGAGCAGCAGAAATCTCTTCTGAGGTAGCCGAAATCTCAAATGTTGGAGGCTGCGGGGGTTTTCATGGGCTTCCAATTCTCTAACCCTCATTTTGCAAAGAAATCATTCTATGATCAGTTCAGTCGCAGGAAAATGCGCGAATGACTGCCAAAAAGTGTCATGTGGGCTACTTTGGCAGCGTGCAGCTTTTGAAGTTTTCAATTCTATGGTTTTTCCTTCCGCAGTTTCGTTCCAGCCAGAACAGTTTAGCGAATACACAAGTATAAGCATCCACAAGCTTTGTATTACAAAGTTAGAGTTCTTCAAAATCATGACATTCCCTGAAATTGAAAACACTGAAATTAGCTAGCCTTTAAGAAATTACATCACTGTAATCGTCAGGAACTGGATAGTACAAAAATTTATGTGGCATCAAGTGTAACCTATCCAGTAACCTGGAATTCAGTAGAATCTTCTTGTTTCCAGACCACTTAGGCGTAAATATCCTTTGGGGGTAATTATCTCACGCGAGGGAGGGAGCCCGCCGCATCTAGTAGAATGTAGGTCACCGAACTGAATTTTTCCATATTCGCAGGGCGGTTAGCAGCTCATCGGGAAGAGGGCTCGGTGCTGATCACGAATATGTGTTTCAATTTACAATTTTCTCAATTTGAAGAGCGCTACAGAAAAGCGGCGGAAAAGGCAGTTTTTTTCGTTTTTTCCGCCCAAAGACCAAAAGTTAAGGCCGGTATTGTAGTGTTGTGCTGAGCGCAGGAAGGAAGCGGAAAGTCGCCACAGCTTAATGGCGACGAAGACGCTGCGCTGACGGCAGGACCCACGCGCGTGGACCGCATCCGAAACGAAGCTACATATTCGGCAGAAGTCCGATATCGCGCCGATAGCTGACAAGCGCGAAGCTCGTTGCGATGGTGCGGCCACGTTCTGTGTGGGAAGGAAGACAGCGATCCGCAAGATAGCCTCAACTTCGAAGTGTCTGGAAAACGGCCCACAAGATGCCCGAAGCAACGCCGGGCTGATACGTTACATACGGACTTGAAAGTAGCTGGTGTCCACCCTGATCTAGCACGGGATCGGGAAAGATGGCGAAATGACGCTAGATGAGCCGACCAGACTTGAAGCGAAACAAACGCTGAAGAAGAAAAAGATGATGATGATGATGACTCCAAGATGGGAATAACGTACCCCTTGTATGCCTTGGTCACAATTTGTGCACTGCTGCACATAGTGCATCTGCGGAGGCTGAAAAGAACACCAGATGCTTGTCGTACAATCAGACTAATGCGTGGTTCAAAGTCTAAATCAACCTTAGTGAGAGTTCCAAGATCCCGCGTTTCCTTTGTGCTCTTCGTAACCATGTCATTAAAGATACGAACACTATACTAGGTGTTCCCCATATGAAGAACATGTTTTAGTCAAATTTACAGGGACATCCCATGCTAAAAAACATTCATTCTAGTGGTACCTAGAAAGAGAAAGAGCTTGGCGAACAATTGCGTGACTGAGTCATCGCAAACAACATATATTTTTATATCGTCAGCACAGAGTTGTATCTTAATAAGTGGGTGGGTGCCTAAATAGGAGGACAAGTCACAAGTGTAGACAAGAACAGGAGGGGTGAAAGCACACCCCTTTGCGGGGCTCCGCTCGGACAAGTGTGGAGCCCTACGAAGAACGCCCTGAACGACAACGGGTGGCACGGGAAGGGCTGCGAAGATTGTCTTCGCACCTTCCAGGGAGGCAGACGACATGGCGACTTCTAACCTCCGAGCAAGCTTATTCGATCCAGCGCTTCTTCTCGCACTCAACGGTGTAGCGGAGAGCTGGACGGGCACAAAACCAACACAAATGAACGGTAGGAGCAACATACATACGCTACAGAGGTGAATTCTGAAGTGCAACCGACACGACAGACAATCAAACACGAAACCAGGTCCTGTCGTCCAGAAATGAAGAATCTATCGCCTTCCAAATCCAGAAAAGCACGTGTTAACTGCAACACTCCAGTAACTCGGCACTTTATTGCGGAGAAAGAGCGATTTCTCAGTGAGGGACGCTTTGCATCCATGGCGATCTACCGCAGTTCATGCTGATGCATTCGTCTCACAGCAATCTAAATGAAGTGGCTATTAGACAGAATCGAATCAGCCACCTCGTCAACATCACCGTATTCGAGTGCCAACAACGAGCCGGATGACAATGGCGGACGAGGGGAATGAGAGGAAGCTACGCAGACGCACACAAGGCGAGTGAAGGGAATCTCCTAACATCTTTCAGGACGGGGTGCTGCCTTACTGCATACCTCAGAATGGTCGTCGTCGCCAAAGTAACTGCTTGTCGCACCCTGCGGGAGCTCCAGTTCTAGTTTGTTTCATCTACTCGATAGTTTTCCGTCCGTTATTGAAGGGTTTCTATGAATTTATCTTAGACAAATTTTTCAACAGCAATCAGTCGTCGATGAACGCCCCATGCACTTCTTCAGAATAATCTTCTTTCCTTCTCTACAACCTTAGCAGCTGCTATGCCCCTTTCCACTTCTCAGCTGGTCCTTCACCTTTATAACATCTCTACGTCCATCAGCCAATGAGCAACCTAAGGGCAATAGAATTGTCCCACTGAATAACCTGTTCATTGATATTTGACCATTATAAACCACAAGGATTCGCAGCAATCTTAGCGTTAGAAGAGCTCATCATGACCCTGGACACCCCTCCTGCTTGCGTTAGTCTAATTATATTCCCCAAAACAAGGTCACAAAGTTCTCTCTAGAGGTGATTTTAATCAGTATGCAATCATCTCCCACGGATCTCCCTCGATAGAGAGCCTTCGGGCTCTCTTGTTAAGAGGGATCTCGGGCCGCTTGTCGCAGGGCCACGTGGCGCGTCCCGGGTGGTGGGTAGGGAAACTTAACGAGAACCAAATGCGACCGTGTACTGCCCAGAGACGCAGGTGGGATGCAGGGAATGGACTCCTTGCTCCTGCTGTCTCGGGTCGACGCATTCCTTGTACGTGGGAGCGGCATGTTCATGCACAGTGTGCGTGGATGTGTCCGTGACTGTGCGGATTGTAACTGTGTCGGTTCGGCCAAAAGCTTTCACTCGGTAGACTGGGAGTACATGTAAGGCGATTCGAGGCCGCCTTAAGTCTCGCCCCGTCCCTTCGGGCAATCTGGCTGGCAGCCCGGAGTTCTTCGCCCGCACGACAGAGCCCGACGGCACGACCCGTGTGTACTTCAGTCAAAAACAGCAGCACTAAAGGGCCTCATTCCCCTGACCCCGAAAGAGCCCCCATTTCTGCAGCGATGGGAAGGACGAGTACGGAGAGGCTGCTAAAATCTCAGGACCTAACCAGGCTGCACAAATTGAGAAGGACTAGGATGACGATCTGTACTTACAACGCCCGCACGCTCGCATCGGAAGCATCCGTCGAGGACCTGATGATGCAAGCCAGAAAGATCAAGTACGACGTCATCGGACTGACCGAGACGAGAAGACACCACCCCCTACACGCCGCCTACGACTCCGGAGAAGCACTGTTCCTCGGAACAAGCAACAGCAGGGGAGTAGGCGGCTTGGTGTCCTCGTCAACACGCACTTGGACATGAACATCGATTCTACGAATCGGACGTCTGCGACTGAAGCGATGTGGCTCCGTGCCAGCTTTGACTGTATTCGTCGCGTATGCCCCAACATCCGATACGACGACGAAGAGGTTGAAGCCTTCTACGTGAAGCTGGAGAAGTTCTATAAGGAAGATCACACCTTCTACAAGGTGATCGTCGGCGACTTCAGCGCCAAGATCGGGCCACGAAGGTCGCCGGAAGAACTTCACATCGGAACCCACGGTTTGGAGTGGAACGAGCAAGGTGAAAGGCTGTCTAAGTTTATCATGTCGACCAAGACCATCCATGGAAACTCACAGTTCCAAAAGCCTCCCTCCCTACGATGGACCTGGGAATCCGCCGGTGGCGAGTTCCACAACGAGATCGACCACATCATCAACCGCAAGTATTGCCTGACCGACGTTTAAGTTGTCCCCAAGTTCTACACGGGATCGGACCACCGCCTCCTTCGCGCAAGGTTCCGCTTTTCGCGTCAAGGAGAGAAGGCCGTGAAGTTCAAGAAGAGGAGTCCCGGAACGACCATCAACTCCTCTCTTGCTGACAACGTCGATGAGGAGTACGACCACTTCGTGCACCAACTCCGCGATAGTGCTAAGGGAGCCACCAAGAGACGCCTGTCTCCGGAAACTCTCGAGCTGATACGCCAGCGTGGAGCAGCACGAGCGTCAGGCAACTACCAGCTGACGTCCGAGCTTGCGAAGCTATGCAGAGAGGCGATAAATGAAGATCTTAAGGAGAGAATGATGGATGTGTTGGCTGAAGCCGCAGAGGCAGGGTTGAGCATCCGCAATGCCCACCGGAACTTCGCCAACTTCAAGACCAAGATGACCGCTCTCCGACGTCCCGACGGAACCGTCACCTCTTCCAGAAGGACCATGGAGAAGGTCATCCACGACTTCTACTCCGATCTCTTCGATAGCCACGTCCACCTGCCCCCACGCCATCTTCCGCAGGATGGATACGTCCCCTCTGTTCTTCCTTCCGAGATCCGACACGTCATCTCGTCGGTGAAGAAATGTACAGCACCCGGTCCCGAGAGGATCAGATCCGAACACCTGAAGAACCTCCCGCCTGCGCTCATCAACACCCTGGCGCGGCTCTTCACACGCTACCTGTCGAGTGCAAAGTTCCATCTCAGTGGAAGACCAGCAGGACCGTCTTGCTGTACAAGAGGGGAGACGTGCACTACATTGGCAACTATCGCCCGATCTGCCTGCTGTCCGTAGTCTACAAGCTGTTCACTCGAGTCATCCTGAATAGGGTCAGCAGAACGCTGGACGAAGGACAGCAATGCGAGCAAGCAGAATTTCGGAGAGGATTCAGCACGATCGACCACATACACACCATTACTAAGCCCATCGAGGTGTCGCGAGAGTACAAGCTGCCGCTGTGCCTTACGTTCATCGACCTGAAGAAGGCATTCGACTCCGTCGAGACTGAAGCGGTCATAGACGCCCTGCTCACTCAGGGTGTTCCTACTCAGTACATCAGAGTCCTTCGAGAGCTGTACTGTGGATTCACGACCAAGATCTCTCCGTTCTACAACGATGTCGTCATCGACGTAAAGAGAGGGGTTCGGCAGGGGGATACCATATCCCCGAAGCTCTTCAGCGCCACCCTCGAAAACGTCATGCGCGAACTAGAATGGGAAGACATGGGAGTGGAGACACGGCGCTCGGCAACTACATCATCTTCGCTTCGCTGATGACATCGTGCTCATAACACCGAGTATCAGCCAGGCGGAGCGAATGCTGGCCGACTTCGATCGTGTATGTGGTAACGTTGGACTGCAGCTGAATCTTACGAAGACGATGTTCATGAGGAACGGACAAGTTTCTGATGCCCCATTCTTGCTCAACGGAACGAACATCTCCGAGTGCTCCAGCTATGTGTATCTGGGTCGCGAAGTCAATATGGCCAACGACCTAGCGCCAGAGCTGAGCAGGAGGAAACGAGCGGCTTGGGGAGCTTTCAAGAGCGTCCGAAGAACGTCCGACTCCGTGCCCACCTATTCGACTCTACCGTTCTTCCTGCCCTAACATACGCCTCAGAGACCTGGGCTATACGAAAGCAGGATGAACACGCGATCAGCGTCGTGCAGCGTGGAATCGAGAGGACGATGCTCGGAGTGACAAGACTCACGCAAGCGAGAGAAGGCCACCGGAGTTCCGAGCTTCGCCGACGTTCGAAGATCAGAGACGCTGTCGCGTGGGCCAAGTTGTCGAAAATTAGGTGGGCCGGCCACGTAATGCGCTTCGCAGACACCCGCTGGACGAGAGCCGTTACCGACTAGATTCCGCGGGATGTCAAGAGAACGCCAGGATGCCCACCATCGCGATGATCGGACTTCTTCGTGAAAGTCCTGAACGACCGCTATGACGCTCTTCGTGTCCCTCGAGCGAGGAGGATCCATTGAAGCACTCTGGCACGCGACAGGGACGAATGGAGACGCTGCTGGCGCCCGCGTTCGAGCAAGTCGATGATCAACGGGACGACATGTGATACAGGTGATGCAGTCATCTCAATGTGGGGAATTATCCAGACTACCTCAGGATACGCGCAAACTCCACACCGACATAAGCTTAAACAGTTATTTTTCCTTTGAAAATTAAAAGTCTCATAACACTTCAGTGTGTTCACTTTTTTGGGACTGACGATTTAGAAATTCTCAAAGAGTCGCAGTAAAGTAAACCCAAGATTTGTTTTAAACTGCTTGAGAATTCTGGTTAAATGTGAAAAACGCCTGCTTCGACATGAAAGATGGCCAGTTCAACCTCGAAAGTGTACACTTTGACGCCGAAATGGTAGACTTCGATTTCCAGTCTATCGTTCTCCTAGATTTGCCCGAGGTCCCAGTGGCTGCCTTGTCATATGAGAAGGTTCCCGATCAAGTTCAGGAGAGGGATGTTGCGACATGAGGACAGCACAGCGCCATGTTCGGGACCTCCTTTCAAGTTTAGCCGCCCCCTGTTTCATCCTAACAATTGTTCTGAGCAACGTTTTATACTTTATGGTGGTTTTCTTTTAGAAATTTCTTTTAGTAGATTGAGATTGAGAAGAACAAAGAGAACATTGTATAGATGGATTTTCAATCGACCTATCGAGCACAAATATTACGTTCTCCAGAACGTTCTAAGCGTTTGTGTTACTAATTTTCATTAGTCTATTCTTCTTCTTCTTCTTCTTCTTCTTCTTCTTCTTCTTCAGCGTTTGTCCCGCTTCGTGGCGGGGTCCGCTATTCTGGTGTCATGACGCCACCTTTCCCGATCCAGCGCTAGATCGGGGTGGACACCAGCTACTTTCAAGTCCGTATGTAACGTATCAGCCCAGCGCTGCTTCGGGCGCCCTCTAGGCCGCTTTCCTATTATCTCGAAGTTAAGGCCTATCTTGCGCACGCTGTCTTCTTCTCCACGCAGAACGTGGCCGTACCATCGTAAGCGAGCTTCGCGCATCTTGTCAGTTATCGGCGCGACACCGAACTTCTGCCGAATAGCATCGTTTCGGATGCGGTCCATACGCGTGACTCCTGCCGTCCAGCGCAGCATCTTCGTCTCCATGACGCTGAGGCGCGTTTCAACTTCCTTGGTCGCTGGCCAACACTCAGCGCCGTACATTGCTACCGGCCGGACGACTGCTCTGTATATCTTCGACTTCAAGCGCTCTGGTATCTTCTTGTCGCAGAGCACGCCAGTCAACGAGCGCCCCTTGGACCAAGCTGCACTCACGCGTGAATTCACTTCGACCATCAGTTTGCCGTCAGACGCGACTGCTGATCCCAGGTACTTAAAGACCGCAGTGCGTGGAAGCTCGATGCCGTTAACCTTGATGGAGCTGGACTCGGTAACGTCCGTCGTTAAATACTCGGTCTTCTTCACGTTCAATCTGAGTCCAAACCGCTCCAAGCGATCACACCAAGCTTGCAACTCTCGCTCGAGTTCTCCTTTATCTTCGCTAGCGAGCATCACATCATCGGCATAAAGCAACGTCCAAGGGACGGGCTTCTGAAGATCTCGTGTGACGGCATCCATGACGACAACAAAGAGGAGTGGGGAAAGCGCAGAACCCTGGTGTACTCCGACAGAGATGGGAAACTCCATCGAGGTCCCAGCTGCAGCTTGAACTCGACTCTTTGGATAAGAGTAGAGAATTCGCACCTACTTTTATATTTCTGCTCGACGGAGCGATCAGTGTGGGGTCCTGATAGTGTTGGAGAAAGCACTGTGCGCCATGGTTCAGTAAATTTCGGACCGGAGATTTCAGCCTCGAAGACGGTCCCCGTAGAGGTCGACCTGGAGCAATCCTGGACGACGAGTTGAAGGAATTGGTGGATGATGAACCATCCCGAACAGTTCGCGGAAGAGCTGGACGTCCGTGAAACTGCTGTTGCGGATGCTTCGAAACGCCTTGGGAAGGTGAAGAAGCTCGAAAATTGGGTGCCCCACGGGTTGAGTGAGCGGCAAAAATTGTCACGCTTTGAAATTTGTTCCGCTCTACTTTTTACTTTTTCTACTTTAGTTTTTCTACGCAACGAAAATGACCCATTTCGGAATCATCACTTGTAATGGAAAGTGGATTCTGTGTGGTAACAGGAAACGTTCCGGACAGTGGTTGGAAGCCGACGAACCCCTAGGCAATTTCCAACGACGAACCAAATAAGAAGGTAATGACCACAATTACAGCAGATTCCTACTATAGGGAATTCGACGAAATGCACCGAAAATTGCGTCGACTTCAGCCAGCATTGGTCAGCAGAAGAGGCCCGATTCTTCTGCACGATAACGACGGCTCACACGCCTCACAAATCACTATTCGAAAATTGAGCGAATTAAGGGTTGAATTTCTGCCTCACCCGCCCTATTCTCCAGACCTCTCACCTACCGACTACCACCTTTTCAAAAACTTTCGGAACTTTCTCGCTTGTAAAACCTTCACAAATCGGCCCAAGCCAAAACAGTTTTCGGGGATTTTGTCGGATCCTGGTCACCTCATTTTTTCGCTGATAGAATAAGTCGACTGGTCGCTCGTTGGCAAAAGTGTGCTGTTCGAACGGCGCTTATTTGGACTAAATCCGATAAGATTTGAGAGAGTTATAAGGTATTTCAAAGTGAAGCACTCAAAACGCTGACAACCTTCCAGACAACCTAATACCAAAAATATCGGCACTATTGTACTTTACGGACTCCAGAGGACGAGGAGGGGTCGAAAAAAAATTTTCGCCCAAACTTCCCCTAGGGGGGTTATTTGGGGTGCTGGTCACGAATCTGACATCCGTTTTTCGTTTTACGCTGGAGTACGGTAGATTACGGTTGGTGCGGGTGACTAAGGCTGCCAAGGTCATGATCATCGATTGCGAGCAATCCCATCATTCTAAGCCATTCCTGGAAATCAGCTGCGTCCATGTTTAGCTTGTCAAAGACGTCCTTCAGCTTGAAGTCGCGCAGTTCTTCCTGGTGGCGGTTGTGGAACAGTGCCTGGAGTGCCATGCTTAGATTCCTATCTCTCGATTAAGCCTTTGCCTATCGAAGAGTTTCCCGCAAAAATGTTTCCCGCAGATTTGCGAATTTTCAGGCGATCGCTGCGGGACCGCCTGCATGCTGGCTCACCCGTAGCACCACAGTTAACCCCTACAGCCGAAGTTTGAACGAAATCGGTGACCTGACCTTGGCAGCCTTAGTCACCCTCACCTACCGTAACCTACCGTACTCAGCGTAAAACGAAAAACGGGTGCCAGATTCGTGATTAGTACCCCAAATAACCCCCCTAGGCGAAGTTTGGGCGAAGTCGGTGGTCATGACCTTGGCAGCCTTAGTCACCCGCACCTACCGTAACCTACCGCACTCCAGCGTAAAATGAAAAACGGATGTCAGATTCGTGATCAGCACCCCAAATAACCCCCCTAGGCGAAGTTTGGGCGAATTTTTTTTCGACCACTCCTCGTCCTCTGGAGTCCGTAAAGTGCAATAGTGCCAAAATATCCATTACAAATTCAGTTAAGTTCCTGAAAATTTTTGTCAAGTCCTTAAGCCAGATTTCAACGAAAAATGCTGTTAATTCGTTAATTAAATGTACCCTCCTGGGTTAGGGCACAGTAAAGCCATGAGATTAATACGGATGTTTGATCGTCACCGTCCACTTCTGAAAGACGTAGGGCTGTCATTTGTTTCTTAGGAACAGCGTTTCGGCAGACGCAGACGTTCACCTGCCCTTTGCAGTTTTAGCAAACATCTAGGCTTTTCTCCAGGATTTTCTCCTACTGTCTCTAAAAAGAACGTTTGATGAGAAGAATCCTTGAGACCTCTCTTACAAGGGAAGCCCATGAACTTCCCCAAAGATTCTCAATGAGACCTATATGGTCTTGTAGGATATCGGACGAGTAACACAGAACTGTGCTTCGTTTTTGCTACGGTCCACTGAGTGGTCCGAAAATGGCAAAAAATGGTACTGCTTCAGGGCGGGCTGATAAGGCAAAAATGACACCTGGAATGGCCCTGTCGTGCTCAGAATTTGACCTACAAAAGGTTTGAAGCTTAAATTAAAGTTTGATTATAGTGATACGATAATTTTCTACGTTTCCTAGACGGAGCTGCAGGTTACATTCAAGAGATTCATTCGCATCGGTGCTAGCAGCGACTGGATGGTCGAGTGGATTGCGAGGCCGGCTTACGGTAGGGGGTAGAGGGTTCGATTCCGGTGCTGTCCATGCGACTTGCTCTGTGGACTGCTCCCTTTTTGCAAATAAAGGGTAAATTTTGGCTTTGGTAGGGTACCTTCCCCGCTTCATAGCCCTACTTTCAACCTGTTGTCAGATGTGGAAGGAGCTAGTTTTGTCGTGTGGAGTGATGTCGCGCATCAATTAAACCACGCTTGCCTCACTGAGGAAGCTCTCGTTTGATGCTGTCCTCCTATCTTTCGAATGTTTCCTTTAGTTTCGGAATTGTTTCTCGTTGTCACCTCATTTGCGAACGCGATCGACGAGTACTGATTTGACCTATCATCAAGACACGCTCATCGTTCTTCGGACTTCTTTACGGACTGCTTTTTATTCCTTTCGAAACTTTTACTATTTCACTTAACTGTTTCACTCAAGTGCAGCGTATTTCATCCACCTCCTGTGATTGGACGCCTTGCCGTGTATTTCTTCCTCACCACTCTCGTATGCACTTACGGAAGACAGGTCGGAGGCATTGCAGATAGCAGCACTTGCATTCAGTCCCTCGACTCTAGAGGTCGAATAAAATTCGTTCGAAATTTATCTCTAGGGTTATTTGGGGTGCAGATCACCAATATGGCAACCAATTCCAATGAAAGGATAGATTGCAGAAGGTTACGATGGGTATGTGTAAGTAAAGGGTGTGCGCAAAATAATCTGCACTGCTGCCCTTCACGAAACCGGAGGTCGAGGAAAGGACGAAGGAAGACATTTCGCCCAAATATAGCCCACGGAGGTCACTTGGGGAGCTGATATGATACCTGATTTTAAAATTTCGGTTTATTACCGCAGGTTACGGTAGATATGGGTGAGTAAAGCTCCACGTTAGTGGGATCGCTTCCTTCTCCAATGTGGTCAGACTTATTTTCCAACCTTCGACTTCAATCTTTGATGGAAAGTAGTGCAAGCAAAGTGATAATTTAGAAAAAGAGTGACAGATAGATTCGAGGTCGCTTATTCCCCGTCAGCGAAGTCTGGGCCAAATCGGTAGTCATGACTTCGTCACCTTTATTCACCACTAGCCAATAATACGGTAACCTACTGTGGCCAAAATGTACTCTTCATTTGTAAAAGTGGGAGCACTCTCAGAGAAAATCGCATGGACAGCCTCGGAGCCGAACCGTCGACTCCCCTCCGCCTCGCTACCCACTCAGCCATTCAGTCGCTTACAACACCGTTGCAAATGAATTACTTGAAGGTACACTGCAGCTTCGTCTAGGACGTAGAAAATGACCGTACTACTATAATCAAACTTTAGTTTGAGCTCCAAACCTTTTTTAAGTTAAGTTCAGAGCACGACTGGGCCATTCCAGGTGTCACTTTTGCCTTTTCAGCCCGCCTGAAGCGATACCGTTTTTTGCCATTTTTGGACCGCCCATGGCCCGTAGCAAAAACGAAACACAGTTCTGTGATCCTCGTTCGATGCCTTACAAGACCACATAGGTCTCTCTGAATCTTTGGGGGAAGTTCATGGGCTTCCCCTGTTAGGTGACGAAAATAACCAGAACGCCTTGTCTGCGGCCACAAACCACCAACAAGGATAACAACTCCCAAGTGGTGTTCAGAACAGATGGACTATTACCATCGCCTCCAAAGGCATCAAGAGCAGTTCTGTCTTGCGTTTTGCACTACCCTTCGTGACATTCCAAATTCACCACAACTGTCTCATCCTGGTCGAAGAGAGCAACCGCTTCTTGCAGCATTCACAGTGAGTTCGATATAGGATCCCTTGTGCAGTGAATCTCAAACATTCAAGTATTTCAAGCATGAGATATTCTTGAGGATACGAAGCAAACGATGCCTGCCAAAGGATAACACTTTCAAAAGAGGTAATGAAATGCGAAAGGTTGGTTGAGGTAGAAAGGAACCTGTGGATAAATCCTGAGAACATTGAGAGTGACTTCCTGAGAGCAGATGAAGCAGATGAACAACCTATGGCAAAGAGAAGAGGCTAAAACAAGCTGCAATAAACTAGGAAACGAAGGAAACGGTACATACGACGAACACCAACAAACAAAGCAAAAAGAACGTCTACGTGAGAATCTGACTACGATCTCCACGCCCTATTCTTCTTAAGCAGTACTATACAAAGCACCGTTAATAAAAACTGCACTGCTGAGACGACGAAGGCGGATATCCGCAGGCTCCAGTCACACAGTCCTTGGCGGCTGAGTGGTTGGAAGGTCTACGTCACCACCTCCTCTTGTACAACTAAACAGAATTTGTATATTAATATGAAAGAATACCACCTTATATGGGCATTATTTCTTCGAACCGCTTTTATCTCTTCCGTACATACAAAAGTACATCTACACATATTCAAGTGCAAAGGGTAGCGTGGTCGGAGGTTATGTCGACGTCGCATTCATCCCGAATCGAGGTTCTTGCTTAGAGCTTAGCTGCCATCCAAGCCTTCCATTCCTACGGGGTTGTTGAATTGGTACTTGTCTGGGAGGCATAAAAACGGGGATTGTCCATCGACTAGCTATCGCAGGCCAAATATGTCTTCGAACCGACTCCGAGATATTCCTCATAGGTAGAACTCTGGCGCATCCCAAATAAGGACAGATTAACGCTCTGGTCCATCTTTTAACACTCACATCCTTCTAGACACTTTCTCTTCACGAAGTAGGGAAAAGGACCTTCGAAAAAAAAAACATCACTGAAAATTTCTTGGTTGGGAAACAGACATCTGAAAAAACTCCGCTGAAAATTATTTCTACCGATCTTTGGTTATGGGTAGTCGAAAGATGGAGAACAGCAGTCCGCTAAGAAAATTTAACGGAAGTAACAATACAACTGTTCCCTGAAGGAATTTGGCAGCATTATTAAAGAACTTCGTAAAAGTTGCACAGATGTGAAATTTCAGAGATTCAGCGTGTAATAATGCACGATTAATCTCGAAGTGAAGAACATGCCATAACACAGCTATCATCAACACCTGCCATTACGAGAACTGGCTTAACACATAGCCATCACTGCTCTCTCACAACAACAAGACTCTGTTTATTTGTGTCTTGTTTGCTTTTCACGTTTTCTCAAGCCTAGAGAGGCTGTTTGGAAGTCGTTAGATGTTTAGTTACGACCAAAGCTCTTGCACCAGACGAGACTTATACCCGCACCCTGAGCTTTCCGGGCGGGGTGCTACGCCCACGCATTAGGCTTAGAAAAACGTGTGAAACGGTAATACATTTTCTTTAAGCCGCAAGTAACTGGTAACGAGGTTGTAAGCTCTCATAAGGGCATTTTGCTGCAATCAAAACTCTAGCGCCAGACGAGACTCAAACACGCCCCTCCTGCAGGCCGGGCAGGAATGCTCTACGCGAACGCTACAGAAAAACCAGCTATCAAATGACTTATTCGCCGTGAAGGCAGCGACAAAGTAGGCACAAACTGCTAACGATAAGACAGACAAGATCAAGAAGACCAAAAACAAACGACGAACACAATAGTGAACGAATAAACTTTGAGCTTAATCGATATGCAGGGGGCTAAAACCTGACAAGTTTAGAAACAAACTCCCCGCCATACCGTTATTCCATCATAGGTCGCTCCTTGAAAGCCAGAAGCCTTTGGTAAACAGTCATAATCTCAGAAAGGCCTCGATTTTGCACATAAACGCGGAGTAATATTGAAAGTATTCGCGCTGGGCGTTTGCCAGCTAGAGTAATTAGATTCTTCGGGCACCCGCGATCGCCCGTTTACGATGTTATGGCCAGGTACAATCCTTCTGAGGAGTCTGAGGAAGGTTCCGCAAACCCGGCGAGGAAAACCATTGGCGGGAACGCGTGTCAAGAACTGCGACAGTCATGGAAAAGGCCCAGACGCTGATTCTGGAGGACCCGGGCCAATCATTGAGGAAACTGGCGTCAGTGTTGGGTCCGCAGATGGTGCCAGTAACCTCAGGGAGCCCATATGTCTTCAAGCAGGACGGCGCACCAGTTCCTACGAGCCATATAGTCCAAAACTGGCTGTCCGATAGCTTGGACATGTTTTGGTCTAGGGAGTTCTGACCTCGAACAGCCCGGATTTGTATCCCCTGGACAATTATGCTTGGTGCTTAGTCGAAAGGGTTGAAAACAAGACAAGGCACCCTATCGCATCGCTATTGAAGCAGCATTCACAAATAACGACAGCGCTCTTTTGAAGCGAGCGTGCGAGCGCATCAGGTCAAGGATGGAGGCGGTTATTGCGACTGAGAGGCTATACTGAGTAAAAGTGTAACAGAAATTTCTTCTACACACAAATAGAGTGATATCTCAAAAGTATACTGAGTATACTCTTGAGATATCCCTCTATTTGTGTGTGGAAGAAATTTCTATTTCGTTCGAATTTTGCGTCAATAAATTTGTTTGAAAAGAGAAAGTTTAGTCTGTCCGGATTTAAAACGCCGTACCCTGTACACGTCCTCCTATCTTTCCAGAGAATGTGCTAGCAATTCACCGGCTGTGGAGTGATGGAAGACTTGGTAGATCTGGGCGGAACTCGAGCGGCGAACCTCAATTCGACGTGCACACGACAGCCGTACCTCCTCCGACTGTGTCCCCATGAACTGATGTGACATACGAAGAAAAAACTCACTAGGTTTGGGGCGATGAGTCACTTTCGTGCAAGCAGTGAAGAGGTGATCCGTCGCGCCGCAACCATAGCACACCTGGAAACGGAGCCTCACGACTTGGAGAAAATATCAGAATTAGAATCTAGAAATGAGCGCAACTAGTCACACTCTTTGCCAAACTTTGCATCGGCAGCTGCATACTACTAGCTTCACAGCATTCACTGTTTTCTCGTCCAAGCAGACATTTTTTGGATCAAACTGGACGCCTTTCAATTTATACTGGATAATTCTCAAGCCGAAGTAGTCGTTTTATATAAAAAAGCATATTTTAATAAAGCCAACATAATTTGTTAAAGAATTAAAAACTCACCTATGGAAGCTGTCCCATAAATGATTATACTGCTTGTGTACGCAAAAAATCTTACCCTTTTAGTTACAGAGAAGGTTTTTAGGAATATTCCAAAGCACAAAAAAGTGAGAAATTCCTGTCGTATCAGGCCAAGTGTATGCGCCTACGCCCGTCTAGTACACCATTACCTCAGCTTAATTAATAGCACCAAGAAGATCGATTGAAGAATACAGCACGGGAATATATTCTAAGCAACGCCAAACGTCCTCGAAGGACAAAGTGGACCCCTTTATGTTCGCTGCACGGCTGACCCAAGGAGCGTTTCAGATGGGAACGAGTCAAGCATCCCGTCAAGGATCTCCTCTTGTAGCACATTCCCGCCTCCCTTTAAACTTATTTCCTATGATCGAAAGTGTTGTGGTAGAAGACATCGTACTGTGCACAGGCTTCTCAAATACGACGTATCTCGTCGCGCTACAAACAATTTCGCATTTCTCGAACATTGTGAGGGCTGCCATTTAGAAACAGACCAGTTCAAGAGGAGAAACAAGTGCAATTCATCAGTATAAAATGATCTTCTGTCTAGGAGACTGGGTTCCTCCATTTCCGGCCGAGAGCCAGCAAGGTTATCGCATTCCTACTTCAAAGGTCCAGCCCATAGAAAGACACTGGAGTTTCTTAGAGAAAGGAAGACGAGTATTCTTTGACCCACGTCCTGTTTGTTAATAACGCCTAGTCAATTTGTTTACAATAGATTCATGTAAATCCTACCGAATAGAATTGACGCATATCCTCGATCGAGTATCATTCATGATTGGAAGCGAGGTTTAGAAAGTTGCCACACTCATGTGGAAAGAATAAGCCGCTGGTGTTTCTATCGGTTTACATCGCATTTCATAGGCGGAGCAAATTTGTATACAAACTGTGGTCAAAGTGAAAATTTCAAGAAAAGATCGAACTGGTTCTGGCACTTTCGTTGTCTCTTTTCAGTGGCGTGTTGAAATTATTGAATTTACCCTGTTTCGTTTAGGATGGTGCAGACTCGGAGAGCAAACGTTCGATACAGAACTGGTGAAGAGTAGCCCGGGCGTGCGCAGAGAATTACTAACTAGTTGTGCAATATTATAAAGTTCTCAACATCAATGCAGGCAAACTTGCATAGGAAAACGGCGTTCTGGGTAGGTTTAGTTTACCGCGATGGCTGATGTTGTATTAAGTTGTCCCATAAGTCCCCGCTGTTTTTTCAACGGTTCATTGCGGACTTCACCGGCGGTCTCTTGCACAGCGCTATACAGTTTTCGAAAGAGAATGACTTGCTCTATCAGAACGTGTATTGCATTTCTTTTCTCATCTTGAATTTTAGCATTTTTTAGGTCGTTAAAGTGAAAAGTGAAAAGGTGAAAAGTGGCCATCTGCGCAGTTGTTCTCTCTTAGGTTTGAATTTTTTTTGCGCAGCTTTTCATAGCATTTGGAAGAAAATGTTCTGTACTACAAGAATTCGTGTTGATCTTATGTGCTCATTTGTCCTTTATTGATTTTTAGGCCATCAAATTGGGACGTCCGAAGGAGAAGATTTATTTTTACCGACAGCTCCTGCTCTGTGGTTGGACTTTTTTGCATGGTGTTATATGTCGTACGGAAGAAGATGTCATGCTCAATAAGAATTTGTGTCGCATTTATTGGCTCATGCTGATTTCTGTCGAATATCAACAACTGAACAAGGAGAAGGAGCTGTTAGTGAAGATGATTTTTCTCTTTTTGGAATTTTGTTGATATTCTATAGAAATCAGCATGAGCCAATAAATGTGACACAAATTCTTATTGACCAAGACCTCAAAAAAAAACTCCTCCCCTTCGGACGTCCCAATTTGATAGCCTAAAAATCAATAAACAACAAGTGAGCAAATAGAGCCAACAAATAGCGAGTATTTTTGTAGTACAGAACATTGTCTTCCAAATGCTGTAAAAAACTGCGCAAAAATTTCAAACCTAAGAGGAGAGAAGCGGCTGCGCAGATGGCCACTTATTCACTTTTCACTTAAACGACCTAAAATTGACAAAATTCAGGATGAAAAAAGAAATGCAATACATAGAGCAAATCGTTCTCTTTCGAAAGCTGTGCAGCGCTATGCAAGAGACCGCAGGCGAAATCTGCAATTAATCGTTGAACACTGGCTCGCGCCATTTTTTGGCGCGTCTTTACGCGTTTGATCAAGATCAAACCGTAACATGTGGCATATCATTTAGAAGCGCAAACTTTGCTCTACCGGTGAGTACCAAAATTACAAATTTAAAAAAAAATTTCAAAATTTACCAAATTGAGAGCCGCAAGGTTTTTGCGAAGCCGGAATTGCACCAGAAGAAAGTAATGGTGACAGTATGGTGGTGTTCGCTGGGAATTATTCACCACAGCTTCCTCCCTCCCGGTGAATCCATCACGGCAGAGAAGTACTGCATTGAAATTGAAGAAATGATGAAACAGTTGAAGGATATCCGGCCGGCCTTGGTAAACCGAAGGCGAGTTCTCCTTCTGCACGACAATGCTCTCCCCATGTAGCACGAATGACGTTGCAGAAATTGAATGAGCTGGGCATTGAAACTCTACCACATCCTCCGTTTTCTCCCGACCTCTCCCCAACAGACTACCATTTCTTCAAGCATCTTGGAGACTTCTATGGAAAATATTCAAATACCAACAGGATGCCGAAAGTGCCTTCGAAGATTTCGTCAACTCCAGAACTTCTGATTTTTATGCTACTGGGATAAAAAGCTTGTGTCACGTTGGCAAAGATGTGTAGAATCAGAAGGTTTTTATTTCGATTAATAAACTTGCCTACAAGCCGATATATTAACTGTTTAAATTTACAGTGGTTCAGTGCCATTTATTTCGTTACAACCTAATAGATCGATGGTTCAGAATTTGGGAGCAGAGCACTTTTAAAGTTAGGAAACGTCTTCTTTGCAATCTCTTTACAATTAACAGAGCTTCTGAATTCGAGTATCGCGCTCTGGTTATTGCTTGGCACCCTCTCATTAAGCAATCCGCACCGTCCCGCAGCGGTCTACATACCGTCTTCACTTCCTGCGTTTGAAATGGACTTCTGCAAATTCAAACTGAACCAGTTTCAACCTGAACCACGTTTTCCCAACTCATAACTGAAACATGATTACTTTCTAACCAAGCTAGACACCTTCTAAATCAAAAGTGTTTCGTCTACGGAAACAAACTGAAGACGCCTCAAGAAAGATGAAAAATGTGATGATGATAAAGATGTCCAAGAAATATGGTCATACTTGACGGAAAAAAGTTTGTTATCCTTCTGACGTGGGAATGTTCCTGGACTTCTTTCAAAATGTAAAAAATCAAAGACCTTTCATTGCGACACACGATGGGATTGCGCCATGCCTTCACTCGGTGCAATCCCATCGTATGACTCAGTATGTTTGTTAGATTGCTACATGCGCAGTTGTCGTTTTCGCCTCACTGGGCAGTGGTGAACTGACCTTTTAACCGTGAGTTTAGAGTTTCGCTATTGCTGCTAAACTCTAGATTAACACAAGCTAAAAGTTGTTAGTAAGTTAGTAATTTAATAAATAATCAGACGATGCAGGCTTTATGTTGGAATGTCATGTATAGGCTAGAGCAAAGTTTTGAATCAACAGTTTGTCTTACTTGAAATGTGTAACGATTGATTTGAAAGGTGTCTCACTAGAAAGAAGACGTGAAAAGGGAAAATAGTTCGGTAGGAAAACTGTTCAGATTGCGCTGAAAATAATAAAAATACAAATAAGTAAATATTGAGTCACATCTGATTAGCATTGGTAAAAAAATCGTCTGGAGATTCAGTGTGCTGCACTACACGTCCGGCGACTCTTACGATTTACGATTTACAAAATTTTAAATTTCATTTACGCTCACTCCTGACCGAGATCGAATGACAACATCATCCAGGATAACGACTATGAGACAGCGAATCGAAAGGAAAAGTTGCTGTGGCCCGACGACCAGTGAAGGCAGACCATCCAAGTACATAAGCAATATAGTTCTGCTTGAATGAAATATTCGAATACGTATTCGAATGGCTTCCATTCGAATTTGAATATTTGAAATAGAATATTCAAAAACGGCGTTTTTCAAAATCTATACGAATTCGAATATTCAAAAAATCGCATTTTCCGAGCATTACTGTAGTAAGTAAGTAACAGTACGAGTCATATTCTTGAGGCACCTTGCACGGTAGCGCTTTTGATTAGTTGAAACAAAGGTACTATTGTACTTATGGTACCCCATTTAATCTTATTCACAATAGGGGTACTAGGGGTAATCTGCCATGGGAAGAACAAATATCATAGTCGTTTCTTACGGAAATGCCTTATAAGCCCGTTACATTAAGTTCAAATTGCCTAAGGCCTTACGAAATAGCAGGCGCCTGTAAGAGACGCAGAGACTCCGCCTCAAATCGATGCGCACTATTTTGCCGCCTTTAGGCTGCTGCAGAGGTTAGCCAGGGCATAGGCCTTGAAGGCTCTCTTCTGTGCTCTCCTCCGCGTCAGCGGACGCCAGTCTAAAAGAAGAGACAAGACTGCACCTACATTCGCTGTATGTAGCTATTCGCCGCGATTGCACGCCACGACAACGACATGCTATGGCGACCACCCCCCCCCCCCGGGAAGGCGGTCCCGAATATGTGAGGAGGCGGAGTCTCTGCGTCTCTTACAGGCGCCTGCTATTTCGTAAGGCCTTAGGCGATTCGAACTTGATATAACGTGCTTACAAGGCATTTCCGCAAAAAACGACTATGATATTCGCTCTTCCCATGGCAGATTACCCATACTAGACCAATTTTGAACAAGATTAAGTGGGGTACCCTAAGTACAAGTACAAGTACCGAAACAAATTTTCTATCGACTTTGTTAAAGCGTCCATACTTCGACTTCAGACACGTCCACCTTGGTTTGTTTCTCTTCCAAGCTTTTTAAATTCTAAAGAACTGTTACTCTGAAGAAGAAAAAACTAGGCATTCCAAAAACGAGGGTGAGAGCTAATTATTTTAGAGCCTGTTCATACTTCGCGACAAGAACGACTCGTCGCCTATGCAAAACATACATATCGATTAATGCCGAACGCGCGCCGCCGAAAAGTGCCGGCGCTGTCGCTCCAGTCGCTCCTGTCGCCGTCTAACTAGGATAATATCTCAACGGTAGGTCGGAACGGCGCAAATGTTGTATATGGGCAGAACCGCCTCTCTCTGGGAAGTAACAAACTGCAGGTATCTCAACCCCAATACAACTCTGCGCAGAGTTAGGGGCGATGGAAGTCGCGGGTTGGCGCTCTATTGATTCACGTGCTCCACAGCTGACGGGCGCGCGCGGGATGAGGGCTCGTATCGCGGCTAAGCGCAGTGCATAGGTGGCGTAGTAGGGAAGAGCGCGGGCTCGTAAACGCGAGGTCAGGGGTTTGGATCCCGCAGACTGCGTTCGTTTTGCACTTTTGCAAAATTCATGTTTATCATATAGGCAATCTACCTAGGGGTATTATAGTGTGTTATAGAGCATGTTTACATATAACATATGCTTCAAACTACAGATTAGCTAAAATGTTCACTTCTGTGTGTCACTTATTTTAAGCCTATTTTGTGTGAAGCTATAGTCATGTAACGATAGATATTTTGTGGAACTAGTAAAAAGTTCCGACTCCACCGTCAAAAAAATTTTTCGCTGAAACTTTGTCTAGGGGGTTATTTGGGGTGCTGATCACGAATCTGACATCCGTTTTTCACGATTCGGCTAAATAATATAGATACAGGATGGCACAGGATTAAATTCTTAAAGTTTCTGCCGATGACGGCAGGTAGAGACGGAATCGTGAAAAACGGATGTCAGATTCGTGATCAGCACCCCCAAATAACCCCCTAGACGAAGTTTCAGCGAAATCGGTGACTCTGCCTGGACCACCCTTGTTAACCTTATGGGTGGCCTCCCACCGCATCGTGAAAAACGGATGTCAGATTCGTGATCAGCACCCCAAATAACACCCCTAGACGAAGTTTCAGCGAAATCGGTGACTCTGCCTGGACCACCCTTGTTAAATGTATGGGTGGTCTCCGACCGAATCGTAAAAAACGGATGTCAGATTCGTGATCAACACCCCAAATAACCCCCTAGACAAAGTTTCAGCGAAAAAAATTTTTTTTTTGACGGTGGAGTCGGAACTTTTTACTAGTGCCACAAAATATCTATCGTTACATAACTATAGCTTCACACAAAATAGGCTTAAAATAAGTGACACACAGAAGCGAACATTTTAGCTAATCTGTAGTTTGAAGCATATGTTCTATGTAAACATGCTCTATAACACACTATACTGCCCCTAGGTGGATTACCTATATGATAAACATGGATTTTGCAAAAGTGCAAAACGAACGCAGTCTGCGGGATCCAAACCCTCTACCCCTCGTTCACGAGCCCGCGCTCTTCCCTACTACGCCACCTATGCACAGCGCTTAGCCGCGATACGAGCCCCCATCCCGCGCGCGCCTGTCAGCTGTGGAGCACGTGAATCAACAGAGCGCCAACCCTCGACTTCCGTCGCCCCTAACTCTGCGCAGAGTTGTATTGGGGTCGAGATACCTGCAGTTTGTTACTACCCAGAGAGAGGCGGTTCTGCCCATATACAACATTTGCGCCGTTCCGACCTACCGTTGAGATAGTATCCTGGTAAGGCCCCGTTTATACTTCGTCGCGGCGCGATGCGACGCCACGCATAGTGGCCATATTGATTATGAGATGCGATCGATCAATTTGGCCTCATTGCGTGGCCATCGCGTCGCGCCGCGACGAAGTATAAACGGGGCCTAAGGGCCTGTTCATAATTCGCGACAAGAGCGACTCGTCGTCCGTGCAAAGCGTGCATATCGATTAACACCGAGCGCGCGCCGCCGAAAAGTGTTCATACTCGAGCGCCGGCGCTGTCGCTCTTGTCGCCTGTTCATACTTCGCGCCGGCGTCGGGAGCGACTGGGGCGACGGACGGAGTGTGGAGTACGTAGTTACACCGCACTAGTGCTGGACGGCGCACTAGTGCTGGAAGGAAACGATTCCTGTTTGGACGTTCTTCACACAAAGTAAGGAGGGCTTTTATGTCTATTTTGAGTGCCAGACTGACGATGTAGGTAATATGATTGTTCGCTTCTGTCTGTTTCAGTTTCTAACAACTTTTTTGACTAAAAATATGTCTGTTTGCTTGTGTTTGTCTCAGTTTTCGGAAACTTTTTACTAATGTAACTGTTTGTTTGTGTCTGTTTCAGTTTCCAAAAACTAATGCAATTGAAGTTGAAGTTAGGCGTGAAGATCTCTCACTTGATATTTTAGGCAACGAAGTAGACGTTATGGTGCAATTACGTACACCACACTACGCTCTTGTCGCTCTTGTCGCCTGTTCATACTTCCGCGCGCTGCGCTCTTGTCGCTGCTGTCGCGAAGTATGAACAGGCCCTAAGGCCGGGGCATACCTCCGTCGCCGTGATGCCATCGCGGCGCCCATCGCGGGCATGGCATACTTTTTCGCGCCACGCCCGGTGTTTAGCTTTGGTCCTGGACGGATTGCCGTCGCAGAGCGATGGGCAATGCGACGAGCACAGAGAAGTTCAAGTTCAAATCAGTTTCTTCAAACCTCAAGTGGCTGGTATCAGCTTAACTGGTTCCATGCTGATATCAGCGGCCAGTTCATCCCGGATACAGGTGGGTGCTAATCGGTCCCACGAGGTGTGGATGTTGCGTTCGATCAAACGGCGCTGGTGGTGTAAAGGCGTAGAGCGTTCCCGCTGGGTCAGAGGGAGGTACGGGTTCGAGTCCTTCTAGCGCTAGAAGTTTTGATCGCAACAAAACATCGTTGTGAAGTTCAAATTCTTTCGCGTGGCTCTGCAGAACTCATCGCCGCGACGGGAAGTATGCACATGACCTAAGGAGTCAATCCCTAAGGACACGAGTCATCCAGGCGAGCGGAAAGCCTAGAGCGCAGAGAAAGAGACGCTCCGACTGGGACCCGATGGCTGCCGACCGAATGAGCTGACTCACTGCGCGGGTGAGAGTACACTCTCGCCGCCTTCGTCTCAGTAACCACTAGACATGGGATCCGAATCATGCATTTTCGGATATCCGGCCGGATTTATCCGCTTTCGGATTGTCCGAAATCCGGCTCGGCCGAAAATTGCCCTCATCTGAATCATCCGAAGATCCGGGGTTTTCAAAATTGCCCTCATCTGAATCATCCGAAGATCCGTAGTTTTGAAAAACGCAATGAGTCGGATAAAATCGGTTAAAAATCGGATAATAGGAGGTTAGCGCGCCTTGCTGGCAAACTCTGCGTCATTGATAACCTTACTTTTTCGGGCAGGTTTTGCAATCATTTGGCGGGAGTTCTCTCAAAGGAAAGGGTCTGATAGCGTATGTCTGAACGGGGAGTCATCCTATTAAGTAGGAATAATCCCTACCCCTCAACTAGCATAAAATGTGTTTTATTTTTGCCATGTCGTTAAACCCGAGGAGTAGGGGATCCTTGAAGTTACAGTGGAATCGGTGCCTAACGAGTTCGGAGGTCTTGTACGCCCGCGATGCTTCTGAGGGCAATCATCTCGGAGCGCAGTGGGTAGTGACGTTGCTTCATGGGAAGAAGGTCGGGGGTTCGGTCCTCATGCGCTGCTGCATTCCTGCTTTTCAACTGTTGAGATTTCAGGGATTCTGACGTCTATACCGTTTTCAGCGTTTGTTTTCTGCGCCTTTTCCAGCTGCGTGCTGTGGTACTCAACATGATGATGTATAAATATTCAACACCAGTGATACACAGGTACAACATGCATAAAGCAGCACTGGGCACAATACGGGCAGTGTATATATGCTACAGGCTCCTCTCAGTCTATCCTGCTCGGATTTTCAAAGGAGACCATGATGTGACGTCACATGTGGTTAGAAAGTGAAAGTCTGTGGATCCCGCAAATTGACCTAAACGGCATCGATACACTCTTTCTCTCATCTCTGCCTGTCATCTGAAAATCAGAGTTCTGCCTGCGGTTCTCTAAAACCTAACACCAACAATGTCGCCGATGCTCGAGTGGTGATCCACTTGCTCACGCTGAAGTGTGGTCTACCTTTAGATAAGGAGCCTTCAAGAGAGAATAACGTCAACCTGATGGAACGGATGGCCAAGGGAATGACACCAACCTGATCGAACGAATGCCAGCATATTCAAGGACTTCGAAGCACGTCAACTTGAAGTTAACGAAGACGAACGGCTGGAAGTGGTGGAAAAACAAGAAAAAGGTTGGGATCCGCAAGATGAACTGATAGACGTGGAAAGGCTGGCAAGCAGTGGGCATATGACGATGTTTTCGGTTGGAACTCTTGTTTCGGAGGAAAGGGAACGTCTTCAATTAGATCTCGTCTATGGAGCCGATCTCATTTGTCCATATATGGAAGCAAACTGTGAGGAGCCAGTAGCCTTTATGCGCTGCCCATATTGTGACCAGTGTTTATGTTTCATGCCCTTTGTGTCTGTGTATCACAGATGTTAAACGTTTATGCATCGTTATGTTGAACAGCTTTCCCATTGCGTTTTGGTTAAAAAACCGGTCAGTAATAAACAAGTGGCAACAAAGTTGCTCTCCACGGCATACATCTGGAAACACTGCGCAGCAAACATCTAAAATGGTGCAGATATCAGAATCGCTCAAATCAAACAATAACTTGAAATGTAAAGATGCAGCAGCACAGAAAGTCGTCCCTCTACCTCCCTCTCATGGAGCAACGTCGCTATCCACTGCGCTACGAGCCGCTACCCGCCGGCGGTATTGCGGGCGTAAATGACTCCCGAACTCGTGAGGCGCCGATTCCACTGTAACTTCAAGGATCCCCTACTCCTTGGGGTTGTCGATTTGGCAAAAAAGAAGCACATCTTTATACTATTTGAGGAGTGGAGATTATTACTATACGACATTGGTGGTTCACCAACGGATGCGTCTGTAGCGAATTGTAATAAGTCTTTATTACTTTACAACTATCAGAGCACAACACAAACAATAACTCATAGCAGTTTATATACGGAATTCCTAGAGGAAGAGCCTAGAAGTATGACATATATTGGTCAGGGAGGCTGATAACCTCTAGTCTTAAAAGGGTGTACCGCGGCTAGAGTGTAGTATTTGTGCATTATCTTATTTACCTTCTTGCGGTATCGTTAGGTCATACCTGTGGATGCTATGCAACGATGCTTATCTTATATTGTTAACCTAAACGTGTTATCATTCATTCCTATTTGTTCTATATTATGATGTAATAATACTACACATTTATAGATGTAAACCCTAGTTGGGTATTCACAACACTGGGGCGAGGGGCAAGTAGCGGTATCGATAAAAGAATATTATAGCACGGAGGAAGCGAGGGGGGATTGATGAACGTAATAGGACAGATAAACAATACAAGAATGGAGGGCAACAATTATGCGAAGTGGATAGAAAGTTCAATGAATCTCCCTCTTGTGTGAAGTTGATGTGCAGCATTTGAAGTTGGTAGTTTTCCTTCTGGCACGTCGTTTCCTTGAGGGACTTCGTATTCGTTGCTCGTTTATCCAAATGATTGAGCCATGGTTTTCATTAACGCATGGTGACGTGGCGATTCTTATATGATCACCTCGGCGAAGCTGCTCTAACCCGACGGCTTCAGTAACATGTGGACAGCTGTCGAGTTCGTCGATTACCACTCGTCGAAATCTTCGTTCGCTTCATGGTTTTCGGTAGTGCGTTAGTGTTGCAATTTATGGAATTCAGATTCATAGTCTCCTTGGCGCTTGGTTTCATCGTCCCTTCAGTATTCTGCTTTACGACGCGTGGACGTTGAATCGCAAGTAAATCGTGTCAATTTTCAGTGACGATCTGCAGTTTTGAATTGGGAACACTGTCATTCTCAAATCGGATGCTTCGTCTCCGTTCGTTGTGAAGTTTGAAGCTATCGCCTTCTCGAAACCTTGGTCTCAAATGTTGCTCTGAGCCAACGTATTTGCTTCTGAAGATATTCTTGCTTCTACTGCGAGAAATACGCTGCATTGAGTTCTTGGACTTTTCTTTGCAGAGCTGTCTGTGCCACTGACACCGGATATTGTGTAGCCAAAAATGGTAGGCGTGAGAACCAAACCAGATGGCAGCTTCAATATAGGAGTGTCGTGAAGGATGATCTGATTCAAGAGATCCTGTCCAACTATTATGTCTGGAGAGGACGTAGGAGCAAGACTTCTCTGGGCAATAGAAAGCTTCTTCTTCCTGATGAACGCCTTGTCTTCTGATGATAGCTTTGCGGTACTTGACGACGCGGTCAGCTTTTCTTTGGTGAAGACTGGCACTCGCTTTAGCTTTATGCCTGAGCGAATGTTCTTCAGAGTAATGTGAACTTCCGTGGATTCGAAAGTTTCTTGGAGCTCTCCCATTCCTGTCGTTGTGAATGAATTTGAGTCCTTAGTTGGAAGTTGCAGCTCTTCTCGAAGTTTCTTCTTTATAAAACTTCTTTGAGCTCCAGAGTCGAGAAGGACAGTTACCGGTTGATAGTCCACCTCTGATTCGTTGAATATCAATGCGGAGGCCATTTGTAGCACGCATTGACACGCATTTGACAATCGGTTGTTTTGAACCGATGAGGCTTCCAGGTAAAACTTTGAAATGAGCTGCTCCACACCGGTTCTATCTTTCAGTGCCATTTTCGTGTCGCATGGTGCGGCTGTTTTTCGGCCGCAGTATAACCTTCACTGCTCCTTGATGGACTACTGTTGGCGGTTGGTTTTGCCTATGCCTTTGTCCGCATGAACGGTTTTCTGCTCCGGGTGCGCTTGAGGTGCAGAGAGAAGAATGGTGGTCCTCTCGACATCTTGGACAGGGACCAAGGATTTTGCAGGATTTTGAGTTGTGCCCTTCCCTAAAGCATTTCCAGTAAAGCTTTCGTTGGCTGACTTCGTTTCTGCGTTCCTCAGGAGTTGAGAACGCAGTGCAGTACTGTGGCGGGTGGACTTCACCACAAAGGCATAGAGGCAATGTCCTCCGATGCGAGCGCAGCTCGATCTGCCGTGACTCGTTTTGTCTTGAAAACCGGTCGTTGTCAGTATCGTGGGGATACGTTCCGAATAAGGTCGCCGTTGTGAGCTCCGTTGTTTCTTGGAGAGTGATGATCTCGTCAATGGCTTCCGTAATATCTTTGACTTCGAAGGATATACCGACAACGGTTTCTTTCCTTATCACAGTGCTACAGATGTGTTCCGTAAATTTTGAGAGGATCATGCGGCGCCATACTCGGTCCGCATTGAGTGATACACCTGTTTGTTCCAGGTGTATGATCTGTGAGGTAGTGGCGGATGGGGTGTCACGACAACTCCTGGGTGTATCGTGAGCACTCGGAATTTTTTCGATCTCGTTTATGAGAATATCAGCTATACTTGCCGACCTGTCGTACTGCTTTTTGAGGATGTTGACGGCCCCATAGCACTTGTCCCCTATCACGGGTACGTAGGTGATGGATGCTGTAGCTTCGCCTTTGAGAGCCTGCTTCAAGAACAGGAACTTTTCTTGGTCAGTTAAACTGGCATCATTGTGTATAAGTGCCTGGAATACCGACCAGAAGGCGTTGAACTCTCTGAACTCCCCTGAGAAGGTTGGAACCTCGAGAAGAGGTCGCCTGAGCGCGACATTGCGTGCTTGTGAAGGCGCTACCTCACCTGCTGATTCGTAATTATTTCCACTATTGCCAGTAGCCGGCTGTTCACAGCTGGCGGTTTCCTGACAGCTGGCTATTAGGATGGCTTGTTGAGACAGTTCATCCTTTTTGAAATCCACTTTGTTCTGCCAACGCATGACCGTGATGTCAAGTTCGTATGACTCTGCTTGTAGGTAGTCGTCCAAATCCGTCATGAGATTTTCACGCTCTTTTTTGGTAGGTCGTGAGTTTATTGTCTCAATTGCTTCCTTTAAGTTTAAGTTTAAGTTGTCGTGGTACTGCTTGTTGCTCATTACCGTTCTCATCAGGTGGTTTAGCTGTGCTGTCTTTTCTCTGATGTACTCCTCACAATCCTTCCTTTCTTCCGGGAACGCGAATGGATGGTCCAGACGGTTAACTTGTCTCGCTTGCCTTAATAAGTCCGCAAGCATTCGTCAGTTTTGTGTTAAAAAAAAAACCAAAACCTAAATTTTGTAAACCTGAATTTCTGCCATCTTTGTTGCTTCCGGCGCGTTTTACCAAGGTTTATCAGTAAACTTTGAATTTTATTTCGTTAGGTCCGAAGTAGAAGTCTCTTCCTGCCACGCGGGACTTTTCGCTGCTCTTCTGGCTTCCTCAGGTGGGGTAGGCGCAGTTGGCGAACGTTTCGCTAAGTTCTCTCGGCTCCTCAGGTGAGGTATAACCAATGAAAACTGTCGTTTTTTATCGTTTTCCAATGAAATGGAAAAAATAACTTATTTGCTTCCTGGTTTCTCGCGAGAGAAAGCTAAAAGAAGGCTTTCAAAGTACCCCTGGTTCCCTGAAGGAACGCTTAATGGAGTTCTTTTTCGAAGAATTTGTTTCCCTAGCGCTGGAAACAAAATTCAATCGCTTCCTGGATTCTCCTGAAGAGAAGCCGTAGGAAGATTTGAAAAGATTTCCTGGTTCCCTGAAGGAACGCTTATGGAATTCTTTTTAAAGAGAAACCTGTTTCCCTAGCGGTGGAAACAAAGATTGATTGCTTCCTGAGTTCTCCTGAAGAGAACGCCGGGGGAAGTCTTCTAAGATCTCCTGGTTCCCTGAAGGAACGCTTAATGGAGTTCTTTTTTGACGAGTTTGTTTCCCTAGCGGTGGAAACAAAATTCAATCGCTTCCTGGATTCTCCTGAAGAGAAGCCGTAGGAAGACTTGAAAAGATTTCCTGGTTCCCTGAAGGAACGCTTATGGAATTCTTTTTAAAGAGAAAACCTGTTTCCCTAGCGGTGGAAACAAAGGTTGATTGCTTCCTGGGTTCTCCTGAAGAGAACGCCGGGGGAAGTCTTCTAAGATCTCCTGGTTCCCTGAAGGAACGCTTAGTAGAGCTCTTATTTGCCGTCTGTCTCTCACTGGGAGAGCTAGTGCAGAGGCAATTCAGCGTGGGTTTGAAACCACGGTCGATGCACCAATTTGGTGGTTCACCAACGGATGCGTCTGTAGCGAATTGTAATAAGTGTTTATTACTTTACAACTATCAGAGCACAACACAAACAATAACTCATAGCAGTTTATATACGGAATTCCTAGAGGAGGAGCCTAGAAGTATGACATATATTGGTCAGGGAGGCTGATAACCTCTAGTCTTAAAAGGGTGTACCGCGGCTAGAGTGTAGTATTTGTGCATCATCTTTTTTACCTTCTTGCGGTATCGTTAGGTCATACCTGTGGATGCTATGCAACGATGCTTATCTTATATTGTTAACCTAAACGTGTTATCATTCATTCCTATTTGTTCTATATTATGATGTAATAATACTACACATTTATAGATGTAAACCCTAGTTGGGTATTCACCTGGCACTCGCTTCAGCTTCATGCCTGAGCGAATGTTCTTCAGAGTAATGTGAACTTCCGTGGATTCGAAAGTTTCTTGGAGCTCTCCCATTCCTGTCGTTGTGAATGAATTTGAGTCCTTAGTTGGAAGTTGCAGCTCTTCTCGAAGTTTCTTCTTTATAAAACTTCTTTGAGCTCCAGAGTCGAGAAGGACAGTTACCGGTTGATAGTCCACCTCTGACTCGTTGAATATCAATGCGGAGGCCATTTGTAGCACGCAATGATTGACAATCGGTTGTTTTGAACCTATGAGTCTTTTATATGAAGCTGAGAAATTAGCTTCGTCACATCGGTTCGATCTTCCAATGCCTTTTCCGTGTCGCATGGAGCGGTTGTTCTTCGGTTGCAGCACAACCTTTACTGCTCCTTGATGGACTACTGTTGGTGGTTGGTTTTGCATTCCGTATGAGCGGTTTTTTCGCTCTGCTCTGGGTGCGCTTGAGGTGCAGAGAGAAGAATGGTGGTCTTCTCGACATCTTGGGCAAGGACCGATGATTCTGCAGAATTTTGAGTTGTGCCCCTCCCGGAAGCATTTCCAGCAAACCTTCCGTTGGCTGACTTCGTTTCTGCGTTCCTGGGAAGTAGTAAATTTGTTGCAGTGTTGTGGTAGATGGGTTTCTCCGCAAAGGCATATGAGAGTACTCTGACGTGACTGATGCGTGAAGTGGTGTAGCTCGTTCTGAAGTGAGAAGCAGCCTTCATCATCATTGTTAACATCGTTGCCAAACAAGGTTGCTGTGGTGAGTTCAGTAGTTTCCTGCAGAGTGACAATCTCGTCAATGGCTTCGATTATGCCCTTCACGTCGAGCGGTGTGCCATAGTTGCTTTCCTTCGTTATTACACTGCTGCAGATATATTCTGTGAATTTTGACAGAATCAAGCGGCGCCATACTCGGTCCGCATTGAGTGACACACCGGTTTGCTCCAGGTGTATAACCCGTGACGTGATGGCAGAAAGGGTGTCACGACAGCTTTTGGGCGTATCGTGAGCACGCGGGACTTCTTCGATCTCGCTTATAAGTATATCTGCTATACTTGCCGATCTGTCGTACTGCTTTTTAAGGATCTTGACCGCAATGCAGTAATTGTCCCCAATCACAGGAACGTATGTGATGGATGCTGCAGCTTCACCTTTGAGAGCCTGCTTCAAGAACAGGAACTTTTCTTGGTCAGTTAAACTGGCATCATTGTGTATGAGTGCCTGGAATACCGACCAGAAGGCGTTGAACTCTCTGAAGTCTCCTGAGAAGGTTGGAACCTCGAGAAGGGGTCGCCTGAGTGCGACACTGCGTTCCTGCGGAGGTTCGATCCCATTTGTCGTCGTGCAATTACTGCCACTATTGCCAGTGACAGTACGGTTACCGTTGCTACCTTCCTGACAGCTGGCAATTAAAACTGTTTGCTGAAACAGTTCATCCTTTCTGAAGTCCACTTTATTCTGCCAACAGATGACCGTAATGTCAAGTTCATTTGGCTCTGCTTGCAAGTGCTCGTTTAAATCCGTCATGAGCTTTTCACGTTTTTTCTCATCAGGACGTGAATTTATTATTTCTATAGCTTCCTTTAAGCAGTTGTCGTGGTACTGCTTGTTGCCCAACACCGTTCTCATCAGGTGGTTCAGCTGTGCCGTCTTTTCCCTTATATATGCTTCACAATCCTTCCTTTCTTCTGGGAACGCGAATGGCTGGTCCAGACGATTGATTTCTGTCTCGCTTGACTTGATAAGTTTGCAAGCATTCGTTAGTTTTGTTTTGTAAACTTGAATTTCGGCCATCTTTGTTGCTTCTGGCGCGTCGTCCCAAAGTTTATCAGTAAACTTTGAATTTTACTTCGTTAGGTCCGAAGTAGAAGTCTCTTCCTGCCACGCGGGACTTTTCGCTGCTCTTCTGGCTTCCTCAGGTGGGGTAGGCGCAGTTGGCAAACGTTTCGCTAAGTTCTCTCGGCTCCTCAGGTGAGGTATAACCAATGAAAACTGTAGTTTTTTATCTTTTTTCAATGAAATGGAAAAAAGAATTTATTTGCTTCCTGGTTTCTCGTGAGAGAAAGCTAAAGGAAGGCTTTCAAAGTACCCCCGGTTCCCTGAAGGAACGCTTAATGGAGTTCTTTTTCGAAGAATTTGTTTCCCTAGCGGTGGAAACAAAATTCAATCGCTTCCTGGATTCTCCTGAAGAGAAGCAGTAGGAAGACTTGAAAAATTTCCTGGTTCCCTGAAGGAACGCTTATGGAATTCTTTTTAAAGAGAAACCTGTTTCCCTAGCGGTGGAAACAAAGGTTGATTGCTTCCTGAGTTCTCCTGAAGAGAACGCCGGGGAAGTCTTCTAAGATCTCCTGGTTCCCTGAAGGAACGCTTAATGGAGTTCTTTTTTGACGAATTTGTTTCCCTAGCGGTGGAAACAAAATTCAATCGCTTCCTGGATTCTCCTGAAGAGAAGCCGTAGGAAGACTTGAAAAGATTTCCTGGTTCCCTGAAGGAACGCTTATGGAATTCTTTTTAAAGAGAAACCTGTTTCCCTAGCGGTGGAAACAAAGGTTGATTGCTTCCTGGGTTCTCCTGAAGAGAACGCCGGGGGAAGTCTTCTAAGATCTCCTGGTTCCCTGAAGGAACGCTTAGTAGAGCTCTTATTGCCGTCTGTCTCTCACTGGGAGAGCTAGCGCAGAGGCAATTTAGCGTGGGTTTGAAACCACGGTCGATGCACCAATTTGGTGGTTCACCAACGGATGCGTCTGTAGCGAATTGTAATAAGTGTTTATTACTTTACAACTATCAGAGCACAACCCAAACAATAATTCATAGCAGTTTATATACGGAATTCCTAGAGGAGGAGCCTAGAAGTATGACATATATTGGTCAGGGAAGCTGATAACCTCTAGTCTTAAAAGGGTGTACCGCGGCTAGAGTGTAGTATTTGCGCATTATCTTATTTACCTTCTTGCGGTATCGTTAGGTCATACCTGTGGATGCTATGCAACGATGCTTATCTTATATTGTTAACCTAAACGTGTTATCATTCATTCCTATTTGTTCTATATTATGATGTAATAATACTACACATTTATAGATGTAAACCCTAGTTGGGTATTCACAACAACGACTCGCTCTCTCCATTCAGACACGCTTCAGACCCTTCCCTTTTCAGAGCACGAGAGATTTCTTGCGGGACGTTTCGTAATCGTTTCATTATTGTCCTTTACAGACTTCGCTGTGTATTACCAACTCATTGTTGAATTGGTATTGGTTCCTTGGTGTCTTTATGCTGTTTTTTGTTTGTTCTGGAAGCGCAAAGTAGCTTGGGGAGGGGCAGCCAAATGCGACATCTTTTACGTAGCGTTGGTGTGTTGCACTCCATTGGTGAACTAAGCTGCGCCACTTATGATGTAATTGGGCATTCATTTGCCTCGCTACCAGGGCATATAAACATTTAATTCAAGGTGAGGCGCTCCAAGCTGCTTTGCGCGCTCATGACTATAATTGGTCAATGAAATAAACGCGGACTTACTGATGTTCCATTTTTAAGAGATTGCGTGCCACTTTTATATCACTTATCCGGTTGTATCCGAATCGGATATCCGAAATCCGGCTCGGCCGAAAATGGCATTATCTAAATCATCCGAAGATCCGGGGTTTTCGAAATCACCCTCATCTGAATCATCCGAAGATCCAGGGTTTGAAAATATGGCCTATCCGAATCATCCGATTATCCGGAAAATCGGTGTCGGATCCAATGCCTAGTAACCACTAGAAGTTGCGGAGGCATGCAGTGCAAGGAGACTGAAGTTCCTACGTTTAAGGTTGAACGACAGACATCAATTTGTAAAGATACACAGGTCTAGCAAAACTACATTTGTAAAAAGAAATTGTAGGAGACAAGATTTGGCTCCTGCTTGCATAATGCCCGCGTTTTCCAGGAAACGCATGCTAGTGAAAGACAGGAAGCAACGAACTTAAGTGATTCATCCTCATGGCTTTTCTATTATTCGCCTTCCTTATTTGCGTTTATGAACAGATGACGAAGGCTCTTCGGGGAGGTATTGATGACCCACTTCAGTGTCCTCACTGTCTCTGGTCCTTGAGCTTCCTACTTTCTGGGAGACTTACGTCTGCTCTTTTTACAAGCGAAGTGGTGGAATATGCTCACACAGCAATAAGCAATGCACCTGTGTAAAACTTCCGAAAAAGGCTCTCTCTTTGGGATAAAAAACCAATCTGCGCTTACACAGCAGGTCAGTAATTGATCTCCCTAGCGTTCTGAAACCATAGTTGTAGAAATAGCATGATTGAAATCTCAACGTTCTACAAAGGAAAGTGGTATAGCCTATTCCAAACCGCTCGGTACATTGCGTGTAACCTTAAGCAACCAATTAAGCACACCAATGTAACGTTATGGCAAGCTCACGGCGCATCCCAACCTCGAAACGCAGGAGGCATCGGATCTCACCACTGAGCCGGACCTATACTTGTGCTCTCGCAAAAATTTCGAACACTTGAATGATTTCCAATGCCGAAAATTATCGTGCATTCGAAATCGAATATATTCGAAAAACGTGGTTTTCTGAATATTGAATTCCAATACACTCGAAAACACGTTTTTTGAACATTCGAACTCGAATGAAAAATCAGGCTGCCTGATAGACATGATATACGATAGTCGGAAGAAACGTAGAGGCAATACATAACGGATTCCTTCTTGATTAAGCACGAGGTTTTTATCGACAGCCCTCTCATAAACCCCCTGTACATTGTAAAAATGAGGTAAGAACTTGCACATAGTGGGATCAAAGGCCACATGGAAGGATCTAATTCCGTTGTTTACTGAAATTCGATTTTTTTCCGAAGGAGAGCGTGTGTGTTGTGAAGTGCTGCTCATGAGGAACAAACGAGAGGTTTTCACGACATTTGAAGGGGAAACAATTTGTTTGAGCCACTGCAAGCTTTGAGGTCGCTTCAAATCCATCATTTTTGGAGTTGGTGGCTGACTGACTGTTAAGAACTTTCATGAAACAATGCTTCCTCCTAACGGCGGCTAACGATGGAGTGATGACGAAGTATTATATGTAAATCTGTAGCAAGTCTGTCCGCTCATCTAAAAACGTGAAACACCACACTGTCAATTTTGCGACCACAAAGCGTATTACAGATAGCCAGGAATAGGCCAGCCATGATGCTAGCCTCTTTTCTTTCTGGTGATTCATCCAGGTAAGTGGTTAAGTGGTAGAAATAGCTATTTCTCATTTGCGAAGAACTTTCAAATATAATTATTCTCCAGCCAACATATTGATTATTGATTAAACGGTAAACTTCACAAAAATCGATCGATAAATAACGTCGATCAACACCGCCTCCCTCTTGAGAAGTCTGGCATACAGCCGACATATCCGCGCGACTCCCACTCCCCATAGTCAACTTAGAACAAAAATCGATAAAATCGATCGATAGCAGCCGGTCGAAAAAACAACTCTATGCACTGTGCCAGTGCAAAAGAAGAAAGAAAACAATAACTTCGGTACTGAGCGGGCTCGTGCCCACAGCACATCTGCAAGGTATCTTAAAAGGGGTAAGTTAGATTGGCCAGACCCCGGAGTTCCATCACATGCCTAGGTCTGTGCCCACAGAAACCGTGTTTTATGTGGGTGTTCCATGAGCATGTGTGATCTCGCAGCGGGAACCAACCCACTAACAAGGGAACTGTCTGAACGGTACGCCGGAACGGCAGGAACGAGTACTATAGGGAGAATCCCCGTCCTCCAAATAGTAACAGAACATGTTTTGTTTTTGACGAATCCTTGAGGCAAACGAGTACGAGGTTGTAATGGTTAAGGGTCCGCAGAGCGAGCTCTTCACGGCAGCGCAAGATCCCGGCGCCGTGGACTGGGTGGGGACGCCGCGCAGTGATAGAGGGCACGCCTCATGTTCGTGAGGTCCATGGTTCGGTTCCTATGCTGCGTCGCGTTTTTGCACTTTTACCATAGTATCGGATTTCCATAGATTTCCAAATCTGAACTTGTTTTTGGCTTCACAGTTCCTGCCCAGTGGTACTCCGCTGCAGCCCAAGCCTGGAATCGCTATACAGTCCCATTTTCTCCGGTCTTCAACCTTGTGTAAGATAACAGTTCAAGTGTAGCCAAACCTTTTCCTCCGAAACGATCTTCCTCCCGAAAACGTGATAGTGCCTTCACTGGTTAGTGGTGTCGTGACTCCGGCACAATCCTCTTCTGGTTTAAAATCTCGGTCCTTTTCTTCCACTACCTCCAACTTATCCGCTTCCTCGATTTCCGGCTGTCGCAGTTCGAAGTCCTGTAGGATACTTACTATCCTTTCCGTTAGCTTCATTCTCGTCTCACGAAGGGACAACAGCCAGTGGAGATCCGCACTTCAGTGTCAGTAGATGAAGGACTACTCGAGGGTGAGCAGACATTGTAGAGTCAGTGTTGACGGCAGCAGCTTGTTATAACAGCGTGACTTTGTAAGCATAACAGAGACGACAATATTGATCGAGGTGGTACGACAAGTTGGAGATTATGTGGTCTCCTCCTACACTGTGAGTACACGGATGGCACTCTCCTCAACATTCACTAACAAATTGCATTTGAAGCATTTTTCTGGCATTCTGCCGCTGTTTCGTGTTGTTCCTGCGTCAAAATTTCTTACATTGACAATGAAAATAATTTGTTGGAGTAAAAGTTTAATATTAAACCGCATTTGACACATTTCGGACATTGCTGGTGAATTACGATATGTCCACAAATAATAAGTAATAAAAACATCTTACCGTAGCAAACTCCAAAAACGAGTTGAGATATGGAAATCTTTATGGAAATCCGATACTATGATAAAAGTGCAAAAACGCGACGCAGCATGGGAATCGAACCATAGACCTCACGAACATGAGGCGTGCCCTTTACCACTGCGCCACCTAGTCCACGACGCCGGGATCTTGCGCTGCCGTGAAGAGCTTGCTCTGCGGACCCTTAACCATTACACTCTTGTACTCGTTTGCCTCAAGGATTCGGCAAAAACAAAACATGCTCTGTTACTATTTGGAGGACGGGGATTCTCCCTGTAGTACTCGTTCTTGCCATTTCGGCGTAACGTTCAGAGAGTTCCCTTGTAAGTACCATAACAGAAGAAATGAAATAATAAAATAAAATAATGAAAAAATCACTTGTCAATGCCCAGAAACTGTCCATCGGGAGTCCCCCAAGGAGGTAGTTTGTCACCGATCCTGTTTCTTATCTACACATATGATTTGCCAAGCTATCTCAAGACGGACCCCAGAATTTCGGTTGCTGCTTTCGCCGATGACGTTAAGGTCTACATTTCATTCGAGAGCAGTGAGTCAGAAGAAGCTAAGCGCTTATTGAATGAAGCAGTGTCGAAGATGAGGAATGGTCATTGCCTTTAAATACAAAGAAAAGTCATATTTTCTCGCTTAACTCCTCCCCGTTAGCGATAAAATTTCCAGATGGCACTTCTCTTTCCCCTGCGATCAGGTGGTAGACCTTGGCGTGCTTCTTTCAAAAGGCCTTTGTTGGTCAAATCAAGTTCAGGAAGTTGTTAAAAAGGGACTTAGGATAGTTCACCTATTATTCCGAAACATCCACTGTTCTGATGTAAACATTTGGTTGAAGCTGTATAAAACCTACGTTCTCCCAGTAGTTGATTACTGTAGTCCTGTTTGGAGTCCCCATCTGGCTAAAGATATTCAAGCGCTAGAAAGAGTCCAAAAGACCTTCACTAGGCTGTTGTACTACAGATTGTTTGCCAATGATGGTTGTGAATCGAGCATTCCTGAGTATACGGTAAAGCTTAAAGATCTCCTCAACATGAAAAGTCTTTTCTATCGTAGAACTGTTTCAGACCTACTTCTAGCTTTCAAGATCTTCAAAGGGGAGCTCTGCTTGAGTCCGTCGAAATATTGGACATTCCGTCCATCAAATGGCATGAAAAGTCGTTTCAACGTATACAACTACAAGCTGGGTCCATTTCAGAAAGGGCTACGTATAAACTCGTTCTTTGTTCGTACTACGAAATGGCTTGAAAGTCTACCCGTGTCAGTTCTGTCTTGCGAAAAATCTTCTCAGTTCAAACAAGCTATAAAGAAGATTGCTATTTTAGGTTCTTGGGATCCCAGATGTCTCCTAATACTCTTGTAGACTTGTTCAGATAACTCGCCCAACTGATCCGAGTCGTATCATCCTTTATTCTCTAAACTCGTGGCTTTTTCGTGAGCGTGGCTTGCTTATACTCCATTTTCCATTTTCTTGGCATGCTGAGTGAAGTAAACCCAGTTTCCTTCAAAAAGGGTTTTTTCTAGACTGCGTCCCTGCAAGGGTCATGTAATTGACCGGTCATCCTGTGTTACAACCAGGCAAAGTCCCTAAGAACCACTTCCGGTGGGGAGGACTTCACCTATTACGATTTCATGCCTCTTTGGCATAGGCGGCTCCCCTACAGCTTTTAAATGGTACGGCAACCGTCTTCTATCCCTTCAGTTTTCTGCCCACCATCTAGCCTTTGGAAGAGCACTAGACGTTGTCCCGAATACGCCTGCCTGCACCTGTGCTTAAGCCTGGTCACGCCCGAGGAGCCTCTACCAAGGGGAGGGCCTCACCTATTGCTATGCACGGTTCGATTTTCGGCCATCACGGGTTGTTGCCGGTCTGACATTCTTCCTCTCTTCTCGATCATCTTTTGTCTGGACTCAGCTTACACGACAGAAACTTTTTGTCAAATTATGGAGGATATTCTAACCTCGTTCCCGGGAAACCACGAGAAAAAATCGTAGCTAGGGGTGATCGCATTGGGACACTTGAACCGATTCGGTCCATTTGGCGAGTAAACTCCTTCATCTGTTAACTTGTTTTGAGCGCATGAATAGCATCATTTTAACATTCCATGATTGTAATTGTTTATTTTGTTTGGTCGGTTCGTTTGTCTAACTAGTTTAATCATTTCCTTTCGTTCTGTCCCTTGCGTTCTTTCTCTTGTTGTGGAGCCATGGATCACATAAATTTAGCGTGCCCTCCATGGGTGCATAAATAAATGAAATAAATAAATAAATAAATAACATTTTCTTTACCATATAGCTTGGACAAAAATGTATCTATATTATAGTTTCACGTTACTGTACGTTTACGTGTGCATGGAAGCACAGCAGGAGATGTAGGCTGTCGAGTGCACCCCAAACAAAGGCTATTGGTTTGGGTCCCGCCCAGACCAAGCAAGCCTTGCTTACTTGCTTGTAACCCCTGCTGAACTGCTACCAGATTTTCTTTTGAAGGATAAAGCAGTGAGTTATTCAGTGAGCTTTCTGGCCGGCGCAAGTCATTGTTTAGGCCAAATACACATTCAAATCGCCTTCATCCGTGGACATTGAATCCGTGCCGAATCTCAGAAACAACTGACCGACGAAGAAGTTCACCTTATATTAGGTTGTCCGAAACGTTCTCAGCTACTACTACTACTTTTAATACTTTTCAGTAGTCTGTTATTAAGTAGGATTCCAACTTGCGTTGCGCATTAATGCTATCTGCACAGAATTTTTCCCTCTACCTGACTAAATAATTAGTTTCAACGTTGTTTTATATTTCTGTTCTTGAAGGGCTTATAGAAGTGTGTCGAAGGAGCAATCCCGAACGATATTTTATTTTATCTTCAAACTGGGACGATCCGCAGCCGAGACAGCTCGAGAAACCAATCAAGTGCGGGGTCTAATAGTGCTGGAGAAAGCACTGTGCGCCAGTGGTTCCGTAAATTTCGGACTAGAGATTTCAGCCCGAAGATGACCCTCATAGCGGTCGACCTAAGCCCTAGTTTATACTTGCGCGCCAGCCGGCGCGGCACCACGATCGCCATAGATATCGATTTTTCGCGCCGTCCGGTCGATATCTATTCCGACCATCGTGCCGCGCCGCCCAGCGGCGCAAGTGTAAACTAGTGCTAAAGCAATCCTGGATGACGAGTTGAAGGAATTGGTGGAAGACGAACCATTCCAAACAGTTCGCGGGATCGCGGAAGAGCTCGACGTCAGTAAAACTGCTGTTGCGGATGCTTTGGAACTCCTTGGGGAGGTGAAAAAGTTTCGAAATTCGACTTTTTGAAAAACGAATATTATTCGATCATTCGAAATTCGAAATTTTGAAAATCGAATATTATTCGATCATTCGAAATCCGAAATTTTGAAAATCGAATATTATTCGATCATTCGAAATTCGAAATTCTGAAAATCGAATATTATTTGATCATTCGAAATTCGAATTTTTGAAAATCGAATATTATTCGATCATTCGAAATTCGAAATTTTTTCCCAAGGACAAAGGTATACTGTGCAGAACCCTAACCAAGTTTCGGTATTGAGCATCACATCACCAACAATTTATTGGATAGCCTTTCGTGATGCTCAATATGAACCAATGTTTACCTGATTGACGGCACACGCGCTAGTAACCTGATGTTGTGCAGTGAGAAACGACAGGCCTCTCTGGGTTTGTCCCCACTGAAGCTTTAGATCAAACAGCTATTTTCTCTTAGGCATATGTTATACTTCGACCACCTGTCAGCGTCGCGGGGGTGTTAAACTCCCCGTCACCGACCTGTCGGCGATGGGTTGTCGGCGACGCAACGCCGACAGGGCGACGAAGTATAACATGTGCCTTAATATGTCGAGACAACACTGGTGCATCAAGGCACACCTAGAATATTAATTCGCTATTTCCTTGCGAGCGTAAAGATTACCCGTCCAAAAGGAAGTAAAAGTCAGCGAAAACGTAGCGTCATACATTATGGCATGGTCATCCAATTATCCGCTTTGTAAATTCTATCACACCGTCAAAGATGCGACTCGCGCAGGATAAGCGAACGACTGATTGGTCACCTCGTCCTATTCTAGATCAACCAGCAGTTTTTTGTTCCCAAGCAGCTTTGGTTAATCGCTTACGAAACCACAATTGTCGCTTGAGTGTTGCGATAATCTTTTTTTAGTTGATTGCAACTGTTGCTTCAAAGATTCAGATTCCACCACGCTATCAGAGATGTGATTCACGCTAGATAACGATAACTTTCAGTGGTTTCAAAGCGTACGAAGCTCTGCTAAGAAATTTTACAAAAATCGCGTTTACATAATAAACCAAAGCCACCTTCGTAGATGATCTGTACACATCTAACGGTAAGTACGGCAACCAGCGAAAGCGTAAAAGCACATTTCCAAGCGTGTCTTCCAGTGCGATATCATACCTTCTGATCGGCCTCCACTTTTCTACATCGCTGAGCCACGTGGTTTCCAAATCGGCCGCACTTGTAGCATCTGAATTACGCCCGCATTAGACATCCACAATGACAGGGTACCACGAATCACATGTAGAAAAACAGGACACTGGTGTTTCCCCACGTGTAATGCACTTCCTTGTGGTGCAAAAGAAAACTTTCCGGGAGTGGTATTATTCACTTAACGGCATATCCTTACGGAGTCAGCAAAACGAAGTCTAATCGAAGGGAGTCGGGTACGGATTCATGTTCACCTAAAAGGGGACTCTCGAGGAAACCGAGATATATCGTCGATAGTATCGCTCGCCTTTCACGAGATTAGGAAATGTCGAAGTGGTGGGCCACATGATGGCGAGAATCGCACAGCAATCTTTCCCCACCCACAACACCGCCCGAGGTCCCCTTGAAACACGATGAAAGACAACAGTCCGTGAAACGATACTGGATAAGTCCTAAAGTGCGTCAAAGTCTGCACCAAAGCTAAGATTCAACGAAGGAGAAAAGAAACACCTATGCAATACTGGGCAGACATCATGAATATTAAAACGTTATGACCCGCTCTATCCATTTTGAAGCAAACTCTTAAGAAGTAAACTCTGGCCCAAAAAAACGTCTTCAGTTAGCATTCTGTTTGTTTCTGTCTGTTACGAAGAAAATTTCAGAAGTACGTAGAGCCCCGCTTCCCTCTTAACTATTGAAGGGAATTTTTAAACAAAAATTGGTTTTTAATGGTCGTTATCCGATACTACGATCGCTTTGCGAAGTTTGAAATTTTGATACATATGAAGCAGAAGGAAGTCTCGTGCCCATACAAACAAAGAATCCTAATATGGAGTCCACCTTTCGCACCTTTTGGGTCAAATTTGGACATTTATAATCGGATGAATACATTACATTCTATTACATTATACAACTCTTTTTTCGCTTCCTGATTTTGCACGATTAAGAGAACAAGTGCCACCGTTTGTTGGTTAAAAGCTTCACTCCAAGGAAAATAGTCACATTCAGGAAGGCGCGGGGTTTTTTATTGTCGGAGAGCGAAATACGAAATGGAAGGCCTCAAGAATGGCCAGAAACCGGAGTCAGAAAATAACAATAAAATGGCCTGACAGCGCACTTCTTGTAAAGGCGGCTGACCCAGGCCTCTCTCCCTCCGTTCACCCTCAGACAAAAGTCGGTTAGTAAAAAAGCATGAAAGGGTTTGACACAGATTTACTGCTCGATTTGAAAACATGCAGTGTCTCAGACACTAAGTTGGTTACTAACCGACCATGAAAGAGTTTGGAACCGAGCACGAAAGGCGCCTACACTGTACTTGTGTCCTTCCAAAAAATTTTCGAATAAACGAATAATCGAATAGATTCGGTTTTATGAAAAACCGAAATTTGAATAATGGATATATTCGAATTTTGGACCTTATCGAATATTCGAATAATGAATTTTCGAATATTCGAATTTATTCGAATACTTGTTCGAAATTATTCGATTCGGTCCGAAGTATAGGCCACACCCTCTGCACCACGTGTTGCTATTGCGCAATGCTCGGTTCCAAGCCCTTTCACGGCCGCTTACTAACCAACTTATTGTCTGAGACACAGCAGGGTTTCAAACCGAGCAGTAAATCTGCTTAAAACCCTTTCATGCTCGGTTAGTAACCGACTTTTGTCTGAGCTGATTCTTTTGTTTCTGATATTTGTATCAGATTACCAATGAAACTAAATATCCTCCTAACACTCTAACAACGTTACAGCAACAGTTTTTTGAACAGCAATTTCAACTACTTGTGATCACTTGTAAAGCTTTAAGCAAAAACTGAACCAAGACAGTGCGCTGCTATTATAATTACAGCACTTTCCGTGAAGAAAAGAGCTTCCCAGGCTAAGAAAAAACTATGCAATGTTCAAAAACTAGGAATCGGCTATATTCTTCTTTTAGCTCCTCCTATGACTTTTGTAGAAGTTATCTTCCATTTTGCAGCTACTTTAGGTCACATTCTAGAAGCGTTATACTAGTTCGGGATTTTTTGCAGCTTTTTTCACCTGCAGATGGTATAGTCTATGCCGATCGTATATTCTTCGAAGCGCATGACCAAATTTTTTAGAGCCGTGGATCACAACCCATTATCTCTATTTTCTGAAAATGAAGTGCCATTATTTATGTTTGGCTACTTCTGTGTTTTCACTAATTTGTGAAAGGTGGTTCCTTTTTAATGGAGACCTTTTTCCTGAATATCAGAAAGTTTGCTCCAAGTACTTTTGACGTACAGAAGACTTTGTTTCTGGCTTACAGAAGATTTGCTCCACGTACACTGTACGGAAGTTTTTGTTATCTGACTCGCAGAAGGTTGCTCCAGGTACACAGTACGGGAGACTTCACCAAGTAAAGGATTTGTGGTCTTGAATTCGACCGACTTCTAGCTCTGATGGAGCTTTGTGTCTTATCCAGGGATCACTTGCGTGATTGTCCCAGCGAAAGTATCCGATGAGGATATTGATTGAAGTAGTTCGGGATCAAACCCTTCCTTCCTTCAAAACGAACACACTAGTGAAAAACAAGTTTATTACAAATCATATAAAACGACGAAATTGTGAGAAGTCTACAGTACAAATCAGTGGATGGTAGTGACGCAAGATGTCCGGTCGATGGTGAGAGTGATGCCACTAGTACTGTCGGTTACTGGGGTAAGACGTTAGTGCGCTAGCACCCAGAGACGATGCGGCGCAGGAATTTCTGGAAGTCAAACACAACGGGGTTCACGAACTTCTTCCCTAGTCAAACCCGGCGGCGAAACCGTCCCTTCCTGCAGAAACTTCGCGTTTTTCTCCCGTCAAGCCGAGAAGCGGTAGCAGCAGAAAGAACCCTAGCGATCGCCAAGCGGGCCCAACAGAGAAGAAAAACGTCGGCGGGTTCCTCGCAGCGGAGCAATCCTCCCAAGTAACACGGAAGGACCGCCTTTAGACCCTGTTGCCGCCACTTCCCGCGCCAATACAGCCGTATTGTCACTGCGTCCCACAGTGACTACTGTAATCCATAATAAATGTTATGCCTGCTTATCAATTCTCTTCCCTTTCACCGTTAAGGGTGGTTCAGTGGATTGCGAAAATACAAGGATAACAGAAGAACTGATAAATTAGCTTTATTGAGGAAACGTCGCTCCTCTAAGCGTACAGGTGAACGTCTGGAGGGCCAGGCGCACCCAGCTTGGATGCAGCGAGGCCCCGCCCTTTCACTACCGTTTGAGTATCACCAGAGTCGGTGATAATTTAACTCTGTTATTTTTTGTCTTTATTTTCATTTCTTATAGAGGGAAAACGGATTCTAGACAATGGATACGACGTCGATTTTCCAGATAATCGGATGAATCGGATAGGCCATTTTTTTCGTCGGATCGGATATCGGATATCCGATTCGGATAGTGCCGAATAATGCGTAGTAATAGAGGCGGATAACTTCTTTAGTATGGAGTGAGTTATAAAAGCACATAAGTTATTAGAATCTTTAAGAAATGACCGCCAACGAAAACTATCAATTCCGTTAAGACTAGCGGCTATTAAGCGCTGGGTTGTCATTTTGCAACACCGCTACATACCACATGTGGTAATCCACGTAATAAGGAATCTTTTGTCGAACTGGCACGATCTGTAATTTCACATCATCACGCTGGACAAATTCTGAAGTAGGTGGACGTTTATCTGCTTTCTAACACAGGTGAACCAATCCCGTGGAAATCCTCCTCCCTTGAGCCATCAACGCCGAATGAGGGAGGATAAATACTGTACATAATATTTATTTAATACATGCTGCTATATGTCCTTGAAAGAATTATATACGATTTCAAAATTTGTTTATTGGAAGACCACGCGAAATCTGGAAGAAACCCACGCCAAATAAATATTAAATTTTCATCGGAAACGTCAGTGTGTGTAACTACAATTTACCAAATTTTGGGCCGTAAATCGTAAATCTTGACCTTTGATGAACAAGCAGACAGATCAAGTGCTCTCACTTTCAATCTGTGCACGCATATAAGAGTTTAATACTCAGACTTGCGTCTATGTGTGGTTTGTGGACTGGCATACACTTTCCACTCTCGTTTTCGTATATTTTTTTACCAGACGTAGAGCGGCCTACTGGCAGCAAAAAACTTCGTGTTGGGAGCTCTGCCACCAAACCCCAGCAACACAGCATCTTGACCGCAGCGGTTATTCTTTTCAACTTTAATCCTTCTTCGCTTTACTTCGGCAAGAAGTAATCTGAAATATAATGTAGAATGCGACAGAAGGATATGATATCATGCTGTTTTCAAAACGGATTCCATGAAGACTGCCCACCCTCAATCACATTTGTGCGATTTATACTCCCGTGTGACCCCGAATTTGTGTCACAGTAGATTGTTATTCATCGGACTTGTATGGTCGGCAGTAGGTCTGACAGAATTACTACGAGTATGTAATAATTCACACTACACCAAAGTAAGGATCGCCTTCAATTTGCTTTTAGGTTCCGCGATACCTCTAGATGGAGCTTGTAATGTTGTCCAGATCGTTCTCACGCGCCTGCCGCATTTGACCTGTGATGAGTCATACTCGTCTATCTGTTAAAGGTGACAAACATGCACATACGCCATTATATACAATCGTGCGAAGCCCACTCGGAAGTGCCTAATCTACGTAAAAAGTAGATAAAATTAATCGATAATGGTCGGCCATTCGATACTCTTTGGTGCCCGGCACATGCGACCGATTCTATACTGGTAATTTCCCCCAACTGCGAATATATATATATATATATATATATATATATATATATATATATATATATATATATACTAATATATATATATAATATATATATATAAAAGTGCGTTCCCGCTACTCGTAGGCTAGAAGATAACGGGCTCGCCTTCATAATCCGGCCACTCGTTGCGTAACGCCTATAACATCTTTGAATCAGAATGCTAATTAAGCGACATGTGTACTGAATCTCGACGCACGTTGAACAACTTCTGCGACACGTTTTCTTTATCAAGACGCAGTTGGACCGAGCCTGGCAGATCTTCTGAATCAGGCATTCAGCACATGATCCTCATCCGTACCCTGACTTGTTGCCCACTAGACATGGGATCCGAATCATGCAATTTCGGATATCCGGCCGGATTTATCCGCTTTCGGATTATGCGAAGTCCGGCCGAAAATTTCCCTCATCTGAATCATCCGAAGATCCGTAGTTTTGAAAAACGCAATGATTCGGATAAAATCGGATAAAAATCGGGTAATAGGAGGTTAGCGCGCCTTGCTGGCAAACTCTGCGTCATTGATAACCTTACTTTTTCGGGCAGACTTTGCAATCACTTGGCGGGAGTTCTCTCAAAGGAAAGGGTATTATATAGCGTATGTCTGAACGGGAGTCATCCTATTAAGTAGGAATAATCCCCACCCCTCAACTAGCATAAAAATGTGTTTTATTTTTGCCATTTCGTTAAACCCGAGGAGTAGGGGATCCTTGAAGTTACAGTGGAATCGGCGCCTAACGACTTCGGAGGTCTTGTACGCCCGCGATGCTTCTGAGGGCAATCAGCTCGGAGCGCAGTGGGTAGTGACGTTGCTTCATGGGAAGAAGGGCGGGGGTTCGGTCCTCATGCGCTGCTGCATTCCTGCTATTCAACTGTTGAGATTTCAGGGATTCTGACGTCTATACCGTTTTCAGTGTTTGTTTTCTGCGCATTTTCCAGCTGCATGCTGTGGTACTCAACATGATGGTGTATAAATATTCAACACCAGTGATACACAGGTACTACATGCATAAAGCAGCACTGGGCACAATACGGGCAGTGTATAAATGCTACAGGCTCCTCTCAGTCTATGCGCTCGGATTTTCAAAGGAGACCATGATGTGACGTCACATGTGGTTAGAACGTGAAAGTCTGTGGATCCCGCAAATTGACCTAAACGGCATCGATACACTCTTTCTCTCATCTCTGCCTGTCATCTGAAAATCAGAGTTCTGCCTGCGGTTCTCTAAAACCTAACACCAACAATGTCGCCGATGCTCGAGTGGTGATCTACTTGCTCACGCTGAAGTGTGGTCTGCCTTTAGATAAGGAGCCTTCAAGAGAGAACAACGTCAACCTGATGGAACGGATGGCCAAGGGAATGACACCAACCTGATCGAACGAATGCCAGCATATTCAAGGACTTCGAAGCACGTCAACTTGAAGTTAACGAAGACGAACGGCTGGAAGTGGTGGAAAAACAAGAAAAAGGTTGGGTTCCGCAAGATGAACTGATAGACGTGGAAAGGCTGGCAAGCAGTGGGCATATGACGATGTTTTCGGTTGGAACTCTTGTTTCGGAGGAAAGGGAACGTCTTCAATTAGATCTCGTCTATGGAGCCGATCTCATTGGTCCATATATGGAAGCAAACTCTGAGGAGCCAGTAGCCTTTATGCGCTGCCCATATTGTGACCAGTGTTTATGTTTCATGCCCTTTGTGTCTGTGTATCACAGATGTTAAACGTTTATGCATCGTTATGTTGAACAGCTTTCCCATTGCGTTTTGGTTAAAAAACCCGTCAGTAATAAACAAGTGGCAACAAAGTTGCTCTCCATGGCATACATCTGGAAACACTGCGCAGCAAACATCTAAAATGTTTGCTGTGCAGTGTTTCCATCTAAACATCTAAAGGCTTTTGATTCCGTTCAGATTTCGTTATTGCTAAAAAAAAACCTTTTGCCTATGGTATCAAAGGCCGACTCCACGAATTCCTAAAATCTTTTCTAGCAGATCGAGTCCAAATGGTCGTCATAAATAATTACAAGTCTCAGTGTTATATTACCATAAGTGGGGTTCCTCAAGGAATCTGTCTCGGCCAACTACTGTTTTTGTTGTATATAAATGACATTTTCGATACGCTACCTGAAGGCTGTTTCTGCAGTTTATTTGCCGATGACGCCAAAATTTTCACTGTTAACAATTGTGACAGACTTCAAGAATCTATTGACACATTAGTCAATTGGGCCTTATTATGGGAGCTCGACATCTCCATTCAAAAAACGGCAGTTATGTTGATTGGAAAAAACCACCCATCTTACACTTTTAAAATTGATGGAAATCTTTAGAGATCATTCATGAAGTACGAGGTCTTGGAGTTCACTACTCAGACGAGCTGTACTTTAAATGTCATATAGACCGCATTGTTTCCGAGCAAATTCGATTGCAAATTTCATTCTAAGAGCGTTCAAAACTCGGGATATTATTGTTCTCTTTCGACTTTTTACAATGTATGCCCGTTCCCATACTTGAGCATTGCTCACCTGTATGGTCGCCTTATTGCCGATCAGATATTGAATTGATAGAAGGTGTCCAGCAAAGTTTCACATACCGTTGTTTTGTTCGCATCGGAATATTAATTGTTTGTTTGTTATGAGCGTCGCCTTAAAAAGTTAGGAGCCCACACTCTTGAACACCGACGAATAGTAGCTGATTTCGGATTGATGTATAAATTCATCTCAAGAGAAATATCTATTAGGTTGACCGATCTCTTTGAATTATCTCAAACTCTTGGTACCACTCGTGGTCGTGCCTACCGAGTCAGGCCAGAAAAAACCAACACTCGGTCTTTTCAAGGAAGTTTTCTGAGTAGAGTTGTCCCACTATGGAACCGATTAGATTCTTCTTTTTTCCAGTGGAGAAAATCTTCTCTTTTTCAAATTCATTTGGAAAATTTTTTAGCACAAAATTAGACCTTTAATTGGCATTCATTATATTCCAGTATTCAATGATCAATTATTCTTTTTCGTCAAGTAAGATCAGCATTGGAAAGCTTCTTTTACACTCCATTCCTTGATATCAATTGTATTCGCCTCCGCTGTTTGCTGCTCCATGGTATCACACTTCGGGTTGGGTTGTGTTAGGCGAAATTGCAGGGAAGTCCTCTGTTTAAAAATTTGTTGAACAAAATTACGATGTTTTCAACCTATGCTTCTTAGGGTAACGTTGCTTTACAAAGCGGTTCAATACGGTTCCTCTTCCTGCACACTGTTCTCGCCTACTCGCCCACCTCGCCTACAGCAACACTTACGTCCTTTCTTCTCTTGTTAACGAGCTATTGTCTGTTTCAGTTCATTCCTGCAGTTGTTTCTGGATGTTTTTTTAGTTTAAAAAAACTTTTTGTTGTCATCTTGTTGTCATCTTGTGTTCATGTTTTTCTTGCATTCTTTTGCAGTTGGTTCCTTCAGTGTTCACCTAAATGCTTTCACTCTGTGTTCTTGACAATCTTTGCATTATTGATTTCTCTCTCTTTCTCCTCACGGCTACACTTTTATTGTACTTCGGATGTATGGATGCTTTCTTAGCTGGGCGTTGCCGCTAAAGACTAAAAAAATCACAATAGTCAAAAAAGTTATCGATTAATTATTCTGACAGAACACAAATATAAGTTATAACGTCCTTAAAATCTCAATTTATTGTCTGACGCACTTATTGATTCGTCCTCGCCTGCACGCCTCCTCTCCCAGCCATCGCCTGGGGTACGTACCATTTCAATGAGGTCCTTGAAATACAAGGCCCGCCCCGATACGGCTCTGCCAGTTGCGTGCTGGGAGGGTCGTAGTTCTAGCGTTCCGGCGTCATATTCAGTAAATAAATTCAGCGAATGCAGTAAAACTTTTTATGCCCATTTTTTATCGCCCACATATATTTTTTGGCTATCTCTTGTTTATTTATTTTCCTCAGTGACTTTATTTTCGTCCTATGAGTGGCTTCTCCTATCCAAGAAAGCTCTATTCGTTTCTGTTTCATTTTTTTAGCGAATTTTAGCTAATTTATATCTTGATCACACAGCCAATCTTACGCGTATACTTTCTTTCCCACTTTGCTGAGTATTGTTATTGGCAAGCACAATAAATAAATAAAATGGTATAGATGTAAGAATCCCTCCAATCAACCAATCAGTTGAAATGGCAAAGGTGCAGCAATACAGAAAGTCGACCCTCTACCTCCCTCTCACGGAGCAACGTCGCTACCCACTGCGCTACGAGCCGCTACCCGCCGGCGGCATTTCGGGCGTACATGACTCCCGAACTCGCGAGGCGCCGATTCCATTGTAACTTCAAGGATCCCCTACTCCTTGGTTTATCGATTTGGCAAAAAAGAAACACCATTTTTATACTATTTGAGGAGTGGAGATTATTACTATACGACCCGCTCTCTCCATTCGGACATACGCTTCAGACCCTTCCTTTTCAGAGCACGAGAAATTTCTTGCGGGACGTTTCGTAATCGTTTCATTATTGTCCTTTACAGACTTCGCTGTGCCCAGCTCGGCCGAAAATGGCACTATCTGCATCATCCGAAGATCCGGGGTTTGAAAAAATGGCCTATCCGAATCATCCGATTATCCGGAAAATCGGTGTCGGATCCAATGTCTATTGCCCACTTACATATCACCAACGTGAGTGATCTGGTACCAAGGTTATGAAGTAGCTGACAATCGCCCATGGTTAAGCTTATAGAAACAGCCGGCTGGCATATGCCACAATGCCCAATACGTCCGACGTACTTTCGTCCTCCTCATTGTGACGGACACCGTGAAACACGGATTAACTGAATTGTATATAGTTAGGAGTGTTGGAAAATGTTTTCACGCTCTTCACGTAATTATCTTCAACACAACTGAATAGAGGAAGTAATTGCTGGATAGTACCATCGCCTTTCATGCGCCACACTTCAAGAATCTATACTCACAAAATGCATTTAAAGTACAGCGTTATTGTGTCGAAGGCTGATTATATTCATAACAACATACGTCTAGATTAAGAATAGCATTAAGGAGGTAGGGTAAAATCAAGACAAATGTACGACATCAATTCTCTTGGTGAGGCTAGTTAGCATGACTTTTCCAAGGCCTCATAAGGCTCTGCCAATAGGCAAGCCACGCCCTTAACATTTCTAAAAGGAATGGAACCAACTCATATGTCCCAGCAAGTTGGAGGACTTAACTTGCGATGGTTTGAAATTCAACCGGAACGCTAATCTTCGGTTTCGCCACATTGCGAGTTGGACTTTTATCCGATTTCATCCGAATCATTGGATTTTTGAGTACTCGGGATCTTCGGATGTGCTTCACCCGGAATCCTTCTCTTGTCTGCTCACCACTGGAGTAGAACGCACCAGTGCGCACCAGTAAAAGATGTCGTTTAGGGATCCTTTACAAG
>OX377203.1:44686748-44906414 GCA_947396885.1 Heligmosomoides polygyrus polygyrus
AAATATTTGAATGCGTTTTCGGGAACTAGTGTATGGGGCGGTTTCTGCGTCTCCTACCAACGCGCGCTATTTTCGCAAGGCCTAGGGCGATTTGAACTTAATATAATTGGCTTATAAAGCATTTCCGCAAAAAACGACTATGATATTCGTTCTTCTCATAGCAGACTACCCCTAGTAGACCTATTTTAAACAAGATCTAGTGCGATACACTAAATACAATAGTACTCGTTTTCGTAACGGCGAGATCCTCGACGGTGTGCTATCGAAAACAGTCGTCACCGGAATGAACGTCGCTTACAAAGATCACCATTATGTCACATTCCAAACAAGCAAGTATTCGAAATTCGAATATTATTCGAATTTTCGAACCCCGAATAATCGAATTCGAATAAATATTCGAATTTTCGACCCTCGAATAATCGAATTCGAATAATTATTCGAATTTTCGAACCTCGAATAATCGAATTCGAATAATTATTCGAATTTGCGAAACTCGAATAATCGAATTCGAATAATTATTCGAAATTGCGAAACTCGAATAATCGAATTCGAATAATTATTCGAATTTGCGAAACTCGAATAATCAAATAATCGAAAATCGAATTCGAATAAATTATTCGAATAATTATTCGAATTCGATTATTCGAGCACAAGTATATTGATCAGCTCGCCCTCCTCACTGTAGCCGAAACTCCCAGCTGTTCCTTTGTGGGCCACGAAAATCTTCGGCTTTTTTTTTGTTTATCACGATACTCCTCTCGTCCGCCCTCACTGTACCGTAAACAAAGCGAACCATTCGCCGGCACAGTCGCCTCCACGAGTGGTCTCTCGCCTAATTGTCGGCTCCGATTTCTTACATGTCTCGATCCCTTACATGTTTAAATTCCAGCCTGTTCTGCTCCCTGGCCTGTCAAAATTGCCTTAACATGCCATGCCTTGCCTTTTGAAATTGCCTTACCATGCCATGCTTTGCCTGTCAAATAGCCTCACTTGTCAAATAGCTTTTGACCGTCTAGCATGCTCAGCCCATCCACTATATCTTGTTACTCACTCGGTTTTAAATGTAGATCATTAACATAAAGGTTTAATTACCCAAGTTTGAGTTGAGGGACAACGTACGCCGTATCGCGCAAGGTCCACAAGGTCGAAATCTACAAAACACTCTACAAAAAGAGGAAGGCGAGCAGAGGATTCGAGAGGCTCCTTAACCACCGACCAAAGGACCTCCAAGGCTACAACAGCCAGCCGCGATACGGGGCAACAGAAGAAATGGTAATACCATGAGGGTAATAGACCTGGTAAAAGTGATGTGTGAAAAGGGGATTAGCAAAGTCCTGCGTCTAGGCGACCCGAAAGGGATGAAATAATGTCCCCATAGAAGAAAACTCAAGTTAGTAAGCGAAAAAGTCAACACTCTGGTGTTTGAGCATTTTATTGGCACCCAGGTGTTGAATGACATAAAACCTGAGGTGGTAGAAATTTTGGTGGCCGCTCAGCTAATTAAAGCAAGCCAATTAGAGCGTTGCTTAGATAGGAAGAAAGAACAAACCCGCATATTGAGCGCCCTAGGGGCAGCGATGAATTGCGAGGAAGACGAATTAGAGAGAGAAATGGTAGAAATATTGGAGAAAATCCAATTTCTTGAGCAGAGCTTGGATGATGCAAGGAGAAATAAGAAGCTGTCTTTGCAGGTCGAGAGTCTCACCAGGCAAGTACACACGATGGGCAGCACGCGTGCGCCGAACACATACATCAACAGCCAAGAAGAAGACACCGATTACGAGATGAACAATAGCGATGGTAAGCATCCTAGCGCCCATGTAAAAGACAAGTGGAGGATGTATATAAGAATGGCGAATGACATTGCTCTGCATGATGACAATACCCTTCAGATACCGGGAAAAAGTCGGTCGCCAAGATGTGCGCAGCGCTGGACCCTGAAGAACTCTTCGGCTACGCTCACGCACGACTCAGGCAGACGAGAAGAAGCGCCCCACGTCGGTCGGCCCAGATCAGTTGCTGAGGGTGAACGCGAGTGGAGTGAAGACCGCTAGGAGGGAAGAGTTCAGAATGAGAGATTTCATGCTAACTACCACACTTCCAGAAGTGAAGCCCTTCACGGGAAAACAAAGTGGAAGCTTTGAAAGATTTCTAAAGACATTATTGATAAAGTACCCGAGAACGTACGGTAGCCTAATCCAGCTGTTCGAAGGGTTCCTAAGGAAAGAGGCGTTGACAATATTTGAAACGTTACCCCGAAGGATTAGGGAGGGCACGCTTGATGGTGTAGTAAGAGCAATGAAAGTGAGATTGAATGAAGATGGCAACACAGCATGCATTAAGCGATTTCAATGTTGCGAACATTGAAATTAAGCGGGTAGCAGACTTTTGCCTCGCACTAGAGAGAATAGCTAGTCAAGCGTATCCCAATGAGCCAGCAGAAGTAATAGCACTGCAAAAAGCTGAAATCCTCTACTCACAGCTGCCAGGATGCACAGGCAGCTACATTTTGGCAGAAGCCATTGAAACCCGTGAAAGATACGAGGTGTACGACAAAGTGAAAGAGGCAGCTCTTATGTTAGAAAAGACCTATAGAGGTCCGAAGAAGGACACATGCACAGAAGAGGGTTGAGGAAGACGCTAACAAGTCCGAGATGGGAAGAAAATATAACACAAGAGGGAGCACAGAGTGAACAGAGAGTTCAAGTGCCAAGTAAGCAAGAACATACATCAGGGAGCGCGAGGCGATGCTTCAGTTGCGGTGAAACAGGGCATATAGCCAAGAACTGTAGAAGTCCCGCAAAGCCAGGAGCTGAGCCGCAGGAAAGCCCCGCAAAAGAACCAGACTCGTTTTCAACAGCGCTAGAGAGCTGGTTGTGTATCACGTATTTAGACCCTAAGGTAGACAGATGCGAGTTCTGGGGCGAAAAACTCGTGATACCAGTAACAACAATGAATATGCGAACGCAAGCACTAATAGACACAGGGTCGGGAACATAAATAGCCCCATTAAGTCTATTCAATAGAGCAATAAATAACAAAGAAGATATAGACGCGTTTGTGGAGAGGGTCCTTGGCAAGACGGACATCATAATAAGAGATGCATCTGGCAACAAAATGGAGATTCTAGACTCCATACGGCTGGGGGTAGAGATACTAGGCAAGAAAGTCAAGGTTGCACTGTATGTCAGCAAAGCGCTCCACGATGTGATTATACTAGGAACAAATATCCTACGCCAGCTTGGGCTAAGAGTGAGTAATGAAGACGGCAGTATAGACTACCTGGCAAGAAATAGCACGGATACATAAAAACACTACTGCCACGCAAAAGTCACTCAGAGAGCGTACATGCCGCAGCGAGGAGTGAAAGTACCGGCTGCGATAGATGATACGCAGCTAGAAGCGACTACTAAGCGTAGAAGTGTAAAAGTGAAAGAGGGTGAAAGTCAACGACCATTTAAACTCACTAACGAAGTGTTTTGCAGGTCGACAATGCACGTCGTGGACAACTCGGCTCTGAGTATATTTTATGCCTGCTCCGGTACCAGACGCTATGACGACGACGATGGATTCGAGTGTTCGATAAGAGGCAAAGTCTTCGGCGATGTAGTGAAAACGGCTGAAGAATCGATCCTTTTGTTACCGATCACAACCATCTACTCGCTGGCACGGTACATATCCATTTACGAGAGCGAAAAGGACTCAGACAGGAGATGCTTCTTGATGCGTGACAGGAAGCACAGCTTCATCACCACTGCAGGCGTGCTAAAAGCCTGTCTTCTTCAAGCGGCACTGTCTCCACACAATGAGAGATCTCCCGCGTCATGATGGAAGCGTGCTGATGAGCCGATACGACGGCAACTGTGGACTCACCATCGAACAAGTCAATGAGTTAGTCAATGAAGGCGTACAGTACGCGATGTCACACTCCTGGGAAGAGGTGACCGTTGAAGGGAAAAAATGAAAACCCTTCTCTTGATGCCGATTTCCGTTTCCACTTTCACGCAATCAAGTTTGGTGAGCGTGTCGTTACGGTCATCTATTAGGATCTGCACGACATCCGCGTGAAGCTAAGAAAGGTCGAAGAACCACATGATATTGTTTTTGTCGGACCGGCCGCAGTCGAATCGCCGGCAGATAGCGAATGGATGAAAGTCACCCTGGCTCTTACCCACGCCGTCCGAGGAGGTTGTAAACTGGTCGCCGTCGCTCCGACAAGAGGCGAAGCCGCGTGGGAAGCAATACGCATGAAATTGATTGAAGTCATGCAGACGATAAGGGAGTCGCGCCTTCCGTGAAGCATAAGGTGGTCACGAATATCCCTGCGGCAGCAAGGGAATGCGAGCCAGCATTGGCTGTGGGATAAAAGCCCAGGAAAAACGTGGAGGCTGCGTACCCAAACGCGGTCGTGTACGATCTTCTCGATACACTTTGCAAATATCTCGATGGGGACGTCGCTCTCGAGATCGTGGAGAAAATCGAAAGGAGAAGGGACCCGCAGGAAAAACCTGCGGAGGGCGCTCACTCGTACGACTACGGATGGCACGGACGTGGAGGCAAAGGATACCAGTATCGATACAGACCATACCAACGAGGACGCGGTCGAGGATGAAGATTCTGATCTTGACACCCAAGTGTTGAGAACGACACTTCCCTGAGGGGGAGGGATGTAACCGTGTTGTTGTACGTATAGTTGGCCATATGTTGTTCAGTCGTAGATCTCGTTGTATGAGTCATCATATGTTGCGGTCGCTGGTTGCAGATCGTCGATTTGAGCTATTTGTCGACTTCGAAACTATTGGAGCGCGAAACTGCGCATATAAGGCGGCCTAACTGGTCGATGCTTTCTCTCACTTGCTCACTGTGTCTTTTTGGTCTCACGTGGGCTCAATAAGGGTTGATGGAAGTCTATTCGTGTCTGTTCCATTATCCTCATCAATTCGTTCGTCGACTAGTTGAAGTATCGATAAAAAGTGTATAAACCAGTGTCTGTATTAACTATCTTTATCTTGCGGTTGAGCGCAAGAGTACTTCTAGACTGGTTCGGTAATAACTTGTAGGAAACAAATTGGTAAAGAGGCAGCAGTATGAAAAAATCCAAACTTAGTGCATACCACGGGAGTCGAAAATCCAGCCTAGCACCTGTGAAGCAGCGTCGCATCCTGCTGAGCCACCAATTCGTTTTCCGAAGAGCCTTTCACCACGTCTCATACGTCAGCGCCCGCACATATTCATGTGGGCACGCGCTGACGGTGCGATACTGTACCCCACCTTCGAGGGCCCATAGCTCTTTTGGTTCAAGGACTCAGCAAAACCGAAACAAGTTTTTTTCTACTATATGAAGGGTGGAGATTCTCACAGAACTATCCACTTCCCCGTTCAGACTTATGCCTGAGACCTTTCCCTGGTTAGATTGTTATCCTTCTTGAGTTCCGCAGCAGCGCGCGATAACATCCTTTTATCCGAATTTATCCATTGCATTTTTCCAAACCCCGGAGCTTAGGATGATTTAGAAAACGCCATTTTCGGCCGAACAGGATTTCGGATAATCCGAAGTCAGATAAATTCGGCTGGATATTAGACATGGGATCCGAATCATGCATTTTCGGATATCCGGCCGGATTTATCCGGTTTCGGATTATCCGAAATCCGGCTTGGTCGGAAATTGCCCTCATCTGAATCATCCGAAGATCCGGGGTTTCTAAAATTGTCCTCATCTGAATCATCCGAAGATCCGGGGTTTTCAAAATTGCCCTCATCTGAATCATCCGAAGATCCGGGGCTTGAAAAAATGGCCTATCCGGATCATCCGGTTATCCGGAAAATCGGTGTCGGATCCAATGTCTACTGGATATCCGAAAATGCATGATTCGGATCCCATGTTTAACGAATACATAAGCGCAGACGGTCGATTCCCAAGACAGACAGAAAACAATGCGACTGCTTCACGTCAAATGATTCTAGGCTTTTCGAGAAGAAATCCTGGGAAGCGTGCAGTCTCAATACGGGCACAAGCCCGCTCGGCATCCAAATATTTAAAAATCACAGAATCAATTCAATTCACTCACCTTATCAAGCGATCCTTCTTCGCTCCTAATGGGCGAATGCTGCTTCCAATCAGAGTTTTACTTTCGTCTTCCGGTCCTACCTGGCACAGATGTCATTACAGATTTAATGAAAGCGCTCTTTCTCTAGATGGCGAACAATCAGTCAAAGGAACTTTAAAATGTACTGCATTCTTCCCTTCTTGCTTGAAAAATTTTGTTGGAACGATTGTGACTCCCCTCATCAAGCATCAAGCGTTATCTTTTAGCTCAATGTGATCTCACGTTTTAACAACAATAGCAGCAAGAACAAAGAAATGCGGTGAACACAATATGAAAAATGAATCACCTGCCAAGCCTCTAAAGCACCCTCTCGTAGCCCATTGTTTCGGCTACGCACATAAAAGGCTACACGCTCTCCTTCCTCCAAACTGCGGAAACCCGCCATCTTCAATTCCGACTGAAAATCGAGTTGTAAAAAAAAGAAGAAATGGAAGTGGTCTTTTATAGACAAGGACACTTGCCTGATGTACAAACACATCCTCGCTGGTGTCATCCAAAACTATAAAACCAAATCCTTTCAGAACGTTAAACCACTTACATGAGCCTGTCTTTCGTTCCTGAAAATGGGAGTAGATATGAAAGGCTACATTTTTGTCAGAAAGTCACTGCAACTACACAAAAAACAAGACCTTTTCAAGGATATCTTTAAAAACCCACATGTTTTCCATTATCGTTCTTATCGCCGGACTCAGCTGATTTGTACTCAGGCTCCTGTGGTGATTCGCCATTCTGTTTAGGCGACCGTTTCCCATCGCACTTCACATCCGATGCAGTCATAGTTGGGGAATTTCGCCTAAAACGTCGCTCTTTTACACATTAACGTCTTCGACCATGCAGACGACAACATTCACAATACAAAAGCAGTGTCCACCTTCGATCAAGCATCGAGGCAATGTATTTAGGCACGGTACCTTAGGGCGTCCCCAAATTCATCTCTTTCTCTTTCATAACATTCTGAAGAAAATGCTTTGTTAATTCAAAAAATAAAAAGTCAATCACTTTTTATTTTTTGATACATACGGTACATAACTATACATTTGGTACAAAACTATCGCAGCATCACAAGGAAATCAGGTGGGGGAACATGAGCTTGTCTGTAAGGAAAGCTTGATAACACAAGCATAGAGGAAATAAAAGTTTCAAATCCTGCAACTTCCACAATACTTCAAAAGTTGCAAAAAATTCTTTGAAAAAAACTCCTCTAAACGTTATGCATTAAAGGAAGCAATAAAGACAATATTGCAAAGCCTACATCAAAATAGAATGAAAAACACATGGGAGAAGAAGTATATCGGAAGGTGAAGTACCACTTCCTCACTAGTGTAACTTGTAAGCAAATATTTTATTAACGCATATAACATTGACAAATTGCTATGACACTGTTGCTGATACACTGACACATGCACATTGAAATTTCACGAAAAAAAGATTACGGTGTAAATCGGGAAGAGATCTAGTAAAATTAGGTGATCAGACTACTGAAGCATTCGACACTCCTATTCAACTGCAGTTTACACCGGCAGCGAGTTGGTGCGTGTATGACATTGCCACACAAGGTGAGTCCAACACAGAACAAGTTCTATGTAGTGTGCGTATCACGAGCCTGCAGACAATGGTATTTGAAAAAAGGCAACCAACAGCAATTCGTTGTTGCAAACAATAATTCGCATTATTTACAAAACGAAACAGCAACAAACCTAATAATAGAATGATTCCTCTTGGTAACAGGCATACAAATTACATGAAAGGAAACAAGACAATCCCACAAGAAAACAAAGAGATGTGGAGCACGTACAGAAGACAATCCCATAAGAAAACAAAGAGATGAGGAGCACGTACAGTTCAGTCTTGATTGTAATAAGCGGTTTTACAAGTGAACCATTCTAAGCATCAAATATTTCGATGCGTAACATATATTAGGGTGCGGACATAACACCCACACAATCTCATCAGCTCCACGTCTTCATCAACAAGGATCTTCTCTGTATCTGCCTTCCAACTTTCATCGTTGGCGTTACATCCCTGCATCAAACCCTACTCGTAGCTAATCTTCTGAAAACAAATTGATGACACTCACTAAGGTTTTTATAAGTTCAGCCGATTCCTACAGGGCAGAGGGCCCGTGCTCACACAAAGAACTCCATCATGGTCCATCTACCGCATCTGTCTCAATATTATTTATTTATTGTACGTCGTAATTCACAAGAAAAGAACACAACATCAAAAATCAACACAGAACACAGTGAATATAGGCAGAAAATAGGGATACAGTTTGTACCACAAAATATCGATGAAACCAAACTGCTAAAGAACTTCCTCCAGATACCTGTCAATGAGGATTTAGCATTACCTCATAGAATTTGGTACTCCATTTTTCTTAGAGAATTTCAGGAATTCATTGCCAGCCGGTTTGTGAAAAAGAAGGTCTTATAAGGCTATTGGCTCTAGGAACTAGGATCTTCTATTGGCCACCTCTTGTGGTGGAATGAGAGAGCGACTAGATATGCTAAGTTACCCTTGCCTTTGCTGACGTAGGAGAACATAGAACCTAACCAGAAGCCTTCAATTTTCGCGCATGGGGGCACATTTGGCGCATTTTCGCTCCCTGTAATTCCCCTTCCGTTCCGTTTTTCGCTGCTGCTCTGGTTAATTTGCATCGAAAGCAGCACTGGAATTGCGTAGAGCGACGCCCTTTATCCACCGCTTCCCGATTTATCCTTTAGAGGTCAAATACACCACGGCAGCTTTAGCAGCAACAATGTCCTGATCTTCCTAGCCGTTCGACCTCTGAATGGGAACGGAAGGAGAACTTAGATCGTTCCCGTGGAGCCCAAAGAAGGCAGTGACCTCAATCTTTCCATCCAACTCTCCATTTTAGATAATTCCCTTTATCTAAAATCCGGAGTTGTGAAGAAGAAAAAAACTGTATGAATCCCAATAGATACCTTCATGAACAAATGGCAGTGATTGTAGTACTTCCTCGCTTCTAACGCTCTCCCTGAACATCACCTCGAAGCCCTCTCTACGTGAGCATTGGTATGCAAACAGTGCAGTCACTCCCACCAAAGCCCTCCATGTCTGTCTAGTGGATAGCCCTGGGGAAGTCTCGCGCTCCATATCCCGACTTCTAAGCCGAATAGATAGAACATACGGTAACAACTGGATCCAAACACTTCTCCGCTACTGAGTCTTTCCTCGTGAATCTTAGACCCGCCTTCCACACCAGTGCATAGCCTCAAGCAATGTCGATATACTTCAGTTCATTTCGGAAAAGTACTTGAACGTTCACGACAAGTGAAAAAGTACCATTTTGCTTCGCAGCCATGCACATTCTGTATAAACAAAAGACGACTGAAAATACAGCGCCTACCCAAATATGGGCACCAGCTATCGAGTATATGTTCACGGCTCGCTTTCTTCTAGTAGGCGAGAAATGCGTTTCCACAAGCTTTGCATGAACACTCGGTATTTTCTGGTGCATCGTTGCTTCCATGACATTCTCCGTTTTCCTTTTTCCTGCCTAAAATCGTGGATGTTCCTTATATGTTCAGCTAGCAAAAACGGAATCCTTAGGTTTTTTCTGCAATGTGTTGGTGTCTCGGAGCATTTGCCCATACCTCAAAAATGGAATAATACCACTTTCTGAATGACGCAAAAGCTACTCATGTATAACAACGAGGAAGGAAGGGTGGTGCGCAATCCGAGAAGGCGCCCACTGCCACGTGTAGTTCAAACCGAGATCTTTGGTTCAGCTCCCGCCAGGTCAACGAAGACTTTGATCCCTTCGGAGGTAGTTAATTGGTACCAGACATGTCTAGAAAGGATAAGACACTAACTCATCCATTGGATGGTCACTGCAAGTCACACGTCGAGATGGTGAGGGGGAGCTCGGAAACCAACGGAGCGACTCTTTTACAGTGGTCAAGAGGGAGCGGGGCAAAAGGCGAGCGCTAATCGCAAACGAGATTATGGAGCGTGCAGGGAAAGGGTTCCCAAATGCGGCGGTCCAATTAGTAGGTGACGAATGAGGACGGCGAATACGTTCTAAGTCAGCTTTCGTGAGTGTGAAAGTGGCTCTAGGGCAAGAATGAATCCATCCACTGAGGTAGTGAATGTTTTATCGAGCATCTGAATCTACGAACTTCTTGGGGAACATCACGACCACTTTTCTAACATTCAAGGATTGACTTTGGTTTTTATTCACTATTTTTGAAAAGACGTGCCGCCACTGATGTCCTAACAGTTTATACTGAACTTCCCTGGATCAGAATTTTGCCCAACACGCAAAGCTGACCATGTCTAATTAATCAGTCGGAACCCTTGCTTCTCTCTGTACTCCGTAAAGAAATGAAAATGTTGGTCTAAAGTCTAAAAAGCTAGGTTTATATTAATACTATCGATTACTGGATAAACAACGAAAAAGGTTACTTTGAAACAAAGAGTTTTATAGCATCGAAAAGCCCCATAAATGACTTGCCATTCCTTCCACATCCTTGGTGATGGCAGCGACCAATTAACCTACATGAACGAGATCGCAGTTGCGTCGCACCTAGCCACAACCGCTACAGCACTTCGTTCGCGCCTCTCTACGCGTAGTCCGAAGAAATTCCTTCAAATATGCAGATCAGTTCTTTGTGTGTAATTTCATTGCAATGAATTGTTGTACGTAGGCTGTGAACTGTAGACGTATTTACAGGTAATTTAAAATAGAGAACAGAAGGTATGAAGATCAGCGGCACAGGAAGAACTCGTAGAGGTGGAATACAGAGACATCAACAGAAAACTAAAGCTGTGCGAAAATGAACGACGCAGCAGGATTTTTCGCCGTTGAAAAGGCGCTAATTATTATCTAAAACCATCGAAACGTAGAGAGAAGATAGAAAATTGGTACTCTGAAGTGAAAGTCTTGACAATAAAGGGCAAGGAAGAAATTCACTACTCAGCTGTCAAAACACGAAGAACTGAGTAGAAAAAATCGAGTTGTTAATACAGACATGTTCTTTTCATAATAGCGAAGAAATCCGCTTCAGCGACACGGCCTTCGGCGTCCTTACTTGCTTCCTTAATCATTTCGTCCAAGTCTTCTTCACTTAGATCTTCTCCAAGTTCCTTGGCAACCTGAACCGTTTCCTCTAGAAGATGCTCAGATGAGTGCTCTAGATGGATACCTGTCTAAGGTTCTCGGCCGTAATCCATCCTTTGCCTTCTTTGTCAAACAGCTTGAACGCGCTGCGCATCTCATCAGCAGTTTCGTCTTTCTCCACACCGTTTTCTTTCAAGATGGCTAAGAACTCGTCAACGTCCATATGATCCGCTACTAAAATTCTTGGTTACCAAATGTATCAGATTGATAGAAAAGTCAGATTTCGATACACATATTCAAAAAACAACAGTAATTCAACTCAGAAGCCACCTTTTCACACAAACTAAAAACTGATGCATACATGACATATCTACGGATGTGATAGACATTTAGAAGTACTATTTCATAAATCTGATGATTGCTTCGCTTGGTATCACAGACGAATGCAACACAATGTCGTTACACAAACATGGTTCCCCTAATAAGGGTATCCTTTGAAGGAAAAAGCACGCATTTAGAACAAGTCTTTGTGGAGGCACTGTACGACAAAGACATCTAAACTATTCGTCAAAGATGCGCAAACAGTTATGGAAAAATGCTGTACCACTGCCAACCATCCTACTATATATATACCAGCGTCCGTCGCCGGCTTCGCCGGCGCCATACGCTGGAGTGCGGGCCACGCCAGGCTTGCCGGCTGCCGGCTTCGGGTATGGCAGGCCACGCTGGGAACGTAGCCTTAACCTAGCAGGGGATGCTTCCTCAGCTAGCGTCCGTCGCCGGCTTCGCCGTCTTCGGGTATGGCAGGCCACGCTGGGAACGTAGCCTTAACCTAGCAGGGGATGCTTCCTCAGCCAGCGTCCGTCGCCGGCTTCGCCGTCTTCGGGTATGGCAGGCCACGCTGGGAACGTAGCCTTAACCTAGCAGGGGATGCTTCCTCAGCCAGCGTCCGTCGCCGGCTTCGCCGTCTTCGGGTATGGCAGGCCACGCTGGGAACGTAGCCTTAACCTAGCAGGGGATGCTTCCTCAGCCAGCGTCCGTCGCCGGCTTCGCCGTCTTCGGGTATGGCAGGCCACGCTGGGAACGTAGCCTTAACCTAGCAGGGGATGCTTCCTCAGCCAGCGTCCGTCGCCGGCATCGCCGTCTTCGGGTATGGCAGGCCACGCTGGGAACGTAGCCTTAACCTAGCAGGGGATGCTTCCTCAGCCAGCGTCCGTCGCCGGCTTCGCCGTCTTCGGGTATGGCAGGCCACGCTGGGAACGTAGCCTTAACCTAGCAGGGGATGCTTCCTCAGCCAGCGTCCGTCGCCGGCTTCGCCGTCTTCGGGTATGGCAGGCCACGCTGGGAACGTAGCCTTAACCTAGCAGGGGATGCTTCCTCAGCCAGCGTCCGTCGCCGGCATCGCCGTCTTCGGGTATGGCAGGCCACGCTGGGAACGTAGCCTTAACCTAGCAGGGGATGCTTCCTCAGCCAGCGTCCGTCGCCGGCTTCGCCGTCTTCGGGTATGGCAGGCCACGCTGGGAACGTAGCCTTAACCTAGCAGGGGATGCTTCCTCAGCCAGCGTCCGTCGCCGGCTTCGCCGTCTTCGGGTATGGCAGGCCACGCTGGGAACGTAGCCTTAACCTAGCTAGGGATGATTCCTCACCCAGCGCCGGTCGCCGGCTTCGCCGGCAACCAACGCTGGGTAAGGAAGCATCCCTAGCGTCGAAGTCGTACATGTTCAAACGAACGCCTACTACAGGTCGAATGATGCCTTGCTGAATATCAGTAACATCCCAGTACAGCACTCAGGGAAATGTCCGTAGCACTCCTGCTTCGTCTAAGTTTCTGTTCACTGCCTATTGCAGCTCGTCAAGCCTAATCGAATTTCTGACGTTCCTGTCCAGTCGTCGTGCTTTAAGCCACGAGGTGTGATGAATTTCGAAAAGGGTGACTTAAGACAAAAAACACTATCCTCGTCTGCATATAGTAGTATGGAAACTGGTCAAAGCACTGCCGAATATTGAGGACCAAAGAGCAAGACTTGGTTAAAACCGTAGTCGAACTGAGCGTAGGTCCGACGAACTTTCTTCGCTGACCTCTCCTGGTCCACCCCTTAAAATTGGAGGACCTGGGCAGGTAGAAGTAGCTTAGTAATCCAGCGCGCGAAGTATATATGCTCTTGAGATCAAAGTGAACGATTTCCAAATCAAAAGAAGCGTCTTCCAGACCATGACATTGACCAATCAATAATATCGGTTGATATTGATTGCTTGATGGAAGCTTCAAAATGGTGGCTGATTACGTGGTCAACCTTCCGTCGGTCATCATAATCACGGAACACCCGCCCGATTAAGTCTGGCGAGAACCAATAGCTCCGCTCAAGCGATGGATAATATCGATCGATATCGATTTTCTGAGCGACTAATAGGACCGACTGCCCGATCGAAACACCATCGGCCATAACAATATGCTGTTGCTAATGTTAGATAGCTGAACGAAGAAGTACACGCCAACAGATACGTCAATCGAAACCTCATAGATTGTTCTTTGATTTCCATCCCTCTGGTAGTTGGTCGATAAACACCCTAGATGTGATCAACATGCGCCATTTACAGGTCATGTTTCGTTGGCAGTAAACACCCGCTGTCGCCGCGGGCCTCGGGCAGCGCGGCGAGCTTCGGACAGCGCGGCGGGCTTTGGACAGCGCGGTGGGCTTCGTAATAATGGTAATGATAATGATAAAGATGATAATGACTCCGTAAACACCGTAGATGCGATGAACCGATCAACGTCTCCCGTCAACACCTCATTCGTCGTCAGCAGGGCTCACCCACTGTCGCCTCGGGACTCGGACAGCGCGGCGGGCCTCTTACGGCGCGGTGGGCTTCAGATTGATAGTAGTGATAATGATAAAGATGATTATGATGACTCCGTAAACACAGTAGATGCTATAGTCGGTTCAACGTCTCCCGTCAACACCTCATTTGCCGTCAGCAGGGCAGACCTGCTGTCGCCGCGGGCCTCGGACAGCGCGGCGAAGCTTCAGACATGACTCATGCCTCTCCCGATTATATATAGTAAAGAAAGCAGCAAGCGTGTGTGTGTGCGTGTGTCTGTCCGTCCGTCACACTTGAGTTGGGGTGCGGCAGCCGAACACGTCGGCAACCGTGCATGGCGAGCCGAAGACGTGCCGAACACGTCGGCAACCGAGCATGGCGAGCCGTAGACGTGCCGAACACGTCGGCAACCGTGCATGGCGAGCCGCAGACGTGCCGAACACGTCGGCAACCGTGCCTGGCGAGCCGTAGACGTGCCGAACACGTCGGCAACCGTGCATGGCGAGCCGTAGACGTGCCGAACACGTCGGCGGCACGAAACTTCCGCCCTGGGGGTAATCGAGGTCGCTGAGCACGAATCTGAAGTCGGATCAATCGATACCGATCGATATTATCGATTTTTGAGGATGGCGCTCAAGTGGCGCGAAACTTCGGCCCAGGGGTAATCGAGGTCGCTGAACACGAATCTGAAGTCGGATCAATTGATATCGATCGATATTATCGATTTCTGAGGATGGCGCTCAAGTGGCACGAAACTTCGGCCTTGAGGGTAATCGAGGTCGCTGAACACGAATCTGAAGTCGACCAATCGATCCATCTCGATTAAAATAAAGGTCAGAAGGCCTTTGGAAGAATAGGAGACCCGTAGCGGCCATGGCGTCCTATTCTCGGGGTTTGGGGGCGAAGTCCCCAACCAGTCGATGGCGGCCGCTAGGCCGACGTACGACTGGTATACTATATTTGTAACCATTAATCAGTACCGCATAAATTTTCATTATCTATCGCACCGAATTTTCTGATAGTTGTCTGAGTCGATATGACAAAGAAAAGATCAATTCCTATATCACAAAACTGCTACGGATAACTTCCAGATAAGCAAGACAAGGTTCAAAATTATCCTGGAGGCTTGTTGAAGGTGGTCACTAATAAGAACGGTTGCAAACGATCTGAAGTAGCCGATCTTCGCTAAGGGTTACAGTTAAAGAAAGGGATACGTGCGAGTCAACCATAGGATATAGCTCCACCTTTCACGGTGTCGGCTGCATTCCATGTCGAATATCTTTCTCATTCCAAGGATCTCCCTCTTTGTTTATTAATTTATTGCACTCAAAGGTGCGCATAACTTTTTACACGTAGTAATGCAAGTCTAAAGACAGATCCAATATTGAAAAAATCAAAGGAAAACCAGCAAAAATTAAACACCTCTCCAAAAACGTCGATGAAAAAAACAATAAAATCTGAAAAGAAATCGTAAATAATATAGAAAGCCGAACTACTAAAACGTGTTTACAATACCTACTCCTAAGCAACAGAAATCCGCTTGCCCTTTTTCCTTGCAGTGCCTTCATTTTACACTTGAGAACTGTGACATCTATAGTGAAATAAGTAGATGTGATATGTAGTTTACATTACAAGAAATTGTAATATAAACTATAGGGAAGTTTAGAATTGATGTCCCATGCTGTAGCGTTTATTCACCTGACAGAGAAGTGGGTGACCAAATTATATATATATATATATATATATATATATATATATATATATAGGTGTGTGTGTGTGTGTTTCCGTCATAACTGGAATGGAGGCACTGAGTAGCCGAACACGTCGGCAAACGTGCCTGGGCATTTAAATGACCATCGACGGGAGGCGTTGACAGCAGGGAAGGCAATCGACATCGATCGATATTATCGATTTTCTGTGGATGTCGTTCGGGCGGCACGAAACTTCAGCCCCGGGGGTAATCAAGATCGCTGAACACGAATCTGAAGTCAACCAATCGATATCGATCGATATTATCGATTTTTGTGGATGTTGTTCGGGCGGCACGAAACTTCAGCCCCGGGGGTAATCAAGATCGCTGAACACGAATCTGAAGTCATCGATATCGATCGATACTATCGATTTTTTGTAGATTTCGTTCAAGCGGCACGAAACTACAACCCTGGGGGTAACCGAGGTCGCTGAACAAGAAATCTGGAGTCCACCAATCGATATCGATCGATATTATCGAATTTTTGTGGACGTCGTTCAGGCACACAGTTACAATCCGCACAGTCACGGACACATCCGCGCACACTGTGCACGAACATGCCGCTCCCACGCACAAGGAACGCGTCGACCCGACACAGCAGGAGCAAGGAGTCCATCCCTGCATCCCACCTGCGTCTCTGGGCAGTACACGGTCGCATTTGGTTCGCGTTTTCGTTCCCCTATCCACCACCCGGGGACGCGCCACGTGGCCCTGCCACAAGCGGCCCGAGATCCCTCTTAACAAGAGAGCCCGAAGGCTCTCTATCGAGGGAGATTGTAACTGTGTCGGCTCGGCCAAAACCTTGGTAGACTGGGTGTACATCGTAAGGCGATTCGAGGCCGCCTCAAAAGTCTCGCCCCGTCCCTTCGCGCAGTCTGGCTGGCTGCCCGGAGTTCCTCGCCCGCACGACAGAGCCTGACTAGCTACCCGTGTGTATTGGAGTCAAACACAGCAGCACTAAAGGACCTCATTCCCCTGACCCCAAAAGAGCCCCCATTTCTGCAGCGATGGGAAGGACGAGTACGGAGAGGCTGCTAAAATCTCAGGACCTAACCAGGCTGCGCAAATTGAAAAGGACTAGGATGACGATCTGTACTTACAACGCCCGCACGCTCGCATCGGAAGCATCCGTCGAGGACCTGATGGTGCAAGCCAGGAAGATTAAGCACGACGTCATCGGACTGATCGAGACGAGAAGACACCACCCACTACACGCCGCCTACGACTCCGGAGAAGAACTGCTCCTCGGAACATGCGACAGCAGGGGAGTAGGCGGCGCTGGTGTCCTCGTCAACACGCACTTGGCCATGAACATCGATTCGTACGAGTCTCTGACAACCCGAATCGGACGTCTGCGACTGAAGCGATGTGGCTCCGTGCCAGCTTTGACTGTATTCGTCGCGTATGCTCCAACATCCGACTACGACGACGAAGAGGTGGAAGCCTTCTACGTGGAGCTGGAGAGTTCTATAAGGAAGATCACACCTTCTACAAGGTGATCGTCGGCGACTTCAACGCCAAGATCGGACCGCGAAGGTCGCCGGAAGAACTTCACATCGGAACCCACGGTTTGGAGTGGAACGAGCAAGGTGAAAGGCTGTCTGAGTTTATCATGTCGACCAAGACCATCCATGGAAACTCACAGTTCCAGAAGCCTCCCTCTCTACGATGGACCTGGGAAACCCCCGAGGGCCAGTTCCACAACGAGATCGACCACATCATCTTCAATCGCAAGTATTGCCTGACCGACGTCTCCGTTGTCCCCAAGTTCTACACGGGATCGGACCACCTCCTCCTTCGCGCGAGGTTTCGCTTTTCGCGTCAAGGAGAGAAGGCCGCGAAGTTCAAGAAGAGGAATCCCAGAACGACCATCAACTGGGACCTCTACACCTCTCTTGTCGGCCTTTGGGAAGATGCCGTCATGGACAACGTCGATGAGGAATACGACCGCTTCGTGCACCATCTCCACGATAGTGCTAAGAGAGCCGAGAGCTTGAAGACCACCAAGAGACGCCTGTGTCCGGAAACTCTCGAGCTTATACGCCAGCGTGGAGCAGCACGAGAGTCAGGCAACTACCAGCTGACGTCCGAGCTTGCGAAGCTATGCAGAGCGGCGATAAAGGAAGATCTTAAGGAGAAAAGGGCGGAAGTGTTAGCTGAAGCAGCAGAAGCAGGGTTGAGCATCCGCAATGCCCGCCGAAACTTCGCCAACTTCAAGACCAAGATAACCGCTCTCCGACGTCCTGACGGAACCGTCACCTCTTCCAGAAGGACCATGGAGAAAGTCATCCACGATTTCTACTCCGATCTCTTCGATAGCCACGTCCACCTGACCCCATGCCATCTTCCGCAGGATGGATACGTCGTTCCCTCTGTTCTCCATTCCGAGATCCGACACGCCATCTCGTCGGTGAAGAAACGTACAGCACCCGGTCCCGACAGGATCAGACCTGAACACCTGAAGAACCTACCGCCAGCGCTCATCAACACCCTGGCGCGGCTCTTCACGCGCTACCTGTCGGACTGCAAGGTTCCATCTCAGTGGAAGACCAGCAAGACCGTCTTGCTGTACAAGAAGGGAGACGTGCACGACACTGGCAACTATCGCCCGATCTGCCTGCTGTCCGTAGTCTACAAGCTGTTCACTCGAGTCATCCTAAATAGGATCAGCAGAACGCTGGACGAAGGACAGCCACGCGAACAAGCAGGATTTCGGAGAGGATTCATCACAATCGACCACATATACACCACTACGAAGCTCATCGAAGTGTCGCGAGAGTACAAGCTGCCGCTTTGCCTTACGTTCATCGACCTGAAGAAGGCATTCGACTCCGTCGAGACCGAAGCGGTCCTCGAAGCCCTGCTCACTCATGGCGTTCCTACTTAATACATCAGAGACCTTCGAGAGCTGTACAGTGGATTCACAACCAAGATCTCTCCGTTCTACAACGATGCCGTCATCGACGTAAAGAGAGGGGTTCGGCAGGGGGATACCATATCCCCGAAGCTCTTCAGCGCCACCCTCGAAAAAGTCATGCGCGAACTAGAATGGGAAGACATGGGAGTGAAGGTCGACGGCAGGCAACTACATCATCTTCGCTTCGCTGACGACATCGTGCTCACAACACCGAGCATCAGCCAGGCGTAGCGAATGCTGGCCGACTTCGATCGTGTATGTGGGAACGTTGGACTGTAGCTGAATCTTACGAAGACGGTGTTCATGAGGAACGGACAAGTTTCTGATGCTCCATTCTCGCTCAACGGAACGAACATCTTCGAATGCTCCAGCTACGTCTATCTGGGTCGCGAAGTCAACATGGCCAACGACCTAGCGCCAGAGCTGAGCAGGAGGAAAAGAGCGGCTTGGGGAGCTTTCAAGAGCGTCGAAGAAGTCGCGAAGAAGACGAAGAACGTTCGACTCGGTGCCCACCTACTCGACTCCACTGTTCTTCCTGCCCTAACATACGCCTCAGAGACCTTGGCTATACGAAAGCAGGATGAACACGCGATCAGCATCGCGCAGCGTGGAATCGAGAGGAATCGATGCTCGGAGTGACACGACTCAAACAAGTGAGAGAAGGCCTCCGGAGTTCCGAGCTTCGCCGACGTTCGAAGATCAGAGACGCTGTCGCGTGGGCCAAGTTGTCAAAAATTAGGTGGGCCGGCCACGTAATGCGCTTCGCAGACACCCGCTGGACGAGAGCCGTTATCGACTGGATCCCGCGGGATGTCAAAAGAACACCGGGACGCCCACCAACGTGTTGGTCGGACTTCTTCGTGAAAGCCCTGAACGACCGATATGACGCTCTTCGTGTCCCTCGAGCGAGGAGGATCCATTGGACCACTCTGGCGCGCGAAAGGGACGAATGGAGACGCTGCTGGCGCCTGCTCGAGCAAGTCGATGATCAACGGGACGACAGGTGATACAGGTGATACAGGTCGTTCAGCCAGCACGAAACTTCAGCCCCGGGGGTAATCAAGATCGCTGAACACGAATCTGAAGTCGACCAATCGATATCGATCGATACTATCGATTTTTTGGGGATTTCGTTCAAGCGGCACGACACTTCAGCCCGGGGTAACCAATGTCGCTGAACACGAATCTGGGGTCAACCAATCGATATCGATCGATATTATCGAATTTTTGTGGACGTCGTTCAAGCAGCACGAAACTTCAGCCCCGGGGGTAATCAAGGTCGCTGAACACGAATCTGAAGTTCGTCTTTGAACTGTCAATCGCCATCAATCGATATTGGGCAAATAAGCGTTTTGTTGGTGTCGTCCATTTTTTCGCTTTTTTCTAACTTGCCCTCAGCGACGTAGTTAAGGGGTTCTTCCTGACGAAACTATGACATAAGTGGCAGCTACAATTGATGATGAGAAAAGTTATTGCCACGGAGAAGCCGTCAAGAAGCCGTCGGTGCGGCCGAGAGGCCGCACGGACGGCTGGTATATATATAGAGCAGAAGATATCCGACGCAAGGGGGTATAGACAGGTGCTTAGATAGTAATGTGGAGCCAGCGGCGTCCATGCACAGATAGCGTTACTAATGAGAAGTAACCTGCATCAGTCTGCTATAATGGCTTATTACACAAGTCACAAAATTCGCTGTGTGAAACAAATTGTTGGCACCGAAGTTAGGTAAAACAGAAGAATAACACACAGAAATTAGAATGAATGGGTTTTCTAAAACCAAGCCCAGCTAGTGCAGTTATTTATATTAAACCACTCTCGAGCAACATTCCTGGCTTGTTGGCTTGTCAACACCTCAGGTTCTAGCTTTCCGTACTTAGGCGAGGCAATGCTTCTTTCAGTGACAGCCATTGTCACTTCTATAGCCGTAGCTGTTGACAAAGAAAACCGAAACATCCTGTAGGATGGCAAACATTTTCGAATCATTTTCGATCAAGTCTCTTTAGATAGTATTCCGATTCTTGTTAGAGAGATTTCGGGCCGCTTGCTGTGAAGTCACGTGGCGCGTCCCAGGTGATGGACAGGAGGATGAATCGCGAACCAAATGCGACGGCGTACGTTCACAGACGCAGGCGGGATGCAGAGGATGGATTCCTTGCTCGGCCCATACCCTTTGTGTTGGCGTGCTCATGCACTGAGTGAGTGGATGTGTTCGCGACTGCGTGGATTGTATCCTGTGCCGGACCGGCCAGCCAAAAGCTTCCACTCAGTAGACTGGGAGCACATCGTAAGACAAATTGAAGGCGCCTGAAAAGTCTTGCCAGTCTCTTCGGGCAATTTGGCTGTGTGCCCAGCGCATTTTACCTACACGACGGAGCCCGACTGTTTATTCGTACTGGGCTCCAGTCACAAACAGCAACGCTAGAGGGTCTGCTCAGGTTCAACTTTCAATGAATCCCGGCATAACGTCCTCGATTATCGCTGTACTGTCATTGAGCTGTCCACCAATATTGTTAACGTCTTTTAAGACTGAAGAATCTCATTCCCTGAACCCGAAAGAGCCCCTATTTTTCCAGCAATGAGTAGTAGAAAAACAGGGTGGCTGCTAAAATCTCAGAGTCTAACCAGGCTGCGCAAATTAAAAACTAGGATGACGATCTGTACCTACAACTCCCGAACGCTCGCATCGGAAGCATCCGTCGAGGGCCTGATGATGCAGGCAAGGAAGACCACGTACGACGTCGTCGGAGTGATCGAGACGAGAAAACACCACCAGTACTTTTCGCTGTTATTGTATAAGTTAACAATGATAATCCCTGTATGCAACACTGTAAGCCTGAGGAAGCTGCTAAACAGTGAAAGCCCGCTAAAAGTGGCTTCCCGTAAGTCTCGGCTGTGTCAAGTATATTGATAACATATAGTAAAGCTGAAAGAGTAGAAAAACACATCAGAACAGAATCGTTAGAAAAAACCGGAACTAAGGAGCAATAAAAATAGAGCGTCGTTATAGGAGACAAAAAAGAAAAACGGTACTAAGCGGTCTGGTGCCCGCTGCATACCGGCAAGGTATTTTAAAACGGGTAAGTTAGCTCAGCCACACCCCGGATTTCCTTCCGTTGCCCTCTGGCGCGGTGGAGAGCATAGAAGCCGTGTTTATATGAGTGCTCCACGACCACGGTCTCATAACGGAGCGGGCACCAGCGCGCTTAGTACAGAAAAACTTGCTTTGATCTCACTGTCAGCAGGAGTAGCAACCTTGCTTACTCTCTCATGATAATCGGGAACTGGACCCCCGTTTACCAAACGGTTCATTTACCTTGATGACCTCCAACTTTGGCTCTTTGCATTTCGCGAAACCTCATCGTCATCTGATCAATTTGTGCGTTTCGTGGATCGAATCCAAGGGCACGCATAACAAGCTGAAATCAAGCCAATTAAATCTCGAACGAAACAGTTGTAAGCAAATAACCACAATTCCAGCAATATGTAGCAGTTATTTAATGCTTACAGAGCTACTCTTACTCCTGGTTATAATTTCGACAATACACACGAAACCACTACATTCAAGAGCAGTTTCAAACAGAATGTGAGGAGCTACAACTACAAGCGCCGAAATCGTCCGCATAAAAAAAGCTTCCAGCATACCTTCAAATCTGAGAGCTGCAGTAAATCCGGTCGCTCTCCATTACACATGGCAAAGGCGGCTTCAACTTCCTTACGAGAGAGTTGCGTGGAGGACGAAGAGGAGCATGACATCCTATTATAAGCAGGGGATTTTGAACAGATAAATATAATCTGCACATCAAAACAGCGAATATAAATCGGTTTAAACTAATCAATCCCGATATGATAGGATTTCCAATGCAACCACAGAGCACGTCATTCTTAATCAATTTATTTGCAGCAATCCTACGTCTCCGCTGTGTCAGTAGATCCTAAATTACAACAACACGATGTGTATTGGAAAGGGCACAGAACAGGTCGTTTGGTCACAAATCCTTAGCGACTATCTCAAATATAAGCGTTGGTGCCTCGAGGGTTGACGAGTGCGGAAAGATCGACGCAGCCTCGCACTTTGAGCCGTCCAGAAACGTGAAGGTCCCGTACTGATACCGCATCTCGTCATTCACACGCATGTCAGAAGCTTCTGAACATCGCTCCTGTGGATACACCTCTTGGACTGAACGAAGCATTTTTTCACCTATTTTATTCCTAAAAGCACTTAAGGTCAACGGGTCACGGAGGGTAGAAGCGACATAAGCACGCGAATTCCTCGAAGAGTGAAGACATGATCTCAGAACGTCGCATAGTGCACCCAGGATCGAGCAATCATAAACGACATCTGGAAGAGCACATGAATGAGCACGCAGTTCCAACCGGAAAATTTGTGTTAGAAAATCACCTGCTGCTATGATAACATCTGGTGGTACAGGTAGCTGAGTAGCGTTGAAGGATGTCCAATCAAGATTCAACACACTTATAGGCGAACAGCCCTAAACTACCAGGAAAAGTATCGGAGGAGGTCAGCCCCAAATGCGACGAATACGTATTCCTGCAATGTCGTCACCGAGAACCCCTCCCATTAGCTAAAAGAGGAAGAACTGCTTTATACACCAAAGGGCAAAGCGGATTTGTTAGGTGAAGCTTTTCAACAACATACATACGGGCAGTTAAGTGAGGATAGGGGTGTCATAAATAGAGCTGAGACGTAACCACGCTTCCCGCAAATGGATCCTACTGTTTGGTTTCACAGAGAAGAGATCATTGAAGTGCTGTCTAAGTGGCCTAAATCCTATTCTGTTTCTCCGGATTTCATTCCTCTTGATTTTATAAAAAAAACGTTGTTCACTATTAAGGTTACCTAATGTCGTGCTAAGGTATTTTGCGTTACGTCATCTATCGACACCCATCTATCGCGCCCCCCGGCGGGTCTCACCCGCAGCTCCTGGCGCTGCGGGTGAGACCCGCCGTGAACTGCGGCAGCCCTCGGGGACCTTTGCGTGCGGCGGCTCCGCGACAACTCGTCCGCGCCGCGACTTCCACCACAGTAGCAGCGTGGGTCCTACTGCGGCGGGAGCGGTTTGGACGAGTTCTCGGGGTGCTGCCGCAAGACTCTGTAGAGGCCCTAAGGATAGGGCAGGGACGCCGCCGGCGGCGAGCTCTGCGTCTCTGCCCTTTTAGGCCCCACAGAGTTCTGCGACAGCGCCGCGGCCCTATGCTTAACCATAGGGCAGAGACGCAGAGCTCGCCGCCGGCGGCGTCCCTGCCCTATCCTTAACCATTGCGGCTAGCGGCGTTGCCGCAGAACTCTGTGGGGGCTTTTAAGAGCTCACGTAGCACTGTCGCCGACGTCGCCGACAACAGCGTCGCCGAAGTATAACAAAAAAAAAACAGTATAACATATATAGTATAACACAGGCCTTAGGCGACCGGCCTTCCCCGCGCGCAACTCTATATAATGGGGGGCCGGGCGCGCCGGGCACAGTCTTCACTGGTGTCGAGGTTGCGAGCGGCCGGTCTTGGAGTCTTCACCTGGTGCGAGGTGGCAGCGGCCGGTCTCGGATTCTTGTCTCGTGAGGGGCTGGTTCTGGAGGAGCGCGGGCACAGCAGAGGCGGATGGACCGACCCCTGCTGGTGCTATATAGTACTCAAATAAATTGATTCCCTGTGCGGTTCAGGCACATCCTTAGACGTCCGCCCCAGGTGAAAGACTCCGGCGTAACAGAAAGCCACTGCGGTGTTTCTCAGACAATCCTCTACGGCCCTCAATAGGTCACTTCTAAAATTCCCACGGGAAGTTCATTGACCTCCCTTGTTAGGCGCAATCGCTTTAAGTGTCGTTCTAGCTTGGAGTTTGCTAAGCTAAGTAAATCAAATCACTCTCCTACAGAATTTCGCAAGTTTAAGACGATTGTCCTCGACTACTTATGCTAGAAATGTGGTTTCCCTTTTCACTATCGCATTCTACTTTCTTGTTTTCTTCTGTTTGTTATCACGTTTCTACCACCTTAGTTCTAGTTCATTCAGATCACTACTGTAAGGGACGAAGGAGGAATCGGTGCGGTGAGTCCCGTTTTGACATTTTACCCCCGTGTTGCCTCTCTCCTTGCTGGCCATATCTTTCGAAACGTCGCGGCCCCTTGCCCTTCCTTGTTTCAGGCACGGACTGGAGGAGGACGGACCTATATAAGCGAGGACAAAGGACTCGCGAGGACTGCCACCTGGACGGTTGAGGGACGCGCGACTGCACCCAGGGACCCGGCCAGCCCTTCAACGCGGTGCTTCGGCTCCTTCCGCCGACCACGCCGGCACTCGTCCCCACTCCGGTGCCCAGTGATCTCCCGTTATGTATTGTCGACATGTTTTCTCTTGTGCCGAGTCACGTTCCGGCTTGTCGTTCCGTGCTTTGTGGATTATCGTAGATAAATATGCGAGATGAATCGATTTCGGGTCATGACCAGAGGCTGGATAACCAAGATTATTACTGGTAGCAGCGAGTGCGGTCTCAGGATAGGCCGCGATCCCCGATCTCGGGGTGTAGTAGAGCCTCTTTGGGGATGAGCAATCGGCCCAAAGGGATGACCGGTTTAAGCCTCGACCGGGGGGTAGGTGAATTTAGGAGGGATAGCCAGGTTAGGCGGATGGGGAATTCTGCGCAGCTCCTTTCGCCTTCTACGCCTCCTCTCCCTCCTGCCTTCACTGCCTTAGTAGTCAGTGTTTTGGAGCGCTGCTTGTGGAGTGCCGGAACGCATTTATGGAAAGGAAAATCCAATGTTTGGATGTCCTAAAGAGGAATCCACGCTGCTCTCTACGGGAACTTGGAGAAAGGGACACTGGAGTGGTCTTGGCGCCAACAAAAAAGGGAAAGGGCCATAAAATCCACGTCACCCTCGGGGACCTGGAGCTACATACATTGCCTAAAATAAAGTCTGATGCTAGTTATATTAGGACTATGACGGAATCGCCTCGCATCCAAATGAAATACCGTAATTAGGCCGCGGTGGACGTGGAGAGTACTGACAACCGCTGCATCTTACAGCTGGGTTCAGCGCCCATTATGTGTCTAGTAGCGCCTAGAAAATGACACAAAGACGGGGTTCACGTGGCTCCCTTGCGCAATTCAGACCGTATGGCGTCCAAACTGTCTTGTGAATATGCGGCCACACGAAGGGACGTGCTTCGGAGAGCATCCTTATAGCCGAGTGCCTCATCGAGCCCACCCAGCGGCGTACTCGCGGATTTCGTTAAGGACCTTCCCGCGAACGCTATCAAACGATCACCCGCGGGATACACTCGGTCCTGTAGCACACCGCCTAGCACAACAGACGGCATCGTACGCCTCCAATCGCTTCCAGAGCCGCTCATTCACTGTATTGCACTGCCGCTGTCTAGGCTACAGTATTCGCTGTTTTCACGGGTAGGTCTTTGTCTGCGGACGCACTTGAACTTTTCCGTCGTGTTTGCGCAGAATTTTCCCGAATTGCCAGCAGCGGAGCCCCGTTTCTCAGACCTCTTTTTGCATGTTTTCGCTCCTGCCGTCCAGAAAGTTCACTTCCTCCCCGCGTGCCCTTTTTTGTCTATCGTACGCATGAGTAAGACATCGTTCTTTGTCTGCACAAAAAGCCCTCCACCATTCGCCGTTCCGAAGCAAAACATGTTATCCCAGGCCAGCTTGCACCTGTCTCGTACTTCCTCCCTATAAAAGTAGTCTAGGACTCAAAGCATACATTGCAGACGTCCATCGTCTCTCGCGCCTTTACCATTAAGCGTTCCAGGTCAACCCCTTCGCAGTGATCACCCAACGACCCTAAGCTTCCCACTATCGACGAGGTACGTTCACCTTCAGCTAAAAAGGAGCGAGTTTTGGAGTGTAAAAGTGAGAGTGAGATGTTGCCCATACAAGGCGACGCTGTAGCAGCGTTTCCTAGCGGCCTGACCTTCGGGCAGCTCGCGCCAAAAACCTTGAAACCATTTTCCGGAGCGGATGGTCGCGATTTCGAAACCTGGTTCCGCAGTTTCGAAGATGCCGTAAGAATGACCAGCTCAAGACCAATACCCTGGTGGGGTATCTGGAAGGCGAAGCTCGCGATCTAGTGGACGAGATGTCGGAGGAAAGCAAGAACGATTTCGACAGCATTGTAGAACGCTTGCGTAGTCATTTTGAATCTCCACATTTTCGGAGTTTAGCTCGCCAGCAGCTATGCGATTGCAGGCAAAGTCAAACGGAGGGCGCGCGCGCTTTTGCTGAGAGACTCAAGCATATTGTAAAGAAGGTAACTCGGGGACAAACCAGGCATGCCCAAAACGAAAGATTGTTGGACGAGTTCGTGGATCGCTTAAAACCCAGCCTGCGTTTCCATGTGAAGGCGGCAAACCTGCCACCTTTGATGAGGCAGTAATAAAAGCCATTACGTACGAGTCGCTTCTCGCGGATGCGGCTAATAGCATGAGTATTTTTCCAGGTTCTAAACCTCATTTACCACCAGTTAATGTCATTAGCACCTCAAGAGTCGACGCCGGTAGAACTTCCAGATCTAATCAAAGGCGCGGTGGCTTTGGTAATAGTTTTTCACTTAGCAATAATAATTCTAATTCGTATTCTCGTTTCAGTCGTCGAGTAAATGAACGTGCCCCCAATTCTGACGTAACATGTTTCCGATGCGGCAGAATGGGACACATTCAGACATTTTGCCGCTATACCCTCCCCCCTGCCAATTTAGCTCCTCCAAGGCCATTTTATCGTAGCAACAGCTGGCGCCCTAACGCAGCGCCATTTAGCCAAGCCAGAAATCCACAGTTGCGCAATAATCAGTACGGCGATGCGCGCAACGCGATCCCCCAGCGGGAGCGCAGATTAGAAACAAATCCGAGGACTAGCAATAGCCGTACTGCTTCGAACGTTTTGGCACTCGAATCATATGGTAACAGTACGCCCATTGTTCATCAAGAGCCGCTCACTAATGAGCAGAAAGATGCCCACATAGCCGCCTTAATTGAAAGAAATAACGCGTTGGCGGACTTAGCGTTTGCAACACGTAATCTAAACATTCACGCTGAGGAGGAAGAAGAACGTCCGTCACGTAGTCGGTCGCTCCCTTCCTCATCCTCTAGCTGGCCCTATATTTGTATGTTAGCTTTAACGGTTCTTTCTCAGGTTTCCAGTGCGCAAATTTCTCCACCCCTTCTATGCTCTAATAAAGCTCCAGTAAGCTATTGGAAAGTGCCCTCTGACATTAACTGCACAGGAATTCTTCCGTCCTGGACTGCGGCACCAGCTCCTCTTAAAGTGAAAGTCTACCGCCCAAATACGATTCGGTATAAGAGCCCAGCACATGTCTGTCGTATAGTCACGCAAACAGCCATATTTTCTGTAAACTTTTTCGGCGCCCGCACGCAGAAAATTACTACGCAGGAGCAAACGGTCTCCGCAGACACTTGCAAACACATGGTATCCCATAGAACATGTGCGCATGGCGACCTTATTGCGGTTGGAACCGTCTTAAAAACGTTGAATACATTGGAAATTAATTGGCCATCAGCTCCTTTCCATTGCTGCTCTGATTATACTACGTCGGTATCTAATTGCGTTGTTTTCCAGGCAACGGTATCCGCCTACCACGGTTCAACATCAATGGAAAGTTCCATCGGACCTTTGAATGGATGCTTATACAAGGATGGGCAATGTTCGATGGCCTATGGAGCTGCGGTCATATGGACGCCAGACTCGCAGGAGACTTGCCAGTATGTTTACGTTAGTTCGATGAAGGGTGATTACATGAGAACTGGTCCATGACTCATTCCGCCACGCGCGTGCGGCGTGAGTCAGATAGGGAGAGTGAGCCTCTGCGTCTCGTCTCCCCGCGAGTGCCCCGTCATCCGCCGTCTCCTCGACCAGCAGAATCACGTGTATAGAACGTGAACACGGTCGGAACCGTAGGGAGAGTTGGTGGCGTCGCATACAATCGACAATTTAACGAGTATTGGTTGTGTTACAACTGTTTCATGGATATGCAAAAGGAAAAAGGGAATTGATTTAGCCCGAGGCTTGCGTGCGGTATGCGCTTGGTTTTCCTAACTTTAAGTATGCAGTGACACGCTTATCACGTAAAGTTTATCTTCAACATCACATTGGTAATACCATGAGCAGAAAAGTAAAAACACAACAATTACTACCAATGTGCCAATCTAGCGGCAAGTACATTGAGGTGGTCCTTGCATTCTCTTATAGTAGGCGGGCGCCCTACGGTTCTCAGAAATTGGTGGAACCTCCAGAGCTCGGTGAGCACTTCCACTTGTCGTTGTTGCTCATTAGTCCTTATGTGGTGTGGTGCAACTTCACCTTGAAGAAGTTTTATGCCTAATCCTATTACTATAAGATGGTGTGCGCTATGATTTAGCAATCAGCTGGACTTGACTGACCTCACACCCGTCTCGTAGGGATGTGGTGAGGTAGCAGGGTTGATTCCAAAACGCTGCTTGGATTAGCAATTTCACCCTGCTTGGCCGTTTTGTGGCATGTAACTGCAAGGTCTGGAGTGCCTGTCATACTTCCCTTGCGAGCGCAGTGACACTGTGTTGAAGCTGTGCACTTATTTCCATTCAATTGATCTCACTGTAGCCTTAACAGAGGTGTAATGGGGCTCTGAAGATCTGCAGCTACATTAGATGTCCTCAATGCTTGTTACATTTGTGCTGATTTGATCAATCGGTCCACTACTCATAAGATCTATTATTCGTCGCCCGGGTCTCTCAGCTGTTGTCGCTGTTTGACTGTACTCATTCCGCCTCTGAACCATCTCCACTACTGGTAGTCTCGCACCCAACTAGCACGCACGTGGCCTCAACGGGAGAGTTGTAGAGAGTGCGCTCATGAGTGAGAGGCCTGTCGGTTAGCCACAAGTAGAGGTACATGTTCGGTGTGAGAAGCGGCAGACGCTAAAGACACGAGCGGGATTCATGTGAGGCGCGAGAGGGTGCGAGACATGGCTGCAGAAAACCCGCGCGCCGCGTTGGCACCTTGCCCATGGACCAGTTCTCCGGCAACGGATGAAGGGTACGCTCGCCGACAGGGTGTGGCTCAGTGATTCTAAAGAATTTGCTCTCTCGTTCGCACTCTCATCTCCGCCAGTTTCCGATTGTGGTCACTCTCTTATTCCTACCGATCAAGTTTATGCTATTGAATCTTTTCCGTATCCTCGTCCCAAACGGCAAGCTGGCGTCTCAGTGAGGCAGAAGGTGGGACTTGCAACCACAAACCAGTTAGCCGCGCAGCTCTTAGCTGTCGAAGATAACATGCAGCTTTCTTTAGGCGCCTCGTTTCACCATGCCATTGCCGCCCTCTGCAAGTCCGTAAATTCCTTAAGCGCGTCTCTGGTCTCCTCCATTTCTGCAAATCCAACTTTGGCCATGCGTAATATTCTACAACGCGCCGATATTGAAGCAAAATATCTTGGTGGTAATATCGTGCGCACAAAGGCCTGTGCAAGCCTTTCACCGTCCATGTACGCACTCACCACGTTCAATTCTTCTTGTTTTTCTCTTCCATCTATTTCAATATTTCTTCCGGACAAATCTCACTGGAATACCTTTATCGACCCTTTAACTAACATTATCACACACGAGGCGGTTCCAATTCCATGTTCTAACGATAATTTCTTTGAATTCGCCTTTAACAATACCGTGACAAAATTCTTCCCGTTGACCGGCGTTTATGAATCTGTCCCACGGGATAGAGTTACCGTACTCCATAATTCCTTTAATCGCCCTCCCAGTGAACTTCGTCCACCCCTTACTCTCTTTCATAACCTTGTAATCACTAACATTAGCGAATTCGTACCAGAGCAGCAGTTTACGGAACTTTGGTCAGCATTCGAAGGCAACGAAATGGCTCTTAAGGCGCACATTGCTGCTACCACGCAGGATAACGCCTACTCAACCCCTGACGGTTTTCCTTCACTTATTTCTCCTTTCAATTCATTCTCATATGCCGCATCACTCCTTTATAAACCCTGGGTCATTGCATGTTGTTCTTTTGTGACTCTTAACATTTTATTGCAGCTGATCATCCTTTATGCCTCCTTTCAAAGCCCGGGTGCCCTTTTTCAACTCGTGGCTAACTTAGGCAGGCCAAGGAGGCGTGGCCTACAACGCGCCGACCAATCACTGACGGGTTACAGTACCCCACCCCAGGAATCTATGGAACTCCAGCCACGGTCCTCATTCCCACGTGTTTACGCGCTCTCTCTTGCCGATCACTCCGATCACTCTGTCCGCTCATATCCGTATTACCGTCAACGGAGTTAGCGTGTCAGCTTTAGTTGACACCGGCTCCAGTATCACACTAGCAGCCCAGGATCTCTGCTCAGCTCTCGGTATCTTCCATCTTGATCCTCCTATTTCTCTAAAAGCAGTAGGTACGGCTGGCACCCAAGTTCCTATGGCCGGATCTAAAGTAGTAAGAATGAAAATTGCAAACATTGAGTTGACTCCTGCCGTTTACTTTACAAAAGGTCTATGTGTTCCTAATATCAACTCCGCTTATGAAGTAATAATAGGAAATGACGTACTTTCATTACTACCGCAAATGATTATGGACTTTAAGGCGAAAACGGTTTCTTTCGGCTCTGTAACGCTGCCTCTAGGACAAATATATTCCTCCTCCAACTACTCAAGGGACGATGACTTTCCCGTGCGCGTTAGCGACACGTTACAAATTCCTCCTAACTCGGAGCAAATCGTCTCGTGTGTTGTGCAAAATGTAAGCCCTGACAAAGATTTAGTCTTGGTTTCGCAGTCAGCACAATTATCTCAGAGGGACATCATTGTAGCTCCCGCAATAATCAATTCATCCAATCCACGATTGCTGGTGGGTAACCCGACTAACCAGCCGCAAACTTTATACGCGGGCTCTCGTATTGCGAACGCGTCGGAGGTCCGTGAGGACAAAGCCATTGGTAGAAGTGCAGGGTCGCTACCGGCGCATACTCCCGTAGCTTGCGTCACTGAAATGAATGAAACAGACCCAACCTACGTAGTCAACCTGGATAATTGCGACCTCAATAATGAGCAACGCAGTCAGCTACGCGCGCTTCTCGATGAATATCCCGATGTATTTTCGCGTCACCAATACGATATCGGCAGTTGCACCGCTGGCAAGGTACATATCTATACCACTAACGACCCCCCTAGTAAGGTTCGTCCTTACCGTGTCCCCGCCAAATATCGCGAGGAAATTCAAAAACACATAAATATGCTCCTTAAAGCAGGCGTTATGAAGGAATCGCACACCCACTGGGTTCATAATTTGGTCGTAGTTCGGAAGAAGGACAACTCACTCAGAGTTTGTTTAGATATGAGACGCCCAATTAATGAAGTGACCTGAAACCCTGCCGGACCCGTACCCTATTCCACGCATAGATGATGTCCTAGAAAAAATAGGTGGCAATAGATTCTACACGACACTAGACCTCGCTAGTGGATATCTTCAGCTTCCCCTAGACGAAGAAAGTAGTTATAAATGTGGAGTTATCACGGAAAATAAAATCTACCAAATGACCCATCTCCCCTTTGGTTTAAAATCCGCGGGTAGCTACTTCGCTCGCATAATGGCCAAGGTCCTTGGTGGTCTAGAGGGTAACGTCCTCACGTATATTGACGATATTTTAATATACAACAAAGATTTCAGCAGTCACCTTCAGTCTATCGAAAAAGTTCTCATGCGACTACGGCAGTTTAACCTAAAAGCTTCCCCTAAAAAGTGTGTTTTTGCAAGACAGCAAATCACTTTTCTGGGTCATGTCATCAGTAAAGACAGCTACTCACCAGCCGAAGCCAATACGAAATCAGTACGGGAATTCCCTAGACCTAGTAATACTAAAGAAATAAAGCGTTTTCTCGGAATGGTAGGTTTTTTCCGCAAATTTATTCCCAACTTCGCTAACATAGCAGAACCCCTAACTAGAATGACCCGTAAAGAAACAAAATTCCAGTGGACAGAAGCGCAAGAAGCTGCATTTCAGGAGTTGAGAGACGCACTATTAAGGAAGCCTATTCTTGGCTACCCGAACTACGACAAGCCGTTTCACATCTTTACCGATGCAAGCAGCGTCGCTCAAGCTGGAGCTCTAATGCAGGAAAGCGAGGTCGGTTCAAAACAGTTTTACGCCGTCGCTTACTGTAGTAGAACATTGACTGAGACTGAGCGCCGATGGCCCGCAGTTCAAATCGAGTTGGGAGCGATTATCTACGCCCTTAGACAGTTTAAACCTTATATTTGTATGGCACAAGTAACACTGCATAGCGATCATAAGCCATTGACGTTTCTTCTTAACAAAAGCAAGACCCACGATAATTTGGCGCGTTGGCTCATCGAATTGCAGAGCTATAATATGAAGGTAATTCATATTAAAGGCTCAAAAAACACGGTCGCCGACGCACTCTCTAGAGCACACGAGAGCCAGGATAGTGTTTCCCCTCCTGAAAAGGAACTACGAGATATCATCGAGTTCCCTCTCAGCCTACCCATGTCTTTCGTGGCGGATGAGCCCCACATAGTGTATTCACTCAACACATACGTAAGCGGAAGCCCTGACCTTATTAGCTTTGCTGATGAGCAGAAAAGGGACGACCTGCTGCAGTGCCTCCGAAATATTATAACCGATTCAGAATTACCCATAGATACACCAGAACCGATTAAAACTCAGGCTGCAAAAATGGCGCCTAGGTGCATTATTTAAAATGACAATTGTCTCCACTATTTCCTAAAAGAGGAGAATAACGCTCACACCGTTTTATTAGTCCCCAAGCACCTGCAGAATCTGATTTTTGACGCTCATCACAATAGCGCTCTTTCCGGCGGTCATATGGGATGGAAAAAGAACCTTGCAAAAATCCTGCGTAAATACTACTGGCATTCAGTGCACAGTGACATCCGAAAGTGGTGTGACTCCTGTCTCACCTGTCAAATGCGCCGCAATCCGAAGCCAAATTTCCGCGAACGCCTCATTCCCGTGCACAGCGAAGCAGTGTTCGCCAAAGTAGGACTGGACTTATGCGGACCACTCAAAACTACGGAGCGCGGCAATAAATACATTTTAAATATTGTTTGTTGGTTCACCCGGTACGTAATTTCCGTTCCCTTACCCGACGCGAGGGCTAATACGATCGCCCACGCACTTCTGACGGAATGCGTCTTGAAATATGGCACTATGACTGAATTAGTCTTCGATCAGGCTTCAAGTTTTACGTCGCATTTTTACCAGGAGTTCTGCAACCTTTTGCACATCAAACACCGCTTTGCAACTCCGTATCATTCCATGGGAAACGGCGCTACGGAGAGAACTTTCAGCACTTTTCAAGCTATTCTCTCCAAATTTATCAATATAAAACAGGAGGATTGGGATTTATTTATACCCTGCGTAGCATTTTGTTACAACACCTCCATAAATGAAGCCACCGGTGAATCACCATACTTTTTAATGTTTGGTAGAGATCCTGTTTTTACCATAGATCGCATACTATTGCCCGAAGCCCGACCTCAAATCCCTGGCCCTTCGGAAACAGACGATTATAAAGCGCAACTAGTATCGGCTTTACAACTGGCGTGGCAGCAAGCAGCAGAGCACGCCAGAACATATAAGGCGTCTATGAAGCGCGTGTACGACCAGAAAGCTCGCCCCTCTACAATCTGCGAAGGTGATCGGGTGTTTTTCCGCAATTATACCAGCAAATCGGGGCTCGCACGGAAGTTATGCTTCCCCTGGATTGGTCAATTTCGCGTTCTGAAGGTCGACCATCCATACGCGGTGATTGTGAGCATAACGTCGCCGCAGTCCCAGCCCCGTCGTGTTCACCTAAATCAGATAAAAAAGGTCGTGGATCTCACGGGTCCAGCATCCACCCTCCCTTCGGTACCGGAGGAGCACGATTACGTAGACGCACTACCTGAAGAGCATATCCCTGGTTACATCCACCAACGGGAGGAAGCACCTAAAGCATCCCCTACGGATACAGCCTCAGGGAGTCCATCGCATCACTATAATCTCCGTCCTCGAAATCGTCAATGAGTTTCATAACCTCACACACATTTTTTTCCTTTTCGCGACTACTTCAATTTTCAGTTCGCGCCCGCGACGCATTCTCTACTTGCTGCACGACGACTACAATTCCTATTCTCGGCTTCCCTCGGGCGCCATTTTCAGCGATATCTATCCCTCTGTTACTTAAACGCATCTTCCCTTCATATCAAGTTCCAATTTCATCATTTCCGCCTACCGCCATAGATCGCTAATATGTCGTGTGTTTCATGAAGCCTCTCCAAAAAGAAACTTTCACCTATTTCAGAAAAATGTCAAGTGATTCTCACAGTGCTCAGAGCGTTACCTCACCTGAGGGAGTCTCGCCCCTAGCAGTAGAAGACCGCCCTCCTCTGCCAGTTTCTGACGGCAACGTTCATGAAGAACCGATGGACGTCGTGCTCTCAAATGCTGGTGATGGGGAGGAGACACCACCGCTGGCGGCAGCGGTAAACGCTCCCGTTTCGGCGGGCGGTGAGTCGAAGCAGTTTCTCGCCTTCATTTCATACGACTCTGACGAGGAAGGTGTGAAATTAGAACTAGTGCAGAAACCGAGGCTCATCACCTCTTCGGAGGGATCTGCCGCCCCAAACAAAACTGTTTCTGAAGAAATGCCACCTGGCAGTGCAATACAAACAGTGTCTCAGCTCATTACCTCTTCTGAGGAATCAGCGCCCCAAACCGAATATGAAAACGTTGCCGGGTCTAGTTCAGGAGCTTTCAGCCAACCAGCCGTGAAACGACTCAAAAATAGTGAATCAGCGGCTGAGACGCTGGCATCACTTATCGAGAAAGCAACTCTTTCCCAAGAAGCAGTTCCCGAGGAGGCACCACCAGCAGAAAAAACCGTGGTTGCCCCCTCTAGAGAACTGAAACATAAGGTTCCGCAAACCGCTCCTTCGGTGAAGTTTGAGCAGTTTTCATCCCACCCATGGGCTTCCTTCTTCGAGCCCAGGGTACAAATTCAGGAATGTGAATATTATCACTCCGACCTGGATGTTCGCAACTATGAGAAAGTAACAGCTGCGGGGTACAGCGGCTTACACCTGCACCCATCTGGAGAGCCATTACCTACGGTGGGTCACGAGGTACCCATTTTGGAAGCGGTTGGCCCAAGGGCTATTGAAAACTTTCGTCGTTTTAATAGTTACGACAACATTATAAGTATAAAGAGGAGCGAAGGGGAGCTGCCAACTATGCCCCTAGTAGATCAGGCTTCTCTTCAGGAACAGCACACCTACGTAAGAGGGTTAAAACGCCACAAGGGTATCCTACCTGTCTTATATAGGGTCAAAACCTTGTATGGTTCCGGGGCACGACTAGAAGCAGCTCATATCGAGCTTCCCTTTCCCGACCGGTGGGACCTCCATACCATCCAGATCGACCAGTTCGGCACCAATATTCGTACTGGTAAAAGAGGAGTCGACCTCCGTAGCCTTATTATCGGTGATCTAGTCTGGGTGTATTCCCTCGCCGTAACTGTAAAGTTTCGAACCTCCTATCTGGTAGCCCCCACAAACGTGGAGGAAGCTACTTTATCGCGGAAGTCCACCATATGGCGCGTGGCTCAGTTCGGCCTTGTATATCGCGAACTTAAGGATACCCTTGGATTCGTCATCAGGGTGGTTTCCAGGCAAAACGGCACATTCAAATTGTGCATGCAAGGTCACCGTTACTTGGTCACCGCAAACAAAAATCGGTTTCGCGATCCTAAGGAGTTTGAACAAGTCATCGATAACTCCTTTATCGTAGCCTTATTTAGACCACGACAGATTGACTACATGCGCTTCGCGAGTACGCCTAAGGACAATTCAGCAGAAATATACGCTTTCCTAGCCGATATTCAGTACATCCCAAGCGCCCCTCCCGTTCCAGGGCACATGCGACTTGTAGAGCAGTCGTATAAGGATTTAATCGAGGCCAAGCTCACGGATTTCACATTATTCGAGTCTCGTCCTAAGGAGGTCATGCACTTCCTGGAGCCCCTCTACAGCACTGCCTGTGGGACCATAGCGGCATGCGTCGCAGAAGCGTCGGACCACCGAGTACATAATGTAATCTGGACTTCCCTTGATATAAATGCTTTCCCGGCTAAGGTAGAGTTTCAAATCCCCGTTAGTAGTAAATCGGGTTGGGCGGTGGGTAGCTTCGTTGAAGGAGCATACCAGGCTGATATACTTAAAGCCCGGATAATTCATCTAGTCATGGGAGAAAAAAGTCGGGGTCACTGCGGAACTCCTCCTCAAGGACACCACCAGGTTTCGGTCGTACATGTTGAGCACACCACACCGTCGTATGGCGGTCGGGACTTCACTCAGCAGCGTCGATGAGCGCGCCAATCCTGTGTTGGCGATGCTAGAAAACTGCCAAATGGCTAGCACCTTCGAGCCGGACACGACGTCATGGCTGGCGGCTCGCGCAGTACTGGCAGGAGACGCTGATATATTGGCCCAGCAGGTAGAGGAGCGCACCTCCATAACTGTCAACGTCTCAGGAAACGACGTAGAGCTCAACGCAGACCAAGTCAATGCCGTAAACTGGTTCAATCGGCAGAGCCCTGTCCTAATCATTGACAGCGCATACGGGGCCGGCAAGTCTTTATGCACGGCAGTCATGGCCGAAGAAGTGGTAAAAAGGGGTCAAACCGTGCTGGTAGCCGCGGTTCAAAACAGCGCGTTAGATGTAATATGCGCAAAAATAGGAGAGCTTAACTCGGACAGCATACGTCCTGTGCGCTATGTCAGCGAGCTATTCTCGCAGGATGCCGCCCATAATGAACCCTTTAACATGGCTACCCTCATGGAGAACCTTCCAGGAACCCATAGAGAAGTTATGTCTAAAAATGATCTAGCAGTGTTTGAGGAGTTTGCGGAACATCGTAGCGCCCTCAGGGAATTCGTATTCACTGGCGAGGAGAGGGGAGTCGCTACGCGGGAGCACAAGCGCCTTTTATTCCTGGAGCGTTATGCCTCCACACGTATTAAGAAGCTGACCCGCGCCTTTATTCGGATTTACAAACCCAATGTGTTCCTCTGTACAATTTCCTCCGCCATAAATTTAACTATACGCAAGGGCCTTTGGCGTCGCCCCTCACGGGAATGGAGTGCGGTGCTTTTAGATGAAGCATCAATGATTCCAGAGGCCACATTCATTGCACTTCTCTCGCGCTTTCAGTATGCTTGCTACACCCTCGTGGGTGATAGTAAGCAATTACCACCGTATGTAGGCGTCCACAACGTCCCCAAGGTGGTAGCTCTCTGCTCACAGTCGGTGCTGGATGTCGCCCACCGCAGGGGCAACGCTCCAGTCTGCACCATCCGGACGGTGTACCGTCCGCACGCGGGCCTCATGCGCCTCAATTCTAAGTTCTTTTATGACGACGCTTTGCGGTGCGGCACACCAGTAGAATTACGCCAAAATCTGCTGTCGCGTGTGAAACTGACGAACCCCGAGATTCCACTCGCAGTCGTGAACGTGAGAGGTCACGCGGTTAGATCCGTCACTGGGTCATACAGCAACGACATCTAGGCAAACGCGGTGCGCGTCCTAGTGTGCCTTTTAAAAGCAAAAGGAGTTCGCGCGGAGAACATTATGGTCATATGCCTCTATCGTGACCAAAAATATCTATGTGAAGCTGTGCTGCGCGATACCGAGGTGGCCGTCGCTACGGTCGACAGTGCGCAGGGATCGGAAAAATCTATTGTGACTGTGTGTACCACACGGACTCATATCGACAAAGACGCCAACCATTCGTTTTTTGCAGACCCTAAGCGCCTCAACGTCGCGCTATCCCGGGCTCGAGACGGAATGTTCGTCATAGGATGCCTCTCGTCGCTCCAAGTCATACCACTATGGGAACAAATCATCACATGGTGTCGCTTCAATAGAGTTCTGGCTGAAATGTGCTTCTTCGAGAAGACCATCCCCGCTGCAATCAAGTATTAAGTCCGAGGACAGACTTCGCGAAAAGGGGGAGATGTAAGGGACGAAGGAGGAATCGGTGCGGTGAGTCCCGTTTTGACATTTTACCCCCGTGTTGCCTCTCTCCTTGCTGGCCATATCTTTCGAAACGTCGCGGCCACTTGCCCTTCCTTGTTTCAGGCACGGACTGGAGGAGGACGGACCTATATAAGCGAGGACAAAGGACTCGCGAGGACTGCCACCCGGACGATTGAGGGACGCGCGACTGCACCCAGGGACCCGGCCAGCCCTTCAACGCGGTGCTTCGGCTCCTTCCGCCGACCACGCCGGCACACGTCCCCACTCCGGTGCCCAGTGATCTCCCGTTATGTATTGTCGACATGTTTTCTCTTGTGCCGAGTCACGTTCCGGCTTGTCGTTCCGTGCTTTGTGGATTATCGCAGATAAATATGCGAGATGAATCGATTTCGGGTCATGACCAGAGGCTGGATAACCAAGATTATTACTCTACCATATGTATACGTTTGAGTCTTTCACTACTGTGTTTCGTTCGTATTCACACCGGAGTGTACTATATGCATGTGCTTGTGGTTTCACATGAAATAAATGTAAATATAAATGTGTGGTGATCGAATACTGTTGGAGAAAACGATAGTGCAACGGTGGTTCGAGAAATTTCGTTCTGGAGATTTCAACCTTGGAGATGCACCCCGAAACGGCGACCTACAGCAATTCAGGACGACGATTTGAGTGACCTCGCGGAAGCTAATCGATTGAAACAGTCCGTGATATTGCGGAAGGTCTAGGAGTCAGTAAAACAGCTGTCTGTCACAGATGGTGTGGAACGCCTCGGAAAGGTGAAAAAGCTCGAAAAAGTGGGTGCCGCACGATTTCAGTGATCGCCAAATTGTCGTGTTTCGAAATCTAGTCTTCTTTGCTTCTCCGGAATCACAATGACCCGTTTTGAATCGAGTCGTCACATGTGATGAAAGGTCGGTTTTCCGCAACAACCGAAGACGATCAGGACAGTGGGTCGTCGACGAACCACCAGGCACTTCCCTAAGGCCGAAATCCTACCAGAAAAGATGATGGTAACAGTGTGGTGGTGGTCGGCTGGCGCGATTCACTACAACTTTCTGGAACCAGGCCGAACCATCACAGCAGAGTCCCACTGCGACGAAATCGACGAGATGTACTAAAAACTGCGTGAGTTGCAGCCGGCACTGGTTAACAGAAGAGGCCCCACTCATCTGCACGACAACGTGGCAGCCGACACGCTTCGCAGATCACCATGCGGAAATCAAACGAACTAGGAGTTGCAGTTCTGCCTCATAAACCATACTCAATAGACCTTGCGCCTACCACCACTTTAACTTTCAGAACTTCCTCGCTGGTAGAACCTTCGTAAATCAGCGCAACGCAAAAACAGTCTTTCTAGAATTTGTCACATCTCAACCACCCGGTATTTTCGCTGATGGAAATAATCAACTAGTATCGCATTGGAAAAAGTGTGATGATTCGAGTGGTGCTTATTTTGACTGAATTCTAGGAGTATGAAGAAGGTATGATCGTTTGAAGTGGACCTGTCTAAACCCCCCCCCCCCCGAACTCCCCTGCCAGCCTAATTCTATCATTCTTGTTCTGAGTGATTGTGTTCTTTGTTCTCATGTCTACCTTACGTAGCGTATTGAATAAAGAAATAAAACGTCCGCGTGTCTTTTCGGTCTCCTCTCCTCTCCAGAATTACCTGTATTAGGACTATGGCTCGAGTAACGTTAACTGTTAGCAAATAGACAAATTTCAGAACGATTTCGCGTCAATAGAAACACCTCTACAAGCACTTCGACCAGTAGCATACAAGTACACGCGATATTGCGAGACAGAAACCATACGCTGTAGCTGCACAACTGCACAATAGGTGTGTTTTTCTCGCTTTAAATTTAATGAGATCTCGAAAAACGATTTTTTGGCTCCAGAGACAAATGAAACGCAAGCCTAAAGCACTAATACAAAAAACCTCAATACGCATGTCACTTTTGATCGTGGCTCTAAAGGAATTTAAAGTTGTCCAGTGAGTACATTGTATTTGTATTGTATTGTGTATAATGCTTGTACATGGCTTCGTAGTGCCTTCAAACGATGAAACACAATCAGCACAAAGAAAAGAACAAACATACCTTATCCATATTAGCCTCTGCATTAAATTTCATCTGCAATAAGACCCTTGGGTCATAATCAGAGAGAACAACGTCACAGTTTCGAAAGCTTCTTGCAATTGCGATACCTAGGTAGGTCATGCAAATTTTAATGCATTATATAATCCAGAAGTGTGAAGTGTCGAATGACGCACCTGTTAAACCACATCCCGCACCAAGTTCCAGAACATTAGTTCGTGACAAGTCAAGGAAACGGCAGAGGAAGTTTGCTAAGTCGCAAGAAGCCTAAAAGCTACGTCATGTAGAGCAGGCGAGCGGTTTCGGTAGATGTGCTAGAACAAGCAGACCGTGGAATCATCCCCTTGCTCCGCCACAGGATTATAAACGGCGGATATCAGGGCCGGCTCACCGTAACCTTAGGCGTTGGGTGAGGCATTCATTGTGCAATCGCAGGACAAGGCAAGGAAAGGGACTCCAGGGGCCGTATGCTCGTCTACCCCGAGTCTCCCCCAATGGGGGGATCGGGGTGTGATGAGATATGGTGATATTGATTGATTCTCCCCCAACGGGGGAGCACGAGCATACGGCCCCAGGGTGTGTGCCATACAAGCTGCTCGTATGGAGACTGATTTCTTCGCTCAGGGGGAGTTCGCGGCTGGGTTCTGCGCTCTTCGAGCGGCGAGCGCATGCGGCTGAAACAATGCGCAAAAAACGCGCAACGTCGTGTAGACGTCGAAACCTCCCAGATCTCAGATACTCAGCTGAAGTGCAAAAACGCCGCGGCGCTCGGGAACCGAACCCCCGACATCCCTCGCATGAAGTAAACCCTCTACCTCCTGCACCACGGAGGAGGGCGCAGACAGCAAAGTCTCGGCGCGACTCGCACTGCTGTTACGGTGAGCCGGTCCTGATATCCGCAGTTTATGACTGTCTTGCTCCGCCTCCCACTAGACATCGACGGGATATCGTGGATGCGGAGCGAATGTGAGTGACAAGCCAAGGTTTACCCTTCTAGACCGCGCGTCGCGCAATTCACCAACTCCAGAGCCATGGAGAGTGGGTGGTTCAAGCGATAAACGAAACCTCAATCGAGTAGTGACATCAAACGGCACCAGAACTTTGCCAGCTGCGATATAATCGTCTCCTGTCGAATGCAAAATAAAAATGCCTGTAGATGAGGTGTATACCTCGCCTTTGAGCCCTAACGAAAGTAAGCGACTCGTATAAATAAGCTCACATCATCAGATTCCTTATTCAGGTTTTGCCCACAGTAACGGAAATCAATGCCCATAGCAAGGCTGTGAGGCGCGGGTTATAACTGCAATGCCCAGCCAACATTAAAGGCAACTGGCATCCGTTTGTCGATAGCCGAGTGGATATAAGATTGAGTTGACGCTTTGCGCGTAAAACTTATTTCTAGCGTGGTGACTCTCATCACCGCCAACGTAAGTGGGATAGAAAATGTGCACATCTGCTTCACAAACCTGCCAAACAGACAAGCCTGTGGTGCCGTGGGACAACTGTTGAGTGGACTCCTGTATAACCACTAAAGTTTCCGAAAGATCATAGGTGAGAAATATACGAAAGCAGCTTTCCGCTTTGTCCACCATGCAGCTCGCACAAGCAGCATAAAGCTCATCTGGCACATCGGTGTTCCGTTGTTCAAGCTAAAATTAAAACAGGAAAATCGCGAAAAACGAGAAAGAAAATTCACTACTCACCTCACCTATTAGCCTCTTATATAGGTTTCGAAAATAGCTCTTCCTCACAGGATACCTCTCAAATAGCTTACTGCAGAGCACAGACGTCGTAAAATCAGACAGGAACTCCGCATCAGCGGAGCACAACTTTGCTACATCACTTAAGATCTCGGGTAAAATCTGCGAGCCAGCAAAACAGCAACGAGTGAAAGTGACAGCGCTCTAAAGAAATGTATCCTCAGATCAGAAATGTGCGTTATAAAAAACAAATTTGTTTTCTAGATACTCACTGTGGAAAACTTTGAGGCATGGATGCCGGAGCTTCTCTCACTTTCGAGGTTTTCGAGCGACCTTGGTATATTGTTTGTTAGCGATGTTGACGTCTGAAGAAGTAGCTAGGCATTTATCACTTCAGGTCACTAGGTCAAGCAGTTCAATGGCAAAACCGCTTCGTCGAGTTGTTCTCAGTCTGGGAACTGATAAGAACACTTACTACAACATGATCCGCCGCACCTGCACCAGGGGTGCACATTTAACGGTTAACGATTTGACGAATTTAACGAATTAACGGCATTTTCTGTTAAAATCTGGCTTAACGACTTAACGGAAATTTTTAGAAATTTGACGGAATTTTTAACTTTTAGACTTTTTTCTCAGTGAGTTTATCATATTTACCCTTAGAATCCTCTAATGCTGCAGGTCCCGAATAGGACCTTCCCAAAAAACTATTGAAATCAGCAAGAATATTTTAATGTTTTCATGAATTTGTTTTGAATTTTTGGAAATAATGCATTTTATGGGCGCGTGTAGCGCAATGGAGGAGGTGCCGGCGGTCGCTTGCACCCGATAGCGGCCTCCTGGTTCGGATTTCCCTCCAGGCCAACCAAGCCTTCGATCCCTCTGGGGTCGGTGGATTGGTGCCAGACTTGTCTGGAAAGGATAGAGAGCTGACTTCTTCATCGGCTGGCCACCGCAAGTCATTGCATAGCCAAACGCGCATTAGAATATAGAATGCGTGGCGCATCCCACAAAAAAGATTGAGTAACGCCGTCTTTTATCACAATCCTGTATTGCATTTTGAAGGTAGAAATTTTTTCGCCGAGCCCTCAAGCACGTCAACGAATCGACAAATATACTGATGCAACTCTAGGCCTGATCGCACACTTTAAGATGCCTTGTCGTTGACCATCTTGAATGATAATTCCATACGTGTTCTTATTCCACACCCTGTAGGCTGAAGGCTTTATTTTTCTGTTTGTTTCCCTGAGTTCAGTTCAGTTGTTTCCCTGAGCTTCATGTTTATATCCTCGTTATCATAATAGTGGAGCTCGATGTAGTCGAATCTTTATTGACGACGTTTCCGGCCTTAAGCCCTTATTCAGGTCTAAAAGAACCGTGTCGCCTACACGTCACACATTGCATACAATCAATAGCAACAAAACGACTGACACACTACAACCTGGCTGGGTAATCGGAAAGGGAAGCGGGTAAAGCCAATGACTTCGAATACGTGGCTTGGCTGGAAATGAGGGGCAGGGGTCTCTGCGCTGCTTATATAGAATCGCGGGAAGTGACCGGTCCCTCGTCTTTCAATGTCGCCATCATCCTCAGCAGTCACATCACTAGCCCTTAGAGGCTGATAAGGCTCATTGTACACTTCATTTCTTCCTTCTTGTTGATAGGTGGTCGCCAGTGCTTTATTTCAAGCGCTTCCTTGATCTTCCTCTCCACTGGATCTGTTAGATTCCTATGGAGGATGTGGCAGTGGATCACGTGTATGTCTGAGGGTACGATGTCTAGAGAATGGATTATCTGGGTAGCTCTGAGAGCTACACAGTGCTCTATAATGTTCATCCATTCTCGTACAAAGTGGTCTCCCTGTTTCGCCAATGTAGAATTCCTCACATGCCATACAAAAAATTGTACAATTACAATATTACAATTGTCGCCTATACGTCACACATTGATTGTATGCAATGTGTGACGCATAGGCGACATAGCTCTTTTAGACCTGAATAAGAGCTTAAAGCCCGAAACGTCGTCAATAAAGATTCGACTACATCGAGCTCCACTACTATGATGTTGAATTGTTCAGGCCGGCGAATAACTCGATTTCAATATGCAATAACTAAGCAAAAGGATTGCTAGAATACGCAGGCACATAGACTCGTTGCAATTGGGACGCCGTATTCCCATCGGAGCACGTAATAAGAAAGGGCTGTCAGCGATGACCAAACTGCTAGAAATGGCCCACAGAAATAGTTACTTTGACTTTTCCAGCCTCTGAAGAAGGCGACGACGCCGAAACGTGAACCACAATAAAGTTATACCAATCTTGGTCACGCTGAAGCAAACACTCGTCGATTACAACGCCAAAGATGCCAAGATTCATCGAGAGTCGCACATGGAAGATACGTGCATACATGTATTTTGTAATACATCATCACCGTTACAAAAAATTGTATTTTATCATTTGAAGACGTTTATCAGGCTTTTGTTTGTCAAAATCATAGTTTATTATCACTTACTATTGAAACACCAGTATAGGATCAACTATACGCACAGCTATAGTTGTGCTCCCCATCGAGTTATTCGATTGTTCGATATTCGAAGAAAACGAAAAATCGAGTTATTCGCTTGTTCGATTTTCGAAGACAGCAAAAAATCGAGTTATTCGATTGTACGACAACGACTCTTCTACGATCGCCATTATTCGGCACCGGCGGCTGCCGCGCCGCGACTTCGCGTGCGGCACATTGCGGCGTTGCGCTTGCTGCGCTGCGCGCTCTTTTCACAGCACTGCTGCTTCGAGACCGTTGAATCTGCCGCAATGAGAATAACCCCACTCAATAATTACACTCAATTGGTTCCAAGTAGGCTAACGCTCATTCAAGAAAAGGAGAACGGGTGGTCACGGCACTTTGAGGTGATGCGTGTCAGCGGATGCAGCTTTGAACATTATGGATGTCTATTTCCTCCCTGAAACAAAGTTTGGGAAAAAGAATGACGAAATGTACTTCCACAGACTATTGTGATGCGGTAATGGATGCGTATTCAGATTACTACACAGACAGCTAACCAAAAAATCTGTGCTTTATGTTTTTCAGAGAAATCTGGTACGAATTCACCGCCCTCAGAGCGATAAATGACTAAGTTTGCCTGGGTGGGTAACGAAACTTGGATCAAACTGAGGTATACGCGACTGCCGGCGCTTCTTTCTACATTGCTGCACGCTCCTTGATTCCAGGAATATTTGTTATGCTCTCGCCCCTTCGTAAAATCACTGTACATATTACCTCCAAGTGTCACTGCGACCTGGTGTGTCCTTCTCTCATTAGTACAAATATGGGTATAGGTTTCTGGTGTGATTGTTGCAGTATTCGCTGACGATTTCACGAGTATTCGACGGTTGCTCATGCTTAACAATTACGAACAACCCCTTCGAAAAGACGATTAGTTGATCATGGACCCAAAGTCGCTGATTATCTGAGCTGGACTACAGCTATTTTCCCAATACAATATACTGCTGGTTCGAGCTCTTATGGACTGAAATTTCGTACTTCAGTTATCGATCAGTTAGTCAGCCAGCAAGCAAGGGCGGTAGCCACCATTCTGACAACCGTGGTAGAGATGCGTAATGTTTTCGTGTACTCCATGCATTGTAATTTCCACCAATGTAGAGAGAGGTTTAGCCCAATGTTCAATTCACGGGTCAGAGTACTCGAGTGTCGGTGGATCGCGCGCGCGAAACAGCTGAGTCATTGCGCGGCGCGGTTGCGTCGCGGCAGCCGCCGGTGTCAAATAATTGGGACCCTCTTCTACAAGTTCATGAAAACCAAACTTAAGGACAAAACACTGTTTTCTGATTTAAAACTAGATGGCAAGCTGTTACTCGAAGATCATGACAAAGCAAATGCCTTGGCAACGAAATTCTGCAAGGTGTTCATTACGGACAACGGAATTCAGCCTGAGTTCTCCGCTAAAATTCAGTCCAAAATGCAGATATTTCCCTTTTTTGACCAATCAAAGTTTACGAAGTTTTGCAAAAGTGGTCCACGTCCTATTCGTTAACACCAGACGGCATCCCTTTTGTGTTTATAAAGAAGGTTGCTCATTCTATTGCTTATCCGCTTTCATACCTATACAACCAGTCCCTTATGTTTTCTGAGGTGCCCAGACTATGGAAGCATTCTTTCGTTACTCCAATACCAAAAACTAAACCTTCGTCGGATCCTGCAAACTATAGGCCACTCAGTATCACTTCGCTATTCTGCAGGGTATTTGAGAAGCTTCTTAAGCCCCATATCTTGAGTCATCTCGATACTGATGGTCTAATACCCGATTCTCAGCATGACTTCACCAAAGCCAAATCTGTTGCCACTAACATGCTGGAGACCCTTAACGACTGGACACTCGCCTTTGATGACAAAAATGCATTGATGTCGTATATCTTGACTTTGCCAAGGCATTTGATAGGGTCAGCCATGAAAAGCTTTTATATAAACTAAAAAGGATATGTTTGCATGGGAAGGTATTTAAGTGGCTCGAATGTTTTCTTTTGGGTAGAACCTTTCAAGTGAGAGCCAACTCCCCCTTTTCTGATTGTATGAAATATCTAGCGGAATCCCACAAGGTGGAGTTCTATCACCTATACTTTTCAACATTTATGCAGCTGACATTAGTGAGCTGCTAGTGAATTCCAAAGCTAAATCCAAGCAGTTCGCGTATGATCTGAAAATTTATATGAAAATTGAGGGGTCTCAGAATACAGTTAAACTGCAAGAAATAACTGACGGTCTGCTTAAGTGGTCCGAGGATTGGCAACTACCCCTGTCAGAGAGTAAAACCTTTCATATGACAATAGGACGGTCTCTTACACCCATAAACTATCATATCAACGGTTCTTCAATAAAAACAGTCAGTGAAATTAACGACCTGGAATTCCGATACACTGATACTTTAGACTTTCGCCCACACTACAAAGAGTTGTTCAGGTCTGCTTTCACTCGAACGTATCACATTTTCAAAGCCCTCACAACGAAGGATAGCAAGGTTCTCATTACGGCTTACAAAACTTATATTCGCCCTATTTTGGAATGCGGAACGGTTGTGTTTTCACAACGATGTTTTGTTGCGATCAAAACGTCTAGCGCCAGGCGGGACTCGAACCCGCACCTCCCTCTGACCGGGCGGGAATGCTGTACGCCATTACACCACCGGCGCCGTTTGATCGAACGCACAAAAAGAAGGATATTGCATTATTTGAAAAAAATCCAGAACAACTTTACTAGGAAAACTCTAATAAGGCGTGGTGGCTTTCTCTACGGCAAGATTCCAAGTGCAGTTATCAGAAACAGGTATCTTGGACTGTCGAGTCTACTATCTAGAAGAAAATTATTTGATCTGTGCATGGTTCGTAAACTTTTTAGGGAGCAGTCCGCAGCCAACTTTTCACAGTTCTATACTCTGCGTCCCTCAGTAACCAGAGGGGTCAATATAAATTGTACTTCTCTAAGCCTAAGACCACGGTAAGAGCCAAATTTTTCACAGTCAGAGCAGGTTTAGCCTATCTACAACTTAGTAAGACTACCTCCCTCCCGGAATCCAAATACTCTTTCAAACGAATCGCAGCAAACCAATTCTCTGTCCTTAGATATTTAGAAGCTACCTTTGTTTGTTAGTTTCGGTGTTTGTTGTGTTGCAATTTTATCTCACTCCTGTCTTATACAGAGTATTTCAATAAATAAATAAACACCAGTATAGGATCAACTATACGTACAGCTATAGTTGTGCTCTCGCAAAATTTTCGAATATTGGAATGGTTTCATGCCCGCAATTTGCGTGTACTCGAAGTTTTAAACATAATCGAAAAGTGGTTGCATGAAGATTAGGATTCGAATACATGCGAAAAACGAGATATTTTACATTTCGAAATCAATATCCAGATTCGAATGAAAATCATTCGAATACCTGCTCGATTAGGCCATTGGAACAAAACTATACACAACACTAGGCATGAAGATGAGATAGTACCCAAAACCATAATACATATTGCACCAGAATCGACTAGAGCAGTTTCGTGACGCTGCTTAATGCTCATGAGATTTTCGAGAATTCTCAGGGATTATAATGACCTAGAAAAATCGGACTCTTACATCCTAGGTACTAGGTTGTCCAATAATTCCTGTTCGAAAATTTTCAAAATTCTATAATTTTCCTTAGAAGTGTTATAATATCAGGCAAGTGTAAAAACCTTCTAGAAGGTTCTCCAGAGTTCCACACCGATCAGCTTGAGAAACTAGCTGCCACCATCCGAGAAAAGCGTGTCCGACGGGCCTCGGTCCACCTGCTGCACGACAACGCCCGCCCCCACGTGGCGAAGGAGACCCAGCAGAAGTTGGCGACGCTCGGCTGGAGACGGTTGCCCATCCGCCGTATTCCCGGACCTCGCCCCCTCCGACTACCACTTGTTACGCCCGCTGAAGCACCATTTGGCCGGAAGAAAATTCACCAACTACGACAACCTCAAATCCGACATCGCGGACTTCTTCGAGTCGCAGCCCCCGGAGTTCTGGGCGAAGGGCATCGTCGACCTGCCCAATCGATGGGCCAGGTCGACGATGCCCTTCGATAACTGTGGTGATTATATTGTTGATTAGACTTGTTTTTCAATAAAGTTGAAAAAAATTAAAAATGGTGAAACTTCTGGACAAGAATTATTGGACAGCCTGGTATGTTCAACAGCAACGAACAAAATATCGCACTACCTCTAGTTAACTGTCACCTCTATTTGAACTCCCTCTCTAATTCACTATGTCGAATCCCTCGCTCTCAAGCACTGTTCGATTTCGAACTACGTTCGAACAAAACTTAGCGATTTTCAAATTCGAACCTCCAAATGAAATCGCAGATTGATGATCGCGAAAAAGTATTGTTCGAAATCGAACAGTGCCCGAACAATGTCAAGAGTCGGCCGCCAGAACCTTCGAAAGGAAATCGCAAATCGTTCCCGCCAGTTACCATAGGCGCAGAACTGGAGCGAGTTTGAACAAGGGTTTTTCGGGGAACGGAGACGATTCCTACTCAGGCGGCCTACTCTTGGTATTGTTCGAACATTAATCGATTTCGACAATATCCGAACAAAACTTTTTCGCAATATTCGACTACGAACAATATTCGAACAATACCTTTTCGCCACCTTCGATTTCGAACAATTTTCGAACGTCTTCCTATCTTCGATTTCGAAAAATGTTCAAATAACGGTTTTTCGCGAGTCGATTTCGAACAATGTTCGAATAATGGTTTTCTGCAAAAGCCGACTCCGAGCAATGCTCAAATAATGATTCCCCGCGAAGTCGATTTCGAACAACGTTCGAATAACGGTCTTTCGCGAAATACGATTCCGAGTAATGTTCGAACAACAACGATTTACGATTTTCGAGTAATCGAGCGATTAATTGTTCGAAATCGCTCGAACAAATATTCGGCACGATTAATCGAACCCAAATCCAATCCGAAGTGTAACACAGGTCTTAGCTCGCATAGCAAGTTTCCAGTGGCATCACGTGGAGTAACGGACATCGCCAACAATCAAACACGTGTCATAATTCAGAATAAAGGGGCATTTAAAAGATAAATTATGATTTACAAAGAAGAATCGGCAGCAATGGGAGCCCAACCAACGACATCGCACCTAATGAGCAGCACCACCAAAACAAGTAAGGTGACTTGAGACACAACACAAAAGAAGAACAAGCAAGAAAACAAAGAAGTGTTACAAAAATTGCCCAACGAATCGGAATAGCAGTAAACAATAAAACAATACTTAAAAGGAAAGAAATCAAGCATGCAGCTAACGGGAATCTACTGCATATACCAGCTTCTCTGCCCTACTCCTAAAACTGTGCAAAGACATGTTTACCAACTCTGGAGACCAAATTTGATTGAGCCGTGACACTACTCTAACGGAAGAAAAGTTAGCACGCACCTGTGTTCTGGCAGATGGAGCCCTAATATAGTGGTACTCCTTCTAGTTCTAGGCGGAACTCAAAGGCCGGCCATAACTCGCTCAGGAGTTTCACTTTGCAATTTTGACACCCATACTCATAATCAGCATTACGAGCTTGTCTGATGATCCTGGATTTAACTTGAAGTTCTATGGGAGGTCGAAACCCTTCCCTAGTAAGCCCTGCTCCAGAGTTTTGCGGCATGTCGCCATTAGCGAGGCATCGATCATATCCATCAGTCGAAGCAATTTCCGAACGTTCACGGTGAAAGTTAATGTAGTCGCAGTGAGAACGAATCTAATATTCGTTCTTAAGATTTTGGCTCTTACGGTAGGTTTTGCTGGGCATGTGTTAGTAAATGTGACGAGGTCAGGGATAATTGGTTTTGGATAAACTTCGCCTAGTTTATCGTTCGATGCACTGATCTCGAATGTGAGTCCCGTTCTGGCATTATAATACAACATGGATGGTTACGTAGGCGTGGTTGATCAAGAGTGATGGAGCCTTGGTATGATCTTCCTACCACACTCTCCCTTTTCGCTACCAGGTGATTCGTCGATAGGGTGGCACACCCTATCAAATAACAATAAGGCGTGGAGAAAACGCACTATAAGCTGTTTGAGGCCGGACGTAGTTAGGACGTGCGTATGGAATTCCATAGTGTTGCGCTTGGGCGAGTCTTTTCTCGCCTTCCAATATTAGCTCCGCCACCTTTTTCGGATCCGATATCTGAAATATGATTTAAGCACGGCAAGTGTATCTTCAGTGCACATTGCCGAGAGAGTATATAAGCGCACGCAACCCACGTTTTTATGTTCACGAAAAGTTTCCTTGGCTTCTGTCAATATGTCAGTACGTTCGATCAACGACCGTTGAGCATCTCGCGCCTTCCAGTTTCTTGCTAGGATGAGAAATACATAGTTTTACGTTCACCAAAGGAAAGCAACGCTTTTAAAAGATCACCAAGTTTAAGTATATCCTTGTATAATGCTAACACACGGTTCCGACTGACAGCTGCGACAGCAGCAGGCATAAACGTCTTCTAAAGCATAAATCATTGAATCACAGCTCAAAATGCTGAATTTAAAGTCGCTTTCACGAAGCAAGGCGGTTGAGACAAAAGAGATGCTAGGAGAAGCAAGAATACGAAGAAAGCTCTCAAACGCTTCCGTGATCGTCAGCTACCTCTAACCGTCAAGAAAATTAAGCATAGTTCACGTTCTGCAAACATCGCGTACAAACCTTATTTGGAGGTCAACTTCTAACCTTTATTTGGCATGGAGACCTCTAATGTATTTTAACAGGTACCTCCCTATGGCTGTAAGGGAGCCACGCACGCTGAAGCAATTTTATTAATCGAAGTAAGCACCAATACAATTAATACACTTTTCTCGGCGCAATGTGGCTCAAGGGGGGGGGGTCACCCCCCCCCCCCCTACTCAGTTGTTGTCCGCCTTAGTAAAGGATACGTGCGTGTGAAATTACATCGGAAATGGCCTACCTCAGTTCACTGTAGGGGTAGAACACACCAGTGCTGCAAAAAAAAAAATCCGGTTTCAAAAAGCACAAACCGTTGTGTAGGGGGTGACCCCCCTGAGCCACATTGCGCCCTTTTCTCAACTCGACAATTGCTTAGATATTCCATCTTTGCAGAAATCAGATATACGAGAATTAATAAAGCATAAGAAGTCAGTTTCGACATCATCATTGTTGCTGGATTTTTTATCCTTCACATGACGATCTAAAGGCTCGAAAAAAATGATAATCGGTAGGGTTGAGATCTCGTGAGTATGGTAGCGGGGCCACTCGTCCTCGCGAGGTTACAGGGCAAACGACAACCATAACTCATGTTTTCGCCGATTCGTCGCGCCGTCTGCGCTCTCCGTACTAGAGATTCTCCTCGCATAGCCCCTACGTCTCTTCTTGCCTGTGCTAGAGTGCAGACAGCGGAGGACGTCGGTGCTAGAGCACCCTATTGGGACCGCGGTTGGGTGAGTCGACCAGTGCACTTCATTAGCACTCATTTCTCAAAGGAGGAGTGTCTGCTGGAGGAGTTGGCATATCAGCGACATCGACGAGCTCAGATTTCCACCTTTTCTGGCACAGGTTGGGTGGAAAATATCGCGTAGAGACAATGACATGTTAGTCAACAACAAGAATGGCCATTACGTGGGAGCGATGCCTCTTCCGTTTATTGGGCTTGGGAGGTGCCGTGTCCTGGGTTGAACACAACAGTGTTTATGGCCACATGTGGAGTTCTGCGCAACTAGAAGCATTGCTATTTTGCTTGCTTTACGTGCATGATTGGAATTTTTTGTCGTTATTCCACGACACATGGCTTCAAGAAGGTTCACGCTTCAAGGATCAACTAACACAGAGTGCGTCTTCGGTGTCAGTTTTTGACTTGAGGGTGAGGAACTGTTTTCCCTTGCGAAACGGTGAGTGGTCGTGCCTTTCCCGCTCCTTGTCAAGTGAATTCCTTTTATCACTCGAAGGAGCAAGGACTCTGTGATGAATGCTATGATAGATGGGTCTTATTTGCCCAAGAAAGCGGTGGTTCAGTGGATTAGGTAGAAGAGAGAAGAGTCGAACCGTTTATTGCTAGTCGTGATGAGTTAGTGAGTAAAGTCCGTTCGCCCTCGCACCTTGTGGATGGGGCGGGGCGAAGAGAAGGGACCGCATCGTCGCAGACGACGATACTCCGGCCGGCAAAGTGAGAGGGAAACATGTGGATCAAATTATGACTATACGCACGAGATAGTATCACACGTCAACAATGAATTGGTGAAGATACGAGATCATTTGCTGATACGAGCGGAGTGTAGAGATGTGCTGGCGGCGGCTGATGATTAGGACGAGTAAGTTGTGGCTGGACGACTGCTTGTTGACGGTTGGAGACAGGAGGACGATGCGGCTTGTTGAACGATGAAGGCAGGAAAGGGACGAGGACGACGGCGTTGAAGACAGAAAAAAACGTGAACACGACGACTATGAAGAGCGTTGTTGGGTTTCTGCATATGTTAAACCTGCGCCTTGACCCGCGGGGCATACGCGACGCAAACGTGGCGCGCGGCCATCTATATGGTTTGGCCACTTTGCGGTTCCTCGTACGACGTCCACCAATGGGTTCGATGGCCGCTTCGTCTCCTCCGTCTCATCTACATGGAAGCTGCAACATGTGGACTACGGTACGTCTTTATGAACCCATAAATTTTGGGATGTGAACCCCATCTCATGTATGCATGGGGTTCCATCGCCTTGAAAGTTATTTTTTCAAATCCATTCGGGCAGCAGCCACCCGTAGTGGTCGGCGACCGGCTGGGCCGGCCCGTGACCCACTACTCCGGTGTGGGGTATAATCGATATGGACGACACTACCGTCCGGTGTGAGCGTGGCTACTTTGAGCCCGCATTCTACCGACGGTGAAGTGGCTATAACAGAGATTTAAATGAACAATTAGATGTGAACTGGATTATATGTATACCTGATACTATTCCTAAACTTACTGCAACGTGCTTCGGGCAGTAGAAGTGGTAGCCACACTGACATGTTGCTCCATGTTTTTAAAAAACTCGTAGGCTCGTGCTTTCGCTGCACGAGGGAAGCCGTGTCTGCTGCTAGTAAGAGGTAAGGGAGACAGATCGGGTACCACATCATTGCTATTTGTGTCCTTCCCGGATTCCAGTATCAGATCGCACGGTGCATTTGCAGTGCTGCGAATTTCTAGTGGGTAGATTTTATTCAGTGGTCTGTGAATAAGATTTTTGTTCGGCATTAAGATTTTGGCAGATCTGACCAACCCGTCGGATGATGCTATGATCTCTGTTATCTTGCCATAGGGCCAACTTCCTCTAGGTAGCAGGTCTTGTTCTATTAGGACGACCTCACCTAGCTCGGGGCAGTCTCTCGCTAGATGTCGAGGCTGTCGAAGTTGTTGCTTTTGCATCTCCCTTAGAGCGACAAGGTACTCTGATCTCCATGTATCCCAAAACTTGTCCGCGATTTTTTCGGAGAATGTAATGGCTTCTATCGCTTGTTTTCTCGACTGGATAAATTCGGGATCGTAAGAGGGGTCGTTGTCGTCTCTTGCAGGCTCTCCTTCTGGTAACGAGAATGCGAGATTCCTGTGCAAGAAATCGATGGGACGAAGGGGAATTTCCGCCATGTTGTCGATATTCAACTTTGTTAACGGTCGGGTATTGATTATGGCTTCAATCCTCGTTATGACAGTGTTCATTTCGGAAAAGTCTAGTTTTTTGCGACCGATGGACTTATTGAGCGCCTTTTTCACTAGTCCTACTAGACGTTCCCAGACACCTCCCATCCAAGGTGAGGCCGGGGGATTGAAGATCCACTTTATTCTTTCCGTAGCACAATACGTCATTAATGACTGGCCTGTGGATTCATTTCTTTCGAACATCGTAGCTATGATTTGCTCACCATGCTTAAAGTTTGTCCCGCAATCGCTCCTTATTAGTTTGGGAACACCCCTTCTAGAGATAAATCTCGTGAAGCTATTCAGGAAGGCACCTGTTGATAGATTTTCAACAACTTCCAAATGAACAGCTCTTGTAGTTAGGCACGTGTAGAGGCAAACGTACATTTTGTCATTCGTTTTAGAAGTGAACGGACCCATAAAGTCACATCCAGTGTTTTGGAATGGGCTAGATGCTATGACTCTGTCTCTTGGAAGACTCGGCAGTGTCGGCGCTCCCAGCGGTAGGCCCTGGTATCTCCTGCACGTCGAGCAGTTTTTAAGGAACTTTTTGAATGCATTTGATGGACGTGGTATCCAAAACCGCTGTCGTGCAATCGATAGCGTATGTTCTTTTCCACAATGAGCATTCCCACGGTGAATTTGTTGCACAATAAGTCTAACTAGTTCTGACTTGCATGGCACGTAAATTGGACATTTGGTGTCTTGCGGTATTTCTGCGTGTTGGAGGCGCGACTTATGCCTAATTAGTCCATTATCATCCAGGATGAGTGTCTTGTCTGGGAATCTCTTTTGCAATTCATTTAGGGGAATTTCATTTTGTTCCTGTGCAAGAATCATTCGTTCAGAATGATCAATGTCATTAGGGGTTATCTCGCTCACGTCGTCATATTTTGAGAGACGCGACAATATTATAACAGTAGATCGATGTATGTTGGTTTTCGCAGCCCATTTATTCAGGAGTTTCCCTACTAATGAAGCTGTTCTTAGCGCTTTGTTTAGGCATGAAAACCTTGTCAAATCTATGACTGGTGTTAGAGTTTTGCTGGCTCGAGGAGCGATTTCTATCAAAGCGGGTGCTTCTATTTCCATTTCGCCAGCAATATCTTTCACATGCTCTATTGATTTTAGTGGCCACGTATCTTGGCTACTTTCCAACCATCTGGGACCTTGTACCCAGTCGTGGTTTTTAATTGATTCTGTAGTTAATCCTCTCGTTCCCGCATCTGCAGGGTTGTGGGAAGTAGCAACGTGAAAGAATGACGTTGGGATCCCTCTGGATGCTACAGACTCCTTGATTTTTTGTATTCGCAAACGCATATTAGCGGCAAATATGGGTAACTTTTTTGTGCTTTTTAGCCACCATAGTGCTATTTCACTGTCAGTAACTATAGAAGTAGACTCTATGATTGTAGCCATATTGGATACGATTGAGTCGCAAAGACGAGCAGCCATAAGCAGACCTATGAATTCAAGTCTAGGTATGGTTTGAGGCGACTTCTTGGGCGTAAGTCGCGTCTTTCCGCTGATTAGGCAGGAAACAGAACCCGTAATTATGTCTTGCCCGTAGGCGCAGGTCGCAATAGCAGCCTTGCTAGCATCTGCGAATACCCATAGGCGCATCTTACCACCTGATGTGATGGGTCGCGAAACAGTAACAGTGGCGTTGTGGACATCTTTGCACAGACGATTCCATTTGTCACATATTTCCATATTGAGGTTGCACTTCCAGTCAACTCCTGTGTCAAACACCTCCCTCATCATTGATTCTAGATGGACCAGTAGTGGGCCCACTGCACCTATTGGGTCGTAGACTGAATTGATTTGACTCACGATATCTTTTTTCGTTAGCTTTGTCACGGGAAAAAATTTTGTAGTGACCTGGAACACGTCGCTTTCGGTCTGATAGTCGACGCCGAGTAGCTTCATACGATTTGATTCGAGCCTGTCCTCGTAGGGAATCAGGTTGTTCAAATCCGTGCAGTTGGAGATGTACTCCCTCAAATTCATGCCTATCTCAGCGAATAATTTCTTGGATTCCTTATATTTATCTAAAGCCTCCGATATGGTATCTGCTCGCAAAAGGATGTTGTCTACATAAAGATTGCTGCAGATTTCGCTAGCAAGCTCGGTGTTTTTGCTATTAAGAAATGCAGAAAGTGCCATATTCAGAACACTTGGTGAGGCTGTAACTCCAAAAGGAAGCCGTTTGAATCGGTATTGAATCAGGTTATCTCTTGTAGGAGAAGCGTTCATGCTCCTTACCCAAAGAAATCGGCAGAGGTCTTTATGAGAGTTCAGCAGACGGATTTGGGTGAACGCTGCTTCTATGTCACATATCAATATTTTTCCGCTTCGAGATGATAGCAGGATGTCGTGTATTTTATTCACAAATGCTTCTCCCTTGTGGATCACATCATTGAGAGAAAGTTTTCCTCTCCTTTTTGACGAAGCGTCAAATACTATACGTAGAGGTACCTTCTTGGATGACTTCCACACCCCTGAGTGAGGCATGTAATAAGTTCCGACTGCATTATCCTCAGCTGCAGTGAAAGTTTCAATCATGCCTGCTCGCTGGTAATTTTGCAGTATTTCGCAATACCACTTACACTGCTGAGGGTTTTGCAGAAGAGAATTTTGAAGCGATTCAAGTCGACGAATTGCAATACTATAGTTATCTTCCAATTCGAGAATATTGTCTTTTAAAGGAAATGGTGCAGTTATACAACCATTTGTGATCACGAGTTTTTTGGAATACTGCTCCAAATATTTCGTGGTTTTATCATCTGGTTGAGACTCTTCGTTTGAAATTCCCAATCCTTCCAGCTCGAACATTTTCTGGAGAATTTCTTTCTCACTAGGCTCGGAAACTGCCGTCATACCATAGGAGAGGTTATTGCTTGCAGTTTCTGATGACGTGATCCCTTTGCCGTATATTGTGGGTCCAAAAACGGTTTTTGAGATATGTAAGCCAGTAGGTGTTTTTATACCACATGTTGGGCTAGTCACTAGATCATGAAAGTAGTCTAGACCGACTAAAACGTGCGGGATCTGATGTTCGCCACGTAACTTCGAGTTGGCGGGACATATGTTGTTTTCTTTCAAAAACTCTATGTCTGACTGCGCCAGTCTGACACTTGGGAAACCGTTGGTGATAACGGGCTTAGTTTGAAATTTAAGCTCCAATTGTTCGCCAAAAACGGTACCAACCTTGACTTTCACAATGTGGCTCTCGAATCTTTCAATGTGGCCTCCAATTCCAGACATTGTGCACAGTTCGGTAGTTTCTCTTGGAAGGCCAAGATCTGTAGCTAGAGACTCTTCAATGACTGTTTTTTGTGCTCCACAGTCAAAGAAAAATAGGACTTTATCGTATTCCTCTTTTCGATGATTCCATATGTTGCCTTCAGCTGTCATTAGGATCAGCTGTGAAGTGAATGTTCCATTTTTAGACGCAATCGGTTGCTCAACTTCAGCAAATGTTTGGGCATTGCTGTTTGGGAACCTAATATTTTCAATGCGACGGTCGTTATTACGACTGTGCTGTGGTCTAGCCTGACTATGACTTGCCTGGTTGTTTCTTTGAGGAGGATTCCATGTCCTATACTGGTTTCTCGGTGGCCCCGAATCTCGTTTGGAACATAGAGAGACGTGGTGCTTTTGTTCACACTGTATACAATCAGGTTGTTGGCAGTCGAAGCTGTTATGGTCATCTGAGAAACATTTCCAGCATCTATCCTGTTCCTTTATAATCTTTCGACGGGTGGTTTTGTCGTCGACTGTTCTACAACTCATTGACGAGTGGTTATCTCTTTGGCAGAATAGGCACCCTTCATTGCCATAAGGTCGTGCGTTGATATGTTTTTCCTTTGATGGGATTACCCTGCTGTTGGTTTTATGGCCGAGCCTGTTCTCGACGTAACCCTTAGCGGCAATCTCTTTCTTGAGGTGACCCATGAGGCCCTCGATGGTTTGATTGGGCTGCGACTGGCATACTATCAACACAGGCTTGATGACGTCCTGAGGGAATTTCGCCAGAATGGTTTCTGACCACATTGGATCACAAGTGTTTCGAATATCGTAACCAGCAGAAACCATTTGATTTATTAAGACTTGAATCTGTTCGATGACAGAAAGACAACTATCGGCATTACTGTGTGCTTCCGTCATATTCAGAAGTTTCTGAACTATTTGAGACCGATTTGCAGAATAGTTGCAGTAGGTTTCCTTCAAGGTTTTGATCATCCAGTCGTAATTTTCTGGTAAAGGCTGAATTCCTAGAATAGCGTTCCTTGCTCTGCCCTTTAAGCTTTCTCTTAGAAGAATTATTTTTTCCACAACATCCAATCTCTCGCTGTTATGTACCATTGCTTCGAATATTGCCCAATATTCGGCAAATTCTTCTGCATTACCACTAAATGTGGGTAAAGATGCTTGTGGAGGGTTTATGGAGCGAAACATCCTCTGTCCAGAGTTATTTTGCTCAGATCTTGGCGATGTCTGTGTATCTGACTCGAAGCTGGCAGCGTTGAAGTGCTTATGGAGGCTGCTGTTTTCGTTATTGCCTTTTTGAACAACTTGGATGTCGAGATCTCCTGTTGTCTCAGTACCACTATTTTTGAGGGAGATATAACCAAGTTTGATGCCCATTCCTTCTCGGGCACTTCGTGACTCGTCGTACCTCGTGGTCAGTTTAAAAATTAGCTCGCTAGCATCTGCAATCGCAATCTGTACCTGCGACTCCTGCTCTATTTGTTCAATTTCAGCGATTAGCTCTTTTCTCTCTGTCTTGCTTTTACAGTTTCTGTAGTCGTCTCTAATTTCGTTGTACAATTTTTGCAGAATTTCTCTGCCCTCTCTGATCTGCCGTATACCGCTATGTAAAAGCGCTATAGTAGAACGACATTTTTCGTAGTTCTCTTCATCTGCTAATGGGTACTCTATGGTAGCTGTGTACTTCTGGAAGCGTACCACTAACTCACTGAGCGTCTTGGAGCTCAAAACAATAGGAATTTTGTGGAAGTATAGGGCCATTATTTTGCGGCTATTACACTTTTTAGTTTCTCAGATTTTTGAGAATTTCCTCTATGTACTGAGTACTACAGTTGTCCTCTTTTGTCTTGATGAGGCTGCGGTCGCAATTAGACCAACTCAAGGTGTGAACCGAGAGTGCTTCTCTTAATTAGAGAATGCGATCTGTAATAGATCGACTTGCGGCTCTAGGCGTAGGTACGCGAGAGACTTACGATTCTCTTTATTATAGAGAATGCGATCTGCAATAGATCGACTTGCGGCTCTAGGCGTAGGTACGCGAGAGGCTTACGATTCCCTTTAGTATAGGGAATGCGATCTGCAATAGATCGACTTGCGGCTCTAGGCGTAGGTACGCGAGAGACTTACGATTCTCTTTATTATAGAGAATGCGATCTGCAATAGATCGACTTGCTGCTCAGGCGATGTACGCGGAGACTTACAATATGGCTTATTAGGCCGATGCACCAAAATGTGATGAATGCTATGATAGATGGGTCTTATTTGCCCAAGAAAGCGGTGGTTCAGTGGATTAGGTAGAAGAGAGAAGAGTCGAACCGTTTATTGCTAGTCGTGATGAGTTAGTGAGTAAAGTCCGTTCGCCCTCGCACCTTGTGGATGGGGCGGGGCGAAGAGAAGGGACCGCATCGTCGCAGACGACGATAGACTCCAACGCAACCCGCTGTGGCAGGCTATACATAAGACTAGAGAAAATGAGAGGTTCTAAAGACACTGAAGTGTGTCTCACTAATATACCTCCACTATTGATCTGTCCATAAGCACTAATGCTTTGCTGGAGGGAGACGGACAATAAAGAAGGTCTGAGGATGGACCGCTTCTACGCCCTCATTTCTTGGAATCATCATATTTATTCCCGTAGAAAGTAGCGGTTTCGGTGCATCTCGATTCTGACTTGCAGGAAGTCCTTCTCTTTTGACCATGGCCTTCTTGAAATTTAGTATCCATCTACAGCAAGTTTCCGCAACAATCGGCGAGCCCTGGAGACGCAGACGACGCGCGTGTTCTCTCATTCGGGCGCTGAGTCAGCTCGCGCGCGAGGGGCGGTCTTTATGTACGAATAGTCGCCGCGCCCGCGACGACGACTGTCGCGTGCGCGATGAGCTCCGCAGCGGTCGTGGGAGCCGTGCCTCATGACTTGCTGCAGACGCTAGGTTTGAGGTGTTGATATCCCTTCCTGCTGTTGCAGGAGCTGCGGGGAAACATGCTCTGGTTCAGAAATTGAGTTCGAGTTATAAAACTAAGCAACGTTCTAATGCTCAATCTTATATGATGCTTCTTCAGGAAAAGCTGAAAATATGACACACTATCGCAGTGAAACCCAGTTTGTATACACTTTCTAACACTTGATGTGCACGTTTTGATGCAGGTCTAGATACCACTGGCCGCTTAAGTCACCCGATTGCGACGTCTTCTGCCGCGCTCGCCGCGCGAGTCGCCGCGTCCGCGGCGACCATTCGTACATAATGTCCCGCAGCCGCTCGCGCGCTCGTAGCGCAGCAGGAGTGTCTCTTTCTCTGCACTCTCGCCATCCCGCTACTTTGGTTGACCTTTGCCCGTAGACGTCCTCGCGAGCGCGGCTCCGAGCGTGGTAGGTTAGACTCCAGACAGAAGAGTCCGGCCTTTTCTCCTTTCGGGCTAGGGAAGAAACTCCGGGAGTGGCGAGTCACCAGACGCGAAACAAAACAGGGCTCGTGCACCGAGACTGCGGTCGAGGGGGGGGGGTGGGGGCGAGATGCCCGGAGACCTATACTGGATGTCGCAGAGTTTCGTATCCCAATGCATCCAATTTCTGGACAACAATTTTTGAAACGTGCGGACCCGCATTGTCATGCAGTAGGATTGGGCCCCTTTGATTGACGAAGCCGGCTGTTTTTAAATCAACTTTTGGTGCAACACTTCAATTTCGGCACAGTACTTCTCTGATGTGATAGTGTTTTCAGCCTTCAAGAATTGTAATTGTAACTAACTATACCAGACATTGTCCACCATACGGTCACCATAATCTTCTTTCAATGGAGACTCGGCATCTCCTTGGAACTCTCGTTCCTGTCCAGCCTGTCGGCAAAGCCGACCTTTTTTAACCCCTTAATTTCGCCTCCTTTGAGCCCTTCGCGTGGTCAAAGGCGCGACCTACGGGCAATCACTTGGGAAGCGCATTGACGTTGACGGCATTGCCGTCTCTTTCGAGGCGCCCGCAGTGATCGCAAACGTGACCCATCGATAATCATTCAGGTCGATGCGGTCGTGGCGGGAAGCGAGGGCGAGAGAAGGCAGCGCGAAGCAGTGGGACGCTGTCGTCAACCGCTAGGCGGTGTTTTGCTTTCTTTCTCTTTCTTCAGGGCTCATGGGATTGGTGCCTCTGGGTCATGGGTCGGCTGGGACTAATGTAGGGAGCGCGAGGGTTCTAGTCGACGGCCACAAAGGGGAGCAAGATCGATGTCAACTAAGGAGTCTTAGGGGAGCGAGTGTCTATAGGGGAAGCAAGGGTTTCAGAGAAGATATTTCTATGAACTCATCATCGTCTATTTTATCCTCGGGACCAAGCTCGTGAGAAGGTGGGAAGCAATCATTTGTAGTGATCCTCATCATTTGTTGTATGTATAGCGTGTCTCATTGTTGTACGTTGTTTACGTTCTTGTTGTGTTATATTATAATTGCGATAAAGGTTTAATTACCCAAGTTTGAGGTTTTCGGCTCATCGGTTTGTGGCCGTGATATTCCTAATCTCTAACCGCGTGGCGTCACAGTGGTTGTGATAGGGCGAGCAGTCTGGTATTCTAGTGTCTAGCCGTCGAGCCGAAAATTGGTGCATCGGCCAAAGGATTGGAAGCGCAGAGAGCCGAAATTGGTGCATCGACCAAGTGGAGCAAGCGCCAAGGAGGACAACGATAAGAACAGGTGGGAAATTGAACTTAGAAAAAAATAGTGAAGCAAGTTGACGATTTCTCCAAGGGAGCGCTTGCATCATCAACACTTGTAGGCTAAGTTACTTTTGGAAGCGCGTAAACTTTCGAAGGAAAGGGAGCGCACGTAGGAAAATCATCAAATTATATAAAAGTAACTTACCTTTACTTTCTCAATCTTTCCATAACATCATTTTTAATTTTGTGTGAAGCTGTAGTCTATTGGGTACTACTGGACGATGGAAGTCCAGCTGAGCACGTGCAAAAGGAAGCTCACAAACTACTGCAAGAAGCTGGAAACAGTAGCAGCGGAAGCACGTCAACAAGGGAGCACGACCGAGGAGGACTACAGGGCCACACAAGGAAAGATAGCTGCAGTGGATATCTGCACGAAGAAGGTTGAGGAAGCACTACAAGAGTATGCAAGCGCATTGGACAAGGCAGCTAGTGGAGCTTCAGCCTCGGAGTTAAATGACTTCGAGCAATACAGGACCATGACCGAAGCAACTCTTTCCGCGGTATTCGACTTAACTTTGCAGTTGCATGGTCGAATCCGATCCTGGACATCGAATGGGAGCAGCAGCGCTCCTCAGTCATCCGCGTCGGAAAGCGGGCATGGCTACACAACCCAGGAAGCAAGGAGGATCGACCTATCGACTTTGCCCATCCCGAAGTTTACAGGAAGCATATGGGACTGGGATAACTTCTGGATCCTGTTCAATGCCAACGTCCACTCACAACCCATACCAGCGCTTTTCAAGTTCAACCACCTCCTCAACGCATTAAAGGGAGAGCCTCTTCAAGCAATAATGCGGTTTCAAATCACAGAGGCTAACTACCAAAAGGCAGTCGACTTCCTCCAAGCGAAGTATGGCGACAAGGAAGAACTAATGCACCATTTGATAGCGCGATTGGAGTCGGCCACGTTGAATTCTCCAGCCATCAAGGAACAACGTGCGCTACTCGATCAACTTCACGTTATTATCTCTCAGCTACGGGACAAAGGGGAGCAAGTAGACAGTCAATGGCTCATCAAGCATCCAAAGGAAGATATTAGAAAGGAAGTGTTCCATGGAGGAACCCTTTCTAATGCAAAACCTTGACCCATTGGACAAGTATATCTCCAGCGAAGAGAAAATCGCGCTATTTACCTCAAAGGAGGGTAGCACAGCACAACAACAACTACGTGAGGAGAGACCGGCCAAGGGACAATCTCCGCGTAGGACCTTCCCATGCATGTACTGCGGCCAGGATCACAAAGCCGCAGCATGTACCAGGTACGCAACGCCACAAGAGCGGGCGAACTACCTAAGGGAGCATAGGTTATGCTTCATATGCGCTTCTCCACAACACAGCACAGCGGAGTGCAGGAAGCGCGTCTGTTTCGCATGTCAAGGAAGACACCACACGTCCTGCTGTTTCAAGTCTGACAACAAGACGACAGCACCGTTATCCGGTACGCCACCAGTAGCGCGTAAGGACAAGCAAGCTTCTGTGGGAGCAAAAGGGAGGGCTAAGGTTATCGAGAAACCGGACTCCACACCACAGGCAGCTAAACAGCTCAGCAATCACTATCACAATCAAGAAGTGGATAGTGACGAGGAAGAAGAAGATCAAATAGCGGAGTTCCATGTAAGCGAATCTCTCACAACTGTCAGAGAGACATACCTACCGAGAGGGGAGCTAACGATCATGGATTCTTCGACGCGTAGGTTGAGAAGGATACCGGCCTTGTTAGATTCGGGGGCCGAGTGTTCCTTCATCGATCAAAACTTGGCAGATGAGCTCAAGCTACCAACAATGAGCGCCACAACTCTGCGCGTACGGACATTCGGATCAGAGAACGAGTTGGAGTGTCCAACAAGAAAGGTCCCACTGGAGATATGGGATGACAATGGGGAGCCACACGTGTTACAGCTTCTCACTCATACTACTTTGACAAGCGCGTTGCGAACTCCTCCGATACTGGATGAAGACGTTGCATTCATCAAGGAGAGGAAGCTAAAGGTCAACATGGTGAAAGCGCGTACAGTCAAGCCAAGGATTCTGCTAGGAAACGACCACTTATGGCAGTTCATACGCCAAGACCAAGCGCAAGTGCGACTTCCTTCAGGCCTGTATCTGTTGTCCACCTGCTTGAGACACTTATTAACAGGACAGGTCCAGCTTGAACGACAGGTAGCACAAGTTCTGATCGGTGATCGGCGTCAGGACAAGAGCGTTTCATCAAGGGAGCAAAAACGCACTCTTCAGGTGGCCACCGATGATGGGAGCCATTTTCTCAGGCCCACGGAAGAGGCGATAATGAAGCAAGACCCATCGAAAGAAGCAGGATGTTCCTACGAGACGCTGGCACGACAACTGAATGTGCTGAATGAACATGTAGACTACAAGGAAGCGCTGACGACGCAGCTGCAAGAACGAGTAAATGAGCTCCACAGCCAGCTCGAACGTCTCGAAAGAGAGAAGGAAGCGCAGGTGCAGCAGCTGCAGGAAAAAATAAAGGAGCTCGAGAACCAGGTCGACTGTCTCGAGAAACAGAAGGAAGCAAATGAGATCCGGAAAACCCCCACAGATCAAGCATATGGGGAGCGGATCACCAAAGAAGTGAATGTCCACCGACAGGACGTGAACAATCCGGAGGAAAACTACCAACAGGAAGTGGAACTGGGAAAGGAGCGTCATCTAGAAGACGAAGAACAACAACGTCAGCAGATCAGAGCGTTTCTTCGACAGCGACTCAAGCAACTCAAGGAAAGGGCGAGAGCCATACGAAAAGGCTTAAGATCCATCCCCGAAAGGAAGCACGTATGGCACTCGCCCGGCATTTGCTCAACGATGGAGTGCGTGTTTTGCAGGAAAGCCGGTTGCCACTATTCGGATTCCTGCCCGGTGGATACGGATGGCAATGAACGCCGTCGAATTGTTAGGAAGCGCGGACGATGTCATCGCTGCATGGAGCATTGCGAACGAAGAGGCTACTGCGCCTATGTGAACAAGGAATGCTTCTACTGTTCCAAAGCGAAAAACACCGTCTTCGCAGATTGCAAGCCGAAAGACGACAGACATCATTCCGCGCTATGCAGCATTCCGATAAGGATGCAGGAAGCAAAAAGGGAGCTTGATCAACTGGAAAACGACATCCAGCACTGCCAACTGGAGCTGGCCCACCTGTAACAAAACCTATTACAACACTCTCAGGTGGGCGGGAGTGACGTCAAAGCCGTCCTCTTGTGAAGCTGTCGGCGAAGCCGTCTTGTTGCGAATTAGTCGGCAAAGCCGTATTCTTTTAATTTTAATCCTGCCCTTTTTTAATTCCTGGAACAACAAACCTCTGGCGGGCGGGAGTGTCGGCAAAGCCGACCTTTTTTAACCCCTTAATTTCGCCTCCTTTGAGCCCTTCGCGTGGTCAAAGGCGCGACCTACGGGCAATCACTTGGGAAGCGCATTGACGTTGACGGCATTGCCGTCTCTTTCGAGGCGCCCGCAGTGATCGCAAACGTGACCCATCGATAATCGTTCAGGTCGATGCGGTCGTGGCGGGAAGCGAGGGCGAGAGAAGGCAGCGCGAAGCAGTGGGCCGCTGTCGTCAACCGCTAGGCGGTGTTTTGTTTTTTTCTCTTTCTTCAGGGCTCATGGGATTGGTGCCTCTGGGTCATGGGTCGGCTGGGACTAATGTAGGGAGCGCGAGGGTTCTAGTCGACGGCCACAAAGTGGAGCAAGATCGATGTCAAGTAAGGAGTCTTATGGGAGCGAGTGTCTATAGGGGAAGCAAGGGTTTCAGAGAAGATATTTCTATGAACTCATCATCGTCTATTTTATCCTTGGGACCAAGCTCGTGAGAAGGTGGGAAGCAATCATTTGTAGTGATCCTCATCATTTGTTGTATGTATAGCGTGTCTCATTGTTGTATGTTGTTTACGTTCTTGTTGTGTTATATTATAATTGCGATAAAGGTTTAATTACCCAAGTTTGAGGTTTTCGGCTCATCGGTTTGTGGCCGTGATATTCCTAATCTCTAACCGCGTGGCGTCACAGTGGTTGTGATAGGGCGAGCAGTCTGGTATTCTAGTGTCTAGCCGTCGAGCCGAAACAGCCATTGTGCAGAGCGACGACGATTGTCAGAAAGGATCCATTTTTCGTCGCATGTCACGATACTGTCCAAAAAGGCTCCTCTACATTAACGAACCTTAACGAAACACACGTGTCGTGGGCGCATTTGCATCTGCCCAGCGGTCAGTTCGTGCGGGATCTATTTATCCAACTTCTTTACCTTTCTGATGGCGTTTAACGTTAACTCGTTTTCTGATAATGCTGCCCTCAACGCCGAAATGCTGTGCTATGTAGCTGTCACAGGTTGAAGCGGTCTGCTTCCAGCATGGCTTTGAGTTGCTCGCCATTAAGGAGTGATGGCGCCCTACCTCGGTCTTCATCTTCGAGATCTCCACTTTTCCATTCATATAAGGAGAGCACCCGGATATCACGTTGATTCATACTGTAAAAACGACGTCAACAACTCGACAGAGGCAGCTATGTCACGAAAGCTATGAATGCTAAGAAACCGGAGATTCTGTGCTCTAAGAAACTACATACAATGCCTGAAGCGGGAACATTCGTAGCCTCGGAAAAGCAGGATTATAAACGGCGGATATCAGGACCGGCTCACCGTAACCTTAGGCGTCGGGTGAGACGTCCATTGTGCAATCGCAGAACAAGACTACGGAAGGGACCCAGGGTGTGTGCCATACAAGCTGCTCGTATGGAGACTGCTTTCGTCGCTCAGGGGAAATCCGCGGCAGGGTTCTGCGCTCTTCGAGCGCAGAACAAGGCTAAGGAAGGGACTCCAGGGTGTGTGCCATGCAAGCTGCTCGTATGGAAACTGCTTTCGTCTCTCAGCGGGAATCCGCGGCTGGGTTTTGCGCTCTTCGAGCGGACTCCAGGGTGTGTGCCATGCAAGCTGCTCGTATGGAGACTGCTTTCTTCGCTCAGAGAGAATTCGCGGCTGTGTTCTGCGCTCTTCGAGCGCAGATCCAGGCTAGGGAAGGGACTCCAGGGTGTATTCCATAATACTGCTCGTATGGAAACTGCTTTCGTCGCTCAGAGAGAATTCGCGGCTGTGTTCTGCGCTCTTCGAGCGCAGATCCAGGCTACGGAAGGGACCCAGGGTGTGTGCCATACAAGCTGCTCGTATGGAGACTGCTTTCGTCGCTCAGGGGAAATCCGCGGCAGGGTTCTGCGCTCTTCGAGCGCAGAGCCAGGCTAAGGAAGGGACTCCAGGATGTGTGCCATGCAAGCTGCTCGTATGGAGACTGCTTTCGTCGCTCAGGGGAAATCCGCGGCAGGGTTCTGCTCTTCGAGCGCAGAGCCAGGCTAAGGAAGGGACTCCAGGATGTGTGCCATGCAAGCTGCTCGTATGGAGACTGCTTTCGTCGCTCAGGGGAAATCCGCGGCAGGGTTCTGCGCTCTTCGAGCGCAGAGCCAGGCTAAAGGCCCCCACAGAGTTCTGCGGCAGCGCCGCGGCCCGCTGGCGGCGTCCCTGCCCTATCCTTAACCATTGCGGCGAGCGGCGTTGCCGCAGATCTCTGTGGGGGCCTTAAGGAAGGGACTCCAGGATGTGTGCCATGCAAGCTGCTTGTATGGAGACTGCTCTCGTCGCTCAGGGAAAATCCGCGGCAGGGTTCTGCGCTCTTCCAGCGGCGAAGCTCATACGGCTGAAACAATGTGCGAGAAACGCGCAACGTCGTGTAGACGTCGAAACCTCTCAGATCTCAGATACTCAGCTGAAGTGCAAGAACGCCGCGACGAACGGGAACCGAACCCTCGAGATCCCTCGCATGAAGCGAACCCTCTACCTGCTGCACCACGACCCAGCTGCACACGGTGCCATCGCGGGCGCACAAGACATTGATCGGACGTCGCAGCGTGGACGCCGACGCGCGATCTCTGAGCTAGGAGAGCGCAGACAGCAAAGTCTCGGCGCGACCCGCACTGCGGTTACGGTGAGCCGGTCCTGATATCCGCCGTTTATAATTGTCTCTCGGAAAATCGACCAGAAATTGAGGTAGCAAAAAAGCCATTTCATATGTAACGACCTAATATGTCGAAAAGAATGGACAGCTATGAAGAAGAGTCTTGGAAAAAACTATGAATAGAGGCCTCAGCAGTTTGACAACAGGCCCTGCTCCAGATGTGATCGAACACTCTAGATCGATGGCAAACCTCAGCGTCACTTTCACCACCGTTATATTGTTAAAGCTGGTCCGAATAATACTACTATTCTACGAGCGTATGGACCAACCTAGGGTTTCGCTCCGCTAGCGGCGATTTTTCTTTCTGGATATGCTGACGAAGAGCTATGCCGCAGACCAGTTGCTCAGACCCATTGATTTTCTTTGTATTTGTGCATGTTGTTGTGTTTATTGCAACAGTTCTTATCCGTGTATATGGTTAGCTCCATTTCGGTTACCATCGGAACAGCTAGACAACATTTACAGACTTGCCTCTGATGGGCAGAACACACTTGTTAAGTTCCCAAAACTGCGAACGATTGCAGCGCAAGTTTATATACGTTATGGTGGTTCTTCGAAAGTAAAATATTCCCTTTTTCCAGAAGAGAACTACACTCAGTTACTCAAACAAAGGAAAAGAAGAAACTGTTTCAACGGTTATTTTTACTGCTATCATGAAAGCTGTTGCTTCACTATTTATGGACTTCTGCACTCACAATGAAAAATCAATGTAAGGGATAGTGTAGTAAAGGCCGAAAACCATCGCCAACTGCGGATGTTCAAAGGTTCGTAACTCCGAAAACGAGCCGCTGAAGGGGCGCTGCAGCGCCAATACTTGCGCCACAGCAAATTGCTACGGAGGTGACGGAAATTCTTACGATGCGCTTTTAAAAACACCCTTCCCCCACTGCGGCTGGGTTCTGCGCTCCAAGGGCGCATTCAGTTGTAAAAATCCGCAGAAAACGCCAACCAATTGTGTAGATGTGAAAAGCCCTCAAATCTCAAATAGTCAGCTGAAATGCAAAAGTGCGCCGACGCCGGAGAAGTGAACATCGGCCCTCTCTCGCATGGAGCAACGCGCCATCCACTCTCCCCCCCCCCCCCTACCCGCATGGTTGCGGTGCAATCGCGGGTGTACAAGAGCGCACAAGAGAGCGCCAGCGCACGGCTTCCGCACTCCACCGCGCCACCAACCATTATGAGCGAGAAAAAGGATATTTAAGTCCGGTGATCGACTCACTTCTACAACAGCGGCGCCAGGTAGAAATAGTCGTACCTTTCTGAGGTTCGGGATCGAATATTCGTTGGACATCGCAATTTCTAATGAGGCTATCTCTCTCCGTCTCACATATGGGAGTCGGGTTTCGTCGCTGAGGGGGACATCGGAGATGGGTTGTGCGCTCTTCGAGGGAGGGGTCACCATGGCGTGCCGTGGCGCGCACCCATTGTGCGCCTCTGCGTACAACGAGTGTTAGTACACTATTATCTCCTCTTTTCGATTACGGATCCGTGCCATCTCCGATGTCCCCCTCAGCGACGAAAGCATTCTTGGCATTGATTGATGTGCAAGTTTGCGTGGTACTCCAGCAGGAGCTGGCATATTGCCAGCGGAGCAAGTGGTTAGTTCTAATGGCTATCATCAATCACCAATCAGCGTCCAACCTCACCAGTTCTCACTTGACTCACGGCTCGTCCAGTGCAATCCTAGTCGGAGTGGGGGCGCAAAGCGGCTCGGGGGAGGGGTCACCATGCCGTGCCGTGGCGCGCACCCATTGTGCGCCTCTGCGTACAACGAGTGTGTTGTGAATACCCAACTAGGGTTTACATCTATAAATGTGTAGTATTATTACATCATAATATAGAACAAATAGGAATGAATGATAACACGTTTAGGTTAACAATATAAGATAAGCATCGTTGCATAGCATCCACAGGTATGACCTAACGATACCGCAAGAAGGTAAATAAGATAATGCGCAAATACTACACTCTAGCCGCGGTACACCCTTTTAAGACTAGAGGTTATCAGCTTCCCTGACCAATATATGTCATACTTCTAGGCTCCTCCTCTAGGAATTCCGTATATAAACTGCTATGAATTATTGTTTGGGTTGTGCTCTGATAGTTGTAAAGTAATAAACACTTATTACAATTCGCTACAGACGCATCCGTTGGTGAACCACCAAATTGGTGCATCGACCGTGGTTTCAAACCCACGCTAAATTGCCTCTGCGCTAGCTCTCCCAGTGAGAGACAGACGGCAATAAGAGCTCTACTAAGCGTTCCTTCAGGGAACCAGGAGATCTTAGAAGACTTCCCCCGGCGTTCTCTTCAGGAGAACCCAGGAAGCAATCAACCTTTGTTTCCACCGCTAGGGAAACAGGTTTCTCTTTAAAAAGAATTCCATAAGCGTTCCTTCAGGGAACCAGGAAATCTTTTCAAGTCTTCCTACGGCTTCTCTTCAGGAGAATCCAGGAAGCGATTGAATTTTGTTTCCACCGCTAGGGAAACAAATTCGTCAAAAAAGAACTCCATTAAGCGTTCCTTCAGGGAACCAGGAGATCTTAGAAGACTTCCCCCGGCGTTCTCTTCAGGAGAACTCAGGAAGCAATCAACCTTTGTTTCCACCGCTAGGGAAACAGGTTTCTCTTTAAAAAGAATTCCATAAGCGTTCCTTCAGGGAACCAGGAAATCTTTTCAAGTCTTCCTACTGCTTCTCTTCAGGAGAATCCAGGAAGCGATTGAATTTTGTTTCCACCGCTAGGGAAACAAATTCTTCGAAAAAGAACTCCATTAAGCGTTCCTTCAGGGAACCGGGGGTACTTTGAAAGCCTTCCTTTAGCTTTCTCTCACGAGAAACCAGGAAGCAAATAAATTCTTTTTTCCATTTCATTGAAAAAAGATAAAAAACTACAGTTTTCATTGGTTATACCTCACCTGAGGAGCCGAGAGAACTTAGCGAAACGTTTGCCAACTGCGCCTACCCCACCTGAGGAAGCCAGAAGAGCAGCGAAAAGTCCCGCGTGGCAGGAAGAGACTTCTACTTCGGACCTAACGAAGTAAAATTCAAAGTTTACTGATAAACTTTGGGACGACGCGCCAGAAGCAACAAAGATGGCCGAAATTCAAGTTTACAAAACAAAACTAACGAATGCTTGCAAACTTATCAAGTCAAGCGAGACAGAAATCAATCGTCTGGACCAGCCATTCGCGTTCCCAGAAGAAAGGAAGGATTGTGAAGCATATATAAGGGAAAAGACGGCACAGCTGAACCACCTGATGAGAACGGTGTTGGGCAACAAGCAGTACCACGACAACTGCTTAAAGGAAGCTATAGAAATAATAAATTCACGTCCTGATGAGAAAAACGTGAAAAGCTCATGACGGATTTAAACGAGCACTTGCAAGCAGAGCCAAATGAACTTGACATTACGGTCATCTGTTGGCAGAATAAAGTGGACTTCAGAAAGGATGAACTGTTTCAGCAAACAGTTTTAATTGCCAGCTGTCAGGAAGGTAGCAACGGTAACCGTACTGTCACTGGCAATAGTGGCAGTAATTGCACGACGACAAATGGGATCGAACCTCCGCAGGAACGCAGTGTCGCACTCAGGCGACCCCTTCTCGAGGTTCCAACCTTCTCAGGAGACTTCAGAGAGTTCAACGCCTTCTGGTCGGTATTCCAGGCACTCATACACAATGATGCCAGTTTAACTGACCAAGAAAAGTTCCTGTTCTTGAAGCAGGCTCTCAAAGGTGAAGCTGCAGCATCCATCACATACGTTCCTGTGATTGGGGACAATTACTGCATTGCGGTCAAGATCCTTAAAAAGCAGTACGACAGATCGGCAAGTATAGCAGATATACTTATAAGCGAGATCGAAGAAGTCCCGCGTGCTCACGATACGCCCAAAAGCTGTCGTGACACCCTTTCTGCCATCACGTCACGGGTTATACACCTGGAGCAAACCGGTGTGTCACTCAATGCGGACCGAGTATGGCGCCGCTTGATTCTGTCAAAATTCACAGAATATATCTGCAGCAGTGTAATAACGAAGGAAAGCAACTATGGCACACCGCTCGACGTGAAGGGCATAATCGAAGCCATTGACGAGATTGTCACTCTGCAGGAAACTACTGAACTCACCACAGCAACCTTGTTTGGCAACGATGTTAACAATGATGATGAAGGCTGCTTCTCACTTCAGAACGAGCTACACCACTTCACGCATCAGTCACGTCAGAGTACTCTCATATGCCTTTGCGGAGAAACCCATCTACCACAACACTGCAACAAATTTACTACTTCCCAGGAACGCAGAAACGAAGTCAGCCAACGGAAGGTTTGCTGGAAATGCTTCCGGGAGGGGCACAACTCAAAATTCTGCAGAATCATCGGTCCTTGCCCAAGATGTCGAGAAGACCACCATTCTTCTCTCTGCACCTCAAGCGCACCCAGAGCAGAGCGAAAAAACCGCTCATACGGAATGCAAAACCAACCACCAACAGTAGTCCATCAAGGAGCAGTAAAGGTTGTGCTGCAACCGAAGAACAACCGCTCCATGTGACACGGAAAAGGCATTGGAAGATCGAACCGATGTGACGAAGCTAATTTCTCAGCTTCATATAAAAGACTCATAGGTTCAAAACAACCGATTGTCAATCATTGCGTGCTACAAATGGCCTCCGCATTGATATTCAACGAGTCAGAGGTGGACTATCAACCGGTAACTGTCCTTCTCGACTCTGGAGCTCAAAGAAGTTTTATAAAGAAGAAACTTCGAGAAGAGCTGCAACTTCCAACTAAGGACTCAAATTCATTCACAACGACAGGAATGGGAGAGCTCCAAGAAACTTTCGAATCCACGGAAGTTCACATTACTCTGAAGAACATTCGCTCAGGCATGAAGCTGAAGCGAGTGCCAGGTGAATACCCAACTAGGGTTTACATCTATAAATGTGTAGTATTATTACATCATAATATAGAACACATAGGAATGAATGATAACACGTTTAGGTTAACAATATAAGATAAGCATCGTTGCATGGCATCCACAGGTATGACCTAACGATACCGCAAGAAGGTAAATAAGATAATGCACAAATACTACACTCTAGCCGCGGTACACCCTTTTAAGACTAGAGGTTATCAGCCTCCCTGACCAATATATGTCATACTTCTAGGCTCCTCCTCTAGGAATTCCGTATATAAACTGCTATGAGTTATTGTTTGGGTTGTGCTCTGATAGTTGTAAAGTAATAAACACTTATTACAATTCGCTACAGACGCATCCGTTGGTGAACCACCAAAGAGTGTTAGTACACTATTATCTCCTCTTTTCGATTACGGATCTGTGCCATCTCCGATGTCCCCCTCAGCGACGAAAGCATTCTTGGCACTGATTGATGTGCAAGTTTGCGTGGTACTCCAGCAGGAGCTGGCATATTGCCAGCGGAGCAAGTGGTTAGTTCTAATGGCTATCATCAATCACCAATCAGCGTCCAACCTCACCAGTTCTCACTTGACTCACGGCTCGTCCAGTGCAATCCTAGTCGGAGTGGGGGCGCAAAGCGGCTCGGGGAGGGGTCACCATGCCGTGCCGTGGCGCGCACCCATTGTGCGCCTCTGCGTACAACGAGTGTTAGTACACTATTATCTCCTCTTTTCGATTACGGATCCGTGCTTTGTCTACTTCGGAATGGGGCAAGGGAGCACCAGGATGTAGGCGATTTTAACACGGATGCGTCACTCGGGCCACACACCGGAGTCCCTTCCCTGCCCAAATCTGCGCTACAGGATTATAAACGGCGGATATCAGGACGATCGTATTTAAAGATACAAAACGGGAGCGTGTTGTAGCATAGTAATTTCGGCGGGCTCATAATGGAGCGAGCTGGTGCCCGCGTAAACACGGTTTCTGTGCAGAACTAGGCAAGGGAGGGAACTCCGGGGTGTGGCTGATCTAACTTACCCGTTTTAAGCCACCTTTCCGGTGTACAGCAGGCACCACTCGGCTTAGTACCGTAATTTCTTAAGTTTCATAACCCCAAATCCGGTTACGTTCCCTTCCCCTCCTCCTTTCCCCCTCGCTCGAAACCGTTCCTTCGTGGGCAAGCGCAGCGCAGCGCGAGAGTTCAAGAAGCAGTACAGGTGCCACCACTGACCTTTTCTTCTCTGGAATCTGCCTCTCCGATGACTCAGCATGCTCGGGGGCGAGCTGCTTCATAATTGGCCGACAGAGCTGGCAACGCGCCAGGCGCCGCCGCGCGCCACCGCTGTCGCTCCTGTTTCGTATCTTTAAATACGATCGCCGAATGAGACACGCTTGATGCTTTCTGGGGCCGTATGCTCTTGTTCCCCCGTTGGGGAAGAATCAATCAATATCAGCATATTATACCACGCCCCAGTCCCCCATTGGGGGAGACTCGGGGTCGACGAGCATACGGCCCCTGGTAGAGGGGAGAAGGTGAGGACGGACTGAAAGTGCCTGAAGTGAGTGAGGGCAAATGGATGACCAGGAAAACGCATCTGGTGAGGAAATTTCAAAACGAGAATACGGATGGATATTATCTAGAAGTTCCAGAAGCAAGTGTTGCGCTTAGTAATTGAGTGGGGGGGGGCACCTTGAAAAGGTTGTTACTAATACAAAATGAAAACGAGACGCACTGATAATAAAGAAAACAAACAAACAATTCTATAGCTCTGTTCTCAGAATTGGGCAGGGGACTCCGGGTGTGGGCCGACTGACGCACCCGTGTCAAAACTGTATACGTCCTGGAGTCCCCTCCCTTGTCTAACACGGAAGCAGATAAAACGCGAATCTGTAATCGAAAAGACGAGGTAAGACTGCATTTACATTCGCTGTATGTAGCTACTTGCCACCCTGCATGCCGCGGCATGCTATGCTGTAGACATGGGATCCGAATCATGCATTTTCGGATATCCGGCCGGATTTATCCGGTTTCGGATTATCCGAAATCCGGCTCGGCTGAAAATGGAGGTATCTGAATTATCCGAAGATCCGGTGTTTTCAAAAGTGCCATCATCTGAATCATCCGAAAATCCGGGGTTTTCAAAATTGCCCTAATCTGAATCATCCGAAGATCCGGGGTTTTGAAAAACGCAATGATTCGGATAAATTCGGATAGAAATCGGATAATAGGAGGCTAGCGAGCCTTGCTGCCGAACTCTGCGCCGTTGATAACCTGACGTTTTCGGAAAGATTTTGCAATCATTTGGCGGGAATTCTTTCACAAGGGAAGGATCTGTAGCGTATGTTGGAGCGGAGAGCGAGTCATCCTATATAGGAATAATCTCCACCCCTCAATTATTATATTAGAATGAGTCATAAATTTTGCAACAAAATTTGTCTTCCAGCAAAAGCTATACTATAACAAAAAAGAAGAATGATTGACTTAAACAAAGTAATTGCCGTTATTTCCAATAAGATTCTTCCGCTTTTCATCCAGTGAATGAATTACATATCTGAAGAATTTGGTCGGTTTCGGCTTAAAGAATTCATGTACCACGAATTCATGTAGCCTCATCGACTTCGGCAAAGCAGCTAACACGGAGGAAGTGCTCCATCGACCGAAGCAGATGGCAGTCAGACGACGCAATGTCCGTGGTGTATGGCGGTTGCTTGATTTTGGTTCAGCCCAATTCCTACGTTTGGCAAGGATTCGATCCAGGCATCCTTGGCTGAGTCGGTGCCGGAGCTCTCGGCAGTCGGAAACACAGCGATTTACTTGGGTTTATGTCAAGGCATGAGGCACTGAGGAAGGCGATTTTGGCAACTTTCCAGTCTTCTTCAGTTGACGAGCGATGGTTCGCTGGGAGGTGTGGAGATAAGCGGTCAGTCCTAGTCTGGTTTGAGAAGAATTGGACGATGGGTTGGCGCAGGCGCTTCTTGGTATTCCTGGGAGTAGTTCATCTTTGTTGCCCTTCGGGGCGGAAAGGAACTTCTGATACCATTTCCAATAATTTATTCGGTAAGGAGCGACCTTGCCGGTGGCTTTCTGAATGTATTTTACCCCCGTCGCAGTGTTGCTGCCGAGACTGAACTAATTGAAAATGAAATCACCCACTTTTTTCACTTTGAGTGGTCATCGTTCTAGAGAATTGAACTTTTCAATAACGCAAGGAAAATTAACGATTCATAACTCAGAATAATCGCTAGGAAACAAGCTTTCAAACAAAATATAACACTTTAGTAAGTCTAATTTAAATTCTTGGAAAAACAGAAATGTTGCAAAATTTATGACTCAACCTAATAAAAATGTTTCTTTTTACCAAGTCGTTAAACCCGAGAAGTAGGGGAGTCCTTGAATTATAATGGAATCGGCGCCTGACGAGCTCGGGGGTCTTGTACGCCCGCGATGCCTCTGAGGGCAAGCAGCTCGTAGTGCAATGGGTAGTGACGTTGCTTCATGGGAGAGAGTGTGTGGGCTTCCGTTGCCTCTAACACAAAATTAATTAATAATCCGTTTATTCGTAATTGTACAACTAAAGGCGAGCTAGCAGGGTGGAGGAACTCAACAAGACTGAGACCGCGAGGGCGGTCCTTCTAGAATACAAAGCAGACGTCGTGTACTTTCTGTTTTCAAGGAAGAAGACACTGTAGGCGAACTGTGATTGCACTATTTTTTTGTCCGTCTGAGGTCTCGCGGATGAGAACTGATGAAAAAGTAGCGGCAGCTGGTGCTTGCCCGCGACAGAGAAGTCGGGTGTTCGATTCTCATGCGCTGCTGTATTGTTGCATTTCAACTGATTGGTTGAGATTTGAGGAATTTATTTTTTATTCTGACGTCTATATCATTTTCAGACGTTTTCCGCGCATTTTCCAGCTGCATGCTGTGATACTCAACATGATGATGCATAAATATTCAACACCAGTGATACACAGGTAAACGTGCATAGAGTAGCACTGGAGACAATACGGGCAGGATATAAAGCGTACAGGCTCCTCTCAGTCTGTTTCTATACATCGGCCAATGACCTCGGGTAAAACCATCCTGCTCGGATTTTCAAAGGAGACCATGATGTGGCGTCACATGTGGTTAAAACGAGAAAGTCTATGGATCCCTCAAATTGGCCTAAACGGCATCGATACACTCTTTCTCTCATCTTTGCGTGTCATCTGGAAATCAGAGGTCTTCTGAAAATTTTCTTAAACCTAACACCAACAATGTCGCCGACGCTCGAGTGGCGATCCACTTGCTCACGCTGTGGTCCACCTCTAGATAAGGAGCCCTCAAGGGAATGACCAACCTGACCGAACGAATGGCCAGCATACTCAAGGACTTCGAAGCACGTCAATTTGAGGTTGACGAAGGCGAACAGCCGGAAGTGGTGGAAAAACAAGAGGAAGGTTGGGATTCGCAAGATGAATTGATAGACGTGGAAAGGCAAGCAAGCAGTGGACATATGACATCGTTTTCGGATGGTATGTCTTCAATTCGATTTCGTCTATGGAGCCGATATCATTGGTCCATGCACGGAAACAAACTGTGAGGAGCCTGTAGCCTTTATACGCTATCTGTATCATGACCAATGCTTCTGTTTCATGCACTTTGTGTATCACTGATGTTAAACGTTTACACATCGTTATATTGAACAGCTTTCTCATTGCCTTTTGGTTAAAAAACCGGTCAGTAATAAAAAAAAGCTACTCTCCACGACATTCATCTGGAAAGATTGCGCAGAAAACATCTAAAATGGCAAAGACGTCAGAATTCCTCAAATCTCAACCAATCAGTTGAAATGCAAAAATGCAGCAGCGCAGAAAAGTCGAACTCCCGGCCTCCCCCTCATGGATCAATGTCGCTATCCACTGCGCTCCGAGCCGCTATCCGCCTGCGGCATCGCGGGCGTGCAAGACCTCTGAACTCGTGAGGCGCCGATTTCATTGTAAATTCAGGGACCCCCAACTCCTTGGGTTTAGGGAGTTATCAAAAAATAAACACATCTTTATACTAATTCAGGGGTGATGCTTCTTCCTGTATGACTCGCTCTCCCCGTTCAGACATACGCTTCAGACCCTTTACTTTTCAGAGCTCAAGAAATTTCCTGTGAGACGTTTCTTAATCGTTTCATTGTCTTTTTTTTTGCTTCGCTATGCGTTGCCAACTCACTATCAGTGGGTAGTGGCTCGATGGGGTTTTAATTCTCTTTTTTGTTTGTTCTGGAGGCGCAAAATAGTTCTGTGGAGAGCTCCCCTTGTAAGGCAGCCAAACACGACATCTTTTACGTAGCACTGGTGTGTTCTACTCTAGAGGTGAATTGAGCTAGGTCAATAATGATGTAATTGGGCATTCATGTGTCTTCCTACCAGGGCATATAACCACTTAATTCAAGGTGACACACCACAAGCTGCTTTGCGCACTCGTGACTTCTACTGGTCAATGAAATAAATGCGTAGTTACTGATGTGCTCCTTTTTTAAGTTATCCGGTTGTATCCGAATCGGATATCCGAAATCCGGCTCGGCCGAAAATGGTGCTATCTGAATCATCCGAAGATCCGGGATTTCCGAAATTGACCTCATCTGAATCATCCGAAGATCCGGAGCTTGAAAAAATGGGCTATCCGAATCATCCGATGATCCGAAAAATCGGCGTCGGATCCAATGTCTACTATGCTGATCCCCTCTAACCACTATAGCGCCGCAATTACTAGCAAACATCTATGGGAGGGGCGATACGACGAAGTATAAATCTGAGTAATTCATATTCTTTGAATTGTTGTACTCATTGTTTGCACAATCCTTTTGACCAGGATTTGAAAAAATGACGAATTCGAATTATACAAATTGGTGTCAGGTCCAATGTCTAGTGGAGAACAATTCTACGAGAGAGGCAATATGATGAATTAGGGAACAAAGAAAGCCGCTAATGTTTTTCGTTTTTTTTTTGTTCGTCTTTTCCACAGATTCTCCATCGTGTAACAACCGTTCGGCGCCGCTGTTGGCGAGCATTCTTTGCTGCTCTACTGCATTGTCCGGTGCGACAGGAAAACTACAAATATTACCAGACACTCTAATGAATTTCTACAGACGTTTGAAAGACGGTTTCCGAAACTCTCTGCATACTGTCCGGTCAATGACACATTAATCTGTAACCCTCCTTTTAATTTTACTCTTGCTCGTTACTTGGTCGTTGTCACGGTATAGTGGCGGCCGCCTCTGTAAGCCACGCCCCTACATGGGTTGGAAGGTTGGCAGTCTCCCTAACTGCATTCTTGCTAGATGGTTGCTGCATATAATATAGACTAATAATAAAGGTTTGTAAATCCTCACTTCCAGGCAGGAGCATAACATCGTCACCGTTCTCCAGCTGGCTTGTCGTAGTCCAAGTATCACGCCACTCGTGACCGTTAAGAAACGTTGGAATATTTCTCCAGTCTTCAAGGTTAGACGAAGCGCTCCACTGTTTTGCTTCTCTTGCACCAGCCCACAAAGCGCAAACAATAGCAGGCGGTGCACACTTCCGCGCTCTAGCGCCGCCATCAGCAAGACGCGGCGACCGCGCGATTATGACGTCACTAGCCGTCCATGTCGGCAGCAGACGGACCGTCCTGATATCCGCCGTTTATAATTGTCTATCTGTGCTCTCCTCCGCGTCAGCGGAGGTGAGCTCAGAACGGAGCTGTGGCATTGTTTGTTTGTTTCTTTCACATCGGTGTGTCATCGTTTCTTTTTTCGTGTTAGCGACATTTTCTGAGGTGACCCCTCCCCTCCGAGCCGCTTTGCGCCGAAGTGGGCCGCATTTCAACTATGTCGTGACGAAGAGAAACAGTAAATAGGCATTAACACGTAGAAACAAGTAAATTACGCTAACCAAGCTGCCCAGGTGGTGGCACTTTCCGAACTCCTATTTGGGAAACTACTCTAAAAATCGTTTTTAACCAAACGAACTTGCTAGCAACAGTGTGTGTCCTTCGGGGTTATCATGCGCAGCTATCACAGAATTAGTCGAGTAGTTGGTTTAGCGTAGCCAAGATTGGTACAAGGCTTTATTCCGGCTGACGTTTCGGCGTTGTCGCCTTCTTCAGAGCCTGGAAAAGTCGAAGTCATTTGAGAAACTACCCACCCAAATGCCATTTCATTCTGCAGGAGCCCATCCAAATCGACTATTGCAACATCAAAGATGCCAAGGTTTATCGAGAGTCGAACATGGAATATCACAGAATTGTTGAGCCATCACCCAATTCCGAGGGATAGTGATAGGTTCGTAATCACACCAACACCGCTTAAGTCGTATTCGAGAACACAATTAACAAGGGGATAACTTCTACCCAATTCGGTACTTATGAAGCAGAGGGCCCGTGCTGCCATGGGGTTGCCAGGAAACATGTTAACGCGGCAACCCCACGTCGCCACGGGCCCTCTGCTTCATAAGTACCCCTAATTCTTACATGAAACGCTCCTTAAGGATACTTAAGAGGCCAAGTGAAACTTTTGGGAGGGCATCGACTTTTGAAGTGCTAGCAAAGAATGTAACCAAGAAAGAAGGTTTCTGCTAAGCGTTCTTAAAGAACAGCTCGTGCCGAACAAGCTTGGCGCCAGGCGAGATCGCGGAAGCGTTGAAAAACGAGAGAACCCAAGATCACCAACCTCTCCCAATAGAACCACACAGTTAAACATCAACTAACTGATCTGCCTGATGAGAATGAAAGCGAACCTAACGTTTTCATATTCAGCTACGTATCGCCAGCTTTCGGGTTCGGCAGCATGTTACTCTTCAAGTTCGGGCTCCCATTATGCCTAAGGACTACACTTAGCACAATACCCACCGAAATCCGTTAGCGAACATTTTTTTCTTCCACGGATGAAGCTCGTAGGGGCTCCATTCGCGGTAGAACGGCAAACTGTGCAGTGCGCAATTGCGAGACTCACCGTTAGGGGTGGCTGCACACTCGCGTCTAAGGCCTATGTTATACTCCCGCGGGAGCTCCGCAGCTCCCGCGGGAGTATAACAGGGGCCTAAGGCCGGCAGCAGAGTCTTGCGGGCGCCGCGGACCCGCTATGACAACGGCGGGTGGTGCGAGCCGCGAGGGTTACTGCACGCAATACCGCGTACTTTTGCCGGCAGTCGCGACCTTTGAGAAAGTAGTAAGCAAAACGCCTTTTGTTTTGTGAAAAGGCGTTTTCTATGCCAAGTTAGGAGTTCTTGAATTTGAGCACCGAAATCTAATACAACACTTCCTATAACTCAACAGTTCTGCACCATTTTGCGCTTGCTCTCACTTTCTTTGTTCTACCTCTACTAAAAGTTCCTCGGTTAACAAGCAACTCGAAGATAATGTAGTAGCCCTTGTGACAGCATTCCCTCGGAAGCCTTGTCGAGTCTGGGAGGTCTGGCCGATGCAGGTATAGCTCATACTGAAAAGACTGAAAAGAACGTGCTGCTTTGTTGTTGCATTTCTGTGTAAAGGTTTCCCTAAACCTCACACGGCCAACTTGTGGCTGTAAGGCTACAAGGATTTTCAGGGCAGTAAAGGTTACCTAATATGGTACTAAGGTTTCTTTGCGTTACGTTTTCAGTGCAGGATTCCATACGCGTCCATTTGTCGACACTAACGGTGCTTATATTGTTGGTTGTCAAGCTCTTTTATGGACCGAAATTATGCACCAACCATTATATTCCTAGCATGCAGATTCGTTTAAAAAAATATTTTCAAACAGATGAACCATAGTCGACACCCATCTATCACGCTCCCGGCGGGTCTCACCCGCAGCTCCTGGTGCTGCGGGTGAGAGCCGCCGTTAACTGCGGCAGCCCTCGGAGACCTTTGCGTGCGGCAGCTCCGCGACAACTCGTCCGCGCCACCGCTTCCACCTCAGTGGCAGCGTGGGTCCCACCCCGGCAGGAGCGATATGGACGAGTTCTACGGGTGCTGCCGCGAGACTCTGTAGAGGCCCTAAAGCGACACAGTAGCGACGAGTCTTCCGGGCGGGGATATACGAGTTTTCGCGCAGTATGCAGGCGATCGTTGCGGGACTCAATTGTTCCAATAAATCACCAAGAAGATCGCTTATCAGCCTTCATTTCGCTGGTGGGTAATATTTAATATCACTTACGTACAATTCCTACGAGTAGGCTTCTGTGCTCAGCAGGAATCTATGTAGGTTGCATTGAAAAAGAAAACGGATGCTAGGGATGGGCGCTAACTACAATACGAGGATGGATGTGGAAGCAATGGAAAACCTCTAATTCCCTAAAAATGTTTGCAAACGTTTGCACTATTGAGATGGGCATGAGCTTCTCTTTTCGCTTCCACTAAAGAATTGTCTATGGCTCACATGTTATACTTGTTTTGAGGAACTGTCTGCCACATACCTGTCCACATTGTTCATTGATGGTGGAAATTCCATTTAAACGGAGTTCTGCAGCAGATGGTTGAACGACTTTCTTAGTCTGCTATAACGAACTATGGTAGTTGAGGGGGTCACCTTATGAAACGTGTCACTAACACGGAAAAAAGGAACAATAGCACACTTGAAAGCAAACAAACAATGTCATAGCTCTGTTCTGTGCTGTAGATTTGGGCAGGGAAGGAACTCCAGGATGTGGCTGGAGTGACGCACCCATGTCAAAAATTGCCTACATCCTGGAGTTCCCTCCCTTGCCCAATATGGAAACAGTCAAAATACGAATCTGTCATTGAAAATAGGAGGTGGGAATGCATTTACATTCGCCCTAGTAGCTACTCGCCACACCTGTACCACACGGTATGCTATGTTGACCCCTCCTCTAACTACCATAGCGCCCGAACTTTTTTAAAGCAGAAACCTCGATTACCTAGGGCTGACTCACAACTTAGTTCCAAGCTTACAAAACCAGCAGAAAATTAAATGCCTACTGCGAATAACAGTGGATTTGGTCTTTTGCGCTCCGAAATAACGTTTGAACCCCTTTGTAGCCAACGCTTTCCTTCTGTGCTGGCATCACCCACAACGTGTAGCTGCAAGGAGCACAGTAGCAGAATCTTCTTCGAACTCGAATCAAAAAATGCTATAATCGTTTATGGGTGAAGAAGGCCCTTCTCGTTTCCGTCTGCAGGTTCAAAAACAACAAAGGAACAAAATACGGATCTATTTAAGAAAGTCGGAAAATCGTTTCAGCAGAAGTGTCCTACCGCTTTTAATCCGCACTTAAAACCCTCATCTTTCCTTTGATGGAACCTATGAATCATAGGTCCACTTCGAGTTACCTCGCCAGATAGAAGGTGTTATATGTGTGTAAGCATTGCATTGTATTTACTTCCTCTGAACACCACCACGTGCAAGGCACTCTCGACAAATGTTTCTGTATAGGCATAATAGTAAGGAGCAAGCACACGGAAGTCAAAGGTGGAAATCTGCATTTCCTTGATTTTCAGCTTCAAAAATCATTTTCTACTACTCTCTAGAGCTATTTCTGCTAATAATCCTATTTATCGGGGCTCCACATTCTAACACTACTAGCTGAAAAGAACAAGCATTCCCACCCTTGATTGAGTCACGGAACAGTTCAGCTCGGCGAGGTTCCCGTTTGGTGAGACCGCATCGCAGCCGCCAGCCGGTCCCGCGGCGATCGCCTGCACACGGTGCGAGAACACGTCCAACCCGCCTCGGAAAACTCGTCGCTACTGTGTAGCTTTAACCCCAGTTTATACTTGCGCCGCTGCGCGGCGCGGCACCATGGCCGGAATAGATATCGACGGGGCGACGCGAAAAATCGATATCCATGGCGACCGTGCTGCCGCGCCGCGTGGCGGCGCAAGTATAAACTAGGGTTTAGACGCGAGTTGGCAGCACTTGTATCACTATGGCCTATGTCATACCATCGCTCTTCGCTAGCGAAGGCGATGGACAACTAACATAATTGGGGAAGGGACAGTATCAGACGTTGTGGAGGGGCAGACGCCTGTAGCAGTTGTCCGATCAACCGCTAGCGAAGCCTCGCTCGCGGGGTGTCATACTTTCGAGCGATACGGCATCGCTACCGATGCGACCGCGTCGCTGAGCTGAGCAGAGCGTCGGGCAGCATCGGTAGCGATGCAGCTGCACACAATGCTATTAACTGCGCGCCTATTCGCTAGCTTCACGCTAGCGAAGAGACTTCGCTCATCGCTCTGTTCGTCGCCTTCGCTCGGGGTGAGCGAAGGTATGACATAGGCCTATAGCAAGTGTCCCACAGATACGCGATAGCCGTACTCTTATCCTCGTCGTGTCGCGTGTGCCGGCTCCTGCAAAATTCTCGCGTTGAAAAGCTGTTTGCTTATGCCTGGTTTAAAGCTGGTTATACGACGTTTTTTCCTGCCTTCTTCCGTGCAGTAAGGTTCTTCCCGAGGTCACTGGTTTGTGTACGGAATCGAGCTCTGAAGCGCCTGTAGCTTCGATACGATGTTTGTATATTATGACCTTGTGTCTTGTTTCATGCACTTTGTGCCACTGGTTTTTATTCTCATTATATTGTACCTTTCTCGTTGCCCTGTGGTTAAAGACCGGTGAGCAATAAGCCAGCCGCAACGGCATTTCTTTTTGCAGTGTACAGCTGGAAAATGTACAGAAAAAGCTGAAATGGTGTAAACCTCAGCACCCCTCAAATCTCACTCCATCAGTTATGCAAAAAATGTTGCAACGCACCTTAACCGAACCTCCGAGTTCCCCCTCATGAAGCGACGTCACTGTCAACTGCGCCCCGAGCAGCCCAAATGTACGTCATCGAGGGCTTACGGGTGACCCCCGTCAGCACTCGTGAAGGCACCACACGATTTCACAGCAGACTTTAAGGATCCTCTTCTCGCTTAATTTAACTGGACTGGATTGGACTTGGTAAAAAGGAAACACTTTTGCACTAGTTGAAGGGTAGAGGTTCATCCTACATGACTCGCTCTCTTCGTTCACACGTACGTTTCGGATCTTTCCCAGTGTCGTTAAGAGCGGAATTGCAAGCCAATTCTATCGATGTGATTACAGGTATCTACATCTTTGTCGATCTGTGAATAAGAGTGCATGGGAGGCGGATTTGGGTTGAGTGCTGTGCCATCCTTCGCGTCATAAATGCTTTTGTAGATACTCCTTCGCAATATTTGGACTTTCTGGTTTTCCTTTGGTGTTTCGGTCATCCAGTGTCTGCTTTAACACACGTCACATTTCATTGGCACTCACTATGCTGTTGTTCGTTCCCTTGTATATACATATATTTATTTATTTTTTTATCTTAGATCTACTATTTTCAAAAATTGTGTTTTATTTAGACGATTACAACTTTGCTGGGCAAAAGTTAGTATTTTTATGCTACTTGTATGTACATGTGGGTGCATATGCCTTATTTTCCGTAAAAATTGACTACCCAACCTGTGTTGCGAATTTCCAATTGCAGTAGTCTTGGTTAGATTTGCAGAGAAACAGTTTTGCTCATCCTTCAGCATTTACAATGCTTCATTCTTCCGTCCACCTGAATTTCTTATAAAGGTCAATAACTGCTCTGGGCACTAAGCAGGCTCGTGCCTGTTGCACACCGGCAAGGTATCTTAAAACCGGTAAGTTCGATCAGCCAGACCCCGGAGTTCCTTCCCTCTAGTTCTGTGCTCTCCTCCGGATAGAACAGACACAAAGTTTTTTTGAATATGTTTGTTGGTCGAAGTAGACTATATGTGCATTCATTTTCTGCTAAATATTTATTGTATTAATCGGCATTTACAGAAATGAAGACCGTGGACCTCCATCACCATACCTTTGTGGAACCTACGAAATGTATTCAAACGGTTTTTGACATGAAACCCTTTTACTTTTCCGAGGTGAACATTTTAAGCACACATCGTTTTACGTGTGGAACCATTTGTTCGAATGTTAAGGGAAGGCAACTTTTTATTCAGAGCTATCAGTTGCTGCTAGAATTCCTTCATGAGCTGAACGATGCTGTTCTAAACGTGAAGACGTGTGATGATGTAGTTGTAGGAGATCATGCCATGAAGCTTCTGGATATGCTCGATAAAATACAGGTGAGCAGTAAGCAGCCGAATTTGCGGTGCTGTCATGAGTCCATTAATGCACTGTTCAGAGCTGGATGGACCTCTATCCTCCAGAGGAGTCTATGAATCAAAGGTATGGAAATAAGTCTTACAGGAAGTGGTACGAGCATCTACAAAATGTGAGTGTTGTCTTACGGTGTCGTTCACTTCATGTATTCCGTCCTCGTGACCTTCAAATTTTCAGGAGATGAGCAGCATTGTATCCAGCATATTGCCCGATCCCATGAAAGCAGCAGCTATAGAGCTGTGCGCCTATCTTGCGGACTCGTTTGGGAATTCTACTCGTATTGACTATGGCTCAGGTTAAAACGCTATTTCATTTGAGTAGACATACATTTGGTAGTTACGGACGATGCCACGAATACAAAAAAGCAATTGCAATAGATAGAGATAAGGTCAAACTGAAAACAGTGGGACTGGAAAGTATGGGAATAAAGTCACTGCCGATAAAAAATCGCTGATCTCTTTTAAGACGTTCCTAAGAAACGAATCCCCTAAATTGGCTTGCTTTCCCGTTTTGATGCTCGAGATTTAATCCTTCGTCTTGCGCCGGAGGGTCAGCTACAAAAACATTCAATGGATTTCTTTCCTAAATGAGGCGTATACGGCTCACTGTGAGAATAGATTTACGGTGTGATTAGAAGGAAAAGCTTCGCGCTCTTTTTAGACTTTTTGTCAAATTTTAAGCTAGCTTGGGAAGGGTCATGTGTATTAGGTTGATCGGAAAGTTTTCATGTCGTTTTCATTTTTCTTTATTTCATTATTCAGCATAGAATGCAAATCGTTGAACAATATAATCATCGTTGCTAGCTACCACAGTGCTCCACCTACTGGGCAGGTCAGCGATCCTCTTTCCTCAGGACGGGGAAGACCGGGAGTCGAAGAAGTCGGCGACCGGCTGCCCTAATTCTTCAAACTTTGTGAAACATTTCTTAGCCTGAGAAAGTTTTTCTGGAGCAGAACAAGTGGTAATGAGAGGGTGCTATGTTGGGAGGATATAGCGGATGGGGTACGATCTCCCAACCCAGCTCCTAGATTTTTGATGGGTCGCTTTAGCTACATGGGATCTGGCGTTCTTATGAAGAAGGTGTACTTAGAGTCGTCTCAGTCGCTTTTTCCGATGCGTAACTGACAGCTGTGACAGTGTGCCCTTGCGGGAGCCACTAGTAGTAGAGCATTCCCTTGAAGTCCCAGAAGTAGCTTAGAACAACCCTCTTGAAGTGCACGTTCCTGTTTGCTTATGTAGGCGGCTCTTCTCATCAAGGTAATCGAAGGGTACGGTGTATTGGAGTCGTAGAGAACCCAACTCTCATCTCTGGAAACCAGGTCTTTCAGAGATCCCTTGCGAGGCGAGCGGAGGAGAGACTGGCAGATGGATATGCGGGTGAACCACATGCTTTCGGTCAAGGCATGCGAGATCTATTGAGTGAGCACTCCTCGGTAGCCGAGGGCTAAGTGACTGACGACTGTCGAATTCTTCCGAGTCTTGTCGCAAGGCTACGTGTATTAGCCCCAGATCCTTGACAGCGTCGGGAACGGCTGAGTCTTCCACTGCTCGGGGCGTTCCGACCGAGGTTTGTCTTTGAAGTCCGTGTCTCCTTTGCGAACCGAGCGGATCAAAGGTTGACGGTTTTAATGGTAGAGGTGTTCTCTTCCAACGTACAATTAATGCTGCGATTCCTGCCGTCCCTCCGCTGCCGCGGCGCCACTCGCAGAAGATGATTGTTTGAAGATGCCCTTGTGAGATTGATACTGCACCCAATCTTAAGGAGCATGCGCGCTTATATACGTTTTGCAGAGAAGCTTCGGGAATTCTCTACGACTAGTGCATGTTAGATCATGGATGTTAATCGAAAGTCGGGAGTTCTGTACTTTTGGAGAAAAACTTCCCAATACTTCCCGATCAACCTATTATATGAAAACATTAGCGATTATAGATCCATTCAGTTGTTTTTTCATCGTTTTTCCTTCATAAACACATCCAAATGCGAATGAGAGAATGAATGTCTACCGTAGCGAGAGTTGCTACTCTTGTCAATTGGTACACTTTTTCGCGACACTTACACACTAAGCACGAAATTTAAAAAGCTGTAGACATTTCTGGCATTCTTTCTAGTTAATCACATTATTAATCGTGTTATTTTACTGTTATTGTATGTTATTAGCAAACACTTTTCAGGTCACGAATCGTCGTTCGTTATTTTCTTGTTGTGTCTCTATCGGATTGGGTATCTCACAGGCGCTGATCATCAAGCTGTTGTCCTTAGAGTGTTTATAAAGTCAGTGGTATTTTTACGTCTTCTGGACTTCTCTTTCTCTAAAGGTCCTATACGGTTGATTGTTGCTGCGCTCAGCACATCCCCTTTTGATAAGCATCGCATCCAGTACATTTATTGAGAAACCATGAGCCTATTTCTAATATTAAGTGTCGTAAAGAGCGGAATTGCAAGCAAATTCTATCGATGTGATTACAGGTATTTACATCTTTGTCGATCTCTGCAGACTGTGTACAAGATGGAGCCAGCTGGCAGTCAGGGCGTGCACTCCTTAGACGACTTTCAGTTTATTCCATTCCTTTGGGGAAGTGCTCAACTGGCCAGTGAGTTAACACTAGCCACTATAACAATGAAGCGAAATTCGTTCTTCAACACTTCGAAAGAAGATCCTCAGCCATTGAATTTATGATCGTGCCGATGTCGACACGATCGTAAATCAATGTTCCTAGTGATGTGGTGTTGAGCATCTTAATCGAGAGAAAGAGCAGCGGTTCTTATTTGAGCCCTAGCATATTCTCTAGAGGAATCGAGGGACAGTGAAGCCTTTTGCGCAAAGATTAGCGATTCATAAGCGATTTTGTTGTAAAAACGTACAGCAATAATAATAATTTGTAGGAAGAAACGTTATTGCAACCTTAGCCAAAATGTTGCTCAGAATTAGTCTTTAAGGTACGTCTACTTCAAATACTGAAGATTGCTTCAGATAACAAAAGCTTCGTGCCAGAGTCGTATCTGAAACCCGCAACCGTAGAGGCGAATGCGTATAAATACCTCTTCTTCGACTGCGTAAATTTCATTAATCAGGTCAGTGTTCTGTCCTATGTATTCCCAGTAGACATGGGAACCGAACTGTACTTTTTCGTGTATCCGGACGGATTCATTTGGTTTCGGATTATCCGAAATCCAGCTCGAAAATGGCGTTATCTGAATCGTCCGAAAATCCGGCCAATCGAAAATTAGCCTCATCAGAACCATTCGAAAAAAATCATCCGGGGTTTCAAAAAATGGCCTATATGTTCTGATTCATCCGTTTATCCAAAGAATCAGTGTCTGATGTAATGTCTGCTTCCAGGAATGTTACTTCTTTGTAGTATTTGAAGATTATCATGATAGCAGTATTTCAGACCAAAAGCGGCCCCTTCTACCAACATTCGAACCAACTGTGGAACATATCCGCTGTGCCAACGTGGACAAAAGTGAACAGTGGTCTGTTTAAAATGTACGAAGGAGAGGTGGGTCCCCCTTATTGTTAGAGGTTCAGCAATACTGTTACTTTGATTGGTCAGGTGTAAAAAAAATAATAGCTAAGCTTCAGGTGCTGAAGAAGTTTCCTGTTGTGCAGCACTTTCGCTTCGGCTCTTTGTTTTCGTTCAAGGAACGCCCCGACACTGGTCTTCCACCGGACGAAACTAGTATTCCACCTGCCGAGTCTGTAGCCACTTCCATGCCATCAAGGTCTGAGAACGATAAGGAGAGAATGCCACCCCCTGTTGAACATCTTCCAAAGATCGAAGAGTAAGATGCAGAAGACCTGAGGCCTAGATGCATTCTCCCAATACCGGTACTGATGTGAAGTTATTTATTTTACACAGTTACAAAGTTCTTATGCAAGCATCTGCCGCTATTATGTCTCTTACATTATAGTCTCTACTTGGTTATTCACTCTGATCGTCGCTGCTCGGAGTTGTTACAGTTTTACATCTACCAGTGACAGCTTTATCAAATATCTGTAATTTTTAAAGCAAGTACATGAATAGGTCCACAGCCATCAATGTTTATGAAAACATCACTTCTGTCGTCGAAAAATCTCTTTTACTATACACCTAGTATCGCACTAGTCCAGGTGAGTTTTCCTACAATATGCAATATTAAGACGGTTCACAAGGTCTTAATATTGCTAGTGAGGTTGGAGATGTTGCAAGTGATCAGCCTTTTATAAATACTATATTTCGAAAGCGAAGGAACTGAGGAAAAACGTTATTGCTGCGACCAGGCTATTGAAGACTTGGCAGGAATAGGTGTTAGGGGTTTCAAAGCGGAGCGGAGATCTTCAATCAACACCTCGAAACTACCCAACACTTCACTTTCTTCCTTACGAATGAGCTCCTCCGCAAGCATCTGCAAATAGTATTGTTAAACGTGAAACTAATAGTAAATTTGAGGGTAAGAGAAGGATTAATCACCTTTGAAGCGTCGTAGGCAGGATAGAGGCTTCCATAGAATGTTCGCATCCGAACCAATGATGCGAAAAGGTGCGTCTTCATAATCAGCATGTGTTTCCGTTTATTCCCTTCCCTATATTTTCGTCTTATTACATAATTTTGAGTCTCGTAAGTGGTTCCGGACGACTGTTGAAAGTCAGTGCAGCACTTCTACAAAACGTTGAAGAGTGTTACTGGAGGCAACGCCCGATCTTACTGGAGGGATTCTGCACCGCATCATGGCCATCTGGGTATGGCACTGAGCATTTTCGCTTGTGTTTTAGTAATAGCAGTTGTTGTTTTCCATCAAGTATTCCAAGTCCGCCTTGAAGGATGATGGATAGCTGGCATTTCCAGTATTTCGTCGAAGTAACTAGAATGCGTGTTCCTCTCTAAACAGAAATGGTACCAGTCCGCCGAATCAGGAGGGGACGAAGGCTTGGTTGACCTGGAAGGGGTTGGAGGCCGAATCGGTTGGGCATAAACGAAGAAGTCAACGCCTTTTCCGACTGTACTTCTGTGCTGCTGATGCCGAAGATGATAATATGAGGAAAAGAAGTGCGAAACAACCGCTGCAGTAACTGATCCCCGGTCGCGAAACAGAATTTCGATAGCAGTAATGAGATGTACCTTTTTGTAGGAATTTGCCATGAAAACAAAGTCACTTACTTCGACTGATGTCTTCAATCTTTCAAACGAAGGAGTTGCATTACTTTACCATTAGTAAATTTTGAGAACTCACGATCGAGTCCACAACTCGTAGCTTGCTAAGACACAGCTGAGGTGGATACGAACTGAAACGCTATGTGATTTGTTCCTATATCTCAGGAACAAGGGAATGATACCAACTTTGATCCGAAGTAAAATGTAAACCGCGACAACGCTGACAGTCAAGGATTGTTTCGTATAAGAAGAGGCGTCGTTTAGGATCTAAACAAATGGTTATAAGGATAAGGATAAAGGACGGCGTTACTCAATCCCTTCTGGGATGCGCCTCTACTCTACGGGATGTCGTGGAGGCGACATGAATGCGTATTTGGCCATACAATGACTTGCGGTGGCCAGCCGATTAACAATTCAGCGCTTTATCCTTCCCAGACAAGTCTGGTACCAATTCATCTACCCCGGAGGGATGGAAGGCTTGGTTGGCCTGGGCGGGAAATCCGAACCAGGAACCTGGTATCGTGTGCACGCGGCAGTCGCGCCTCCTCCGACTGCGCTACACGCGCCCTAAATGGTTATAAAATACCTAATAAATATTACTTTGGTGCAAACCATTTCTTGCGTGTGTTTCGAAATGATGATAAGAACACTGATCACTTTCAACATGATAAGGATAACGACAACTGTCGTCGTTAACCAAACCCTGTTGGGAACGTGTCACGCGTTCTATTTATATGGGGTATCTTCACCGAAAGAGACCCATTTCTGCAGCAATGGGAAGGAGGAGTACGGAGAGGCTGCTAAAATCTCAGGGCCTAACCAGGCTGCGCAAATTGAAAAGGACGATATCTGTACTTACAACGCCCGCACGCTCGCATCGGAAGCAGGGGTGCACACAAAATTCTGTGCGTTAAATTATTTTAACGGAAATTTTTCGTTAAATTTCCGGTAAATCGTTAAATTTCGTTAAAAAACACAATTAGCTGCAAACCATTATTTGAAGTGAAAAACATCAAGGAAAAACTTAGGGTTTTCAACTTCAAAATGTCAACAGCTCAAGTTCAAGGAATGTAGTGCAACACTGCAATTAACATAAACAATTCATCATAGAAAAATAAACAAGCCTTCAACAAAAAATTATCTACAGGGGGCGGAATAAAAACAGCTGAGAAATTATCATTGAAGATGGTCACCGACAGCGCATCTTAAAATGTGCGATCAGGCAGAACCCGGAGTCCACCCCCCTTCCTGGTTCTTTGCGAAACCGTTTTGTGTTCCTGCTCTACAAGCATATACATACAATCTCGGTGCGGGCCTCAGCCCATTAGGTACAGAAAGAACTAATAAAAATATGACTAAAAGCCTATCAGTGGGATGTTAACACGTTGTCGAACGCACAAATTTCGAGCGCCTGGTGCTCGAGACCAGTCCATTGCAACGTCAGGGACCGTGACACGACATCATATCACAAGGTCCTTCGCAGCCGCAAGGTGTGACACGTCGTCGATGTTGTTAACGTTCAGGAAAAAGCTTCCCAAATTTTGGTTATTAGCTTTTTTCAAAAATCATTTAAAATACGTCCAACGACCGAAAGCATCTTTTCCGTCTCAACTGTTCCAGGTGGCGAGCAAGAGTATTCTGGGATAAGCAACGCCAGGTGAGGATAGGCACATCTTACGAGGAGATCACACAAGCATCTTTGTGGATTTGTTAACGTGCTTATCGGTTCGGAGAGGAAATTTCTTGCTCCAAAATGCATTAAAGGATACGGATGAAGGACAGCGTTACTCAATCTCTATTGGGAAGCGCCACGCATTTCACTTCTATGGGATATCGTGGAGGGGATTCGAATGCGTGTTAGGCCGTACATATGACTTGCGGGGGTCAGCGGATGAAGAATTCAGCGCTTTCTCCCTCCCATACAAGTATGATACCAATTCTACCGATTCTCCGACCCCGGATGGATAGAAGGCTTGGCTGGCCTGAGCGGGAAATCCGAACCGGGCACATGGTATCGGGTACACGCGACAGCAAGCACCTCTCCCGAGTGCGCTGCACGCGCTCACAAAATGCATTATTTCCAAAAAATCAAAACAAATCCATGGAAACATAAAAATATTCTTGCTGATTTCAATAGTTTTTTTTCAGGAACAGTTCTAATCGGAAGGATTAGACCTGCAAAATTAGTGAAGATTAAGGGCGAATGTGGAAAACTCACTGAGAAAAACTTCCGTTAAAAATTCCGTTAAATTTCCAAAAATTTCCGTTAAGTCGTTAAGCCAGATTTTAACGAAAAATGCCGTTAATTCGTTAAATTCGTTAAATCGTTAACCGTTAAATGTGCACCCCTGATCGGAAGCATACGTCGAGGACCTGATGGTGCAAGCCAGGAAGATTAAGTACGACGTCATCGGACTGATCGAGACGAGAAGACACCACCCACTACACGCCGCCTACGAGTCCGGAGAAGAACTGCTCCTCGGAACATGCGACAGCAGGGGAGTAGGCGGCGTTGGAGTCCTCGTCAACACGCACTTGGCCATGAACATCGATTCGTACGAGTCTCTGACAACCCGAATCGGACTCTGCGACTGAAGCGATGTGGCTCCATGCCAGCTTTGACTGTATTCGTCGCGTATACCCCAACATCCGACTACGATGACGAAGAGGTCGAAGCCTTCTACGTGGAGCTGGAGAAGTTTTATGAGGAAGATCACACCTTCTACAAGGTGATCGTCGGCGACTTCAACGCCAAGATCGGGCCACGAAGGTCGCCGGAAGAACTTCACATCGGACCCACGGTTTGGAGTGGAACGAGCAAGGTGAAAGGCTGTCTGAGTTTATCATGTCGACCAAGACCATCCATGGAAACCCACAGTTCCAGAAGCCTTCCTCCCTACGATGGACCTGGGAATCCCCCGGTGGCCACTTCCACAATGAGATCGGCCACATTATCTTCAACCCAATATTGCCTGACCGACGTTTCCATTGTCCCCAAGTTCTACACGGGATCGGACCACCGATCCCGTGTAGAACTTGGGGTCAACGCGCAAGGTTCCGCTTTTCGCGTCAAAGAGAGAAGGCCGCAAAGTTCAAGGAGAGGAGTCCCAGAACGACCATCAACTGGGACCTTTACACCTCTCTTGTCGGCCTTTGGGAAGATACAGTTATGGACAACATCGACGAGGAATACGACCACTTCGTGCAGCATCTCCGCGATAGTGCTAAGGGAGCCGAGGGCTTGAAGACCACCAAGAGACGCCTGTCTCCGGAAACTCTCGAGCTGACACGCCAGCGTGGAGCAGCGCGAGCGTCAGGCAACTACCAGCTGACGTCCGAGCTTGCGAAGCTGTGCAGAGCGTCGATAAAGGAGGATCCTAAGGAGATAAGGGCGGAAGTGTTGGCTGAAGCTGCAGAGGCAGGTTTGAGCATTCGCAATGCCCGCCGGAACTTCGCCAACTTTTCATCGACTTGAAGAAGGCATTCGACTCCGTCGAAACTGAAGCGGTCATCGACGCCCTGCTCACTCAGGGTGTTACTACTCAGTACATCAGAGTCCTTCGAGAGCTGTACAGTGGATTTACGACCAAGATCTCACCATCCTACAACGACGTCGTCATCGACGTGAAGAGACCGGTTCGGCAGGGGATATCATATCCCCGAAGCTCTTCAGCGCCACCCTCGAAAAGGTAATGCGCGAACTAGAATGGGAAGACATGGGAGTGAAGGTCGACGGCAGGCAACTACATCATCTTCGCTTCGCTGACGACATCGTGCTCACAACACCGAGCATCAGCCAGGCGGAGCGAATGCTGGCCGACTTCGATCGTGTATGTGGGAACGTTGGACTGCAGCTGAATCTTACGAAGACGATGTTCATGAGGAACGGACAAGTTTCTGATGCTCCATTCTCGCTCAACGGAACGAACATCTTCGAATGCTCCAGCTACGTCTATCTGGGTCGCGAAGTCAACATGGCCAACGACCTAGCGCCAGAGCTGAGCAGGAGGAAAAGAGCGGCTTGGGGAGCTTTCAAGAGCGTCGAAGAAGTCGCGAAGAAGACGAAGAACGTTCGACTCGGTGCCAGGGGTGCACACAAAATTCTGTGCGTTAAATTTTTTAACGAAATTTTTTAACGGAAAATTTTCGTTAAATTTCCGGTAAATCGTTAAATTCCGTTAAAAAGTACAATTAGCTGCAAACCGTTTTTTTGAGTGAAAAAATCAAGGAAAACCTTATACGTTTCTTAGCTTCATGAGGTCAACAGCTGAAGTTCAAGGAATGGAGTGCAACTTTGCAATGTAAAATAACAGCTCATTATCATCAAGCACAGAAAAATAAATAAGCCTTCAGTAACAAATTATTTACAGGGTGTGGAACAAGAGAGGTATGGAATTACAATGCAAGATGCTCACGACAAGGCATCTTAAAATGTGCGATCAGGCAAAACCCGGAGTTGCCCTTTCTTGGTTTTTTTGCGAAACCGTTTCGAGTGACTGTTCTACGAGCATATACAGTCTCGATGCCGGCATCACCCCATTAATTACAGAAATGATTTAATAAAGATACAATTAAAAGCCTATCAGTGGAATGTGAACACGTTGTCGAACGCACGATTTTCGAGTACCCGGTGTGTGGGACCAATCCATTTTTTGCAACGTCAAGACCGTGACGCGACATAGTGTCACACGGCCCCACACTGCCGAAAAGGTGTGCTGCGTCATCAACGTGTTAACGTTCAGAAAAAGTAGCTTTTCTAATTTTTTATTAGGTTTTCTAAAATTGTTTAAAATATGTCCAGCGAGGGAAAACATTCTTTCCGTCAGGACTGTTCCAGGTGGCGGGCAAAATTATTCTGTGATAAGCAACGCCAGGTGAGGATAGGCATATTTTACGAGGAGATTAGACCAGCATCTTTGTGGATTCGTTGTCGTGCTTGTGGGCTCGGCGAAGAAAGTTCTAGGTCCAAAATGCATCAAAGGTTAGAAGGACAAACGGCGGCATTACTCAATCACTATCCCAGCCACGCATTCTACTTCTACGGGATGTGGAGGCGGGTTGAATGCGTATTTGGCCATACAATGGCTTGCGGTGGCCAGCCGATGTACAAGTCAGTGCATTATCCTTCCCAGACAAGTCTGGTACCAATTCACCGACCCCTAAAGAATGGAAGGCTTGGTTGGCCTCGGCGGGAAATCCTAACCAGAAACTTGGTATCGGGGCACGCGACAGCCGGCATCTCCTCCAACTGCGCTACTCGCGCACCCGAAACGCATTTATTTTTTTAAATCAAAACATATTCATGAAAACATTAAAATATTCCTGCTGATCCCAATACTTCTTTTAGGAACAGTCCTAATAGGGAGGATGAGACCTGTAACATTAGCGAAAACTAAGGGCAGATGTGATAAACTCACGAGAAAAATGTCCGTTAAAAATGTCCGTTAAATTTCTAAAAATTTCCGTTAAGCCGTTAAGCCCAATTTTAACGAAAAATGCCGTTAATTCGTTAAATCCGTTAAATTGTTAACCGTTAAATGTGCACCCCTGCTCGGTGCCCACCTACTCGACTCCACTGTTCTTCCTGCCCTAACATACGCCTCAGAGACCTTGGCTATACGAAAGCAGGATGAACACGCGATCAGCATCGCGCAGCGTGGAATCGAGAGGAATCGAGAGTGACACGACTCACGCAAGTGAGAGAAAGCCTCCGGAGTTCCGAGCTTCGCCGACGTTCGAAGATCAAAGACACTGTCGCGTGGGCCAAGTTTTCGAAAATTAGGTGGGTCGGCCAGGTAATGCGATTCGCAGACACCCACTCGCTGGACGAGAGCCGTCACCGACTGGATTCCGCGGGATGTCAAGAGAACACCAGGACGCCCACCAACGCTTTGGTCGGACTTCTTCGTGAAAGCCCTGAACAACCGCTATGACACTCTTCGTGTCCCTCGAGCGAGGAGGATCCATTGGAGCACTCGGGCACGCGACAGGGACGAATGGAGACGCTGCTGGCGCCCGCTCAAGCAAGTCGATGATCAACGGGACGACAGGTGATAGATGATCTTCACCGTTGGCAACTACGGTAGCCTATTAGACAAGGCTGCAATCCAATTCATCGACCAAGGAGAGGTGAAAGGCTTCGTTGGCTTGTGGGAGGGGACCTGAACCGACATACTCGATTCGGGTATATTGCTCAGTCGGCGCCTCCTCCGACGGCGCTACTATGCGCCACAACATTAGCACGATATCCACTCAAATACTCGAAACCGCAAAGCTCACCGATCTTGTCGATTGTTCCAACATACATTTCCGCTATGGCTTCTATACTCCTGTGTCCATCGGAAAGTATAGAACGATATTGCATGATGTCTTCTGCTCCCACTAGCGATTTGAAAATAAGCTGTAATCTCGCGTGTTAGAGAGGTGTTAGTGATATCGACGCGAATTTTCGTCTTACAGCAGGATCTCCTATGAATGACTCCAGTTTGACATCCATCCAGTCACGCGCAACACAGGTGCAGCACTCACACGTAAATCCACGACCAGCTAGGAAGTTCTAAAAGGAGTAGTAATTCCTAGAAATCGGGTACCCTAACGTCACTTCACTTTCTTGCAGCAAAACTTCATCTTGCTCTGCGAGTATTCTATTATAGAGCATGGTGTAAGAAGAAGACGTAGCTTGGTTGATAGAACACACTTTACGCTCCTCCGCTGTATGTTTGAAGAAGGACACGCCATAATTGTCGCAGACCTCTTCGCCCTTCCTAATTCCCATGCTGACAAAGATGAGATTGTTCTCGTAGAAACTAAACCATAACTTCTTGTAGATGTAAAGCCTTATGTAAACAACAAGACGTACAAACTATTCAGATTAGCGCGACACGAGTGATTGAACCAACTAGCAGCTGCGAAGAGTCCCACGCCAGATGGAATAGAATGCTCCAAATTTGTTCTAAACAGTGCATGGAATAAGTTGTAGATGGATATGAGATGAAAGAAGCTGCTCACTCTGATCGACTCTCCAGTTTGTCCAAGAAGTAAATTGAATGGGCATTTGTCATCAGCCGACGTGAGATAAGGCCCAAAAGTGTCCTGAACGCCTCAAGTCGGCGGCCTGATGGGATATATTGCCAATATGGATGCTATAAGAAATGCACAGAACGCTTGAATTTAAGATTTATCGAAGACGAAATTATGATTTCACACTGGCGAAATATGATTGTGGCGTGAAGGATAAAGTTTATCGACAGTTAGATCCATTACTAGCTCGCTACATATTCCACATAAAAAACACCTAAGCGCAGACCGAAGCTATAATAGCCTCTTATTACATCCCACCCACACAAGCACTAATACGGGATGTAGGTTCTCGTAATGAGGTTCTATTAGGCCTATATTCTCGCAACTACTCCACAACAGTTCCTTAAACCGAAATTCAGTGGTTGAGTGGATAGTTAACAGCTGTAGATCTCTCTCGCACCATGAATCTACCTTAGTTCTGGATCGCGCTCTGGACAAAAGCCTTTCTCTCCTTTAATTTCTCCAGGGTTCGGAAACTGGCACGTGAATCGTCTAAAGACATATTTTCTCACTTACCGCTAATTTCAATAAAATGAAAGTTAAAAAGAACAAAAGCCAACGAAATAATAGGTTCGCTTCGCCACCTTTCTTTAGGCGAACCACAATGCTATAACATCACCACGGTGGCAATTAAGTTAATGTATCAGTCAAATATGCGAGAGCAGTGCTTAATATGTGAAACTAGGACGCGCGGGCATTCCAAAAGGAACCTTTCTGAAGAGAGCTTGCAATTGTTAGCGGTCACTCACTTATCGACACCTTGACTTTTGCAGGAGACCTTTATTGTTGAGCACTTACCTTATCAAGTCGTTTCACAATGGCCTTCACTAAGTCCTCCGTTGGCGTAATATCGACTGGAAAACGGTCAATCTGAAGAGATAGGACGGCGGACAATGTGTCAGAACTCATCGCGGTGAGGTCTAGCCTTTCTAAAAACATGAAGTGTTTACAAGGAAATCACGTTTATAAAGAGCGCTATGATTATAGTGAAGAGCAATTGTCGTTGAATAATATAAAACGTGAAGAGCAAATCGTCGACAACTGCGACAATATTTTCCAACTCTCCTTGCCGTCCACTGTTCTCGCAGATTTGATTGCAGCGTAGACTGACTGTCTTACACCTTTTATCGACGTATGCTTCAGCGTTGTCGCCTTGGACCTCTGCTCACACACCTTTCTTCTACCAGGAATGACTATGAATCATTTATATATTGTTAAAGATCCAATGATGGCGGTAACTATGTGGGGACGTGAAAAATCAAACATATGTGGGAACAACTATCCGCACCAATTCTAGCTACATGAAGTGAAGTACAACGTCAACGATGCCAAAAGATTCGTCAAGACTCGAACAACGGCTCGCATATGGTGCTGGAGGTCACCTCAGATATGAATGATTTGGCAGCTACAAGAGCAGGCGTTGAAACTTGGTTCCATGTGAAGTTTTTCACCTGAATTTCTGCAACTTATAAACCAACCTCGACGTAGCTCGCCTTTTTTAAGACACGCTTCTATTTCTTCAGTGGTGTATGATAACGCTAGATGTACCGCAAGACGAAGCATTCCAAGGTTCTGAACATAGCAGATCTACAGAGCAACGACTTCTAAGCCAAGAAAAATAGGTTCACGGGACCAGCAATGCAGGTATTTTAGCCACCACGCACAAACTTTGCAGCACTTCGGAGGATCAGGTACGAGTATGCGCTTTTGATCTCAGCCACTCCTCCAGTCTAGCCCGCTTTCGCAGGTTCAACACCAATGAAAAACGCCAACTACGCAATATTGGGCTGCTGCGAAATATTGCACAACGTCTCAACAACATTCTCGTCTTGCCAAAAGGGGAGCTACTTCTAGTGATTTGTCCACCTCACGCAAATGTAAGCCGTTAATCCACCTGTAATTCATTCGCGAAAGGCTGCTCGAAGGGACCATATAACTTCTCCGTCTCAGTGCAATACTCGCAATGTCTGAATGACCCAACAAACTCGTAGAACATCTGGAGCACTAATCTCACGTTGTTGACAACTGTAAAGAGCGAAATCCACATACCTACTATTATGTTTTTTCGGAAGCATGCGAAGACAATAGCAGCACAACCTACTGTCAAGGTTCACAACTTTTCCGGTGTCGAAACACACAACTTCACCACAAGGCATATCTCGATTGGCCTATAATGCAGCACTAGAGTTTCAAAGAAAATCACGCACCAAGTATCCGACAACTCACAGAAATGTAAAGTCCCCTCCGCGAGTCATATTTCAGAGTTGCCCCGCTACATAACTGTGGGAATGTTGTGCTGGGTGTGAAAGGAGGAAAAAAGTCCTTCATGTCTCAAAGCATCATCCTCATCGGAAGATAGTCAACGCTCACTGAAACTGATTCCGCGAGTGCTCACAAATTGTCTCAAAAAATCTAACAAACACCTAGTAGGCAGAACCGCTTGTAGGTCTTGGACAATCGAATTTCCGGAAAGATTTATACATGAACATTAGAATACAACTCTCTGGAAAGTTAATCATAAGAGATCATCCGGAACAACCACGACAACCACAATGAACACATTCTATGACTCGTTCAGCATCAAGTTTACTTTTGGGAACACGACAAATGCAGTTGGTGCCGAAGTTGGTGTCCCTTGTTTGAACGCATCTAAAAAATAATAGATTATCGTACAAGTGAATTCAATCCCAAACTAATAGAAAGGTGGCCAGATGATCTGTGTTCCTTTCAAACACGAAAGCTGTGGTCACTCCCTAAAATCATATCAATTGCGCGGATTCTCCATGGCAGACTGCAGCAAAGTGCACCTAACTACCGCCCTCCAAGTCGTGAAAAATATGATTCGTTTTGCAGAGCCCTTGAACTCAAGGAGCTATGAGCCCTCAATGATTGCATATATCAAAGTCTACAAAATTATTGACAGCTCAGCGGATTGCTTATCTCTTCAGAACGCAATTGATCGGGTTTGCAGATGGTCCAGTGAGTGGGATTTGCCTTTGTCCTCTAAAAAGACAATGGTCTTGAGTATTGGATCTAAAGATACTTCCACAGGTAATGTAATTGGGTCAGATAAGCTAAACTTTGTCAATGAAGTCAAGGATTTGGGTTTTAAGTATGATAACAAACTCTCCTTCTAAAATCACTATAAGTCCCTAATTGCCAGCGCATTCAGTCGTATTATTAATCTGTTTAAGGCTCTACGTACACGCAATTCCATGGTACTTCTCAAAGCTTACAAAACGTATGTAAGGCCTATATTGGAAACTGGTACGACCGTGTTCTCTCCATATAGGAAAAAGGACATTGATCTCCTCGCCCAAAACAACTTCACGCGTAAACTGGCTATGGTGTTCTGGACTGAGCTATGAGTTCATTCCAAACGGAGTTATAAGACGTCGGTTGTATGGCTTACGCAGTTTGCTTTTCAGAAGAAAACGAAATGATCTCGTTATGGTATTCAAAATCCTTACTGGTAGAGCTTCTGTTAACTCCTCCAATTTTTTCACAGTTGTTGATTCCTCTACTAGAGGTGGTAGGAAGAAAGTCAAGGTTCCATCTTGTAGGAAACAGGTCAGTGCACAATTCTTTTCTAATAGGGTTGCCATGCTCTTAACCCATTGACGACCGCGCGGCAAATCGCGGGTCTGGCGCGTGGGACCGCGCGCTGGGACCGCCTTGAGGCTCGAATCTCGTGCACTCACTACTTCACGGTATTCCAAATGAAGCTCCCTCTCCAATGGGTGAGCCACATATTGGAAAGGGCCGGAACAGGTTCGAAGCAAAACGTAGAATATGTATTTGCTGCTACGAAAAGGTCAGCACAGAAAAGGGCGCACGTTCGTCACGAATCGTGCAAATAAGATGACCACACGATGTAGCAAGTGTTTGAAATATTTTTTCTAAATTGGGTTCAAGTTTTTCGCAAGAAATTTGACTAGATGTCTTAACCATGACCATTTTTGTAAGATATACGTAGCTGTTCGTGAGTAGTATCTATTTATTTGAGGTTTGAATAGTGTGTTGTGCTGATTTTTTTAATCAAAGCTTTCGTTAGAAGTAAATGATTCTCGGACCACTGTGCAGGTAGCATTGGTAGGATCCAACAAATCTAATGAATACTAGTAAACTATGAAAAATCGAGGAAGTCCGCCGCAGCGAACATTTTTTTAACCGCGGGCTAAAATTGGGCCGCGCGGTCCCACGCGACAGAAAAACTGCGGGCCGAAATTGGGCCGCGCGGTCGTCAATGGGTTAAATAAGGCGTTCAAAGAGGACTTCCTACACCTGACTCTTGGCTCTTTTAAAGCTAAGGCAAGTAAGGCTGTGGCAGAGATGTCCTGATTTTCTTTTCTTTTGATTCACTTTTATTCTGTTTTATTCAGTAAGTAATGATGCTGTTTTGTGATTTGCTGTTCACTGGTTCAATTATGCTGATGGTTGTGTTTGTTTTTGTTTGTTGTTTCATACGTTATAAACGTTTATACGTTTTTTTCGGGCTACGTCCAGAATAAAGTAAAGTAAAGTAAAGTTTGCCATGGCTCGCACCGTGAGCGCGTGCACACACACGGTTGGCTCATAACGTTGAAATAGGAGAGCTGCTGGCAGAGTGGCTCAGTGGCGAAGGAGAGGGTAAGGTGTTCGACTGCAAGGCTTTCGCTATTTTTGTTATTATTCGTTGCTTGTTAGGCATCGCCTTCCCAACATTTATTAAGCATACACTTTGTGCTGCCAAATGCAATCTCGATAAGATGCGTGGATCAGATGAAAAATTTTGGCACGACTCTTCACGAAATGATGTGTTATGGGCCTTCAATATTAGTGGTATACATGCGTGGAAAGAACGAAGCAGCGCACGAAAGCATCATTGCAAATTCGAGGATGAGCGTCTTGTAGGCAATGTCTGACGTGCCGCGTACGTTCAAGTGGTAGACAACTGGCCATATAGATGGTGGTGGATTACTACGCCTCTGGAATTCAAGCAGGTTAATGATTACAGCGCACTTGCCTACATCTGACGGCAAGTCCCGAGACACACCGAGCTACTCGATTCTCAGATCCTTTCGGAACAGGGGTACCAAGCGGTTTACCAAGGGATTGGTCTGGAACGCGAATATGCGTTCTGGAGCTTCAAGATTACCTTGACCAACACCCAACAGCAAGAAGTCTGCCACTGCTTTTATATGATAATCTGCAGTCTTTCCTTAAGTACATGCTCGTGCGGTACATCTGCTGTTGACGACTGGAGGATGCTCATCCTCGATCTGTGGACTTATGCCTTCGTGCACTGGTTCACGCCTTCCGCTGATGTATATCATTATATTGAAAGTCCATAGAAGCACATGGCAGAGCAGTCGTACGAAACGGAGGCCCAAACAGAGGTTCGTGGTTCGAGTCCCGCATAGCCTAAGCCTTACATTTTTACGAGGTCGCTGAATTGGTACCAGATTTCTCTGCGGAGGACAAAACTGTATCCTCCGATTGCTAGCCACCGTGTTTCATTATATGGATCAATTTCATTCAAAATCCCTCCACGATTTTCCCAAGAGCATCCGGTAAAAAATGATGTCGGCAGTTTGCAGTCAAATAGGAAAGTTTTTTAAAACAAAAGGGGCGGTATCTGATGCACACACCTCATTGTACTCGTCTTTCACAGCTTATAGTGAAATCTGATTAAGAAATGGCCGGAGGGTGATACTTACCAGCACCTGACCCACTCCTATAAAGCTACAGCTGACTCAGTTCTTCATCGGGTTTTGCTTGGATCTATTTTGGTCGGCAAATGCTGTCACTATCGTCCCACCGAAGTGAGAAAAAATAAGATAGAAATTATAAGAAATTAAAATCACGTACATTCTATAAGGAACCACCTCTCGTTCCAGAAGTCGATGTGAAGTTGAGAATTTTGGCAACTGATGTGTTGGCTGTTTTGAGAAATCACGAGCAGCACAACTATAACAACTTGACATACGAGCAATGGGGAGGGTTCCAGGAATTGCGTGAGTTAAGATCGATTGGTACGATCCGTATCTCTGTGAGTGATAAAGGTGGAGAGTTTGTAGTTATGCCACAATCGTTGGATCGCGAGATAATAGAACTCCACCTGCGGGAATCGTCGGTCTACCGACACGCGACTGCGGATGAGTTTTGGTCAAAATGCCGACGCCTTAACCATGCTTGGATGACCGTTGGCGCTTCAGAAGGGATTGACAGAAAACTCCTCAGTAGACTTAAATTGGACAATCCAACCTGTTCAGTTTTCTATAGCCTACTTAAAACCCACAAACTTGCTCCGCAAGATATGCTGTCGATGTCACCGGAGACATTCAAAATAAGACCTATCATAAGTTGCGTGGGAGGACCAACCGACAGAATATCCTGGTTTCTCAACAGAATTGTGAGCCAGTTGTTGACCACGGTTCCCTCGCACCTGACTAACACTAGGCTATTCCTTGACTATCTACACAGCAGACATGTTGAACATGAATGTGTAATAGAGTCCTTTGATGTGACTTCGCTATACACAAACGTCCAAAACGAGGATGCCCTTCAGGCGTTATCAGAAATGCTTGATCGACAAGGCAGGCATCATGACTCTAATCAAGGAGTGCTTATGCTGTAATATTTTCAAATGGTCAGGTAGATATTTTTCACAAATGCGAGGTTTAGCCATGGGCCAACGACTTGCTCCAGTTCTTGCCGTTTGCTTTATGAGCAAAATAGAGCAACCAGTTCTAGAACGTCTTCCCTTGATGTATTGCAGATACATTGATGATTGTTTTATTGTGACATCAACACAGTCCGAAATGGATGAGTGTTTCAATTTACTGAATCATCAATCGCAACACATTAAGCTTACGAGGGAAACTCCTAAGAACGGTTGGCTACCTTATTTAAATACGCAAATTAAAATATCGGGTGGCATCGTCAGGGTGAAGTGGTACCGGAAAGAAAGTTCTAAGAACATTTTGGTCCATGCATCTTCCGCACATCCTACAGCTGTTAAACGCGTAGTTGTAAGGAACATGTTCAAAACTGCACGTGATGTATGCACAAGCTCGGAAGAACGACAAGAGTCATTGAGGCTAGCCTCAAAGATCGCTTGCCAAAATGGCTATGTGGTACCACAACACCACCAAAGAGTCCACACTGTGCAACGTAATATACCACGCCGAGATCGTATACCCCTTTGTCTTCCTTTTATTTCTGATAATATCACTTCTGCCATACAGCGGAGCATAGTTCGGGCTCAGCTAGAAGATGATGTTGTGCTTGTAAACATCCCGAATGACAACATCAAGAAGCAGCTAGTCCGAAATAGGCTCTACGAAAGGGAGTGTATATCAGAAAACTGTGTTGTATGTCCCTACAATAAGTTGGGGGATTGCGCCAAAGCTGGTGCAGTGTATCAACTTGAATGTGGGACTTGCAATCAAATATACATCGGGGAAACCGGAAGGGTACTGGCAGTTCGCATTAAAGAACACCTGGCTAGTAAAAGGCGTGGTATTTTATCCAGTCCGTTAGCCATGGTTTATACTTGCGCCGCCTCGCTGCGCGGCACAACGATCGCCATAGATATCGATTTATCGCGCCGCCTGGTCGATATCTATCCCGACTATGATGCCGCGCCGCGTAGCGACGAAAGTATAAACTAGGGCTAAGGCAAGCACAGGGTTGAGGGGCATGGAGAAACCGACTTTGATGTTAAGTGCACGGTTCTGACGTTTGAGACCGACATTTCGTCTAGGAAAGCGTTGGAAGCATTCTGGATTTCCGCAAGGAATCCAGCACTGAATAGTCGAAATGAGTGTCCCTCGATTACTAGTGACTTCTTGCCATTCCTTTCCCATTGTGAGCTATAGAACGACCGGTGGTGACATGAGTGTCCTTACGGATGACACTGGTATACTCAGTATAATCAGTGCGAATGACACAGTATGTCTCAGTCACCACTCGACTACTAACGGCAGCGGTAGCGACGTCGCTCCGCTTCAACGGTGGATCAGCGGGTGAGTTTATCTTTCATGCATTGGGTTTTTCGTTTTGGCACCTAGGACGATGTCGAAAAGGGGGGGGGGGGTAAGGCGCTTGGTCGGGTAAGTAACAAATCTAAAGTCTTGAACCACTTTTAGGCCTCTGAAGACGACGAACAGGTCGAAACGTTAGGCCGCTCAATAAAACTGATCCACCTAACCTCGTTTGGCACAGCAGTATTGGCAGACTAACGAGGAAGGTCAAAGAGGTCACCGTGGAGTTTCTCAAAGCGACCTATATAGGGTTGTAGGGCGTTGTCTGGGAAGCACCACAGTGGTTTCCAAATTTCCTGCGGACCTCCGGGTAGGTCAAAAATGGCAAAAAACTGTACCGCTTCAGTGCGGGCCGATAACGCAAAACTGACGCCCAGAATACCCTTGTCGTGCCCACAAATAGTCCTGCAAAAGGTTTGGAGCTTCAATCATTGCTAGAACCTAGGAATTGATTAATTCCTAATTGAAGCGAGACTGCGCATTCACGGGAGGCGCGCGCCACTAGGTCGCCAGCTATCGGATGGCCGGGTGGTTAGCGTGGCGGAATTGCGAGAGGGAGGTCGAGGGTTCGATTTCGGCGGTGTGGTTTCCGCATTGCTGGGTGGACTTCTTCCGTTTTTGCCACCGCAAAGTGTTTTTCTGTCTCGACTAAGTGTCATATTCGATTTTCAACCCTGATTTCAACCTTCTGTGATACGATTTGACTTCAAAACACAAGTCACCCTAATTAATATGCAATAAACTGTTGAACAGCTGTGGTAACGTTCTATAAAACACGTGAAACAAAGCAGCTTCTGACACCAGCAGCAGCGGATAAATGTCAAGGAAGAGCAGCCGGAAGCTTCCTGGCAGGACGTGTCGACAGGCACTTCATCGAGAGATACTTTTAAGGTAATCATGAATCGCTTCGGACCAGCTCACTTGATGTTTAAATTTTAAAGGCAATTTTCAAGGCACCCGTCCTTGCAGGTGGTCAGTCAGACGTATAGGCAATTCTGCGCCCCGGTATTTCGAAGGTGCTTTGCGTACGCGTGGGTGGAAACCACTGTGGTGCTTCCCAGACAACGCCCTACAACCCTATATAGGTCGCTTTGAGAAACTCCACGGTGACCTCTTTGACCTTCCTCGTAAAAAAATGCCGAGGTTTTACGAAGAGAGAACTTGGAGATAAGATAGAAAGTTAACTCTTGGAAACGGCACTGACTTGCTGCAGTCGGACGGTAAAAGGAATTCATGCGAAATTCAGGCGCCAAAGCATAAGCGTACCTCAGGCAACAAAGATTTTCATATCCTTGTTTCTTCCACTTTGCTATCAATTGAGCATCAGCGATTTTCGCTGCTAGGCAGAACTCATACAGCTCTCGTGAAATGGCCTCTCGCTTGTAGAACAAGTCGTAGATGTATCTGGTTCGTTGATGGTGAATCCTAAAAGATGGCGTAAAGCAAATAAGCCAATAGCAAGCACAAAAATGAGAGCTCCTAGTGGCCCAGCTCTATCTGGAATGGGCCAGGTCGTTCCAACTCTAGCTCTATGCATTACTATAAGCACTGTAGTCAACGCAACTCGTAGCCAACCAACACCGTAGCGCCGTAAAAATATAAGACGGTGTAAGTCAACAACGTGCAAGTACGAGGGTGCAACAGGAACTTCTCCGCCTTCCCACTCCTGTGTCAGGAGACGGTCCGAATTGACAACGTAACTACGATTTACGATTTTTTGGGAATTTTTTACGGTTTACGGTTTACGAGATTTGGGTCGTAAATCGTAAATTTTCGTAAATATGATCTTTGATCTAACTCCAAATGAGGCAATGCAGCACGGGGTATAAAGATGTGCGCATTTTAAAAGTATCGATCATTCTCTCCGTTTGTTTTAGGCCTATGTTATACTTGGGCGACGCGTCGGCGAAGTTGTCGGCAGGAGACCATTGGAGCGTATTTTTAGCACAGGAGCGACTGAGGAGACCGAGAGTCGAAGTCGGCGACCGTCTTCAAATTTTGCGTAACTTTTCTTAGCCAATAAAGCCTTTAGGGAGCAAAACAAGCGATAAACTGAAGTGTTTATGTCAGGAGAATGTGACGGATGGGGTACAGTCTCTCAGCCCACAGCGAAATTCCTGCCCGACGGCGAAACACCCAGGTGATCCTGACCCCGACAAGACGTATCCAATACAGTACAAGTGGACACAGCAAGGGCCTGCTAATGTCGACGAGTTTTTCACGAAATGTTTTGAAAGTGGTGAGGGTGAACGCTCGTATCTTCACCACTTCTCTGCCGTTAAAACCCTCTTCGATAAATCAGTATAAACACAGTCACTCATACAAGATGACGGGCCATAAAGCTAGGCTTTATCGCCGGCTAAAAACATATAGTTCAAACTCAAAAACTTTAAAACCTTCTCGAAATTGGTAGCCAACAGCAATGGCAAGTCATCAGCCTTCTTCAAGTACTGACTTTGCCCCCATCCATGCACCACAACATATCATTTGTCGTTCCGCTGATCTTCGAGTTGCTCGAGTGCGCGCCAGTAGCGTCTCCATTCGTCCCTGTCGCGTGCCAGAGTTCTCCAATGGATCCTCCTTTTTTTTCAAAAGATTCGCATCCATTTCGACGTTGTTATCCCATGAGTTTGGTCCAAAAATGTCGGATTTAAGCAGTTGTCTTCGCTCAGAGTTAATCTTAATGACCACTAAAAGAATCTGCATGCTCTGAATTGCGCTGATTCTTACTGTCCTAAGAAATGTAGCAAATGTGGAAGGAGTAGGAATATCTGTATTTGTGTTACTTTCATGAGTGAGTTCGCAGCGCTGGCAGAGCTGCGGTCTTCAGCTAATCGCAGTAGCGCGTTAATGAAGAAGTCGGACGGCTGTTAGCTCATCCCTGATGACATCCAAAACGGATCGAAACACGAACACAACAAAACTAAATAACAAACAAAATGGCACTGTAGTACTTTCAAGACTCCAGAGGTCTAGGAGAAGTCGAGAAAATTTTCCGCCCAAACTTCGCCCCGGAGGGGGGGGGGGGAGCTATTTAGGGTGCTGATCACAAATCTGACATCCGTTTTTGAAATTTGGGCTGGTTACAGTAGAAACTATATCCGATTATTCATTTCGCACTGAGGTATGTTTATGAGTACTGCACGTCTTCTAAACCCCTGCGGACATTGGACGATGTCATCGGCAGGTTTTCTCATTCCAGTGGACGCCGGATAACGTCTGCGGTGCATCTTCTGCGTCCTTACGCACATTGAACATAGAAGCAGTCGACTAGCACACGATTCCTTCCTCTTTGCCCGCACATCGCGCGGGTTACTCGGTCTCCAGTACTACTGAGTCGTGTGCTCATCACCACTACATTAAGTGTTGTAATCCTTTTCAGTCTCCTCGAAGCTAATAAGCCAGCAGACGATGCCGCGCCGTCGGCTCCACTGCACGGTGCGTAAGCGCGCGCCATCGCGAAGGCCTGACCCAATCGATTGCACAGGGGGTGTTTTTACGTGCCAGCCCCCTTCAGGGGCCGTATGCTCGTATTCCCCCGTTGGGGGAAAATCAATCAATATCAACATACCATATCACGCCTCCATCCCCCATTTGGGGGAGACTCGGGGTAGACGAGCATACGGCCCCAGGCGGCATGGCGTTGCCGGTGAACTAATCCGCCTGGCAGTATGCCGAGGCGGCGCGCGGTTTTTCGTCGTGTCGTCTCGCGCACTCCACGCCTCCCTGCTCGCCACACCCTGGAGTTCCTTCCCTAGCCCAATCTGTGCTCTCCTCCGCTGTCGCGGAGGAGAGCACAGAAAAGGCCGGACTCTGCCCTGCGCTCACGCGTGACGGAATTTTTCGGGGATCAGTTCACATGTAATCGGCGGCATGGTTGAGGTTCTCGCACTCACTTGCCTAACCAGGCTTAGAATGCTGCGTACTCTCCGAGAGCAGACGTTCGTTAAGAACTGGAGACGGGAAGTCGAGTTAATGCAGACAATTATTATACAGTAGTGCAAAATTTTAGTACAATTTCAATGTTCCTTCACGAAGCTCGATGCCGATGTTCACAACTTCTAAAACGCAATGGATCTAACCTGGGATCAACAGAGGGATGAGGGTGGAGGGGTGTGGTTGAGGATGAGAGTGAAGAGTTTAGGGACGTGCACTTGCTACTTATAGGACGGCGGGGTGAACGGTCACTCTTGCATCGCAATCATCCTCAGCGTTCATTCCTTTGGCCCTATAGAGTGATAAGGTTCATAGCCATCTTCATCTCCTCCCTGTTGTTGATCGGCGCTCTCCATCGTTGTACTTCCAGTGCTTCTTTAATCTTCCTATCCACCGTATCAGACAAGTTCTTGTGGAGAATTCACACCCTTAACTGCGGCTGCGGGTCCCTTGTGTGCCTGAGAGCATGGTGCTTCGAGAGTGGATTGTCTGGGTAGGCTTTGCGGCCTACGCGGAGCTCTGAGATGTTCCTCCATTCTCTTACGAAGTGGTCTTGCCGTTTCTCCTATATAAAATTCGTCACAGGACAAACAAACCACTTTGTACACCACACCCCTGATCTGGTTCTCTCCTTCCCTGTCACGCTGATTCTCGTATGGACGTGACGTCGTGTTCATACGAGAATCAGTGTGACAGGATGTCGTGACGTTCATCTCTACGACGATTACTCACGGGCTGTGGCCTGACAACATGGCGGTCACTGCCGAGGTCTACTCTACCCAACTGAAGGATCCAGCTATGTCGTGCGTACTTAGTGGGGAGGTATGCTGCTGTAGAAGAGAATCGAACACACACACGGACACATCCATAGTGCAGGAAACTGTAAAACACTGTCCACTCAGGGGAAAGTTCGGCGTGTTATCTTTATATGACACCTTCTTTTAAATTCCGCCGCAGTTGTTGAACAAACAAGAATGGAGTGCCTCTTCTGGCTAGGACAGAACCATGCTGAATGATTCTCAGCACACTAGTTTATCGTTCTGCCCTATGAAGCAGTTCAAATTTCAGCCCTTGTCAAATAAACACCCTCACTAGGATAAATTCGGGCGCAATGTGGCTCGGGGGGGGGGGGGGTCACCCCCCTACACAACGGTTTGTGCTTTTTGAAACCGGAATTTTTTTGCAGCACTGGTGTGTTCTACCCCTACAGTGAACTGAGGTAGGCCATTGCCGATGTAATTTCACACACACGTATCCTTTACTAAGGCGGACAACAACTGAGTAGGGGGGGAGGTGACCCCCCCCCTGAGCCACATTGCGCCTAAATTCGGGAAACCCAACGTCGACCCAGGTTCCATAAATAGACAACGAGAAACTAACCTGAAGATCGGCCACAACGTTTCGGTTCTCCTTTTGCCCTCATGAGGATCTGTTTCAGCTTCACGCATCTTTGCCTCAAATTCCTCCAGTGTCGGCTCAATAAGATCCCATCCCTCTGGCGGAGGTTTGCGGATACGACGAAGTTTTGTTGTGAGCGACATCTTCACTAAAAATTAGACTGAGAATTCCATCTAAAGATGAGGCAGCTTATTTCGGAACAAGGGCGTGAAACAAACTGAAAAGGAATGCCATACATGACAGCACACGCAATTCGAAAACGTTGCTCGCAGAATTATGAACGATAAGACGTGATTGCGTACGGAACACCGTTGCCGGAGAACTGGTCTCCGGCTCTCGCCCCCGTGACGTCACAGTCGGCGCGCGAACGGAGTTTCGCACGACGTCTGGCGTCTCTCGCTGCAAACCGAATCTCTCACTCGCAGCCGGAGCCTCCACCTCTCCGTGCACTTTTGCACGTGGGTTCATGAGAATCCGTTTCACTTAGTGGCAGTAAACCATCTCCGGAGTGAGTTAATTGGTGCCAGACGTGCCCAGGAATGGTGAAACACTGACTAGCCTTTTAACAGAAATCCATGAGTCCTTGGATGTGCAAAATATGCACTTGAACTACGGTGATGATCCCAACGATGCGCCAGGCATTCTGCTTCGACAGTATCCCGTATTACCATACGGACACTGCTACGAGCATCTTAACCAGGGATAGGGGCTGGCCTATCATATTTGCCTTTAATAGAGAAGGCCTATACGTGATGGTAGCTTTTGTATCAGACATCAGGCCCTTATTTTCTGTGCTTGACGCCAGAAATTGAGTCCTGGGCGTTTTCAGATATCCAGCGGGTTCTTTCGAAGCGTTTATGGATATGCCTGGATCATATGGCACATGGCTATAGATGCAAATTGACCAGAGGGGGGTCAACATGTACTCAATGGCTATTCCGCCTTGCCCCAAGCGCTGCATAGTGCTGTCCTACAGGGTGAGCCTCACTCCTTCATTATACGGAAGACCTTAGTGTTGGGGATGAGATGTTCATGAGCTCATTGAGAGGAAAGAGGCACATATGACCAATATTCTTCACTCCATTCAAGCTCTTTAGCCTTTCGGCCAGCTGTCCTAGGTTATCTACACTGACTGTGTATGTGTCGACTCTTCGACTCATGCCACTCCACTGTCGTAAAGACGGTAGGAAAAATCCTAGGAGCATTGGCAGACCTCTATTAAGAATATTATGAGGGCATTCAGGTGTCTGGTTAGACCTGAAGGCTCCAGAGAGGTGGAGAAAGAGCTTTCGTCCGTCCTTAGACAGCTTTGGAGTGTAGTTCGAGAAGTTATCTGCTTGGAGCATTTGAGTCGTGCACCTTCACTCCTCCTTAAAAATCTTCCCCTCCTTCGGTTGCTCGCAAATATTTCTGTCGTCGTCTACGACCTCTTGCACCCTTTGTAAGGCGCCGCTCCCTCCAATAGGGGCGGCTGCTGGGCTGTATTAGGCGATAAGCGGCACTCTCTCAAGCTACGTGGTGAGCACCGGTTGGGCTCCACCACCCACTCTCTTCTTCTGATAATAAATCTGAACCACCGTCGCACGTTTATCTTTGTAACAAGGGCTACCATACCCACGTCTTCCCGCACCCATCCTGGTCATCTGGTGCATCGGCCTAATAAGCCAAATTCTCCCGTGTCAAGGCGTACCAACCTTGGGACCTGGAGCGAAGACAGCTCTTTCTAGAGCAAATATCAAAGTCTTTTCTAAGACTAGGAATCTTAATTGATTCGTCCCATACCAACGGACACTTACTCCCGTACCAAGTACCTGGAGTCATTTTCTGCTGAATTTTCGCAGAAATAAGCATTTTCACCTCGGAGGTCTCGCAAAAAATGGCGCTGCACTTTCAAAGAACACCTATCATCAACTGCGCAACGACGCTAAAAAATCTTGTCTCCAGATACACGGAGTACACAGAAAAGGTAGACTATCCTACCGTAGACGAGGATAGCTATGAACAGTGCAAAACAAGCTCCTACAGAACAGCTACTGCGCTCCTACAGAATGGAGTAAATCAAATCAAGGAAGGAAGAGAGAGGCTTGAAATCCTCTACAATAAAATTAGAGCAGTATACGAAAACTGCAAAAATAAGTCCGATAAAAAGGATGTTATGCTAGAAATAGAACAAATAGAGAGTGAGTCACAACTACACAAAGATCGCCAGTGCAGACGATCTAATCTTCAAGCTGACAACACGGCTTGAGGAAACCAAATGCGTGAGGGATACAATGAGTGTAAAATTGGGTTACATTTCTCAGAGATCTCTAATCCTGCAGAGCGCATCTTCCAATGGCTCTAATGATCGAGTAGCCGAAGAAGATAATACAAATCAAATGGAGCCTGTTCCAAGCGATAGCAATCTATCGCAATCAGCTTCAAACACAGCTGTCATCGAGCAAATTGAAAGTGATGCACGGCAATTTCGTTCCATAAAGCCACCTCAGGCGACATTGCCCAAGTTTTATGGTAACGCCGAGGACTTTCCAGAATACTGGGCTGTCTTCGAGACCCTCGTTCACAAGAGTAGGGATCTCGATGTTATGGAGAAGATTCTGCTTCTCAAGGAAAGTCTTAAAGGCAGTGCTCAGGACTCTGTAAAAGGGATTCAACTGGTACCACAGAACTATGAGTGGATCATCCAGACCCTGAAAGAAAACTACTGCAATCAGCCCATAAATAGGTCGCATGTAGTGCAGAAACTGGTCAATTTGAAGCCAGCAAACGATTTTTCGGAGAGCTGCTCGTCAGTTTTCGCGCAGATTCAAATTTTGATCAATCAAATGGTATCCGCTGGCTACGATGTGCGGAAAACTTGTGACCCAATGTGGTGCGAGACAATCTTAGCCAAATTTCCTCATGATGTAGTGAAACCTGTCTTACTATCTAATCATACGCAGGACAGCCAGACAATCGGCGACCTCATAGGTCATCTAAAGAAAGAGATTGCCGCCAAAGGCTATGTCGAGAACAGACTCGGCCACAAGCAAAGTGCGGTGGTCAACACTCCAAAAGATAAGTACCCCACTTCGCGGCAACATTCTGGCGACCAGTGCCTATTCTGCCACAGAGGTACTCATGGATCAATGACCTGTAGAACGGTCACTGATCAAGGAACTCGCAGGAAATCCTTCAAAAAATGTTCGAACTTGACGGCTTAGGAATTTCGTCAGAAGAGTGCCAGAAAAACGAAAAAGCGCTCGAATATCTCTCAGAATACTCAAAGAGGATATCGTTCTCCGGCGGATTCATAACCGCACCATTCCCATTGAAAGACAATATTACTCAATTAGAGGATAATTATGGTGTTGCCATTCGGCGACTAGAATCTCTGCAAATATCACTGCAGAAAAACCCAGAGCAACGTCTCTGGTACACTGAAATATTGAAAAAGTATGAGAAAGAAGGCATGATCGAAGTCTTCTCCATAGAATGCAACGAAACTGCTGGCATCTATTATATGCCGCATTCTGGAGTCTGGAGATCGAACAAAAAGGTCCCTCTGAGAATAGTTTTTGATGCTTCTTCTAAGAAAAAAGGAAGTTTATCACTAAATGATGTAATCGAGAAAGGAGAGTCATTTGTGAATAAAATTCATGACATCCTACTGACTTCACGAGCCAGTAAAATTGTACTTATGTGCGATATCGAGGCAGCGTTCACCCAAGTTCGGTTAATAGAGCCTCACAAGGACCTCTGCAGGTTTCTATGGCTGAAAAATATCAACCATCCACCTACGGAAGATAATATTATTAATTATCGATTTCGTAGGCTACCTTTCGGGGTAACGGCGTCACCAAGCATCCTAAATATGGCGCTAATGACATATTTAACTGCTCAAAATACGGAGCTAGCTAAGGAAATCTCAAAAAGTCTTTACGTGGACAACATTTTAATAAGGGCAAAGACTACAGAAGAAGCTCTTCAGAAATATCGTCGAAACGATTGTTTGCAAAAATAGGAATGAATTTGCGAGAATATGTATCGAATTCCGTCGATGTAAACAATTTCATACCAGAAAATGATAAAATTGGAAGTGGGTCAATGAAATTACTCGGAGTCGACTATAACACGGACTCTGACACATTCCACGTGTCCACACAATTCCCAGTAATGTCCAGACTTACCAAAAAGGACGTCGTAAGTCAAATAAACTCGGTTTATGACCCAATCGGTCTCGCTGGACCACTATTAGTTCGCCTCAAAAATATGATGCGAGACATTTTCGACATCGGAACTGACTGGAAGACCGTTCTATCTCAAGATATTTGCGATAAATGGAATCGACTTTCGTCAGAAGTCACTAATGCACAAATTTCTGTGCACCGCACATTCCCAAGTGAATTCTCAGGTGAAGAAAAGCGCCTGTGAGTATTTGCCGACGCTAGCAACGCAGCCATCGCTGCTTGCGCATATCTCCAAGGTCAAGTGACAAACACAGTATCACCACTGATATGTGGGAAGACTAAATTGACACCAAAAAAGACTCGTCAAACTATTCCAAGACTGGAACTCGTTGGAATTCTCATGGCAGCACGCTTGGGACAGTCCATACTAGCATCAATGAATACCAAAATAAAACAGGTTTTCATCGTATCGGATAGTGAAATTGCACTATATTGGCTAAAAACGTCAAAAAAGGTTCCGATATTTGTGTCAAACCAACGCGATCGAATCTTAAGAATTAAAAACCAAATTCAAGAGGATGGTATTTCTGTGTCATTTTCACACGTTATCACATCCCATAACCCGGCAGACGCCGGTACAAGAGGCTTAACTGCTCAACAAATCAGTAATCACGACTGGGTAAAAGGCCCTCGTTGGCTGGAAAAAGACACCGCTACGTGGCCGTTGCGCCCAATGGACGCTATAGAAAGTCCTTGTGAAGAAAAAGAGGATTCACGTCCCATTTCTCCGGTACATATACAGGCTAATATCGGGCAGCAAAACGAAACTAAGGTAATGGATCTATCGAGATTCTCTCACCTAAATAAGGCTTTACGATCTTTGTGTATAGCAGGAAAAGCTATCCACAACTGGATCATAAAAACCAACAGAAACAGAAACACAAACATCTGCCTCAGGAATGTTTCGAAATATGACACTAATACTGAAATTTCGTCTGAAGATATCGGACTTTCAGAAAAAATTCTGATCATGCAGGAACAAAAAAGCATAGAGGTTCCCATGCTGCAAAAGCGATTTCACGATAAGAAAATTATAGTGGACGAAAAAGGCATAATTCGTCACGAATCCCGCCTGCAGAATGCTGCGATACCTTACGATACCAAGTCCCCAGTATATGTTCCTGAACAGTCAGAATTAACTCGACTAATCATGAGAAAAATACACGTTGATAATGCACATTGTGGCAAGGATCACACCATGCCTCAGCTGCAATATTTTCCTGGATCGGGTAAGTATTACTCACAAATTATGGGACTAGCCATGGGTCAGCGTCTTGCGCCAACCCTGGCCATTGCGTTTATGTCTAAAATCGAAACGCCCGTCCTCAACCGGTTCCCCATCTTTTACTGTAGGTACATTGACGATTGCTTGGTCATATGTGCTGATCAGCAAGAGATGGATGAGTGTTTTCGTCTCATAAACAACCAGTCTCACCGCATAAAATTGACCAGGGAGAAACCTAGCGAAAGCTGGCTACCATTTCTCAACGTTCAAGTGCAGCTCCTGGGTGGTAGGCTCACCACGAAGTGGTATCGTAAGCCCAGCAATAAAAATATCATCGTGCACTATCGCTCGGCCCATCCCACTCGAACCAAAAAAGCTGTAATAAGAAACATGTTCAATACAGCAGCGGAGGTCTGCAGTGGGGAGCAAGAGCGCAGGGAATCTCTAAAGTTGGCACGCGAAATCGCTGCGCAAAATGGGTACGTAAGCTCAGGGACTTTACAAAGGGGTAGACACAACCGGGAAAATAAAGAAGGCACGCCGGAGGCTCTTTCAAACAAGATCCCTTTTCTAATGTCGTTTATCTCTGATGAGGTTAGCACTTCCATCAGAAAGTGCCTGAGGAGGGCGGGATTAGATGAGTCGGTAGTTCTTACAGAATTACCCCCCCAGTAGCCTTAAACACCGGCTGGTAAGAAACCGTATGTACGACCGCCTTTGTGTCACTCCTAACTGTGTGGTCTGTCCGGCTGGCAGGGAGGGAGATTGCGCCGTTTCTGGAACAGTTTACAGGATCACCTGTCACAGTTGCGGTGAGAATTATATCGGCGAAACTTCTCGTCCACTCCATGTGCGCGCCAAGGAACACTTGGAGGGCAAACAAAGGTCGCGGGTTTCCACTGCACTGGGTGGCCACAGGGTCAACGCCCACCACGGAGAGGACTTCGGGGTCACATTCAAAATTCTAGCGCGTGAGCCCCAAACGTCGGCGCGGAAGGCCCTTGAGGCATTTTGGATACAGGCTACTGACCCAAAAATCAACCGGAAGGGGGAGTGCCTATATATAACCCGGGAGCTCAGGCCATACCTCCGGCTAGCATTCTAGTCAGGGTACGGTCTTCGCTGGTACCCTCACGGCCACTACTGCCCTGATCACCTGGCGTTCCTTGATTAGGTGAGGTCGATTACTGTCTCTTTCTCATCTTGTGGACGTCTAATTGGTCTCAAAATCCAGTAGGGTTGAGGAGACCCTTGGTCGAGTGATCACACTTAGGTTTGTTTCCTTTCAGGCTCTGAAGAAGGCGATCCCGCCGAAACGTAAGCCAAATAAACGCTGTTACCAACCTCGCCCAGAGTTCAAACAAGAACTACTACGATCACACTATCGCTATCGCTCGACAGCGCTTCTGGATACCACGAATCTCATCAGCCTTCAAAAAACTAGTTAGCGGTTGTGCAACATGCAAGCGTTATCAGGGGTTACCGTTGGGTGCACCCCACATGCCCCCTCTTCCAAAAGATCGTGTCGTATCAAAGAAACCATTCGAAAACATTGGATGCGACTATATGGGGCCGTTCACCTCAAAAGCACACGAAAAAATGTATGTGTGCTTATTCACCTGCCTAACCACTAGAGCGGTGCACTTAGAAGTCGTTGAAAACTTGTCAACAGGATCGTTTTTGAACTCTTTTGTAAGATTCATGTCACGAAGAGGAGTACCTAAAATAGTGCGCACTGACTGCGGTTCTAATTTTAAACATGGAGAGAAAATTATCTCTACCATGTTCGAAAAAGACGACATTACTGGCAATTCCTTAATGTCTTATTGCGCTACCGAGAAAATTAAGTGGCTATTCAACCCACCAGGAGCACCCTGGATGGGTGGAGCATGGGAAAGGCTTGTTGGATCGGTAAAGAAAGCGTTCAATAAGTCAATAGGACGCAAAAAGCTAACATTCACGGAAATGTGCACGACACTAGCCCGAATCGAAGCTATGCTTAACACCAGGCCTTTGACAAAGGCGAATTCGGACGACTTGTCAAGAATTCCTTTACGTCCAGTGGACTTTTTGCAAGGGAATTTGAGGTTCTCCCTCCCTCAAGAGGAAAATATCGATCAAACGGATCTTGACTACAATCCTGAATGCATTCAATCTGAAAAACAAGCAATAGAAGCGTTTCGCTTTTCCGAAGAAATCGCAAAGAAATTCTGGGACTTCTGGAGAACAGAGTACTTAGTATCCATTAGAGAGAATCAAAAAATTCATCTAAGACAACCTAGACACCTAACTAGAAGTTGTCCCGAACTAGGCGAGATTGTCATCGTCGAACAGGACCTTATTCCAAGAGGGAATTGGCCATACGGTAAAATAACAGAGATAGTCACATCAGCGGATGGCTTCACTAGGTCAGCAAAAGTCCTTATGCCTAACCATAGGACCATTCATAGACCGCTAAACAAGCTATTTCCTCTAGAAATCCGAAGTGTGGCAGAGCAATCGCTACCCCTGGAAGTAATAGCGGACGAGGTCCCCCCGCAGCCTAAGGTAAGACACGTCAAGTGTTGCAGCGTGCTTCAAAAACAGCTGCATATGATATCATAAGAAACTTTGAAAACAGCTTAGAAAGCTTTCAGTTATCAAATATCGCAAGCGCCCCTTTAATGTTGCTTGGAATACTAGCTATGGTTTCACCTGCATGTGCAATGAATGCAGCAGAAAACATCAAATGTGAACAAGGAAAGGTCAACATTTCGTTGATTGGGAAAACGTTTGAATTATGCTTCAATAGTGACTGCCGAAACATTACGCAGCAATCGAAATCCAACATCTTTTATCTCCCAATATCACCTACCGATGATAAAGTGATGGTAGGACTATTTCCGCATGATGGTTTCGATGAACAGGTCGTAATCTGCGAGAGACCCAAGTTCTGTGATAACCACCACCTCTTATCAAAAACGCTACTAGGAAACCCACATTGCTGGCCTAGGGGAGCAATAGGTACTACAGCTATCATAGTTTACATAGCGGTCGTAATACTAATCACACTATCCTGTCTAGCCACAAAAATGTGGAAATCGGGTAACAAGACTGGAAGAGTGCAACAACCAGTTAGTTGCACTTCAAGTGGTCAGGCACAGACCTTCCAGTTAACGCGGCTTTCGGGCCCAGTAATATTAGCAGTGTGCATGATATTGTGTGCAAATGCACCTACAACTCAAGCATGTCAACGCGGGTACAGCAGGCAAAACGCTGATCTCGTCTGCAATGGACAAAATCAATGCCACTTTGAATACAGTCGCGAACTTCTATTTAACAAACTGCAAAATGAACTCTGCATTGAGATTGTGCATGAAAACAAGACCATTGGATCCGCAAAATTTGTGAGAAGACCAGTGGAATTCAAGTGTGCAAAAGTAACAGAAAGTTTCACTAGACCAACAAAAATTCGAGTTTACAATGTCGAAAGATGTTCGCAGGCAGGGTCATGCACTGTAGAAAAGTGCAAGACCCTAAAGCATAACGAAACTATACCAGAATTAGAACAAGCCCAAAACTATCCCGGATACTCGGGATGCTTTAGTAGCTGCGGCGGACTTATGTGCGGTTGTTTTGTACCATTGCCTGCTTGCTCCTTTTACAGAGTAGCCCACAGGCCGATTTCAAAAAGAGTATTCGAAATCGTTCAGTGCCCGCACTGGATACCCAGAATCACTTTTGATATCGAATTAGTATTATTTGGGAAGAAAAAGACTCTAACGCGGTCTATGAAACCATATATATTGGAAAATATAGATGAGTTTAATATCACAACGATATCACTCCAAAAACCTGCGAGTTCAATAGTAAATAAGAGATTTGCAATTGCAAATGATATGGCCTTTGCACTACCAAACCACTTCAAGGTTCCGGTGGAGTGCAACAGCAAACAACAGGCCGCAGAGCAATTCGCAACATGCACTAATAGAATAAGATGCGAATGCGAGACCTCGGTACAGAGTTGTCAATGCCCCGAGGATTCGGTTCGCACCCTATATGGGGATGACAAGGTCATGATGCCTCTGCAGACACCCTACGGCAGGATTAGGAGGTCAGGAGACGACATCATAACAATATCCCAAGAAGAAGAGCTAATCTTACGAATAGATTCTAAAATAATTAAAGAATCCGCAACACTGGTAGAAAGACTTGGCTGCGATTTACAAGTTAAAACACTTTCGGGATGTTATAATTGCCCACAAGGAGCAAACCTTACGGTCACTTGTACGTCTAGTAGCAAAGGAGTAGTCACGGCCGTTTGCGAAACTCAGCAATTCTCTTTTTCTTGCGAAACATCAGCCAAAGTTAACTGGTTTCTTTTGGAATTTCAAAAATCAATAATCAGGGAGCACTGCACTGTTCCTTGTGGTCCATTGGGAAAGTCCTTCATAATGGAAGGCATTCTTAATTATCACATTGAATCGAATCGGTCAATTTTTGAGCTAGATGCACACACAGTGCCAATCAATACTCAATGGTTCTCAGACATAACCTTACCGGATATGGAACCATTGATAAAAGTCATTAAACTTCATTGGAAATTTGCACTAGGTGCATTGGGTACCGCTCTAACCCTAGGCACACTAACATATGTATTCGGCCCAATCGTCTTTATATGCCTTTTAAAAGTAGGGCTTTACGCACTATCATGTGCGGCAGGAATAATCAGAAAAATTCTGTGTAATTACACTAAGCCTTCAAGCACATCTGTTTGATCAATTACACATATTCCTTCAAAAAGCGGCAAGGAATCCCATAGTTAGGTCAAAAGATCGATTAATTCTATATCTATACAAATATTTGTACAAATATTTATGTGATGCACATATTAGTCAATTATCTCACAGATCCTCCACAGCTATTCCACTATCTCGTGGCTCGGCGGCCCCAGTCCTTGGTCGCATCCTAAGTAGCCAACCGAGTAGAGCCCGATGAGATGATAAGTGGAATCTACAACCAAGTGCTTAGTTAGGCTACCCAGCTGTGTTTTAGGCGATTTGGAATGATACGGTTGACGACCCCGGCGTATAAAAGGAGATCCAAATTCACAACTTTACCGTCAGCTAATATGTCGTCCGACCGTTCAATCACCACTCCCGAACTCAATGAGGCCATGGAACTGCTTGCTTCGGATGATGCTGCGATATCAGCTGTGCTGAAAGCAGTGAAGGAGCTGAACAAGTCAGTTCAGCTAATCTCCTCCCGTTTACAGTATCTGCAAACGGCCATGGACACCGTCATGGAGAGAACCGAGGTGGTGCTCACGAGGACGGCGCCCAAGTCGAACTGCATATTCTGCACGGTCGAGGAGAATCGCGATTCGCATTACTCCGGCCGATGCATGAAATATGCGGACCCCGTATCGAGGACGGTTCAGGCATCCAAGCTTAATCTATGCTTGAAATGCCTGAAACCGTCCCACGGGGACGACTGCCAGGTGAAATGCGCTAGTTGTGGCCTCGGTCACAACCAGCTGCTGTGTCACCAGGGATGACCTCAAGTGAAACGGCCTCGTCTTTAATTCGTCATCATCATCTTCAACGAGCCGCACCTCACACCGATCCAACGCCAAGCTGTCTTCATTGTCAACGAGCTGAACATCGAGCCGATTCAACGTCAAGCTGTCTCCATTGTCAACGAGCTGAACATCGAGCCGATCTTCTTCAAGCCGTCTCCATGTTCGACAAGCTGCACCCCAAACCGTACCCTCCTATGTTCAACGAGCCGCTGCTTCAACCACAACGACCAAATCGATAGGATTGTATTGATAGTTATGTATAAAATGTACTTGTCGCCCCGCGGAGTGTCGTCGTCTACGACCTCTTGCACCCTTTGTAAGGCGCCGCTCCCTCCAATAGGGGCGGCTGCTGGGCTGTATTAGGCGATAAGCGGCACTCTCTCAAGCTACGTGGTGAGCACCGGTTGGGCTCCACCACCCACTCTCTTCTTCTGATAATAAATCTGAACCACCGTCGCACGTTTATCTTTGTAACAAGGGCTACCATACCCACGTCTTCCCGCACCCATCCTGGTCAATTTCAATGTGACCTCCAATGCAACCGGTCTTTGCGTGATGTGGTCGGTACCAGTCCCTGTAGATTTCGTAAGCCGTCATCGTGCTTGGAGACTCCCTCATCGCGGCCGTGAGCTCATGATTCACACGTGGACCAAGTATGGAGACATTCGCGCCCGCGTGCACTCTTTCGTCTGGAATCTCTCCTGCCGCGCTCGCAACCGCGGTCGCGGGGGCGAGTAGCCCCGCAACCCGGAGAACTGGTCCATGGGCAAGGTGCCAACGCGGCGCGCGGGTTTTCTGCAGCCATGTCTCGCAACCTCTCGCGCCTCACATGAATCCTGCTCGTGTCTTTAGCGTCTGCCGCTTCTCACACACAACATGTACCTCGACTTCCGGCTAACCGACAGGCCTCTCACTCATGAGCGCACTGCCTATAACTCTGCCGTTGAGGCTACGTGCTGCAAGTTGGGTGCGAGACTACCAGTAATAGAGGTGATTCAAAGACGGAATGAGTACAATCAAACAGCGACAACAGCTGAGAGACCGGGGCGACCAATAATAGATCTTATGAGTATTGGACCGATTGATCAAATCAGCATAAACACTTGCAACAAACATTGAGGACATTAATGTAGCTGCAGATCTTCAGAGCCCATTGCACTTCTGTTGAGGCTACAGTGAGATTAATTGAATGGGAAACTAGTGCGTAGCTTTAACACAGTGCCACTGCGCTCGCAAGGGAAGTATGACCGGCACTTCAGACCTTGCAGTTACATGCCACAAAACGGACAAGCAGGGTGAAATTGCTAATCCAAGCAGCGTTTTGGAATCAACCCTGCTATCTCACCACATCCCTATACCCGTTGTACGGATAGCGGAAGAGGTACAGATAGCGAAATGTTAGAGGAGTAACCGTTTCTACTTCTGTACACAATTCAGGATGGTTCAGTGGTTAATCATTTATATGTAATGAGCAGGAAAGGGAGATAGGACCATTCGTCACAACCGCATAGGAGCACTCTCGCGTACGGCTGTCTTCTGGCCATGGTGACCTGTTCCGCCCATGTACAGTGGGCTGATGCCTCTTCTGGTAGAGGCATCGTCGTCGCCGACGATACTGCCGCCGGCGCCGAAACAGAGACATGTCTACATACAAAAATGTGCGAATAGCAGATCATTTAGTAGCAGTCGAACGGCTTTGGTAGTAGAAGTGACAGCTTGAGGGCGATTGGAGTCGGCTCGAAAGTTGACGATGGGTAACGGCTTGTTGATCGTTGAAGGCGGTAGGACTGGTGGCGGAGTACGGCTTGTGGAGGGTTGAAGACAGCGGGAGTAGTGGCGAAGAGCGGCTTGTTGAAGGTTGGAGACATCGAAGAGGCGGAAGTGAAGAGAGCTTGGTATAGTCTGAAGGACTACGACGACCAGTTAATGGCTTGACTCCGGTTTTTTGATTCCGTGGTATTGCCAATGTTCTGGCGACCATTTTCGGTTGTTTACGGGAATTATTATTCATCCCATTGTTTCCTAAGACGGATGTCATCGCATAGCTAATACTGCTACTTCCACCTTTTTGCGAGTTTACTGGACTATTTCTCCCCGATCTTTGACTGGTACTCCATGAACGTGGAGGGGAACTTCGGAAATTTCTGCTCCCCCTCGTGCACAGACTGCTATGGTGCTGTTTACCGCACTGAGAACAGTCAGGAATCTGACACTCATAGCTGGAGTGGTTGGTTGAACAACATTTCCAGCACCGTCTGCCATCTGTTAGTATCTTGCGGCGTCTTGCTTGATCGGTGATCGTTCTGCAAGTCATTGAGTTATGATTACCAATATGGCAGAACAGACACTGACGAGTGGCAGAGTACCGTCGCCGCATGGTGCACTTATCTCTTGATGGACTCGGCGCAATGCTCTCTCTGTGACCCAGCCTGTTCTCCACGTACGCTTTAGCGGCAATCTCTTTCTTTAAATGAGCTATGAGGTCACCGATTGTTTGGCTATCTTGCGAATGGCTCGATAGCAGAACTGGTCTCACCACGTCGTGAGGAAATTTCGCTAGGATGATTTCACACCACATTGGGTCACAAGTTTTACGGACATCATAGCCTGCGGACACCATCTGATTAATCAGTATTTGGATCTGATCGAAAGCTGACGAGCAGCTTTCCGCATAACTGTTAGCTGGCTTTAAACTGATGAGTTTGTGCGCTATATGTGACCGATTTACAGAATGATTACAGTACTTTTCCTGTATAGTTTGTATAATCCACTCATAGTTTTCGGCGGGGTAGTGTTCTTCCCCCCAGCGTGCGGAGGGGCGGCGCTAATTGCGCCCATCGCGGACGAGTTCACGCGCTCGACGGGCTGGGGGAAGAACGGGCCTCCTCCCCAGCCATCAGCTGTTATCATCGATGGAATCGACAGGAGGCCATTCTGCGCTGTATTCTTCCTGTTTCTCCCATTTTCGTCGTCTGCATTGTAATCACTTGCTAATTCATGGAGGTTTACTTGTGCTTCTGGCTACAAGTACCCTTCTTGATAAGCAAGATGATACAATGCCTTCAAATGGATACTCAGGTAACAAGTGAGTGGTCACTAAGCTTCCATGTAAGTTGGTCTACTCGTTTTTTGTTTGGGTTTATAACTTATTTCCCTTTGTTTGTTCTAATTTTATCGAAGTTTGGTGTTTTCATGAAGTCACCTTATTCTTCAGCCGTTATCCTTTCAAATGGAACTCAACAGAACAAACTCTTCTGATGTTTCGATACTTCCAAGAAGTGGTCCCCTGCTCTGGACTGGCTCCCAGTGCCACATTGGTCCCTCGTTTAGACGTTGGTCCCCCGTATTGGAGTAGTTGCTTGCTTTCCCTCTGCGTTCGCCGGATGTCTTGACCTGTTGCGCTCCTCGCACCTTTTACGGTCATTCGCACCTACATTGGCTGACCTAAAGACATGCTTTAGGCATTCTTTGCCTGAGAAAGAGGCGCGATATGCTTTGGATCCAAGTGCAGAACTTCGACGGAGAAGCCGAAAGTGGCAGAAGTTTATAAGTAGATCAACTATTTGACCGTTAATAAGGGCCGATAATTGTGCTATAAATACTTTTAAACGGCTTTATAACTGACACAAGATGTTCTTATTAGGGTACCACGTTTTCAAATCGCTACTGTAACAACAATCGTCAAGGAACCGGCACAAATTTATATCACTGCTGGCATCATGTAAGCTTTATGGCAATCAATAATGGGGCCACAGAACTACGGAGTGGGAAACAAATTGTTTGAGACTATGTCTTCAGTACGTCTTCTGAACCCCGACGCAAATTGGATGACGTTTGTGACAGGCCTTCTGAATCCCGACACAAATTGCATGACGTCTTCAGTACGTCTTTTGAACACCAACGCAAATTACATGACGCCTTCGGCATGTCTTCTGAATCCGGGCACAAATTACATGACGCCTTCGGCACGTCTTCTGAACCCCAACTCAAATTCGATGACGTTTGTGGCAGGCCTTCTGAATCCCGACACAAATTGCATGACGTCTTCGACATGTCTTCTGAACCCCAACGCAAATTGGATGACGTTTGTGACCAATCTTCTGAATCCGGACACAAATTACATGACGCCTTCGGCACGTCTTCTGAACCCCAACTCAAATTGGATGACGTTTGTGACAGGCCTTCTGAATCCCGACACAAATTGCATGACGTCTTCAGTACGTCTTTTGAACACCAACGCAAATTACATGACGCCTTCGGCATGTCTTCTGAATCCGGACACAAATTACATGACGCCTTCGGCACGTCTTCTGAACCCCAACTCAGATTGGATGACGCCTTCGGCATGTCTTCTAAATCCCGACACAAATTGCGCTCTTCTGAATCTCGACACAAAAGCCTATAAAGCCTCTCTAAATAGGTACCTAATTAGCGACCTACCGGCCGCCAAACCCTCAAGAAAGTTGTCGTGGAGTCTTGTCCAGGCTCCATCGCATTTTGGGATTCTCATTCTAGAATATCCAATATGTGAAAAAAATCTTTAAAAAACATCGATGCAGTTCGGTCGAACGATACACTCGACTTCCTGTGAATTCTGGATTCGTGAACCTCTACTCGTTTGGTCTACCTATTTGGAAAAAACGAAATACATTTTATAGTAATTGAAAAGTGGAGATTCTTCCTACATGACTCGCTTTCCCAGCTAAGACATACACTTCAGACCTTTCCCTTGTCAGAAGACGTGTAACAGGCGTCATGGTGCATGCGTCGGGACTCATGCGATCGCCTCGAAATCTGTTCACAGTCTAGCGCTGTCGTTCATGTCGCTCCAGTCGCATGTTCATAGTTGCAGGCGACGGAAGAGACCGGTGGTTAGCGTTGGAGCGTGTTACTTACCGCTGCTGAAGGTCGGAAGGGCTCGAAATTTGTATACTTGTTCGTTTAATTGAATATACTACTCAGAAAGTATCTTTAATGCGTTTACTTTGATAGACAGAGCTTGGTACCTTCTGCCTAGACGGGTCGGAGACGTTTTTCCAAGGTTATTTCAGATTTTCATGCCGATTAAGGGAAAACTCGCACTGCTTTCAGAATTCCTGCCATCCAGACCATCACGTCCCTCATGTACCGTAGACATATGTATGGTGATTGCTTCAATCGAAATAAGCATAATTAGCAGAAAGGTGTTTCAAGTCCGGATTTCAAGCGACTTATTCAAGCGACTTATTTGTTCTTTTATGTAGTTACATCACTCCACAGTCGCTCATATCATACTCGTCGTGGCGTAGTCGCTCTTGTCGCTGCGCTCGCGTCGCTCTCATCGTGGAGCATCAACAAACCCTTACAGTTGATTGGAGTCCTAGCATATACGTGACTGAATGGGAGGTGTATAGACTTCAAGGTTGTGGAAGTCTTACCACAAAATCTTCCTTCTTTGAATGCTTATTAACTTCCTGGCAATAATTCTAGACCCGCGAAAAATTGAAGGATCTGGGTTGGAACGCGGTTCCCCACTGACCCTAATCCCCTGGCATTGTCCCTCTGACTCTCACCTATTTCGCTACCTTGAGGCATTTCCCGGAGTTCCTTCCCTTGCCTAGTTCTGTGCTCTCATCCGCTGACGCGGAGAAGAGCACAGAACTAGGCAAGGGAAGGAACTCCGGGGAGGTAATGACCGAAACACAGAAAACGCGAAGTGAACAGAAAGTAGAGTAATATCTGTCTATCGAGAGGCCCCGCAACGACTGTCCTGAGTACTGTAGGTGAATTCGTCTAGCACCTTTTGGACCTGTTCGTACTTCGCGACGGTAGCGGCCAAGAAGTATGAACATGTGGACCGTAGTGTGATGAGACTACACAACACAAGATCATGGAGAGAAAGACTTTAAGACTTCCCGCTGTTCATACTTATTGTCTAAGCTTCGATAGAAGCAGTCACATTATATCTTTGTGATAATGAGTATCACATTGGTTTGAACTGCAGGAATCCTGTAAGCAGTGAGATTTTTCTGTTAATAAGCATAAAAATCTGAAGGAACTTCGGAAAAACACATGCTCGTCATCTAGGCAACGCTGCCACTCTCTGTCTATCAAGTTTAAATCGTTAAGGATACTGTCTGGATAACAGACTGAATTAAGCGAACATGTATGCAAATGTCAACCTCTTCGGACCATCAGCGGCGGCGAATTACGCGCGCAAAGCTAGCGCTGTCGCCATACTCGCCAGAGAGTATGCACAGGCGACGGCAGCGACAAGAGGGATAGCAACTACGTTCGAATATAAACAGATTTCAAGAAGTTTCTCTGCTCGTGCAGTCTGGATTCTCTAACGGAAGTGTGGAGCCACCAGACTAATCAATACTCGCAACTAAACCTATTCAACTACCAACGAGTTTTCGTCGAAATGACCGAGTGTTTGCAGGTTTTGCTCGTCGTGGAGCTCCACACCCAGTTCGATCAATAGGTTTGGTGGCAGAAAAATAATCCCTTGCGTCTCCGTTTTACATGTGGTACTTAGTGGGCTGGTGCCCGCTCCGAGATTTCATATGGTCGTGGAACACATAAACACGGTTTCTGTGCTCTCCTCCGCTGACACGGTGGTGAGCACAGAACTAACCACGGGAAGGAACTCCGGGGTCTGGCTGATCTAACTTACCCGTTTCAAGATACCTTCAGCAGACACCAGCCCAGTACCTCGAGACAATGCGTTTCGCTTTAGAACTCTTTCGCTGCCTTCATTTATTATCAGCATTTGATATTGACACTATTCGCCTTAACGATCGGGAAATGAAAGATTTTGTGCGGAAAACTCGGTCGTACGCTTTTCAACGTTCGTCTAAACAACGACCCATTGTAAACGTACACTGAGGAAGTACGGATGCACTAAATTCGAACAGTATGGTCGACTTTTTCTCTCCAGACGTAAGTTACGGTTGTGGCGCCCAATTTTTAAGACTCGCGGCTAAACCTACCAAAGACGAGACGAGTTTCCTTCATAGATGAACGAGATCCTCGCACCGTACGTAGACGTTCGTTGCGGGACCGCACAAACAACATAGCTTCTTCCCCGTATTCCACAAGTTAGGAGTGCATAAGGTATGATAGAGAGCTGAACGGCTGAAGAAATTATGCCGGCAGAGGAACGGAGTGAGAGTCAAGCACAGAGCACAGAGCTTTTAAAACGTCTCCTGAAAACCCAAAGCATATTGCGCCAAGTCTGATCTGAGGTACATCTTTTGAGTTTGGACTCGCGTTGTACGACGTTTGTGTCACGTGTTTTGAATCCGTTGCATAACGTCTTACATTGGTTGGGTTCTTACGCATGTTAGACGACGTCTACGGCACGTCTTCTGAATCCCAAGCCACCAGTCCTCGTTAAACGTGCGTTGAAAATACGGACGAGTAGAACGAGCGTCGGTGCGGGACCACGCGAGAATTCCCGCTCGGTCTCACGTGTTCCAATCAAGGGAACACGTGAGACCGAGCGGGAGTGATCTGCAGAGTTCAGCCAATAGCTCCGATAGCTTCATTGGTAAGATCCATGCTTTCTTCAAGATTGGCGTGTTCAGGCTGAAGGAAGCTATATAGTTGTAGGGGTAACGCCGAGTTAGGCATATGCTATACCTGCGCGATACGTTTGCGACGCTGCGGCTCGTGGCCGAAGTGTAACATATACCTTACAGACAACATCACTGTCGTTGCACTGCTACAATCATTCATACCTTTAAGAACATACCAAATGTGCTTCAGTCTTCAAGAATGTTAAACGAGGTCTACCTATATAATGTGCAGTAAATATATTGCTTGAACATCTTAGCTTTACTATGTTCAACGATCTAGTAGACATTAGAGATGAATATTACTAGCAATCGTCTTCAAAGGCCGATGAGTTAGAACAGGAATGCCTGAAGAGGACGAGGACTGATTTGTTTTATTTATTTATACTTGTTCACTGGTTCATCATGCCAACTTCGCGGTAATCAATAATAAAGCCACGGAGTTAGGGGATATGGAAGCCTCACTGTTTGAAGCGGATGGATAGATAGAAAATTTTGGAAAGAAATTCTATTTCACGGATCTATGTTGCTAGCCTGGAAGAGTGCTACGTTGTGCTACCAAAACGTTCCGTGATGTGTACGACGGCACATTAGGAAGAATAGATCGGCAGAACACTTCACTGCTGTAATGTGTCCGGATTCTGTGCCCCATACAGGCGAAGCAATATTGTTAGATGCATCGGGATACGGCATAGAGCTGCATCGAAGCAGTGCTTTCGTTCTCTTCAGGCATTCCATTTATCCTCAACGAGCTAAGACGATTGCTTGTGATGTTAAAGCTATATGTTCAATTCACATACACACTTACACCTTAAAGCTGATTGATTGCAGCAACGCAACACGAGATGACTTACATTACAACAATTGTTCGGAAGCAAAATAATTCTTCCTCCCATTAGAGAGCTATGCTCAGTAGTCGAACAAAAAAAAAGCAACTGTTTCAATAATTCTTTTATTGCTAGCAAGAAAACTGTTGATGCATCACTATTTTATATCACTATCACTACTATACACGTCAATACGGACCCTTGGTACTGTCCCGTCCCAGAGTGCTCGAACCAGCACTCTGGGACGGGACAGTACCAAGGGTCCATATTGACGTGTATAGTAGTGATAGTGTTGATGCATCGTTCTGAGGACTTCTCGCCGTGTAGACAGCAGAGGTAATTTAATGCAGCTTTTAATAATGCACTAAGGGCCTGTTCATAGTCCACGACGGGTCTTGCCACAAACGTCAACCAGTTTGCGTTGGGGTTCAGAAGACATGCCGACGACGTCATCGAATTTGAGTTGGGGTTCAGAAGACGTGCCGAAGGCGTCATGTAATTTGTGTCCGGATTCAGAAGATTGGTCACAAACGTCATCCAATTTGCGTTGGGGTTCAGAAGACATGCCGACGGCGTCATGCAATTTGTGTCGGGATTCAGAAGGCCTGCCACAAACGTCATCGAATTTGAGTTGGGGTTCAGAAGACGTGCCGAAGGCGTCATGTAATTTGTGCCCGGATTCAGAAGACATGCCGAAGGCGTCATGTAATTTGCGTTGGTGTTCAAAAGACGTACTGAAGACGTCATGCAATTTGTGTCGGGATTCAGAAGGCCTGTCACAAACGTCATCCAATTTGCGTCGGGGTTCAGAAGACGTGCCGAAGGCGTCACGTAATTTGTGTCCGGATTCAGAAGATTGGTCACAAACGCCATCCAATTTGCGTTGGGGTTCAGAAGACATGCCGAAGGCGTCATGTAATTTGCGTTGGTGTTCAAAAGACGTACTGAAGACGTCATGTAATTTGTGTCCGGATTCAGAAGATTGGTCACAAACGTCATCCAATTTGCGTTGGGGTTCAGAAGACGTACTGAAGACATAGTCTCAAACAATATGTTTCCCACTCCGTAGTTCTGTGGACCCATTATTGATTGCCATAAAGCTTACATGATGCCAGCAGTGATATAAATTTGTGCCGGTTCCTTGACGATTGTTGTTACAGTAGCGATTTGAAAACGTGGTACCCTAATAAGAACATCTTGTGTCAGTTATAAAGCCGTTTAAAAGTATTTATAGCACAATTACCGGCCCTTATTAACGGTCAAATAGTTGATCTACTTATAAACTTCTGCAGCTTTCGGCTTCTCCGTCGAAGTTCTGCACTTGGATCCAAAGCATATCGCGCCTCTTTCTCAGGCAAAGAATGCCTAAAGCATGTCTTTAGGTCAGCCAATGTAGGTGCGAATGACCGTAAAAGGTGCGAGGAGCGCAACAGGTCAAGACATCCGGCGAACGCAGAGGGAAAGCAAGCAACTACTCCAATACGGGGGACCAACGTCTAAACGAGGGACCAATGTGGCACTGGGAGCCAGTCCAGAGCAGGGGACCACTTCTTGGAAGTATCGAAACATCAGAAGAGTTTGTTCTGTTGAGTTCCATTTGAAAGGATAACGGCTGAAGAATAAGGTGACTTCATGAAAACACCAAACTTCGATAAAATTAGAACAAACAAAGGGAAATAAGTTATAAACCCAAACAAAAAACGAGTAGACCAACTTACATGGAAGCTTAGTGACCACTCACTTGTTACCTGAGCATCCATTTGAAGGCATTGTATCATCTTGCTTATCAAGAAGGGTACTTGTAGCCAGAAGCACAAGTAAACCTCCATGAAGTAGCAAGTGATTACAATGCAGACGACGAAAATGGGAGAAACAGGAAGAATACAGCGCAGAATGGCCTCCTGTCGATTCCATCGATGATAACAGCTGATGGCTGGGGAGGAGGCCCGTTCTTCCCCCAGCCCGTCGAGCGCGTGAACTCGTCCGCGATGGGCGCAATTAGCGCCGCCCCTCCGCACGCTGGGGGGAAGAACGGGCCCCCTCCATAGTTTTCAGGCACAAGCTTTATGCCTTTTACTGAATCTTGTGCCTTTCCTCTCAGACTTTCTTTGAGTAAGAGGATTTTCTCCATAACGTCAAGTTTCTTACTCTTGTGAACAAGGGTCTCGAAAATTGCCCAGAACTCTGAGAAATCTTCAACGTTGCCGTAGAATTTTGGCAACGTCGCTTGGGGAGGCTTTATTGAACGACATGGTCGTGCTTCGCTTTCAATTACAGCCTTAGCAACCTACTCCAACGGTGTTTGAGAGGGATTACTCTCCTCAGTTTCAATCGGCTCTGTTTCGTCAGCCTCATCTTCCTGCGCAGCAGTACTGCACGACGGTGCGTTTTGCAGTATTAGGGCTCTCTGTGAGATATACCCTAATTTTACACTCATCGTGTCTCTTACGCACTTTGATTCTTCATGACGTGCCGTGAGCTTGTAGATCAGATTATCCGCACTAGCTAGCTCTTTATGCAGCTGTGACTCATTCTCTATCTGCTCAATTTCTAGCATAATGTCCTTTTTATCGGACTTATTTTTACAAGTTTTGTATTCCTCTCGAATCTCTTTATAGAGCTTCTCGAGCTTGTCTTTTCCCTGTTTTACTTGCTTTATACTGCTTTGCAAAAGTGCAGTAGTAGACTTACATTTCTCGTAAGTATTCTCATCCGTTAGCGGATATTCTACCCTTACTGTGTACTCTGTGTACGATACCACAAGATCTCTCAGCGTTGATGCGCTGCTCATGATCGGGGCTCTGTGGAAGTGCAACGCCATCTTATGCGTGACTTCTCGTAGGTCTCTTTGAATTTAAGAGATAGTGTTCCTAGTGTCTTGGACACTGGGAATTTCTTTCGGTGATGAAAGAGATTTTTCTGGTGCTATATGCACAGAAATTTGCGGCTCTAGGCGTAGGGACGCGAGAGACTTACGATTCTCTTTATTATAGAGAATGCGATCTGCAATGGATCGACTTGCGGCTCTAGGCGTAGGGACGCGAGAGACTTACGATATGGCTTATTAGGCCGATGCACCAAAATATACCCGTTGTACGGATAGCGGAAGAGGTACAGATAGCGAAATGTTAGAGGAGTAACGCGTTTCTACTTCTGTACACAATTCAGGGTGGTTCAGTGGTTAATCATTTATATGTAATGAGCAGGAAAGGGAGATAGGACCATTCGTCACAACCGCATAGGAGCACTCTCGCGTACGGCTGTCTTCTGGCCATGGTGACCTGTTCCGCCCATGTACAGTGGGCTGATGCCTCTTCTGGTAGAGGCATCGTTGTCGCCGACGATAATCCCTACGAGACGGGTGTGAGGTCAGTCAAGTCCAGCTGATTGCTAAATCATAGCGCACACCATCTTATAGTATTAGGATTAGGCATAAAACTTCGTCAAGGTGAAGTTGCACCACACCACATAAGGACTAATGAGCAACAACGACAAGTGGAAGTGCTCACGAGCTCTGGAGGTTCCATCAATTTCTGAGAACCGTAGGGCGCCCGCCTACTACAAGAGAATGCAAGGGCTACCTCAATGTACTTGCCGCTAGATTAGCACATTGGTAATAATTGTTTTGTTTTTATTTTTCTGCTCATGGTATTATTGGTATTACCATTGTGATATTGAAGATAAACTTTACGTGATAAGCGTGTCACTGCATACTTTAAGTTAGGAAAACCAAGCGCATACCGCACGCAAGCCTCGGGCTAAATCACTTCACTTCCCTTTTTTCTTTTACATATCCATGAAACAGTTGTAACACAACCAATACTTGTTAAGTTGTCGATTCTATGCGACACCACCAACTCTCCCTACGGTTCCGACCGTGTTCACGTTCTATACACGTGATTCTGCTGTTCGAGGAGACGGCGTATGACGGGGGGGGGGGGGGGGGGGGAACGGATCGAACTTACGAACGGTCATCGCGGCTGCGGCAGCCACCGCCGCGCCGTAATTAGCAGCTCCTGCGCCGCCACTGATCACTGTCGCATGTGCGGAAGCCGCTGCCGCGAACGCGTCGACTACTCCTTTGGACTTTACATAAAGTTCTCACTGGTTTTTGTCCAGCTATTCGGCCAACTATGATTTTCTTTCGTCAGAAAGGTCACTGGATACCTTCTAAGTCGTAAAGAGAGCAACGAAGCCAATTGATCATGGCCGGTAGGGAATAGAACAGGACGCTGAAGACTGGATCGAATGAATACCAGTGACCAATGTGTCGGACTTGGAAATATTTTTAGAAAATAAATCCAAACTGATGAGGAAAACTTAAGGACAAATATTAAGGGTGTTGCCAAATTGATGTAAGCAAAGATAAGAACAGCTCAAAATATTCTCCTAAAGAAGGTAAATAAAGGCAGTACAACGGGGTAGAAGTAAATCATTAGGACTGCAAGGAGGCCTAATGAGAGTACTCTCAGATCTTAAAGATTCGTAGGCTCTTAAAATGTGTTGTTGAAATCTATCCTGGTTCTTCTTCACCTCTCACCTGCCACATGCACGGGGATGTCGTCGCAGCTGCGGTGGAGGATGTCGCGCTGGCGGCGGGTCAAGGCAGCGAGTCGGAAGACGTAGCCGCGGAGTTGCCGCATTGCGGCATAGGTCGCCGCAACTAGCATTCGTAAGTTCAGACCCTCACCCATGACGGGGCACTCGCAGGGAGACGAGACGCAGAGACTCACTCTCCCTATCTGACTCACGCCGCACGCGCGTGGCGAAATGAGTCATGGACCAGTTCTCATGTAATCGAATTATGACGTTACGGGTGACGACTGGGTGGCGTTTCAGGGCGGAGCTTCGCGAGCGGCAAGACGGCGCTGCATGACGTCACTCAGCCGCCCTTCGCGACACGCTGCGCGAGCGGAGTGTTGAATTAGGGCGCACTAATCCGGGTTGGTCTAGGGTACAGGACTAGAGGGTCCACCCTGCATGTCTGAACTGGCAGCTTTGTCCTACCTGTGGCAGTCCTGGTGTTGCATAGTGTATGTAGTTGGGCAATACGTTCTCATTTCAATAGCTTTGTGACAAATAGCTCTAATGCTATGAATAGGGAAGAGGGCGAGCTCTCCGTTCTAGAATTGCTGCTGATCTGGTGGTACCTTATTTCGTATCGGTTTCTCTTTATTCTTTCATGTTCCTTGATATCAATCACTACCTTATCTAGTTCCTCGGCGTTCTACTGACAAATGTGTCTTCAGGTTGCCGTCCCTGACTTGCTCGACATTTGCGACGGAACGAACATTTTGATTTTCGTGGACACTCACCAGTTCGTCAGGAGTAAGTCGAATTGATTTTTTTGTTTCGTTCTTTTTCCGAGGCGTGAGCGAAGGTTTATTATTCTATTTATGTGTCTATTCTCTATTTCTATAGAAATCCTCTTTCATCTTGAGGGTGAACTTTGGGTGAGGATATCAGGCAAAGCAAAACACATCCTTCCCATTCTCTTTGGAACACGTTGTAATTCCACCGTTTCTCACGGCTGTCATCCCTCATATCTTTTGCTCAATTCTTTCCTTTAACATTGTAAAATTAGTGTTCTACCCTTCTCATTAACCATCATTGTCAGTGATCCTAAAATGGTTTCTTTTTCTGAGCACCACTTTAGAAGTGATTTTTGCATATATGCATGTTGTTCATTGTCGCTTTCTACAATACTACTTCGCTGAGCAGTAATGGCAAAGTCTTCTCGCGTTAAAGCCGCTGTTGCACTAGAAAACAATCTGATGGAGAGCTGCGCGCCCATAAAAAGGTATTCAGTCCGCCTTTTCTCTGCATAGGGGTTCCGACTGTTTAGCTTGTATAATTTACGCCATTGTCTTGCAGTTACCTGGTATGCCCACGCGATTATGGATGAATTCTAGGCCGCTCGCAGTGTTCAGGTGAGGATACTCATAACGACGTATTCCAACAATACAGCGAGCTTGGAGCTAGGCCTTCACTGTTGGCTTAGGCTCGGTGAAGCTGCGAGTTAGCTATTCTGCTTATTTCCATTGACAGAACGGGTCTCGATGATCAACCACCACGCGCTCAGGCACACGGCTTCGTTCAAGGAAGCAGCGCTGGAGTCTCCTTCAAGGTAAGTCTCGCATTATGTCTCAAATTTAATATAGTCCAAGTTTGAACTTATGTCAGACTATTACAGAACTGTATCCGCGACACCACTATCCAGAACTACCAATCCTCTGCTGAAAATGGCCGCAAATGTTATCTAGATAATGATAATCCCATTCTTTCTATACACCGCTGTAACCGTTGAGTGGTGAGTACGTCCTTTAACTAGAGCAAGTTCGAAGAAAACAAGCGTAGTAGGGTTTTTGATTTTCAGAAGTGTCATTCAGCCGGACGGCTACATCTATGGCCAACGAAGTCTCCAGTCAAACCGCCTACGATGCCCTACTGTTGTATGAACAGGATTTGTTCGCATGAATTAAAATTATGACCACGAACCTTCATATTCCGATAACTTCTTAACTGATCTCCAGTGTACAATGCTTGTGATTTTGTCCCTGTTGCATCATTATTTTGTATTAGAGATTCTGTTGTTTCCTAACGTAGTAGTACCTGCCAGATTTTTTGTGTCGGTGATTTCTCCGGTTGTGAAATGCTTCTTGTTCACTGTGGAGTCGAATACTGTATATGTTCACTACCACTAAATATTATGTAAGATATGTAATAAAATTAAATGGCCTACATGTGTACAAACTACAATAAGCAAGCCTAAATGTAGTGAGCAAACGCTACGTGAACGAAGGAATGGCAACTCCGGTCACCAACGGGGAACGGCGCGATGACGACTGCGACACAGCCGAGTCGGGGGGGGGGGGGGGTTAGCTATACAAACGATTTATTGTCGCGTCTGCGGCATGAGGTCAGCCAGCGCGGCAGCTGTCAGAGGGTCGGCCGCCACTGCCGCAGAGGCCGTGTCGAGCGCGGCGGACGCGACGAGGTCCAATGTTGGTGTAGGGGTGCTGTATAACGTTGAAGGTAGGTTTAGTACTATATATAAAAAGTGTAGTGTGTGTTTCCATCCTTCACAACTGCAGTGGGGGCACGGTGTATTGGCGGTACTTAACGATTGATGGTGATCGACAGCGGCTAGAAACTTCAGCCCTGGGGCTAGTCGAGGTCGCTAGAGGGTAGTCGATAAAAAAAAATCCAAAAATGTTGGATTTTTTTCGCTCTCACGGCTGGGAGGGTATTAAAAATCACACACTGCTCCTTTATATATAGCCTCTCTGCCGCACCGACGGCTTCGTGACGACTTCGCCGTGACAAGAACTTTTCGTCATCAATTGTAGCTGCCACCTATGTCATGGTTTCTTCAGGAAGAACATCTTAACTACAATTAGGGCAAGTTAGAAAAAAAGCGAAAAAAAATGGACGAGATCCACAAAAACGCTTATTTGCCCAATACCGATTGATGGCGATCGATCAAAAACGAACTTCAGATTCGTGTTCAGCGACCTCGATCACCCCAGGGGTAAAGTTTCCTGCCGCTTGAAGGACATCCACAAAAAATCGATAATATCGATCGATATCGATTGCCTTCCCTGCTGTCAACGCCTCCCGTCGATGATCATCTAATTGCCCAGCACGGTTGCCGACGTGTTCGGCACATCTACGGCTCGCCATGCGCGGTTGCCGCCGTGTTCGGCTTCTCAGTACTCCACTCCAGTTGTGACATAAACACGCACACACACACTGCTCCTTTATATATAGTAGGACAAGTGCTCCCTCACGCCTATCGGCGTGCCTCGCACTTGCGCGCTTCGCGTGATGTTGCAGTATCACTAAGCTAAGGACAATCACATCAAGCTAGCTGCTCTACTTGTACATCTTTCTTTCTTACCTATGAGCACAAAAGGCTCGCAGTACGTACAGTATATAGTATGATAGGGCGATCTATTGGTTCCTCACTACTTTTTCTCCCCTAGTGAAACGGCCCCCATTACTGGTACTGGTCCCCCTCAATGATCCACCCTTAGCGGACGACGTCTTCGCCACGCCTTTTGAATCCACAGGCGCTTTCGACGACGTCTTCGGCACTTTTACCTGAATCCCCAAACACGTTGAGCGAAGTCTTTGGCACGTCCTTTGACTATCGTGCACGTCATGCGACGTATTCCGCACGTCTTCTAAATCCCCTGGAACGTAGAGAACGTCTGGATATTTTCTGCTATTTTCGCGCCCCGTAACTTGATCAGTATCGACTGATGGTAATCGATACTTCAAAAACGAATTTCAGATTCGTGTTGAGCGACCTCGACTACCTCCAGGGCTAAAGTTTTGAACCGCCTAGACGACATCCACAAAAAATCGATAGCTTGATCAATATCGATTGATGGCGATCGATACTTCAAAAACGAGCTTCAGATTCGTGTTCAGCGACCGCGGTTGCCTCAGGGCTGAAGTTCCCAGGCAGGGAGAAGAAGTCTGGGTATTTTTCGCTATCTTCGTGCCGTAATTCCCCCACCCCGGTTTCCCCCTCCCCCTATTTTATGACTAATTTCTGCGGCGGCGGCGCCAATCGATAGTATGACTGAGCGCTTAGCGTGTTATTATATAGTATCATAGAAGAAGTCTGGGTATTTTTCGCTACTTTCCCGCCCCGTAATTTGATCAATATCGATTGATGGCGATCGATACTCCAAAAACGAAAAAACGAAAACGAACTTCACATTCGTGTTCAGCGACCGCGATTACCCCAGGGGTAAAGTTTCGGACCGCCTGGACGACATCCACAAGAACCAAATAGTTTGATCAATATCGATTGATGGCGATCGATGCTTCGAAAACGAACTTCACATTCGTGTTCAGCGACCAATTTCAAGAATATTAATGCTAGAGTTGTTAAACAGTATTTCTCCCACAATTTTATTTATTTATTTATTTTAAGGCGTAGACAAAAGTTTAGCATCGTCACAACACGATACGACATAACATTGAAATACGAACAGGACACCAACTGTATAAAAAACCTCGTAATAAAATTTAACAATCAATGATTAAAAGACTTAACTCTTTACAAACGACCTACAAGGTTGAGCAGGGAACCTCGCCAGACCTTCGTCCTTCCCAAGTGGCAAGTTGAAGCCCTTCAGAATCCTGTATATTAGGAAGTCACACCTTGCCCGTGATTTGGCAACCGAGAGCGAGATTTTGAGCTTTCCTCTTATGGATCCTGTCAGTACCCCGTCAAAGAAATCAGATGGATCGATAGACAGTTTGCTAGCTAGAATTCTGTACAACATAGTAAAATCCGCAGCTTTCCTTCTACTTTCCATCGAAGGCAGTGAGAGATTTAGTGCTCTTTGCGACCCCAGCGGAATCATTTTGCAGTATAATCCATCGAAAACCACCTCATCATAAGCTTCCTTGTGAAGCTGTTTTGGACTGTTTCCAGAAGGTCGATATCTCTTCTCTTAGTCGGATTAAACACGGTTGTACCTGTTTCTACAATAGGGCGCACACGTCTTAAAGGCACGATTGTAGATGTCTAGTTGCTTAGATATCGAAACTCTAAGAGATTGTATGTTCGGTAATTGGCCTTTTTTTAGCAAGAGTCTGCAGTGCTTAGAGAAGCACAGGTCGCTCGTTATTATGACGACAAAGTCACGCACTTCATCGACCCTTTCAAAAGCTGACCATTAACTTTATATTCTGGTTAATGATCAAGGGGTTTCGGGCCGATCATCAGAAAGTGTGTCTTCCCTACTGCAAGTGGCAATTCCCATTTCTCCGCCCAACAGCTGATAAAAATTAATCGCTGACTGGAGTGACTGAGAATCTTCCACGACATCAACTCTTTTGTAAATTTTAACGTCATCAGCGTACATTCTGCACGTGACACCATAATTTCTAATGCAGGTAGGAAGCTCGTAGGTGTACAACAGAAACGTAACTGGGGATAATACTCCATCTTGCGGAACTCCACTAAAAGTGGGAAACACCTTTGAGTAATGATCCTTCACCCTAACTTGATACGTTCTCTTTGTTAAGAACTGACGAGTCCAGTTGATTACCATGGGATGAAGTCCTACTACTTCCATTTTGACCATCAACTTTTCAACCGGTGCTTTGTCGAAAGCCTTTGAAAAATCAAAATACACTACATCTGTGCGTTTTCTGTTCTCTATGGCACGCGACCAATCATCTTGGGAGGTTAGCACATTCGTTTCTACAGACCTGCCCTTATGAAGAAGTTTCCTGAAGCCTGTACGAAGGAGAAATCTTTTTAACTAGTATGCTGATTGTGTTCAATAGAAAACTAGTGTGGAAAGTGACCATTTCCGTTTCTGCCTTCCGACGCAAAAACAGGCGAAAACGGAACGGAATAGTCCAAAATGGCCGGAAACTGGAATTCGGAACACGGAAACGGGAATTCCGTACATCCCTGGTCAGGAGGTGCACCCGCCCCCCTGCGGGGCGTGTGATCTTCCTCTCATCCCCCTTTCTTACCCACCACCAACCCCCTAGGCTTTACCAAGTGTCTGATGGCCGCCTTACAAAGCCTTTGACACACAAAACAAAAGTTTCCGGTAAGCAGAACAGCGGTGTACCTCCTTTCGCGCTGCCGTAGGCATGCCATCGACGTCTTAACCACACCAGCTTCTGCGGGTACGAGCCACTGGTTTACGAAATCGAGCTCGTAATCCAGATACCCTAGCACCTGTCCACGGACCTTTTCGTTCATTCTTGTCCAGCTGCCATCATCTGATCGTGGTCCGTTAACCATTTACACGTGTGCACCACAACGGAACCACAAATCTAGTGCACTTATAGACTGCAACCACGAGTGCGGATCTCTCGGTGGCAACACATCTACCATGTCACCGACTTCATCCGCGAACAAGGTGTTGTTGTTCTTTCGTATCTCTCGCAACGACCTATAGTAGAACAACGTGAGCCTCGGGCTCTTGTTAGAGAAAGCGAGTCTTCGCAGAATATCACGACAGTCACGACAGTTCGCACATGTCGATCTTCTTGTGCCAAACTCTGCATAGTGACCAAATGGACAAAATGGCTGATGTTCCACTCGTACCCCACAATATCCCCACGGCCAGCCGAAAATCCGTTTGTGGTTGAGTCGAGCCCCTTGTGGCACCAGTCCGGCCATCACTGCAACATGTGAACATCTGCTCCTGAAGAATCCGTAAGCCACAGCCACCGATTTCGGAGTAATCTCAAGGCAGTCCTGGCCTCGGACTTTCTTCGCTTTCGCCGACATTGACTCGGAACCCCACCATAAGGCAAACACTGGCATGGAACACACATTCTAGACTCTCGTCAGCAGCTAGCTGAGGAACTGATCAGTCGTTCTCTGACTGACGTGACATCTTGTCAGCGGAAATCCTGGCCGCCTTTCACGGCCGGAAACGGCTGGCCATAACACTTGAACTGTAGAGATAGGAATGCATCTCATCGTCCACGTCATAATCGTTCTCCAGCCTGCAACATCTGTTTTCAGATACTGAGACAACTCCACATTGTACTTTTCTTCCTCTCTCCCTCACTCTACCTCTTCTTCGTCTCGTGTGAGTCTCAACAGGATTATTACATATCTCTTTGGGGTATTTGAGAAGAAGGTCGAATTGCACACGCACTGGGTTCTGGTTCATCCCTATTTTTGTAATCAACGCGTAATTCTCGCTAGATTCAATAACTCTATAGAAACCTTCCCATTCACATACTAGTTTCGGGTGGCTCGCCTTTCCACGTTCCCTCGGCAGCTTCATGAAGACTCTCTCCCTCACCTCAGGAGCACGCGTCCCCTCTACATGCCGCTGCTTATCGTAGTAGGCTTTAATTTCCGCTCTGTGTCTTTCGGCCTGCGCGTGGAGCTCTTCTCTGATGATCCTCATGCCACGGACCAGCTGAGTCTTATAGTCGTCCACATCAATCTCCCCCAGCAGGACTCTGCTATGTGGCACCGAGTTCATTGTTACTACCGGGCCGAAGCCGTAAAACAAGAAGATAAGGCTTAACCGGTCGCCGTATGCGGTGTTACGTTGTAGACAAACACAGCGGTCGGCAATATCACATTTCAATCTTCAGGCCGCTCTATCTTCGCTTTCAAGATTCGTGGCAATGTTCCTGTGGCGCGCTCAGCCGTGCTTTTCTCTCTCAAATTGTATCCCTTGGTAACAGTATGCCTGGTACCCGATATCCTAGCTAGTTCATTTACCAGGTCACTCTCAAACTCGACACCCTGCTCTGTGTTTGTGCAGCTGTTGGGGCCAGCGTCCCTCCTCGCACACCTACCTCTGGAACACTACTTGTGCGATAGTACTTGTCTTCTTGTCCGCAATAGGGACAACTGTAAGCAACTGCGAGCGCCGATTTCAGGATGAACGAACGAGCAGAGGGCAGGACAGCAGATTAAGACAAAGCGACTGCAACGAGCGATTGCAAAGGATAGACACACGTAGACATCCGGGATAGCAGCCGTGCTTTTGCACTAAAAATACCAGCTACCTCCGCCGGAAGTCACGTTTGCGAAAGCCGATCAACTGTTATTACATCGGAAACTCGCCGTGGGGCAGTAGAAAGGCAAGGGATGAGAGAGCCGGATGCATCTATATCACTAACAAAAAGTACAACCAGCCGCCAGGAAAAGGGTAGAGTATATAAGCGGCTGGAGCTAAAAAAAGGGGCTCTTTTCTTCCCCGTCAAACTCCGATCCTCGACTCCTTACCCCGGGCCCGGCACTCCCCACGGGTGGCCTTCGGCCATTTTTCGTGTTGTTGTTATTTTTGCGATAAAATTGTTTGCTGATCACCTGTGCACTTGCTCTCGAACGATGAAGCCGGACCAAATACCTAGCTTTGGGGCTAAGACAAACCGTTTGTTACTAGTGCAAGAGTGATATGTGGATTAGCGGCTCCTTGGTGAAGACCTCAACTGGCCCCCGTATTGATTGTTGGGACCAGTGCGTTGCCCGCGTTGGGGTACGGGTTAACTAGGAACGCGGAGAGGGAACGTGTGGTTCGGGCAGAGAACAGTCAACCGGCGGAACGGCCTCAGGTGGTGGAGAATAACAACAGCAATAACAAGGCAATGGTGAAGCAGAGAGCATATGTAGCCCCGGGAGAAGTGAAGTGGATCTCTTTGAGAGGAGGACTATAAAGGATCGAGTGTGTATTTGTTTCTGGATCGGAGTGCCTATACTCAGGACTGTGTGCATTCGACGAGACGGGAGTGGAAGAAGTCCATGTTTGGAACCACACCGCGGAGCCGTTCGTAGTAAAGGCGGGACAAGAAGTGGGCACATGGGAGAGGAATGAGGCCGCGTATTCGAAGGTAGTAACGAACCATGCAACAACAGATATGCTTGTTCTGGAAAAACCAGCTCTACCAGCTACCGAAAGAAGGCGTGTGTTGGAGGAATATCTTCGAGCAAATACTGAATCGGTGGCGCTGGAACCGATGCTGTGAAAAGCAGTAACGAAGTGTTCACTGTCGAAGATCGGGAGCTAATTCAGACCAGCCTTGTAGTGCATGAGGTGAACACTGGAAGTACCGCGCCGATCCGACAAAGGACACGTCTAGTGCCCATCGGCACAAGGGCTGTGTTCAAGAACAGGTCGAAGAACTTCTGGACAGGGGAATTATTGAGGAATCGGAGTCCGGCTGGGCGTCGCCAGTGGTATTAGCAAAGAAAAAAGACGGGTCGCTGAGGTTATGCATTGACTGCAGAGAGCTCAATAAGCATACCAAGCAAGACGCGTACTGCCGCGGATGCAGAGTCTAAAGGGGAAGAAGTACTTCAGTACTCTCGACATGGCGGCAAGATACTGTCAAATACCCTTGTCGGACGAAGCAAAAGGAAAAAACACATTTATCACGTTCGACGATTTGTTCCAATTTAGAGTGCCACCCTTTGGATTGTGCACCTCGCCGGCTAGGTTCTATAGGCTTATGGACGCAGCGCTAGAACCGTTGAGAGGTTAGGAGGTGTTTGACCAGGACGGATGCGGAAGACGTGGGTATGGTGGACCTTTTCAACGATAAACTCAAGATAGTGGTTCAGAGGCTTATTGTGAATGGAAGGAAATGAGTAGTGGAGCCCAACCGGTGCTCACCACGTTACTTGAGAGAGAGTGCCGTCCACCGTGCTAAACAGACCAGCAGCCGCCCCTACTAGAGGGAGGAGCGCCTTACAAGGTGCCAAGAGGTGGTAGACGACGACACTTCGTGGGGCGACAAATAAGTTAATACATCGCCTACAACTCACGATCAGTCCTTTCGATTAGCTTGATGTTGAAGCAGCGCCTCGAAAGGAAGGATCGGCTTGAGCGAGTGTTGTAGACGGATGGAGTGCGGCCTGTTGATGGCTGTGGGCGGGTAGACGACGGTTGGAGTAGAAGATTAGCTTGTTGAGAATTGTAGACAGATAGATGACCATTTGCAGCTTGACGGGTGATAAAGATAGCTTTCACGAGTTGATGTCCATGGTGACACTGCCACTAGTTGTGATCGAGACCCCAACCAGCGCATGTCACCTTGCAATCGCAATCGTCTGATGCAACCGCCGACTTGAACTTGGCTGGCTCTTCAGGATGCCAAGAGATGGGGCTGCCGAAAAGGTTACTGGTTATGGTGTCGTTTGAGTGAGATATTTGACTATGTAATATCTGCATCATATAATCATTTCGAAAAATAGTTGTATCGCTATTGAATTTATCGACCTTTTGACCTGATTATGGGATTCCTTGCTGCTCTTTATAGGAATAGAATTGGTTAACCAGATGTGTTTGAAGGCTTAGTGTAATTAACAGTGTAACACAGAATTTTTCTGATTATTCTTGCCGCACATGATAATGTGTATAGCCCTACTCTTAAAAGGCATATGATGACAATTGGGCCGAATACATATGTTAGTGTGCCTAGGGTTAGAGCGGTAATCAACGCACCTAGTGCGAACTTCCAGTGAAATTTAATGACCTTTATCAATGGTTCCATATCTGGTAAGGTTATGTCTGAAAACCATTGATTATTTATTGGCGCTGTGTGTGCATCGAGCTCAAAAATCGACCGATTCAATTTAATGTGATAATCGAGAATGAAGGACTTTCCCAATGAACCACAAGGAGCAGTACAGTGCCCCCTGATAATTGCTTTTTGAAGTTACAAAAGAATCCAGTTAACTTTTGCTGACGTTTCGCAAGAAAAAGAGAACCGCTGAGTTTCGCAAACGGCCGTACTACTCCATTGCTGCTAGGCGTACAAGTACCTTAAGATTTGCTCCCTGTGGGCAATTATAACATCCAGAATGTCTTTCAACTTGTAAGTCGCAGCCAAGTCTTCCTACCCTTGTTGCCCCTTCCTTAATTATTCTAGAACCCATTCGTAAGAATAGATCTTCTTCTTGCGATATTGTTATGATATCGTCCCCTGACCTCCTAATGCTGCCGTAGGGTGTCTGCAGTGGCATCATGAACCTGTCATCTCCATATAGGGTGCGAACCGAATCCTCGAGGCATTGACAACTCTGTACCGAGGTCTCGCATTCACATCTTATTCTATTGGTGCATTTTGCGAACCGCTCTGCTGCCTGTTGTTCACTGTCGCATTCTACCGGAACCTTGAAATGGTTTAGAAGGGCAAAGGCTATATCATTTGCAATTTCGAATCTCCTATTTATTATTGAACTGGCTGGTTTCTGCGATGATATCGTTGTGATATTAAACTCATCTATATTTTCCATTATATATTGTTTCATAGACCGCGTTAGAGTCTTTTTCTTTCTAAGCAATACGAATTCGATATCAGAAGTGATTGTTGGTATCCAATGCGTACATTGAACAATTTCGAATACTCTTCTTAAAATAGGCCTGAGGGCTACTATATAAGGAGCAGGCACGCAATGGCACGAAACAACCCCACATAAGTCCGCCGCAACTACCAAAGCATCCCGAGTATACGGGATAGTTTTGGGCTTGTTTTAACTCTGGTATAGTTTCGTTATGCTTAAGAGTCTTGCACTTTTCTGCAGTACATGACCCTGCTTGCGAACATCTTTCGATATTGTAGACTCGAATTTTTGTTGGTTTAGTGAAACTTTCTGTTACTTTTGCACACTTGAATTCCACGGGTCTTTTCACAATTTTCGCGAATCCAATGGTCTTGTTTTCGTGCCCTTTTTTATAACTAGACAGAAAGTACGATTAATAGTACGACCGCTATGTAAATTATAATAGCAGTAGTACCTATTGCTTTCCTAGGCCAGCAATGTGGGTTTCGTCAAGCTTTTCTGATAACAGATGGTGGTTATCACAGAACTTGGGTGTTTCTCAGATTACGACCTATTCATCAAAACCTTCATTTGGAAATAGTCGTCCCATCACTTTATCATCGGTGAGTGATATTGGGAGAGGAAAGATGTCGGCTTTCAATTGCTGCGTAATCTTTCGACAGTCGTCATTGAAGCATAATTCAAACGTTCTTCCTATCAACGAAATACTGACCTTCCCCAGTTCATATTTGATGTTTTCTGCTGCATTCATTGCACATGCAGGTGAAACGAGAGCTAGTATTCCAAGCAACATTAAAGGGGTGCTTCCGATATTTGATAACTGAAAACTTTCACATGAAAACATTGATGAAGGAGGAAAATCACTGAATACAAGGCCCCCTGACCTAATTTGCCTTAATTCTGTATCGAAAATATTTGGGAATAAAGGAAATACGCGATCCTCCACCACTCCCTCACCCCTCGCCGATAAACTTACAAACGGGAGAAGGTTAGTACTGGTTCTCATAATAATTTCGAGTTGAAATTCAGGGTAATCGTTGCTCGACCCAATATAACAAGTATTAGGTTGGTGCATAAGTTCTTGGACATTTGATCCCTCCTGAATTGAAAGCGCATTTTCCCGCCAAATTTCTCACACATATCAACGCTTAAATGATCGAAAATAGAGAAAGGAAATGGCTAAGCAATTCATCCCAACTGAGACGCATATTCTGCACGTCATGTTATTCCTGCATCAATCTGGCCTCAATGCCAACGAATCGTGTCGTCGCCTGAAGGATGTTTACGACGAGAGTGCTCCTGCTCGAAGTACTGTGTACCAGTGGTTCTCGAAGTTTGCAGTTGGTGAATTCGCCGTCGAAGATAATGAACGAGAAGGGCGCCCGATGACACTGGATTTGGATGGCCTCCGAAGTAGAGTGGAAGCGGACCCATACCAAACCACTCGCGAACTATCAAGCACTCTTGGTGTTAGTCACTCAACAGTCGTTCGAGGATTGAAGTCGATTGGCAGGGTGCAAAAATTGGGTCGCTGGGTACCTCACGACTTGACACAGCATGACATGGATCGCAAAGCCAATGTCGCTCCGTCTCTCCTTACCCTCAGACGTACCCACGGACGGCTGGACAACCTTGTTACCGGGGATAAGAAGTGGATACTCTACTCTAATTATCACCGGCGTGCACAGTGGGTTGACGCAACTGGAGAGGCAGAGGACGTTCCGAAACCCGACCTTCACGTGAAAAAGGTGATGTTATGCATTTGGTGGAGCGTTCTTAGCGTAGAATACTCTGAGCTGCTGGACGAAGAGATAACAGTGACGGCAAAGGTTTACGTCAATCAACTGAGGAAGTCAAACCACACGAGGAGAGCAAGTGAAGATGTATTTTCAACACGACAACGCTAGACCGCATATTGCTAGAGCGACGGCGGCTGAGTTGGCGGACTACGGATGGACCGTTCTTCTACATCCACCTTACTCACCAGATCTCACTTCTTCTGATTATCATTTGTTTTCAAGCCTTCAACGCTATTTGGACGGCCAGCAATTTAGGAACCGAGAGGATGTCAAGGAGGCACTGCACACATTTTTCGAATCACAACCGGCCACGTTTTGGAGCATCCATGACTTACCAGCACGTTGGCGAAAGACAATTGATGTAAAGGGTGGTTACTTCAAATGATTTGACATTGTTGTTCGTATGTTGTGATAATAAATATTTCATGCCCCGAATGTCCAAGAACTTATGCACCAACCTAATAGTAACTGTTGACCGCCGTCGCTGCAAATCACTTTATGATAAATTGTTGCTGGATCACGTAATCATTATCCCTTTTGTAATAAGTCCCCGAGGTCCATCATCTGTGGGCGTGAGAGAGAAACTATTGAATAGAGGAAGCATGATCGGACAAAATGTAAACCTTAATTCAACAAACTTGACTACCATACTCCACATGCTATGTAGAACACAGAAAAGGAAGGCACATTTTTTGGGGAATCGAATAAGTTATTAATAGTAATTCGAATAGTAATAGTAAGAGTTATGAAAATTGGAATGTTCGCAAATTTTAACGGACGAAAAGAAATGTGAGGTCCTGACTGTTTCCTGAATGGGCATACATGTGCCTTCTATCATGCGAATACTCTAACGAGTAGATGTCGAACAAGAGGTTACGGCCGTAAATACTCATCACAACACTGACATCAACTTAAAAAGATCTCAAAACAAACAAACAAAGTGAAAACTTACACGGCAGTTGGACCGGCGCAGGTACACGGTGGTATACACATTAACGAACAGAGGCAGTGTGGATGAACACAGCAGGATCTGTTCCCAAAAAGTGAAGGCGAAGCGTCGTACGCATCCAAAGGTTACGCCCGAACACAGCACTGGTAGTACCAAGAGGAATGAGCTATGACCTCGGCCGGAGCACACAGGCGGCAGAGCCGTATCTCGTGGCAACACAACAGCAGGAGCACCGCAGGATGCCGCGACAGCGCGACAGGAGGTACACCCGCCCCTTGCAGGGGGCGTGGCGTCAGGAGGTACAGCCACTGTTCTGAGGACGGAAACTTTTGTTTTGCGTGTCAAAGGTTTCGTAAGGCAGCCGTTAGACTCTCGGTGAAGCCTAAGGGGTTGGGGTGGGTGAACAGGGGTATGAAAGAAAGATGGCACGCCCACCAGCAGGGGCGGGTGTACCTCCTGACCGTCCCCTGGATGACTCATATCCACTAGTTGAACGGTAGCAAGGACAGGAGCTTCAAGGGGGCCATTTCGAGGCAGTATCCACCCAATATTGCGCGGACAGAGCCGCGGCGCCGGCGCATTTCGCAGTATCCCACATGTCCTCCTCGGCAGCGGCGATTGCTCACCTCCCGGCGTTCTCCTTCGCAGAGAGAAATCGGGTTTAGACCTCAAACCTGCGTGATTAAAGTATCGAGCCCACAAAGTTTACGAAGTTCCCCAGGCTTACGATCAGACAAAAAACCCTCCTCTATTATATAAAGTAGGATATGTATTACAAAACATCTTGAGCTGATAAGGGAAGAGTATGAAAGCCTCGAGTTTTAGGAATGTGAAGCCCATCACGGGAATATGTTCTGAAATCATTTACTATAACAACGTTGCAATCAAGCTGAAAACTTCCTGAGCCTCGCTGCTAAAAGGGACAGGTCAAAAATCGGCCAAAATGTAAGACAGTATTATGTCGTTATCTAATCCTACTATCTATCTACCACTATATAATTGAGTTAGCGGTCGATGATGTTTGAGTGATCTTATCTAAGTGAGATACGCCGTATCATCTACAGCGAGAGCGGTGGAGTGATCTAACCTAAGTGAGATACGCCGCATCATCCACAGCGGTGGCTGTCGAGTGATCTAACCTAAGTGAGATACGCAGCATCATCTACAGCGCGGGCAAAATTTGCTATTGAACGTAGGATGTACTGCAGCAAGGAAAGCGCAGCCCTTTCCTGCTTAACACAACAGCACCTACGCGCGTTTCTGAGAGTCCAGATTCAGAAGCCGACTTCGTGCCATTAGCATGAGAAGACCACTAAAGGAGAAAGAGTAAAAGGGGACATCGGGTGGAGAACCGACAGCGATCAGGAGGGAGCGACCTGGAGGAGGCATCAGGATGGGGAGATCGATAGGGAGAACAATGAAATAGGCCAGCAGGTGGCACCAAGAAGGGTTTAGGCAATAAGGAGGGACCAGCAGGTGGTTACCAGTAAGGAGGGGGAAGCCAGTAAGGAGGATCAGCAAGGAGATCCATTATCAGTAAGGGAGACCGGATTCAGAAGATGTGACACCGATGTCGCGCAATGGACGTTTGCTCGCCGTCGTCGTGTCGCGAGCGTGGGAGGGCTACTTAATTGGGGTAGAATAGTAAGGAGGATCCCGAGAGGGGAAGAAGGGATCTACGTGGAAGAAGGGACCTGGAGACGAGACCAGGACGAGGAACCAACAAGGAAGGAGCCGTAAGGGATTCATGCGGGGAACAAGGAATCTGCCATATGCATAGCTTCTTCATGCTCGACACAGCGGCGGCTGTGCGCGCTTCTGAGCTTCTGGATTCGGAAGACGGGTCTTATGAGCTTCTGGATCCAGAAGACTGGTCCCATACGTTGTGCAACAAGCGTCCTGATTCTGAGTCGTGTCACCGACGTCTGCCGTAAGCATGTTAGGACCACTAAGGGGGTGGTGAAGGGCAGTAAGGGGAATCTCTAGGATGAGTCAGGAGAGCGACCAGGAAGGAAAGGAACAACCTGGAGGAGGGGCCAGGGCAGGGAAAGCAAGAAGAGATCTGTAGGAGGTCAATAGTGGAAACAAAGAAGAGGGCCAGGAGTTGGGACCAGGAAGGTGATGGACTAAAGAAGGGGGGGGAGGGAGGAAACTCAGTAAAGACGGAGCAGCAATTAGATCCAGTAAGAAGAAACGAGTGAGGGAGAACCTGGCTTCGAAAGACATGTCGACGATATCTGGGAACGCTAGCCGTTGAGCATGAGATCGGTTGTGGAGGACCAACCTGAAGTACTGCGCAGCACAAACCAATGATTTTACTGGCCGATAAAATACCGATAAAATTGCCGATAAAATACGCACCAGGTCTTAGATGTTATCGAATTTTATGTTTCACAAAAATTACTTTTCATAGGTCAGTGATGCTGTAAAGTCGCGCGAAGCGCGCAAGTGCGAGACACGCCGTTAGGCGTGCCGGAGCACTTGTATATATATACGCGAGAACGGTCGTTTCTCTGTGTGTAAATGAGTGTGTGTTTATTTGCACAGAAGTGCTGAAGGAGTGTGTTGGCAGGAAGTATGGGGAAGTTGTCACCAGTTCTCAACTGTTGAAGTTGTCGACAGGCGTCCATGTTCAGACGACATGTCACCGATGTCGCGCAAAGGAGGTGCGGTTTAGGAGAGATGTCCCTCACGTCCTTCAACATGCGCCCGGGTTTAGAAGAGGTGTCAGCGAGGTGGTTCAACAGGTGCCTGGGTTCAGAAGGCGTGTCACCGATGTCCCACCAAGGACGTTCGGGTTGAGGAGAAGTGTCACCGATGTCGCGCGAGGGTTCCGGATTCAGACGACGTGTTACCAGGAAGGTGGGACCAGTAATGGGAGACCGGTGAAGGAAGGGGTTCCATTAAGGGGGACCGGTAAAGGGTTGACCAATAAAGGAGGGACCAGTGAAGGTGCGACAACAATGGGGACCGGTGAAGGGACCAGGTGAAGGGGAGGGGTCCAATGAAGGTGAACCGGTGAATGAGGGGGAGGGCTCCAGTGAAGGGGGCCGATAGAAGGTTGACTGACCAGTGAAAGAGGGAACCAGGTGAAGGGAGATCGGTGCGGTAGATAACAGTAATGGGGATCGGTGAATGGGGGAAGGGGTCCAGTGAAGGGGGACCGGAAAAGGGTTGATGGATAAAAGGGGGACCAGAGGGTGAGACCAGTAATGAGGATCGGTGAAGGATATGATGACCAGCGAAGAGGGGACCAGTAGGGGGAGGTTCAGTGAAGGTGGGAGCAGTAGTAGGGACCGACGAAGGGGAAGGGGGCACCAGTGAAGGGTGAACTGGAAAAGGGCTGACAATAAAGGGGAACCAGTGATAAGGGACCAGTTAAGGGGGGTCCAGTGAAGGTGATGAACCTGTTTTGCCCTATTCCGTTATACCATTCTATTTAGCACAACCAATTTTTTTACTGTAATGAATGAGAGAAGGTCTAAAGAGGAGAAGAAGACGTTCGGGGTGTTCTATTCTCCGGGTTTGGAGCGAAGCCCCAACCAGACGTTTGGCGGCCGGTAGGAAACAATTGTAGTAGGCGAAGGCCTAGCAGAGGACTTCTCGAAGGATGACGAATTGCTTTTATTGTCATTTTCAAGGACTCATTTTTAACTTGTTATTCTCGCGTCATGCATGACTTTGACTAATGAATGAAAATTTGTTAAGTACAGAAAGTACCTGATGTGGTATGGTGATCATCTCCATTGTAATATCTTTATAAGATCATAAATGCTCAATTTGTTCGCACTATAAATTAAATAATTAGTTCACAGAGTGACATCGAGTGTCATCGAGTGTCATCGAGATGTATCCCGCTCCTCCCGTTCCGCCGCCTTTTCCGAGGCGCAAGATAAATGCTCTAATGAAATTAGACGGTATGAACGGGATTAAAATTTAATAGAAATAAAAATTTTAATTGTAAAAAAAGGATGGTGGGTTCCTTCAGCGGAAGTCCCTCCATTTCCGCCACGTTTACCACCACCGCGTAGCAGTGGGCAGGGGCAGCGTGGAGGTGGAGGAGGTGGAGTGCAGAAGAAGGCGACAACGACGACATGGCAGGTAGCGAAGGACTGAGAATCATGCCCATGCCGTCCGAAGGGCGACTTAGTACGTTGTAAGTATCCTTTTCTGTGAGGTCTTTTCTTCTCTCTTCTTCAAGCTCTAAGAGCTCCGACTGGACTTTTTCAAATGGAGAGCAGCGAATGATATACAATGCTAACTTCATAACATTTCGGTGTCAGCAGGGAGATGATGAAACCTTTCGAAGGCTTGCGTCGTGTTACTGCTCCGGCGCTCCCGTTTTGCGGATGGGAATCTTCAAATTGAGGCCCTTTTAAAAATGAGGAAAAAATGAAAGAAGACTTCTTGAAGATCTCGTCGCTGATGAAAACGTTGGTTGTTGAGCAACTCGAACCATATGGCTATCTGAAAATGTGTTGTAACTGCGTCGGAAGCCGTTATGGGACTAGCATGCTTTGTGTGGGAACGAACAGTATATAGGTGAGTTTGAGCTAATTGTTCAGTGGGAGGCAGTTTTATACATATTGATATCACCGATAGGAAGCAAACCTTTTCAGAGTTCGAGAAGCAAATTGGGGAAGAGGAACACCCTTCACTCGCTACTGTTAGCTACGCAGTTAGAAATCATATTGAAAGAAAATATCGATGCCTTAATAGACGTGCACGAATCGTGGGTCCCGGCTCCTGTTCTTCTTGTTGTGGGTCCTCGCCCTTCGCCGTCTCTTGGTCGGGTTATGCAGCGGTATCGCTACAGCATTCGTTTTCGTTACACCTCGTTCGACCACTCCTTTCCATCCTAAATGACCGTTTCCGTTAATTTTCCTTTAATCGCCATCAACGATTAAAATCGTTATCCGCTGAATGAATGATTTCAATACTTTGACGCACACCTCCCCTTCTACCCATATCCATTTCTTTTTGTAAATCCTTTTTGTTTCTTGTTATCACTTAACTATTGTTATCACTTCACTGCTCATTAGTCTTATTAGTGTTATTTGTCTTATAGTCTGTCTGTCTTATAGTTCACTATAGTTTATTAGTCACTCTCACATGTTTCCATATATTTTTCATTTGTAGTCCCATTTTCACCTATTCCATGTGTCCTCATTTTTTAAAATAGAAATAGACACAGGTGCAACCCCAAGGGGGTCCACCCGTTTATGGGGGGGGGGGGGGGGATTTTGTACCTCCAAAGTTTCGTAAGCCAGCTATAAGACTTTCTAGACTTTAGACTTTTCCAGACTAGTTTAGTTTTTATATAGTCTAACAAGAATCTAGAATCTCGAGGAAAGCTCGGGGCGCGGCGTGGGTAAGCTGGGGGACAAGAGAAAGGTCAGGCACTATAATAAAATTAAATTAATTAAATGAAATGATTCATGATTTATGTGTTTAGATTTAATTTAATGTGTGCATAAGATGTGCTAAAGTGGACCTCTGGGATTGCACCTTTAGGTACGTGTTTGATACATATCTTCTTATGCGTTTATTATGTATGTAATTGTATGTAATGTTAATGATATTATTGATGTGATGTTTATTACTTTTCTTCGCTCCTTATCGTATCGCGTTGTACGTTCTTATAAGGAAATAAACTTTTTCATATTACAATAGTTCACCGGTATGCTAAGGGGCGCAAGCCGGATAGGGGCGTTCGTGTGGCCCCTAGACCACTTTAGGGCTACACGCAACAGAACAGTACCAGCTAATTACAACGGCTTGCAACACCCTACCAAAGTAGCTGTCTCACTGGAGAAGGCCTCTACAGTATAGCAACTACTGCTTTGTGACGTCATACATTCTAGCCACACAGCCATATGGCTGGCTCTACGCTTCTGTTCGAGTGCTAGATAACAAATATCTGAGACGGTTGATCCCGCAAACTACGATTCTACTCCGTAGACAGAATGAAAATGAGGGGTGAGGCACTTTCTAACTTCGCTACATTACCACGTTTGATAGTATGTCGAAACAACTGCAAGCTTCAGAGCGGTGAGGTTAGTACCATTTACAAAGACTTCACTCAGCACAAGCAGTTGACCCACACTTCACAGTGAGTTGTGCACTAGATTCCTCATTTTCAGACTATCGGTAAGCGGCTCCAGTGGGGTTCCCAGCGCCATTGTCACATGGCGCGTCGTGTTGCACACAATTATAAACTCTTTGGGAGGCAGATGTGTTTCGACCATGTGCATGGTCATACTGGACCATACCTGACGTAGATGGAGACTGAATAGACGGTACTTTGAATGCCTTAGCTGCGTGCAAACCATAAATGCCAGGAACAGGGCAGACTTTATGACAGACGCAAGTCGAAATTCAATTCACCTAATCTATGAAATGATGCATGCTACAGTCACGAATGGCTTGGTGGTGGAGGAGATGTGCTTGGAAGTGAATGACAGAAGGTCCGGTGGTGCTATTCTGGGGCCGGATTCATCAACGACTTGCGTATCTTTAACGGAGAATTGTAAGCGAGAAGCTCAGATAACGCGGCTTATCGCCGCTTTTGCGAAGACCAACACAGTAGAGTAAGGTGTTCTATTTTCCTGCGCTTTATCAGCTGAAATTGTCTGAGTGTCCTACCACCATATAGCGGTCACTGTGCTCCTGAGCAGATTCGCGGTAGATGGTAGTGGGGGAAACACCACTTGGTCAAACCAAATGTTGTGCGGGTTATGACGGGGTGCATTCCTAGTTGGTGGTGGCCGCTCTTATACGATTTAATAAGAACTAAATGCGTTTACTATTGAAATATGTTGAACTCACTCGTTCCACAGAAATTAACTGCACTAACGAAGTCAAAATAAATGACACAGAAAACATGGAAAAATATATATGTCATTTGCAAGTTAGGTTGCAAATGATTAGGCCGTAAAGAACGTTATCTTGTCTGTGTCCAAAACGCTAACTGATTTATGATGTCTTGGCCCAATTTTATTTTTATTTCACTGATGTTATCTATGTTACATGGTAAGGATGATCCTCGCTCAGTGAAAATGCAGTAGGGGGTCCTCCTTTGCTAGATGTGCACTGAGAACCGTCATTTTTAGACTCCCTCTCCCGACTAAGAACTGGGAAACTGAGTCTACCTGGGCAAGCAGGTTGTAGTTTACTATTTCTAAATGTTGCGGCGCGTTTGCTGTGTTCCGTTAAGTCGGAAAATCGTTTAAATCATTTGAGAGTGGCCACCACAAGATAGGATTGCACCTATAACGGATTTATACTTTAGACGCCAGGCGCGGCGTCATGAAATTCTATTCTATCCATTGGGCGACGTGGACGATCGACATTGATATGTTTCACAACGCCGCGCCGCTCCACGACAGAGGCAGTAGTGCCGCCTCGAAATGTTCAGAGCTCCTACGTGGCGCGACGCGACATTTACCCCTCCCCACATCGATTCATATAGTTTTCCCGTCGATATAGAAGCTCATCCCTAGGGACGTTCAGGGACGATATGCCACTCTTTTCCAACCGCCCCATGCCGCGATGAACCCTGCAACTTTTGACGCGGCGAGATGCCGCAAGGGGATTACTGTATGCAATAGTGCGTACTGTGGCGTTGTCTAGAGCGACCGCTCATAAGGTGCACAACGCCACCATTGTCGTCCGTTTTTCGTCAGTCACAAGTGAGAGCGCCCTAAAGATTTCATCATTTCGAACAAATATATAATTTCTAGTCGTACTCTGCAGCCGGGAAGGTTTCAAGTGAACCACGGCGCAGCTCCCACAAAAGTGAGGGAGTGAGGTACTGCCGACGTGCGCATTCCGCGACCAGAGGGCCCGCGGTCCACTTCAATCCGTCCCGGCTGCGGGATAAGGCTAGGAAACTCTATTTCTTTTCAATTTGATGAGATTTTTAGGGCGCTCTTATTTGTCGCTGATGAAAAAGCAGACGTCCATGACGAAACAGCACCATATGAAGCGGCCCTTCTAGACAGCGAACCGGACCCAGAATTGCGTACAGCAATCCCTTTGCGGCATGTCGCCACAAAAGACGACAGGTTCATCGCGGCAAGGCTGCATGTCGCAGAACTCTGTTCCCAACCTGTCGCAACGTCGTGTCCTATCGTGATGGAACTCTGCACGCGGCGGAATATGATCAGTCGAACGAAAGACCTCCATTTCATTACCAGCTTAACTTTATATAATTTCCAAGAGAATGAGACTGATTCGCTTGAAGTAGTTTTAGCTATATTTATTCTTAATGGCTGGCTTGCGTCAATAGGGTCAGGGGAATCACCCCTATTCAGTGGTTGTACGCCTTGATAAGAAGGCGTGTAGAAGGCGTGTGTATGTACTGTTACATCATAAGTGGCCTACCTCAGTTCACTGTAGGGGTTAGAACACACTATTGCTGTAAAAAATTCCGGTTTTGTCGTGCCGCAGGGGGACTTCCAGCCGTATATCGGTGGAGGCCGAGGTCCCTTCTACGGCCCGAGTTGTGGCATGTTGGATCCGCGGCTCAGGACCTGTGGGCTTGCGCTGCCACGCGGTTATTTCTACCCGATAGGCCCTTTGCGGATCTTGATTGCGGCGTGCCCTTTTTAAATGCGACCTTACATTCCCACATGATAGCGTCTCTTTGTATGTTGACTTCCTCCGGAGGAATCCCCGTTGGTCGAAGCGTCCCCCGACCCTGGCGATTCCTCCATTTGCGACGCTGATATGACCTTTGACTTGACCCTGATAACTTGGCAAACCACCTCACGAGTTTAGATATTAGACCTTTTGAATTATGAGTTTATATATGGGGCATATTGGTTGAATAGTAACGACCGACATAACATTAACAAGATATGAAGACGACCTAGACTACGCGTTACGGGAAAGGCTGCACCCAACCTACTGAGGGAATCAGGACCGCGATCCGCGGGGCTTACCTGGCCCAGGTCCTTTGGCCTGCGCCAAGTCAGAACCGACGACGCCAGGCAGAGGCCCCGCGTTACCTGTGGAACGACGACGGGACGACGCGACGGATCCTCGGCTCAATGAGGCCGGCTGGCGGCTCCGGACGATGATGACACTTAACGACCATAGCGACCAGGAAGATGTAACTCGACGGCGACGGGGTCGGAATCCAATCGACGGATGGGACTCGCCCTCGGAAGCGACGGGCGATGGCGATGACGGAGCCCGGCCGCTCAGCGGGAGCGGTGGCGGCAGTACTGGCGACCAAGCCGGTCAGAGACGACAGAGGCACGCACCCTCTGCGTCTCTGCCGGCTTCTAGAAGCTTCGGCGGCGATGTCGATCGACGCGTTTGACCAAGTCGATCGACCGGCGCGGCCCAGCGACGGCGACCTGTGAAGACTTGTCGGACGCGAGTCACGACAGGTACCCTACCGGAGCTAAAATATAATCTTCATTTGCAAAAACGCTGACACTCTCCCAGGGATGCAGAAACCCCACACCCGGAATCGAACCCTCGACTCCTTCCTGCAAGTCCACCACGCTACCCACTCGGCCATCCAGTCGCTGCGGCGTTCTGCGGCGAATGAATCCTTGAATGTACACTGTAGCTTCGTCTAGGAAACGTAGGAAATTACTATAATCAAACTTTAATTTGAGCTCCAAACCTTTTGTAAGTTACGTTCAGAGCACGACAAGACCATTCCAGGTGTCACTTTTGCCTTATAGGCCCGCCTTGGCCCGTGGCCCGTAGCAAAAATGAAGCACAGTTCTGTGATCCTCATCCGATGCTCTACAAGACCATATAGGTCACGTTGAGAATCTTTGGGCGAGGTTCATGGGCCTTCTCCGGACTTTCTTCCTCTATCTTTTATTGAAAATATTGCTGAACATGTAGCGCATCCATTGGAAATAATTTTTAACAAGAGTTACATGAATGCTGATGTCCCTCGAAGATGGAGACACGCGTTCATCACGCCGATTCCCAAAAAACCCCCGTTTGATGATCCCAGGATTACCGTCCAATCAGCATAGCTTCTGTTTTCGCAAGAACATTCGAAAAATTGTTAAGAAAAATATTTTGCAGCATATCCACCAGCACAACATCATTAGTAAAGAACAGTTCGGATTTTTGGAGGAACGTTCAGTAGAGACCACGGTGCTTAGTTCTCTGAATGATTGGACAAAGGCTATAGAACGTAAAAACCGAACGGATGTAGTCTTTTTCAACTTCTCTAAAGTTTTCGACAAGGTCCCGCTGGGGAAACTATTGGTCAAAATGAAGGTAGTTGGAATCCACCCCATGATCGTAAACTGGATCAGGAGCTTCCTCTCAGACAGTACATTTCAAGTCAGGGTTGGTGATGTTTACTCTGCGATGCATTCAGCACTTAGTGGAGTACCTCAAGGAGGAGTGTGCGGATGACGTACAATTTATAAGGAAGTAGATAAAAGTGGGGCTTCGAGAGAAGGTCAAGATGCTATTGATTTTGTTGAAAAATGGCAGACGACTGGGAACTTCCTTTAGCGGTTGAGAAAACACACTGCTTTGTAGTACACCCTAGGAGTCAGCCCCATTTTCCAATCTACAGGCTCAAAGGCATTGACCTGCAGCAGGTTTCGGAGGATCGAGACCTAGGTATTCTTATATCGAGTGATCTGGACTTCGATCTGCATTTTAAAGCCCTTGTAAGGTCAGCTAATTATCGAACGTATAACTTGTTCAAGACTTTAAAAACTATTGATACTCGGGCTCTTCTGTGTGCATACAAGCGCTATGTTAGACCCATTATGGAGTTTTGCACCTCCGTTTTTAACCCTTGTCGGGAAAAACACATCCAATTACTTAAACGCGTCCAAAATAACTACACACGTAAACTATTTATGAGGTGCTTCAAGCATAGGATATGCCAACAATCCAAACCGAGTTAAAAGGGCCAAGAAACTTGGCTTACCCTCCCTACGAAGCAGAAGAAAAAGGGCTGATCTGATCATGCTTTTTAAATTTCTCACAAACAGAATTTCCATTGAAAGCATAGAATTTTTGATGTCCCACTAACGAGGAGTAGAGGCGGAAGACTTAGACTGTATCCCAAAGTGACAAGGTCACAGATTAGATCTAACTTCCTCACCTATCGGAACAACCTGCTTATAGGCGAATCTGAAAGTTTCCATAAAATGTCTGTCTGTCTGTCTATGCACGTTTTGACCCGAAGAGGTCTTTCGTAGATGATTTTAGTTACATATTTTCATATTTGTTGTTTGTGCTAGTGTCTTATACGCGTGTGATTGATTGGAATTCACGCCAGAAATAGATGTATAAATATCATTAGACGTACCTCAGGGTGAGCGGTGGTATAACAAAGGCCTAATACTATCAGCTCTCATTACCGCTCTCACTACAGCTCATGCTCACGGTCAGCCAAGCCGATGAACTTCGGCAGGTTAGAACCCGTTCTGGAGTTTCATCCCGCAATTTTGGTCTCCATACTTGTAATAGCCATCCGCGCTCCCTCTACTGACCCAGGTCTCCTCCACCTGAAGTCCCATGGGAGGGCGAAACCCTTCACTGGCTAGCCGCGAGTTGGTGTTGGACGGCCTCCCGAGCGGCGCGGCTTCGGCCGAAGGTGCTGGGTCGCGCCGAAACAGTCGTCGGCCAGCTCGACCAACTCGCTAGGCGATGCGACACGCGACGCCGCGAGCGGCGGCCGAGTTGTCGCGAGCGCCTCGCCCCTGGCGCGAAGTGTTGCGGATTTGAAAGTGGCGTTCGCCCTCGATCACCGTAGTTGTTGTGTTGCCGCTTTCACGCTTTTCGAAGTGGTACCTCAGCCATCACGAAGTCGAGACGCCTGCTCGTTCCAGGCATGGAGACCGAAGTACGCCTTCCCTCGGGGAAACTCGTGTCCGAGCTCAAGGTCAAGGATCTACAAAGGGAGCTCCAGAAACGTCGACTTCCCACTGTCGGCAAAAAGGCAGATCTTTCGGCAAGGCTCGCTGAGGTACATATCTAGAGAATTATATTTCATACCACACTCATGTCGGTGGCGCAAGTTCTTAGCCACGATGGTGCACAGTGCGATTATACGATACCACGATGGACGAGCTCTCACGTAGGGCATGTTCAAGCTGGTAGAGGTCCGCCCCCTCTTTCTTGCACAACATGCAGCTTCACTCAAGACGCAGCAAACTTTTATGTCCTCCTAATTCCTACAATTACAATATATCTGCATTATGTCATCAAGACTGTCAGCAAGCTTTTATGCGAATGTCGCTTCAGCGTGTCCGAGTTGTTGGAAGCCTGGAAGAGGATTCTTCACTATTGTACTTTCAGGACTCTAGTGGTCGAGGAGAGGTCGAAAAAAATTTCGCTCCATCTTCGCCGAGGGGAGGGGTTATTTAGAGTGCTGATCACGAATCTGACATCCGTTTTTGAATATCGGCCGATTACGGTAGGTACCGGTGACCAAGATCATGGTTACCGTAACCTACCGTCGTCCAGTGTAATACGAAAAACGGATGTCAGACTCGTGATCAGCACCCCAAATAATCCCCTAGCTGACTTGGTCACCCTAACCAGCACCTGCCGTAACCTTCCGTAATTGACCGAAATTTCAAAAACGGATTGAATTGAACTGGGCAGTGGAAGGGACTCCTGGTGTGGGCAGTATGATGACCCCCCCCCCCCTCCCAACTATCATAGCGCCTTTGTTTTCTAATCATTTCATTGTGTACTGTAACTGCACTTTTGATCTAATTGATGACTGGATAAGTGTTCTCTCGAGCGTCTAGGTCTCTTCCTCGCTTTGAACACGATGGGTAAGCCGAAACGTTGGCCGTTTGGAGTGCTTGTCATTCTTGGTATACAGCGCAAAACTACTCATTCCGTATATTCTCGTAGGCATGGCCCATATTATGGAAGGAAATTTTTCCCCGACCTGTGGACCGTCCGAATTCACGAGAGGACGCGAAATCTTAACGCGCAGTCGCGGCGCAGCACCACGGCAATACAGTCACTGAAACAAGGATCGTACTGCACTTAAGAGGAAAAGACAATGGTGCTGTTCGAATTCAGCCTGCTGCTGAAGACAGGTGTGGAGTAGCGCTTCTGAACAGTGGAAAAGGGTACGTTTTATGTGCGATCCTCCACTACTCGTAGCGCTTCACGTGTGCCATTTACAGTGAATGAGTCTCAAATAAGGGTAATGGTAAATGGCTCACACCGTAATAGATGAAATCTTCTTCTTCTTCTTCTTCTTCTTCAGCGTCTGTCCCGCTTCGTAGCGGGGTCCGCTATTCTGGTGTCATGACGCCACCTTTGCCGATCCAGCGCTAGGTCAGGGTGGACGCCAGCCGCTTTCAAGTCCGTATGTAACGTATCAGCCCAGCGCTGCTTCGGGCGCCCTCTAGGCCGCTTTCCTACCACCTCGAACTTAAGGCCTATCTTGCGGATGCTGTCTTCCTTTCCACGCAGAACGTGGCCGTACCATCGTAAGCGAGCTTCGCGCATCTTGTCCGCTATCGGCGCGACACCGAACTTCTGCCGAATAGCCTCGTTTCGGATGCGGTCCAGGCGCGTGACTCCAGCCATCCAGCGCAGCATCTTCGTCTCCATGACGCTGAGGCGCGTTTCAACTTCCTTGGTCGCAGGCCAACACTCAGCGCCGTACATCGCTACTGGCCGGATGACTGCCCTGTAGATCTTTGACTTAAAGCGCTCCGATATCTTCCTATCGCAGAGCACCCCAGTCAACGAGCGCCACTTGGACCAAGCTGCACTCACGCGTGAATTCACTTCGACCATCAGTTTGCCGTCAGACGCCACTGCTGATCCAAGGTACTTAAAGACCGCAGTGCGTGGAAGCTCGATGCCGTTAACCTTGATGGAGCTGGACTCGGTAACGTCCGTCGTTAAATACTCGGTCTTCTTCACGTTCAATCTGAGTCCAAACCGCTCCAAGCCATCACACCAAGCTTGCACCTCTCGCTCGAGTTCACCTTTATCTTCGCTAGCGAGCATCACGTCATCGGCATAAAGCAACGTCCAAGGGACGGGCTTCTGAAGATCTCGTGTGATGGCATCCATGACGACAACAAAGAGGAGTGGCGAAAGCGCAGAACCCTGGTGTACCCCGACAGAGATGGGGAACTCCATCGAGGTTCCAGCTGCAGCTTGCACTCGACTCTTTGGACAAGAGTAGAGAATTCGCACCCACTCTATGAGCTCTTCGGGAACTCCATGATGTCGCAAGGCGTACCATATCACTTCACGCGGTACGCGGTCAAAGGCCTTCTCCAAGTCGAGGAAGGCGATATGCACTGCCTTCTGTTTCTCGCGATGCTTCTCTATCAGGAGGCGGGCGGCGTGTATGGCATCAATGGTGCCACAGCCAGCCACGAAGCCGCACTGATTGCTGGACAGCTGGACGATGTCCCGAATTCGTCCATCGAGAATTCGCTCAAAGATCTTCATGCTGTGCGAAAGCAAGCGAATCGGACGGTAATTGGAGCAGTCTGCAGGACTGCCCTTCTTCTTCCAAATCGGGATCGTCGTACTTTGGCGCCAACACTCAGGCACTTTTTTCTCCGCCACAACCTGATTAAAGAACTTCGCCAACCACTCAGCAGGGTACCAAAATTTCGACTTCCACAGTTCTGCTGCCACGTCGTCGGGCCCAGTCGCTTTGCCTAGCCTCATCTTCTTCAAAGCCGCTTCAATCTCCTCCACGGTGATCTTCTGAACGGGGCCGTGGGTTGGAGCCGTTGAGGGGATGGCTGGATGAGGAAATTCTACTGTAGAGATTTCCTCAAAGTAATCGCGCCATCGCTTCAATGCCTTCTTGCGGTCCATAAGAAGACGGCCGTTTTCATCATTGATGCCGAAGAACTTCTCGATGTCCTCGGTCTGGCGATGGCGATTCTTTGCGAGTCGGTACAGATACCGCTCACCATCGCGCGACTCGAGCTTCTCGTTGACATCTCCATAATGAGTGGCTTTTGCAACAGCCACGGCCTTCTTTGCAGCTTTCTTCGCTTCTTGGTACTTCCGCCAGTTATCGGCTGTCTTTTCGCCGAGAAACACGTGATATAGCGTCTTCTTCTCTCGAACTTTGGCTTTCACGTCATCTGTCCACAGCCAGGCCTGCTTGTCGACCTTCCGTCGTCCAGGCTTCGTGATGCCGAGCTCCAACCGTGCAGCGTGACGAATCGCGTCGGTGGCCTTCTCCCAAGTTTCGTCGACAGTTGTCATTGTCGGTAACCGCACGCGAGAAATCACAGCAGCTTCCTTCTCTCTCACTCGCCACCACTTGATTCTTGCTGCACCGCATCGCTCGACCTGCTTCTGCCTCGGTGTCGCGACTTTTAAAGTGCAGATCAGCGGTCGATGCTATGGGGCGATTGTCTCATACTGTCCGATCTTCGCATCTGTGACAAGACTTCGGTCTCGATCCTTCACAAGGACAAAGTCTATCTGAATCCTGGTGTTCCCGCTATAGAACGAGATGAGGTGGGAATCGCGTTTGCGAAATACGGTGTTCACTATGGTGAGGTTGTGCAATTCCGCATATTCAAGGATACGCTCACCATCTGCGTTACGCGATCCGTAACCGAACCCACCATGACAGCCGTACCCGTCTTTCGTCGCGCCGACGTGCCCGTTGAGGTCACCAGCGACTATGATGACATCTTTCGACGGTACCCCTGCTGTCTTCTCATCAAGCAGGCTCCAAAACTCTTCCTTGGCTTGATCCGAGCAGCCAGTCTGCGGAGCATACGCAGAGAAAAAGTGATAGAGTCGCTCCTTTGCGGCGACAACGATCTTCATCAATCGATCGTCAAAGCGTTCGACGCTTACAATCGAGTCACGAAATCGTTCGGAGACGATTATTCCGACACCACTGGTGGTCCTGGGACTTCCACATAGAACGGCCTTGAAGCCACGTCCTATGTCCCTTGACTTGCGGCAGGACCACCTCGTCTCCTGCACCGCACAGAAATCAACTCTTCTACGCTCCAGTGCTTCAACCAACTCGCACGAGCGGCCCGTCAACGTACCCACATTCAGCGTTGCCACGCGGCTCCTGCTTACGTTACGGGACTTTCGGACTAGCTCAGTTGCCCCCCGATGCCGTCCTCGCATCAGGGACCCTCGCATACTTCTCACACTCGCCGGGCTGTGCGAGTGCGCGTCGGCTCCCGCGGACGCCGTAGCACTGTCTCGAAACACTTGAGCTGTCATACACCATGTGATGTGACATGGGTCTTCGTAGGCCGGCCTGTCACAAGGGCCTGTCGCCTGCAATCGAGTGTCCGTGTTCGGCTTAACTCGCAGAGCGAGTAGTTTCCAGTGGCACCACGTGGAGGAACGGACATCGCCACCACCGTAATAGATGAAATGAAGAAGCCATTTCCCATTACAACCGCTGAGTAGTGGGTAGAACGTGAAACCAAAGCGCGGGATACTGAGAGAACCTTCAAATCGCACTTGCAGTTGAGTTTTGGAGCATAACACCCTCTAAAGCAGCTTGATATTGCGCAACCGATGAGACGCATCGCAGCAGCTGATTGTAACTACCGCGCTCCGCTGCCACTTCCGCGCTCCAGCGTCTCCGTTGCGTCCCCGGCTCGTCCCGAGGAAATTTCTAGAGAGACGCCGTACCCGCTGTCGATTACGTCACCCGTCCTCGAGAGCGCTCGGGGAGAGGAGATGCGCATGCCGGGGAGGTGGGCGGAGACTGCCCATATCCGGCCGGGACGGTTGGGGAGAGAATAGCATGCGGCTCCAGTTCTCACCTAATCGATTAGCCATGGGGCGCGCCGTGACCGGACGTGTAGATTTTGCGCTTTTGCGAATTCTGGTGTCGGTACTAGTGCACTTTTTGTACCGCACTAAATCTTGTTAAAAATAGGTCTACTAGGGGTAATCTGCCATGGGAAGAACGAATATCATAGTCGTTTTTTTTGCGGAAATGCCTTATAAGCGCGTTATATTAAGTTGAAATCGCCCAGGGCCTTGCGAAATAGCGCGCGCTGGTAAGAGACGCAGAGACTGCCCCTACCAGCACGCACTCGCGGCCGTCTCTAGCCTGCAGCAGAGGTTAGCCAGAGCATAAGCCTTGAAAGCTCTGTTCTGTGCTCTCCTCCGCTCACGCGGAGGAGAGCACAGAATTGGGCAGAAGAAGGGACTCCGGGGTGTGGGCTCACTAGCGCACCCGTGTTAAAATTTCTTTCATCCTGGAGTTCCCTCCCTTGCCCAGTACGGAAGCAAATAAGACGCGGATCTTTAATCGAAACGAGGAGATAAGACAGCATTCACATTCGCGCTGTGTAGCTAGTCGCCACGACGTGCCCACTATACCTTTGTCCTTGGGAAAAATTTCGAATTTCGAATGATCGAATAATATTCGATTTTCAAAATTTCGAATTTCGAATGATCGGATAATATTCGATTTTCAAAATTACGAGTTTCGAATGATCGAATAATATTCGATTTTCAAAAAGTCGAATTTCGAATAATCGAATTTCGAACAGTCGAATATTCGAATAATCAAATGAACACTATTATTTACTGTCGTCACCCAGTGGTTGACATTTAATTATTTTTTATTACCCACTGTGAAGGAAATGGATGGCTGCTCCATCCATTTCCTTTATGAGACCAAAGGACAATAACAGCGGTATAATGGCAATGAAGCACGCTTTGCTTCCATAAGAATTCGTGCACCGAGAAGAGAGAAACACCTTTGGTAGGCAGAGCTAGATTGTTATAGGTCTTTCTCTATAGGTTGCTATCTTTCCTTATGTTATAGCGAAGCTTCCAGGTGGTAAAAGAATGATTATCATGGGCGGAGAAATGACACAAAGGCGATCTGGTGCAGAAAGGGCGCACTGGAGTCTCATGAATGGCATTCAGTTTGTGTTCTAGCTCCGTTGAAGAGAAACGGACCCGCGTTGGAATCTAATCTGACAAGACACTACGACTTGGACAGTGTTAGAGCGAAAATGGGGATGGCTCACTTTCATAGGAAACGGAGTATGACTGGCTCTTGTACTCCATAGCCATTGCTCTTCCTCTCTTCTTCAAAGTCTTTACTGGCAGAAAGCAGGAGCTTTCTAGGCCCCTGAAAGTTCTACCTCCCTACCGCAGCCCCTTCGGCTCTAATCGTTCCCTTGTTGTAACTGGGGTAGAAATACAAAACGAAGGTTCTCCCGTAGTATACTGAAGGTAAAAATATCTGTGTACAGGCATAATCCTAATCACTTGCGATTCACGTGTATGGCCACAGCACGCTCGACGGCCGTTTACAAGGAAGCAGGTGCGCAGCGGAGGGCCGCGCTTGCAGCGCTTACTTCGCGTCAACTCACAAGGGAGGTCAATGAACCTCCCGTGGGAATCTTATAAGTGACCTATTGAGCGCTGTGGAGGATTGTCCGAAAGGCACCCCAGTGTTTTAAAACTGAATGCAGCTAAGGGACATTTTATTTAACGAATTTACCGAATTTACCTTTTTAACGCAAAAATTTTTCGTTAAAAAGTGGTCGCTAAAAATTTACCGAAAAAATTTAACGCACACCTCTGCTGCCCATCGCCTCCCCACCACTCACTGCTAATCGAAGGTTTAGGGACTTGTACTCCCACAACTCCGGAGATCGAAAGCAGGTTTCGCCCAAACGTCGTCTAGAGGGCTAATTGAGGTGCTGATCGCAAATCTAGTAAACGTTTTCGCGTGATTCCACATTTTCATGAGTGATCAAGTTTATCAGTTTGAGTACATAGAATCGCTTTCTTCACCTACATATGTGATCAGACTTGCTTTCCAGTCTTCGACTTTGAGATGGAAAGTAGTGCACGAAAAATGGATAATTTAGAAAAAGAAATGACAGATTCGTGGCAGCAGCCTAAATAATTTCCTAAGGCGAGGAAAGGACGAAATCAGCGGTCATGACAATCCCATCCTTACGAACACACACTATGAAATATCGTAAGCGGCCAAATTATCGAAATTGGATACCATATTCGTGCTCAGGATCCAAAATAACAGTACAGGCGATGTTTGGGCGAAAAAAAATCGACCTCCACTCCACTTTTGGAGTCACAATAGTACAACGCGGCCGGTTATTCTGCACCTTTTCTCGCACGTACTCACCGTCGCCTATTGTGGTCGACGGTAACACCGAACGCGTTTGCCAGCTTCGTGATCAGAACCTCAGTCAACCCTCAGGACAACATTTGTACTAAATTTTATTATATAATTACGAAGTCATGGGGATTAATACAAGTACCTACGTTTGCAAAGCCCCCCCCCCCTGTCAGTGCGGGAGAGTGGCCGAGGAAGAATAGGCTGCAAGAAGATCAATAGAATAAGTTAATCATATATGTAAATTTTAATATTCAAGCAGTTTTAAATTCAATGTCTAAACAACGAAGTAGAATTAGAAATAACCTGGGGTATACATGAACTCTAAATCACACTGTACTATAACAAACACAAGTGGAAAACAAGCAACAACTAAAACAAGCAATAACTAAAACAATGGCAACAACAACACTAAACATGTCTTGTTTCGCCTCTGCCTTCATACAAAACATGTTTATAATTAGTCACCCCGAGGCTCGTCAGTGAAGAAGGTGACTAATTAATTTGGTGGTTAGTACTGTATTTGGTGTTATATGCAAGTGCTACGAATACTACGGAGTACAATACTACGGAGTGAGTCAAAAATGATGCATTTTATAAGAGATGCTAAAATTAGTAAAATTTACAAGAGACGTTCTCTATAGGAACCCGAAGGCTGATCAGCACATCCCAGAGATGGACTGAAGCAACACATTTCGATCATGTTCGTAAATATGGTTAAAATGAGAATATGTTCTACATTTACCAAAACGCACAGCAATACGTAAACAACTCTCCTAGATTCGAACGTGGACCTCTCCCCGCTATCCACGCCCCGACTGCAGTGAATGATTCATTTGACCTAATAAATCGTCAGATTTCTAACATCTAACTATAATTAAAGCTCTATAGCATCTGCATGTTAATTTCTGAGTATTTCAAGGCCATTCAAGGCGTCACTTTCGCCTTATCAGCCAGCAATGAAGTGCTACAGTTTTTTGTAATTTTTGACCTACCCAGATGCCCGCAGGACATTTGAAGACCACTACGGTGCTTCTTAGACACACCGTTATAACAAGCAATAGGTCATTTTGGAAATCTCCACGGGAAGTTCATTGATTTCTCTTGTCAGATTACGTACACACAATTCGGCGCACTTTGAGCGACGCGCGAAACCAAACATCGTTTTTTATCATAAGGTCAGACTCCCCTGATTCTCGAAGAAGAGTGCCACTGACTTGTTAAGAGATTGATAAAGAATATTCGAATATTCGATATTCGAAGCCTTCGAATATTCGAATATTCGAATATTCGAATATTGGCCAATTTCGAATATTCGAATAAACGAATAATTCGAATATTGGACTTTCTCGAATATTCGAATAATCGATTAATTCGAATATTAAACTTTCTCGAATATTCGAATAATCGAATAATTCGAATATTGGACTTTTTTCGAATGGTCGAATATTAGAATATTCGAAATTCGAATTTATTCGAAATTCGACTATTCGAAATTCGAAAAGGACAAAGGTATAGTGCCCACTCCCCACTGGGAGACGGCCGCGAGTGCGTGCTGGTAGGGGCAGTCTCTGCGTCTCTTACCAGCGCGCGCTATTTCGCAAGGCCTTGAGCGATTCTAACTTAATATAACGCGCTTATAAGGCATTTCCGCAAAAAACGACTATGATATTCGTTCTTCCCATGGCAGATTACCCCTAGTAGACCTAGTTTGAACAAGATTTAGTGCGGTGCAAAAAGTACACTAGTGCCCTGGTGTCATCCACAGATCTATGAATAAATTCCATATTACTTCCATTGTCGTGGTCAAAATGTTCCAACTAGAACAAAGTATTAAGGCCCCCACGCACTTCTGCGGTAACGCCGCGGCCCTATCCTTAACCATAGGGCAGGGACGCAGAGCTTGCCGCCGGCGGCGACCCTGCCCTTTCTTGAACCATAGCGGCGAGCGGCGTTGCCGCAGAAGTGTGTGGGGCCTCTAGAGGAACTAGCACGATCCTGGCGAACACCCCCCCCCCCCAATGGTTACCGTATCATATGGGCGCGCGTTTGCGTGGCGTGCGAAATCCTTCATGCCTAACATTACACAGGCGAACCTCTCGTGGCTAAGGGAATGCGGATTTGGGTTCAGGCTAGGGAAGGGACTCCAGGGTGGGTGCCATCCAAGCTGCTCGTGTTTAAACTGCTTTCGTCGCTCAGGGGACTCCGCAGCTGGAGGCGCAAATAGGGTCCGGGGGGGGGGGGTCACCACAGCATAGCGCAGCGGGCCGGAGTGGAGAGTAGCTACATACCGTGAATGTAAATGCAGTTTTATCTCTTCGTTTCGATTATAGATCCGCTTCTTATGTGCTTCCTAATTGGACAAGGGAGGGAACTCCAGGATGTAGGCAATTTTAACACGGGTGTGTCACTTGAGCCACACCCTGGAGTCCCTTCCCCTGCCTAAATCTGTGCTTTCCTCCGCGTTAGCGGAGGAGAGCACAGAACACAGCTACGGCATTATTCGTTTGTTTTCTCTACTATCAGTGTGCCTTGCCTCGTTTTCTTGGTGTGACTTTTATAAGGTGACCCCCGGACCCTATTTGCGCCCAGCTGGATTTTGCGTTTAAGGCTCATGCACATTTCTGCGACACCGCGGCGCGGTAAGTGGGGCGACGACTACCTCCGCGAAATCTGGCGGTCGCGTTAGAGCACCGTTTCAGGCAGCGGGACCGACGTCCCCATGGATGCTGCGCCCCGAGGGATGGTTTGAACCATCCCAGCCTGCGGCACTCAGCGCGGCGTCTCCTGCGATAGCCGCCGCGACATTCGCAAGAGTGTGCATGCCCCTCCCCGCGGCACGCGTCGCGGTGTCGCTTCGCGGCCGTCGCGGCCCTATGCTTCATCATGGCCGCGCCGCGCTGTCGTAGAAGTGTGCATGGGCCTTAAGCAGGAGGACGCAGACAGCCGGTATACGGTAACCATTCGGGGGTGCATTCGTCGGAATCGTTTCTCAGTTAGAGGCACAGATAACGGTTCTTTCATTTATTGATTCTAACACAGGCTTTCTTTCCTTACACGAGCCACATCGTTTTTAGAGCTTAGCAACTCACCGTGCTATCTTCTCTCTAGTTTTATAATTTCAAAGTTCTAGTTACAGCAGCCCTCCTAACGATCCCAGAAAGTTCTTTGAGTTAACCTCGCTTAATGATGGCCTCGATAATTGCTATTGTTTATCGCCATACTAATTTGTCAACGGAGAGTAGAGAAACAAATTGGTGCCTGACTTTTCGATGTTGTCGATGACCTATGCATTTAGTGCATTGCATAGCACTTACATTATGCGAAAAATTGCAGTTCGCATGCCCTCGGACATTGTTGTCCTCGGGACTTCCAATTTTTTCCTACTTTTTTGCACATCGATGATAAAGAGGTGTTTTCAGTTTTTATCTAAAAGCGAACGCAATCAAGGTGATCTTGAGGAGGAATACGTCGGTGCAAATACAAGTGATGATTTAACACATCCAGCTGAGGTAGTTTCATTGGCGTATTCGTTGCTCCTCTATAACACCGGTGTGAATTAGTGAGAAATTTTGAGGTTCCCTGTGAAAAACCAGCATCCAAACGCGGTAACGAAAAGGGAAAGAAGAGCAAGCGTCGAAGTCACACCAGACTGAATGAAACGTTCGATTACGTGGAGGAAGAAGGTGAGCTGCATCCAGACATCTTCTAATATACTGCAACACTCTATCGTGAGCTATCTTTTTTAAATTGAAGATTACGAAGATTTTAAGTAGGTATCCTAACTAGGTGGGAGAAGAAAACGGAAGCATAATATTGTTTCGACATGTACTCTTTTGCTGACAGTGCACTCTCAACTATCCGTACCGATTTTGACTTCTTGCACGAACAGTTCCTGTGGAGGGACTATCTAACCCTAAACCACTACTATAATAAACTTACCAGGGAACTGTCTCAAGCGTATGTCTGAATGGTGAAAATGAATACCACGACGACAAGCTCTGCCCTTGAAATAGTAGGAAGGCATGTTTCATTTTTGCACAGTCCTTGAACCCAAGGTGTTAGGGACTCCTGAAAGTCCAGCATTGAATTGAACTGTCAGCACGCACCTGACACGTTCGGGCGTGCCCTCCGTGGAGATAAGAGAGGTGGTGGAGGATACCGGTGCAAGCTGCTCGCTGGCGCAGTGGGAAGTGTCGGCGAATCAAAGGCACGGGGTGGTGTGTTCGATTCAAGTGCACTGCCGAATTTTTCCATTTTTCAATGTTCATTCTTTGTTTGGTATCTAGCACCTTCCCAACTTTTCCTACGCATATATTTCACTACAGGCTACCATGTACGTGCTTTATAAGAGCTTTTCATCAATTGCTTTGAACTTCCAAGTAGACATAAATAAAGCAAATACGAGAGCATTTAGGTTAGGAAGTATAGGTCAACGTCATCTTCTAGCGTATCTGTAGACGGCGGCACGTTGGTCCTGAAACTTTACTGGTTAGCCGTCCATTTAGAAATTGTAAAGTATAGACAGTTTCTTTATTGATGATGTTGTGCAGAGATATTTTTCAAAAAGTTGGTCACGATGATTCGCTGTGATATGAATGTATGCTCTGCTGACTATGAGATTGTCGTGGGTAAATCTGAAGGTCCGCTATTGAGCTTTCACGACCCTTGGCCGCTTGGTCGAGGTCGAGAAGGGGTAGAAAATTTTCACCCAAACTTTGCCTAAGGGGTTATCTGGGGCGCTGATCACGAATATGACTCATTTTTTGAAATTTTGGCCGATTACGGTAGTTTAGCACGTGTTAACGTGGTCCCATAGTAAACTAATTTTCTACTACTTGAAGGGTGGAGACTATCATAGTGGTACATTTTCGCCGTTCATATCTACGTGCGTGTGCATGCGATCCCATAGTATACTTCGAGAGTCCCTAACTCTTGGGTTCAAGAACTTTGCAAAAATGGTACCCACTTTTCTACTATGTGAGGTGGAGACTCTCATAGTGATATTCATTTTTATCGTTCAGACATACGCCTGAGGCAGTTCTCTGGTTAGTGTTTACAGTGCACGATGCTATAGAGATTGGCAGATATCGGTTTCTATAAAACCTAAAAATATAGCACGCCAGTGTTTAAGAAACCTATGGAGTTCGTCCCTCAGATCCTACGCAACGAAACGCTACCGTCACTCCACAAGGAAACAGCGCTTCATCGCTTGTTGATGCTTGCCACCGCAAAAGCAGCCGTCAGTCCAAAGAACGACAGTGGGGTGGAGATGGTGAGATTCATAAATGTTTACTGATCAAAACTTACTTTATTATATTAATGGTTCAGGGTTGGATAGTCCATCCGCAGGAACTGTTCGTGCGCAGACACCTCGAAGTTCGAAGAAGGACCATCGATGGACAAGGGAACGCGCAGGTTTGCGGTCTCTATACAGTCAATTTTTACACGAAACTACTTTCCTTTTGTTGATAAAATTGGGGATTCTAACAGCACTAAGGATAGTGGAACCGCTTTGACAAGACTGACTTTTGCCTGTCGGCTTTAGTGTTGATCACGTACTAAATGGCGATTGCCTTGTAGTACATATAGACTTTGGACTACATAACCACACCATCTCATTGTGCTCTATATTTCACAGTCTTTAAGTGCAAAATGAAGGCACGGCAAGGTAAAAGGACAAGCGAATTTCTGGTGGTTTTGAACACGAGTATTTAGAGCACGCTTTTAGTATTTCATCTTGCCACATCGTTTGCGAGTGCTCTTGATTTTTTTCCTTCGTTATTTTTTTAGTAAGTTGTTTGTGTTTTGTTTATCTTGTGCTGTTTTTTTTTTGTTAGTACTGGATCTGGTTTTAGAATTAGTTAACGATGTGATTGAGGTTAAGCGCACCTTTGAGTGCAGTAAATAAATAAATAAATAAATCTGCTCTCTAGAGCAAATTAAACATTGTAAGTCTGTTACGAAGAGATTTGTCGGCGAGACGAAACGTCTGTGATTGTTATCGCTCAAACGTTGAGTTCTACAACTAAGTGCGTTGCGTATGTTATGCCTTAAGTGAGCCAAAGTAGTGGCGAAGTTAAGGGTTGGAGCCAACGCACTGATACCGTAAGATCAAAAAGCCCACCACACTCATCAGCCAGGATACGTACCTTGCTAAGAGCGATATCAAAGATACAAAGCCAAGTTTATCTGTAACTGTATTTGTATAGTTTATCGGTTTAGAGTTCCTTACTGATTACGAGCCTGAAGACCGTTTTCAAGAGGAGCATGATGTCTGTTCCGGTGAGTCTTTTCCGGAGCGTTTCCAAATCACTCGTGCACTGCTTCCTTTAAATAGCTCACAAGGCGGCCTTGGTTAACTAGTGTAACGTGGAACATAAATGATGCTGGTAGAGCAGAACGCGAAAGCTGACTCCGGCCGATCGATCGAAAACCGCAAATGCCATGCCATGTGATGTCTGGTGTTTTTCTAGTTTTGACTTGTTTTTGAACATATGAAAGCGATCTTCCATTACTGAAGCTTGACTACATCATCACGCTATATGGATGCCAAAGAGAACAGGTGCTGTATGACACGGCGCACCTGGCAATTTTAGCGGCGCTAATCAGGTCATGGCAGAGGAGAAAGTAGCTTATAATGTTGCCGTAAATGGCATGTCGTGTCCCACGAAATTGTGTCTCGATGGTGTGCTGTAACATTCTCGCAAATCTGACACTACTGGTTATCCGTTGAATATGCCGTGAGCAATGCAGGCTCCATTCCTGCTTTGAGCTATCTGCCAGCTTGCCCTCTTTTAACAATGAAGCAACTTTAATCAATGGAAAATTTTGTCGTACCTTACTACTTCAATGCTAGTAATTCGGAGTTTGTCAGTTGAAGCGCTCGATGAGAACCCGTTATCACCGGTTTCAGTCGGTATTTTATGTGTCATTAAACAGGCGAAGCCGGCTGGAGGTTCTTGATTCCTCATCGATTATTGTAAGAATACACAGGCTGGCATTAATCAATCCGATTGTAGTGCACTGTATTTTAGCTGGATTTTATGAAGGCCATTTGAATTCATATTTGCTACATACAGTGTTGAGCCGATCGATGTTTTGCCCTTGCTTAAGAAGTCTGCTATCAAGTCGCCGTCCTTGGACTGATGAAGGACTTGTTTGGCCTGTGCGGGACTCCAGCCATGAATTGGCTCGGGGTGTACGCCAGCACCAGCGGCTCTTTCGGCTGCGCTCTTTACGCCTAGTGGTTATAAAGTGCCAATGCAGTATCACGCCAGCCAGCAGTTTCTTGAAAGTTTATCATAAGTTACTACCGAATCGATAACCTTGGGCCAAATTCATCAACCGCTTACCGCCCTCTAACGATAAAAATACTGCCAAGCGGTTGATGAATATGGTGCTGGTGTTTCCGGTTTAATCACCTAAGTTTTGGGTATCTTGGTAGGTTTATAACTAAACCACTCGATGTGTATTTGAGAAGGCATTGAGAGCAAGAAATGCAATCAGGGAGCGGCCGATGATTCACCACCCTTCTACTACCAATAGAGAACGGGCATCGAAAGAAGAAAGGCGCTCTCAAAAATCCTGACGTAGGAGCTCCTGGTAAAGAAGCTGAAGTCCAAATAGGTGCTGGGTGGCGTGGAATAGTGATATAGCACTGGTGACTCCTAAAGCGTTTTGGGTTTCACACGACCTGTTCGTCAAACTGAATGGCCTGGGGAATCAGGTGTACAAAAACACTCTTTCGGGATCTACATGCTGTAATCTGCCAACTTTGAATGTAGGTTAATCAGAAAATTAGGGGCCAAATTCATCAACGACTTACAGCTATCTAACAGTGAAAATACTGCCGAAATTCCTGATAGTGCGGCCTATCAACAATCGATATGTTGAAACATTTCATCATATCGCTCGTTGATAGGCCTATCAGGAATTTCGGCTGTATTTTCATCGTTAGATTACTCCAAATCATAGCATATAGCCTCTCTACCAGCCGCTCCTGGCTTAAGTAAACGTGTTAAAGCATTGTTACTAGTAAGGTTTTCAGCTTAACCGGTTCCATGCTGATATCAGCGGCCGGCCCATCCCGTATCACGGGTGGGTGCTGACAGACCTCGAGGATATCGCGGATGTTACGTGCGGTCAAACAGCGCCGGTGGTGTAAGGCGAACATCGCTGCCCGGAAAGCAGAAGATGCGGGTTCGAGTCCCGCCTGGCGCAAGAGTTTTGATCGCAACAAAACATCCTGTAACAGCATATAGCCTCTCTACCAGCCGCTCCTGGCTTAAGTAAACGTGTTAAAGCATTGTTACTCCAAATCGTTGATGAATCCGGCTCTAGGCTACCATCGGGGCTGGGGAATATCAAAAAGTCTTCACTAGCACGTTTCGGCAAACCTTTTCCTTTCCGCGGTGCAAACCTAGTTGGTTGTGGCCGCGCTTTCTCGAACGATTTCTCGAACGTCCCAATCTAGCTCACAAATGTTATATTTTCTCATGTTTTCTGTGCTATTTATTTTGATTTCAATAGAGCAGTTGTTTTCCATGGAATGAGTGAGTTCAATATATTTCAACACTGAACCACATTCACTCTAGAGTAATCGTTTAGGAGCGGCCACCACCAACTAGGATTGCTCCCTTTCCGCGAATAAGCTTCCTTAAAAGTTTATCTAAAGCTTGAAAGAGTAAGCTGACAAAACCTTACAGCCCGATGCGAAGTGTATTAGCACGATATACACGTCTCGGTGCGCCTGTGAAGTTCAGTTGAATAAGTTGAATAGTTTGCCTAGACAGTTTCTCAAAATTTTCTTAAATATTATAACTACGCAATGTTGCGGTTAGTGTTATGTGTTCTAGACTGCATAGAGAAGGAGAATGCTCTATCTCACAGCCACATCGCCGAAGCCAGTGCTGGATTTCAAGAGAAGGCTAAAACACCGTTGACGGCCAAAGACAAAAGGTAAAGCAGCTACATACAGGAAAGTGCAATCAGCATGGTTTTTTCACTATGAATTCTGCCATTTCAGAACACCGGTGCTGAGTAAAACGTGTTCCTATTCCATAATAAAAGGGAGCTCTACGACTCCAAAGGGGCTTGGTGGTTTTCCTTCTACTCCAGTATCATCAAGCGCGCGTGGATTCAGTGTCTCAACAGCTTCTTCGGCTGTAAGGAGCGCCAATCACAAGGTTTCAGATACATTTTTCTAGACGTGGTGTGCTGTATATGTTCTCAATCACTGATTGCAACGATCCCGTCATAGGTCTCATTTATGTCAAACGACGGAGATGTTAACGTGGAATGCAAACACAACACAAGAGATCAAAACAGTAACTTTTCTATCTAAGAGTTCATCTCGTGCGAAACAAGCAAGGACTGTTCTTGAAGGTGTCCATCCGTCATCGCGCTCAATCAAGAGAAGAAGCCGAGGAAATGGCAAGTGAAAGCATTTCATAACCCTTTCTATGACACTGGGAGAAGGTTCTGAAAAATCGGGTTTGAGCTCGATTAAACGAAATGTGTGCGTCTAGATAGAGGTCCGCCCTATCTAGACTTGCACACATTTCAGATCTGGGAGTTTTGCGTTGCCAGGGAAGGTCTCAGGCGTAGGTCTGAACGGAGGAAATGGATAGTACTGCGAGAATCTCCACCCTTCATATAGTAGAAAAACATGTTTCGTTTTTGCTGAGTCCTTGAACCAGAATGATTGATTGATTTGTACCCTTGCATAATTATGTGGTTTTTACTGTTTCGGTTCAAATTACCGCTTCTCATTTTGTAGTATTGAATTCACTTAATTCCTAGCATTGTGTTTTAGTTCTTGTTCTTGTTGTCTTGTTTGGTTCTCCTTGAGTTTGTTTTCTCGTGCCGATTTCGGCACCCACAATAAATAAATAAATAAAAAGAGCTACGGGCCCTCGAAGGCGGGGTACAGTAGCGCACCGTCAACACGTGCCCACGTGCATGCGTGCGCGCGATGCTGTATGGGAAGCGGCGAAAGGCCCGCGGCAAGCGAGTCGGTGACTCAGCAGGGTGCGAGGCTGGTTCAAAGGTGCTAGACCAGATGTTCGACTCCCGTGTTATGCACTATTTTTGCATTTTTTTATAACCGCTGCCTCCTTCACCAATTTGCTTCCTACACATCTCCTACACATTTATTTCACTCTAAATTGTCAAAAGGGTCAGATTCGTGATCAACGCCCCAGATTCGTGATTAACAACTCATGTCCTCGACAGCCCTAGTCACCAGTAACTGCTGTAACCTACCGTAATCGGCATAAATTTCAAAAGCAGATGTGATCGTGATCTGCACCCCAAAGAATCTTTTTACGGGAGGTTTGGGCGAAAATTTTTTCGACCTCTCCTCGACCTCTGGGGTCGTGAAGGTATTATACAATGGTGCCTTGGTGGCGGTTTAAATCAGCTTACTTCATACACATCCCCTACACATTTATTTCACTCTAAATTCTCAAATAATGGTTTACTTTCACTTGTGCTTCACTCGCTTCTCTCACGTTTTGTATCATACAACGTTTTTTGTTTTTCAGAATGTTAAAAAATGACGTCACAGCAGGTACGGGTGACTAGGGGTCATAATCATAGATTTTGCCAAAACCTCTCCCAGAGGGCGGGGTTATTTGGGGTGCTGATCACAAATCTGACATTCATTTCTGAAATTTCGGCTGATTACGGCAGATTAAAGCAGGTACGTGCTGTCGAGGTCATGGGGTGTTAATCACGAGTCTGAGGCATTGATCGCGAATCTGACCCTTTCGACAATTTAGAGTGAAATAAATGGGTAGGAGGCAGCGGTTATGAAAAAATGCAAAGATACTGCGTAGCACAGTAGTCGAACATCTCGTGCAGCACATTTGAAGCAGCCTCACACCCTGGTGAGCCACCGACTCGCTTGCCGCAGAGCCTTTCACCACGTCCCATACAACAGCACGCGCGCACGCATGTAAGTGGGCATGTGCTGACGGTGCGCCTTCGTTGGCCCATAGCACTTTTGATTCAAGAACTCAGCAAAAACGAAGCATGTTTTTTATTATATGTAGGGTGGAGTACTCGCAGTGCTATCCATTTCCCCCGTTCAGGCCTACGCCTGAAACCCTTCCCTGGTTAGCTAAAACAGGCCTAAATGTCCAACAGTTGTAATGTAAATGTGTTCTTGGTTAACGTTTTCATTTTAAAAGCTTTTGGATCGATTTCTCAGATTTTTTAGAAAATGAGGATGGTCTCCTTTCCCAGGTTTTGCATAGTAAAACTATTTCGACTACATGAAATTAAACACTAATTATCGACTGAATACAGATATGGGCAGAAATCTAGAAGCATTAATGCTTGGGGCCCACCTACATCCCTGTTGTAGAGGTTCGAAAAATATCATTCTTAGCATCGGAGGTCTTTGCTCGTCAACATGCTCGCCTCTTTGCCCAGATGGAGACAATTGGTGATCGACAGGAAAGGGTGGCTCGCAGGCATGAGGAGAACATGCAATCTGTTCCAAACGCAGTGAAGGTAGGGTTTCTTCCCTTTTTGTTAAAGGGAACATCGGTTAGTGCCGCGTCAGTGGGCTTGGATTGTTTCCTTGCTTTTGCTATCGTGCCATTTGGTACTAGCTTCCATAACGGACATAGTTTCAGCGCCTAGCAACACCGAAGTCCTTCCGAAACCCTGCTAGAAATCCACTCAGTGAGACTACATCTGGCACATGCTCGAAGAAACATGGGTGAGGAATGACTCATGCATTAGATTTGTATATGAAATGACAAGCATTCTCATCTATTTATATGCTTTAGATTAGCGTTTGACGTTACAAAAGCGAAAACCACTGTGACTGAAACATCGTTCAACTTTGGGAAAGTCGATGATTTTTCTGCCAAAACGAAACAGGTGGAGTACTATAAGATTTTTGAGCGTTTCTATTCCTATGACTACCGGAACAGACATCTACGTACGCAAAAATAACAACTACACTTTCACGTCCGACTCTCGTTGAATCTTGGCATTGTTGTCGTTGTATTGGACGGAACGTTTGTTGAGCGTAGCCATTATTGGCATAGATCTTTATTGCGGCTTACGTTTCGGCGTTGTCGCCTTCTTCAGAGCCTGGAAAAGTCGAAGTCATTTGAGAAACTACTCTCCCAAATACCAGTTCATTCTACAGAAACCCATCCAAAAAGCTAAGAGACTATGAAAACGATGCCGTAAGAAGTCGAAAGCCTGCCTATTATACTTGTGTCCTTCTAAAATTTTTTCGAGTAAACAAATATTCGAATATAATCGGGTTTATGAAAAATCGAATATTCGAATAATAAATATATTCGAATTTTGGACCTTGTCGAATAGACGAATAATGAATAATTCGAAATTTGAGCCTCATGGAATATTCGAATAATGAATATTCGAACATTCAAATTTATTCGAATATTCGTTCGAAATTATTCGATTCGGTCCGAAGTATACGACAGATGTATTTGAATTGAAAGTCATATTGAGCCCTAGGCTAAACGCTTTTTCTAATTTCTTCTGTAAGACCGTATCTTCAATTTTCAAATCCAAACAGCTAATCTTAATGAATTCCGGCCGTAACGCATGACTGACATAGTGCCACAAAATTTATCAATAAGGGATCCCAGGACTCAAAGCCTACCATCCAATAAACTCATCTGTGGAGGGACTCCAGCCGCTATAAGCTTCTTGAACGAGCTCTATTTGAAAATCTACAAAACGTCCGCGCCATTGCGCTTGCAAGCATGCTAACAAGGGAAGGATATTAGGTGACCACTTTGAGATGAGACGTATAGGGCTGGATGCGGCTTCGAACGCTGATTCCAAGTATGTGTTTCGTTTCTGCTGTGCGCATCTGTGAACGGAGTTATGGACCATTTCCATAAGGCCTCGTGCATATTTCCCGTCGTCGCGATGGAATCGCGGCGATGAGTTTTGCAGAGCGACGCGAAAGAATTTGAACTTTTCAGTGCTGGTCACATCGCTCATCGCTCTGCAATGGAGCGCGACGGCGATCCGTCCGGGACCAACACTAAACACTACGCGCGGCGCGAAAAAGTATGCCATGCCTGCATGGGCGCGGCAAGCCATTGCGCATGCCGACCGCCACTGTTGCGGCGGTCGCTGCGAAGTTTCCTTCGACTATTCTTGACCGCGTGCGGCGGAATGGCCATGAACTGAGCACCGCGATGGCATCGCGGCGATGGAAGTATGCCCCGGCCTAACAGGCTCCTTTGCCCTCTAGGTCCACTCTGAGCGGGCCAATCACAAGAGAGCGAGCTCAAGTAAGGTTGAAACTGCGCTGCCGGTCGAGCAGTGGTGGCGCAGGGTAGAGGAGCGGTGTGGTGAGACGGGGTGGTTTATGGTTCGACTCCCCTGTGGCGCAGGAATTTGCACTTCCTAAAAAAGTTCTGCCATGATCAAGCAAAGCTCTCTATGTCAAATCGCAACGGAAAAGGTCACCAGAAAGGACTTATCTTCATATTGATAACTTCATACTGGCACGAAGATACAATTTATCATTAATAGTTGCTAAAAACGTGGCGAGTAGACAAACAGCGCGTTACTGTGAAATAATGGACTAATGAAAAGAAAATCCCAAATCGAAATTCATCAAAGCGGCCTCGTTTAGCTTCTCTATTAAGGCTCGCATCCGCAAAACCCGCTCTGCGAGGGCGCTATCTATCTAGATGCGGATTTTGTTTTGTGAAAACATTGAACAAAATTCTGGATGGTTCGCCTCCACTCTCCATCCGCCTCAAGTTTCGAAGGTGATAATCAGAAGAAATGAATCGAAATCGACTCTACATACTTGAGAGCTGGCGGGTGCCGCTTTCAGTAGAATGGTTGAATAAGATCGTTTCATCCACCTTGCAAGTTTAATCGCATTTTCTAGCAATACAAAATTACGAAATTCACCTCATCCTTCGACACCTCCATTTCACCGAAACGAAAAGGTCTACGCAGCTGGCTAGTGTTTTCCTTATTCTCCTCCTCCATGTACTCGCCTGATTCCACAGATACCTTCTTCATTCTCTACCTCGATGCTCTCGCAGTGCGCATCTCGCAAGATGGATGCGAATCTGCTGGCCATCTCCTCTTGCCTTGTAGGAACGCGTGAAGTGTCGGAAAGACCGAACTCCTCCAAAAGGCACGCCAACACAACAGCTGGTGAGAAAAGTTTGGATGATAAGTCGGCAATATTTTCCTTGCCGACTCCGTGAGTCGAAGAAAAATCCCTCACGAGGGTTATTTAAGGCACTGATCACTCACTTGTAAGTATGGATTGTGGGGTCATGGTAATCAGTTTCGCCCAAACTTCGCTATTTGGGATAGAGCTTTGGTTGATCGTGACAGATCTTTTTTAGTAAGTGCAAAAATCCTGCAAAATGTGGGAGTGGAACCATAAACCGCCCCTCTTACCACGCCGCTCCTCTACCCCCTGCGCCACCACTGCTCGGCCGGCAGCGCAGTTTCAATCCAAGTTGAGCTCGCCCTTTTGCGATTTGTCGACTCAGCGCGCACCTAAAGGGCATCGGAGCCATGCTGAAAATGGTCTATAACTCTGTCCACAGATGCGCACAGCAGAAGCGGAACGCATATTTGGAATCAGCGTTCGAAGCCGCATGCAGAGATATGCATCCCATCTCGAAGTCCCATGGTCACCTACTATCCTTCCCTTGTAAGTTAAGACCTGTTACGTCACAGTTGACCATCAGAACAAGGTACAGGAACTTCGGCTAAGGAAGCCAAGGTATTCGAGATCCGTTTGATTAGTTCCAACATGTACCCTGCATTACTGTTTGGATCCTTCAAAATATCGTGGTAGTAGGATGCTCGAAGCGCAGTCGACAACCGCTCCAAAATCTGCGATTAAGTCACGAGTTTAACGATAGAGCTCGATCTTCTGAGCTCAAATATATCCTTGGTTTTTGACTTTATATCCAGGCTAGTTAAATCCAGCAGACGCAAAAACTAACTCCCACTAATCTAACTTGGTAGCGTCGAATACATTAGAACCAAAGTTAAGCCTAGCGGCCGACAAACGTCTGGTTGGGGGCTTCGCATCCAAACCCCGACAGTAGAACAACCCTAATCTTCCTCTTTCCTTCTTTAGGCCTCTTTACAGTAAAAAGTAGTTTTTCTATATAAATTAGTGCAGTTGGATATGGTAGGTGGCGATGTCCGTTCCTCCACGTGGTGCCACTGGAAACTACTCGCTCTGCGAGTTAAGCCGAACACGGACACTCGATTGCAGGCGACAGGCCCTTGTGACAGGCCGGCCTACGAAGACCCATGTCACATCACATGGTGTATGACAGCTCAAGTGTTTCGAGATAGTGCTACGGCGTCCGCGGGAGCCGACGCGCACTCGCAGAGCCCGGCGAGTGTGAGAAGTATGCGAGGGTCCCTGATGCGAGGACGGCATCGGGGGGCAACTGAGCTAGTCCGAAAGTCCCGTAACGTAAGCAGGACCCGCGTGGCAACGCTGAATGTGGGTACGTTGACGGGCCGCTCGTGCGAGTTGGTTGAAGCACTGGAGCGTAGAAGAGTTGATTTCTGTGCGGTGCAGGAGACGAGGTGGTCCTGCCGCAAGTCAAGGGACATAGGACGTGGCTTCAAGGCCGTTCTATGTGGAAGTCCCAGGACCACCAGTGGTGTCGGAATAATCGTCTCCGAACGATTTCGTGACTCGATTGTAAGCGTCGAACGCTTTGACGATCGATTGATGAAGATCGTTGTCGCCGCAAAGGAGCGACTCTATCACTTTTTCTCTGCGTATGCTCCGCAGACTGGCTGCTCGGATCAAGCCAAGGAAGAGTTTTGGAGCCTGCTTGATGAGAAGACAGCAGGGGTACCGTCGAAAGATGTCATCATAGTCGCTGGTGACCTCAACGGGCACGTCGGCGCGACGAAAGACGGGTACGGCTGTCATGGTGGGTTCGGTTACGGATCGCGTAACGCAGATGGTGAGCGTATCCTTGAATATGCGGAATTGCACAACCTCACCATAGTGAACACCGTATTTCGCAAACGCGATTCCCACCTCATCTCGTTCTATAGCGGGAACACCAGGATTCAGATAGACTTTGTCCTTGTGAAGGATCGAGACCGAAGTCTTGTCACAGATGCGAAGATCGGACAGTATGAGACAATCGCCCCATAGCATCGACCGCTGATCTGCACTTTAAAAGTCGCGACACCGAGGCAGAAGCAGGTCGAGCGATGCGGTGCAGCAAGAATCAAGTGGTGGCGAGTGAGAGAGAAGGAAGCTGCTGTGATTTCTCGCGTGCGGTTACCGACAATGACAACTGTCGACGAAACTTGGGAGAAGGCCACCGACGCGATTCGTCACGCTGCACGGTTGGAGCTCGGCATCACGAAGCCTGGACGACGGAAGGTCGACAAGCAGGCCTGGCTGTGGACAGATGACGTGAAAGCCAAAGTTCGAGAGAAGAAGACGCTATATCACGTGTTTCTCGGCGAAAAGACAGCCGATAACTGGCGGAAGTACCAAGAAGCGAAGAAAGCTGCAAAGAAGGCCGTGGCTGTTGCAAAAGCCACTCATTATGGAGATGTCAACGAGAAGCTCGAGTCGCGCGATGGTGAGCGGTATCTGTACCGACTCGCAAAGAATCGCCATCGCCAGACCGAGGACATCGAGAAGTTCTTCGGCATCAATGATGAAAACGGCCGTCTTCTTATGGACCGCAAGAAGGCATTGAAGCGATGGCGCGATTACTTTGAGGAAATCTCTACAGTAGAATTTCCTCATCCAGCCATCCCCTCAACGGCTCCAACCCACGGCCCCGTTCAGAAGATCACCGTGGAGGAGATTGAAGCGGCTTTGAAGAAGATGAGGCTAGGCAAAGCGACTGGGCCCGACGACGTGGCAGCAGAACTGTGGAAGTCGAAATTTTGGTACCCTGCTGAGTGGTTGGCGAAGTTCTTTAATCAGGTTGTGGCGGAGAAAAAAGTGCCTGAGTGTTGGCGCCAAAGTACGACGATCCCGATTTGGAAGAAGAAGGGCAGTCCTGCAGACTGCTCCAATTACCGTCCGATTCGCTTGCTTTCGCACAACATGAAGATCTTTGAGCGAATTCTCGATGGACGAATTCGGGACATCGTCCAGCTGTCCAGCAATCAGTGCGGCTTCGTGGCTGGCTGTGGCACCATTGATGCCATACACGCCGCCCGCCTCCTGATAGAGAAGCATCGCGAGAAACAGAAGGCAGTGCATATCGCCTTCCTCGACTTGGAGAAGGCCTTTGACCGCGTACCGCGTGAAGTGATATGGTACGCCTTGCGACATCATGGAGTTCCCGAAGAGCTCATAGAGTGGGTGCGAATTCTCTACTCTTGTCCAAAGAGTCGAGTGCAAGCTGCAGCTGGAACCTCGATGGAGTTCCCCATCTCTGTCGGGGTACACCAGGGTTCTGCGCTTTCGCCACTCCTCTTTGTTGTCGTCATGGATGCCATCACACGAGATCTTCAGAAGCCCGTCCCTTGGACGTTGCTTTATGCCGATGACGTGATGCTCGCTAGCGAAGATAAAGGTGAACTCGAGCGAGAGGTGCAAGCTTGGTGTGATGGCTTGGAGCGGTTTGGACTCAGATTGAACGTGAAGAAGACCGAGTATTTAACGACGGACGTTACCGAGTCCAGCTCCATCAAGGTTAACGGCATCGAGCTTCCACGCACTGCGGTCTTTAAGTACCTTGGATCAGCAGTGGCGTCTGACGGCAAACTGATGGTCGAAGTGAATTCACGCGTGAGTGCAGCTTGGTCCAAGTGGCGCTCGTTGACTGGGGTGCTCTGCGATAGGAAGATATCGGAGCGCTTTAAGTCAAAGATCTACAGGGCAGTCATCCGGCCAGTAGCGATGTACGGCGCTGAGTGTTGGCCTGCGACCAAGGAAGTTGAAACGCGCCTCAGCGTCATGGAGACGAAGATGCTGCGCTGGATGGCTGGAGTCACGCGCCTGGACCGCATCCGAAACGAGGCTATTCGGCAGAAGTTCGGTGTCGCGCCGATAGCGGACAAGATGCGCGAAGCTCGCTTACGATGGTACGGCCACGTTCTGCGTGGAAAGGAAGACAGCATCCGCAAGATAGGCCTTAAGTTCGAGGTGGTAGGAAAGCGGCCTAGAGGGCGCCCGAAGCAGCGCTGGGCTGATACGTTACATACGGACTTGAAAGCGGCTGGCGTCCACCCTGACCTAGCGCTGGATCGGCAAAGGTGGCGTCATGACACCAGAATAGCGGACCCCGCTACGAAGCGGGACAGACGCTGAAGAAGAAGAAGAAGAAGAAGTTGGATATGGTAGGGCAGGATTTTCACTGCGCATATGAACCCCATCCACCCTCCTTCACATGCACGCGATTTATTCTCCGAAGCGCTCGTTCTCTACGTGTCGAGAAACGGGTAATGAGAGTCCCAATCCTGTGCTTAAATCAGCAAAATCATAATTAAAATTAATCGGTATTGGTCGACACCGCTTACTGTCCGACAGCAATAATACTCCTCCGAATCCCATGGTCATTTTCTCTACCCCTCCCGAAACCCCCCCCCCCCCCTCCTCCCGAAATCCTTTCCTATGTGCTGGCAAAGAAACGGAGTCAAGCACGCACATGTGACATTGAGTACAGATTCATATGTCACTACGTTGCTACGACCTCTATAACACTCCTTCTGCACTCTGACATACGTGCCACGACTTCTGTAGGCAGCCTTCACACACTGAACGATGTTGAGAGAAAATGCTGGTCCCCTTATTCACGCTCCCCTCTAATGGTCCCCTTTGTTGGTCCTCTCCTATTGGTCGCCTTTATTCGGAATCCCTACGCAAGTTGGACGTCTTCAGCGCGTCTTCTGAATCCCTACGTACATTGAACGACGTCTTGAGCACGTCTTCTGAGTCCCTACGCACTTTAGATGACGCCTTCAGCACGTATTCTGAATCTAGACGCACCTTAACGACGTCTAGCGCAGGTCTTCTGAATGCCTACGCACGTTAGACGACGTCTTCAGCACGTCTGCTGAATCTAGACGCACCTGAACGACGTCTAGGGCACGCCTCCTGAACGCCCTACGCTCTTCACTCGATCCCCATTCATACCTGACGCGTTTCCCCTGAATATCTCGTAAGCTTGGACGATCAGCTGCCAAGGATATAGTTGCCAGCAATCGCCCATGGTTAAGCTTAAAGAAAGCCCGGCTGAATACGCCGCACTGAAGTAGGCATCTTTTGGCTTCAGTCTCCCCTCCCCGTGACGGACACGTGACATTAGCCGATTATATGTAGTAGGATATGTTCGATTTTTGGGCCACGTCGAATAGTCGAATAACGAATATATTCGAATTTTGGACTTCGTTGAATAGTCGAATAATGAATATATTCGAATTTTGGGCATCATGCTGCTTGATCGAATCACTTACCCTGCTGTAAGGCGCTTAGTTCGGCTAACACAATCCCATAATTGCCACTTCGATCGGTTAGGCTTGAAAAGAAGCCATAGCACCGCTCAAAGGATTGATAGCATCGATCGATATTGTTGATCGAGCCTGGTCGAGACCCGTTCGGCTGTGGAGCGCTTCTTTCGCCCAACGCAAAACCTCATGGATATGGGTGTTCTCTGCTTTGCACTCCTTTGGCAGTCGTTCCGTCAACACCTTAGATGGGATTAACATATACCATCCGCAGCTCATGCGCCGTCCGCAGTAAACGCCCGCCGTCGCGGTGGGCTTCAGCGCGGCGGAAGCGGGAGTGGGTCGGGGGTTCGATTCTGGGGGTTGGGTTTTAGCTGGGCTGTTATTATTTTTGTAAATGAAGAGTACATTTTGGCTAACGTAGGGTACCTTCTTCGCTTTCTACCCCGCTTTCAACCTGTTGTCAGATGTGGAAGAGACTGGTTTTGTCGTGTGGAGTGATGTCGTACGGAGGAGTCCACCGCCACCCTAGCTGGACGAAAGATGGGTGAATGAGCTTAGAGCCCCTGGGACTACCCGCCTTAGGGACCTAACGGGTAGACCCAGAGGTCAAAACTCGCAGAGGGCGAGGTTGCGGGTTTTGACCTCTGGGAAGGATGAGTGTTTGGCTGTGACTCAAGAGCTGGCGCCGTACGTCTGATCAAGTGCACCACAGCAGACGTTAGGCAGTCGCCAGCCTTCCCAAAAAGACAAACAACACATGATGGTGTGGTGCATAGGCGGTCGTGCAAACGGTTTCGGACCAGCTGATTCTTAACACGTTCACGACATTGTCGCGCAATGGTGCGCGACAGCCAGTCTGTCCCGTGGGACGATGTCGCGCAATGGTGCGCGACGGCTATTATTTTAACAAGAAGATATCCGGCCGATCCAAATTTCCTCCAAATACCTTATTCAGGATGCTGAACACGATGCCTATGTCCATTTCGACAATTACGGCCGATTTCCCTCTTAATCGGTAGTCGTGTCAGGACCACCGAGTTCCCCAAACACTGTGTAGGAGTTATGTGAGAAGATTGTGACAAATCTTACCTCTGCTGTTTAGAAATGCGTTCAACTCCACTTTCGTATTAACCTCCTATTATTGCATTTCTCCTTAGCAGCCTCATTCGTTCCCTTTTTCCCCTTTGAATTCTCCCCACTTTCTCTGCCTTGATAACACAGTTGAAAGGTAATTGGTGAAGTTTGAAAGGAGTTTTCTAGAGGAGCTGTCGAAAAGTAACATCATGAGCGTTCCGAATCCCGGTGTCGAGGAACTCAACGAAAGCTTCGAGGATTTACTGCTTGACAGCAGAACGGTCGTCGCTAGGGTATGTGACGGTAGGTATGCGCTGGTGAGCGTTACCCATACCTATCGCAACATACCCTCGCTAGTTGGCTGAAATTTTAAAAACGGACGACCTATTCGTCAAGAGCACCAAAATAACCTCCTAGACGAAGTTTTGTCTACATCGAACCCATTCCTTCCGTCTCTTTTATATCCTGATAAGACCACCCTAGTTAACGACGTGGGTGGGGGGGGGGGGGTAACGGGCCGTAACTGTTAAGAGGAACATTAGCATCGTGTTTGGCATCCCAAATTTATCCTTAGAAGAAGTTTGGTTCACGATATGTCGTGTCACGTTTGTGCGGCGCGCTTCGTTCCACAGGCCAGACACGCGAAAATGCTCTTGTCATCAACGTGTTAAGGTTGCTAAGGGGTACCTTGCAGCTCAGTTTTCCTAATGCAACCACATATGGCTGCGGTAAGGGCGTCCGAAATGAACGAGACACAGAGTCACTTTTGACCGTTCTCGCTGCGATTCCTCAAAGGTTCTTGGTTGTCGTCTCTGCTGGCGGTGCCAGTGGGAGCATATCCATTCTGAATCGCGATGCGGTGCACAATATCCGCAGACTAGGCCCATTCCGCGGCTTCAGATGAAACCGCTCGAGTAGTGCTGAACATGCAGTGCTAGTAGTAGTGTATAGTAGTGCTTCTGAACAACGGCTGTTTTCATACTGAATGGGTGAGCCGATGCGACTGGTTTTCGACTTCTTACGGCATCGTTTTCGTAGTCTCTTAAGCGGCTTTCACACTGCCGTTGCTGCTGTTCCAGCAACGAGCAACGAAAAAGGGGTGGAGTTTGATGCATGCTGCAGCCGCAACGCGCGAGATAAGATAATAAGATAAGACCTGTGATATACTTCCGTGGCGAGTATCAGCCACAAGAAATGATGGCGATCATTATTGTTGCTGAGCCCGCGCAACCGATGCCGGTGTTGCTAATGCGGAGTTGCGGCAACAGTAGTGTGAAAGCCCCCCTCGTTGCTGTTGTTGCTCCTCTGCGTCTCTGCGGTATGCTTCATCATTACGGCAGCAGTTGCGCAACAGCAGCAACGGCAGTGTGAAAGCCGCTTTAGTGGATGCTATGTATGAAATGTTCATTGCGATTCTCCAGCACACAATTGAACTCTTTGTTCCTCTTGAGATGATCCCGCTGACGGGGTCTGAACTACCGGATTACTTGGCCAGATTGAGTAGGCTTCGGACTCAAGCTTGGGTCCGAAGCCTACTCAATCTTGAATTTGAGAGATGGCAGAAGCCCTGAATCTTCTGCCTACTTCAAGGCTCTGAATGAAAGGTTTGCTCGTAAATTAAAAAGTATTTTTTACATGTCGAAAATAAAGTTATTAATTCCCGTAACCGACTTGCCTGCTACAGATTTCTCAACACTAGGTTGCATACTAAATCTCTCGCGGGACCCTTTAAGCTTCCTGATGGAACTTTCCTGAGAAAGGATCTAGACCTGGCGGAACATCTAGCTGAAGTATTCTTGAGGTCCTTCGCCGACAGGTCTTCTTTGCCTTGCCCTCTGCATCACTACAATTCAGCCTTTCGCGTTATGACGGACTATGGTTGGTTCTATAAAGATGAGTTGCTCTCTGAGCTGCTTAAGTGGCCTCGATCTTACTCGACTACTCCAGATGGAGTACCGTTGTTCTTTATTGAAAAGATTGCACACGTTATCGTTGGACCATTGGAATTCTTGTTCAGTTTGAGTTTCATAAAAACGCAGGTTCCCACTAGGCGGAAACTGGCCTACGTCACTCCCATTCTCAAAAAGCCTCCCCATACTGTCCCCGCCAATTTCAGACCTGGGAGTATCACTTCTCTCTTTGCACGACTTTTTGAGAAAATACTGAAAAAGCGTATAGTTCTGCATCTTGACACACATTCTATAATCTCGCCAAAACAACATGGATTTCAAAAGGGAAGGTCTACAGTAACAGCAATGCTCGAATGCCTTAATGATTGGACTGTCCCTGAATAAGGGAGTCGACGTCATTTATTTCGATTTCTTTAAGCCTATAGGGTCTCGCACTCAAATTTGATTGAGAGACCAGGATACTATCTCAACGGTAGGTCGGAACGGCGCAAGTGTTGTATATGGGCAGAACCGCCTCTCTCTGGGTAGTAAAAAACTGCAGGTGTCTCGACCCCAATACAACTCTGCGCAGAGTTAGGGGCGACGGAAGTCGCGGGTTGGCGCCCTGTTGTTTCACGTGCTCCACAGGTGACGGGCGCGCGCGGGATGAGGGCTCGTATCGCGGCTAAGCGCAGTGCTCAGTTGGCGTAGTAGGGAAGAGCCCGGGCTCGTAAACGCGGGGTCGGGGGTTTGGATCCCGCAGACTGCATTCGTTTTGCACTTTTGCAAAATCCATGTTTATCATATAGGTAATCCACCTAAGGGTATTATAGTGTGTTATAGAGCATGTTTACATATAACATATGCTTCAAACTACACATTAGCTAAAATGTTCACTTCTGTGTGTCACTTATTTTCAGCCGATTTTGTGTGAAGCTATAGTTATGTAACGATAGATATTTTGTGGCACTAGTAAAAAGTTCCGACTCCACCGACAAGACTTCGGTCAAAAATTTTTTTCGCTGAAACTTTGTCTAGGGGGGTTATTTCGTGAAAAACGGATGTCAGATTCGTAATCAGCACCCCAAATAACCCCCTAGACAAAGTTTCAGCGAAAATTTTTTTGACCGAAGTCTTGTCGGTGGAGTCGGAACTTTTTACTAGTGCCACCAAATATCTATCGTTACATAACTATAGCTTCACACAAAATAGGCTTAAAATAAGTGACACACAGAAGTGAACATTTTAGCTAATCTGTAGTTTGAAGCATATGTTATATGTAAACATGCTCTATAACACACTATAATACCCCTAGGTGGATTACCTATATGATAAACATGGATTTTGCAAAAGTGCAAAACGAACGCAGTCGGCCGGATCCAAACCCCCGACCCCGCGTTCACGAGCCCGAGCTTTTCCCTACTACGCCACATGGGCACTGCGCATAGCTGCGATATGAGCCCTCATCCCGCGCGCGCCCGTCAGCTGTGGAGCACGTGGATCAACAGGGCGCCAACCCGCGACTTCCGTCGCCCCTAACTCTGCGCAGAGTTGTATTGGGGTCGAGATACCTGCAGTTTGTTACTACCCAGAGAGAGGCGGTTCTGCCCATATACAACACTTGCGGGGTTCCGACCTACCGTTGAGATAGTATCCTGGTTAGTCAAGTTGGTATCCATCGGAGGATAGTGCAGTGGCTTTCAGATTTCTTACAAGACCGAGCCTTCTCAGTCCGTGTTAACTCCAAATTCTCTGCTCCAAGAAGAATAACCAGTGGCGTTCCCCAGGGAGGAGTCCTCTCACCAGTCCTCTTCAATATCTATACTTGGGATTTACCCGACGCACTTGCTGCGTTTGGAGAGGGAGTTACAGCTTTTGCTGATGATTTCAAAATTTATCAAGCGGTAAGCTCTGATGAAGATATTCTTGCGATTCAGCTCGCAATACATTTTATGAGTACATAAGTCCATCTGCCATGAAGGAAGTGTACCAATTAACATCATTACTATATATAATCATCATCATTATCATCATCCCTTACTATATATAATCGAGAGAGGCATGAATCATGCCCGACGACATGTTTGCACTCTTATGTGAAGCCAATATGCACTCTTATGTGAAGCCAACATGCACTCTTATGTGAAGCCAACATGCACTCTTATGTGAAGCCAGCCGCGCACGTTGCGCTGAAGCCCGCCGCGTCCGCTGTGTCTGCCGCGTCCTCTGCGCCCACCGCTTCCGAGGATGTTTACTGCTGACGGCGCATGAACTGTGGACGGTGGCATGTTGATCTCATCTAATGTGTTTATGAACCGACTGCCAAAGGGATGCAAAGCAGAGAACATTGTGCGTTTGCTCTCGGTACGGGTTCATTCACCTTCACCCTCCATTTTCACTTCATTTTTGCATCCGTCCCTTACTGTATTTTCGTCTGTATTTCTGTACTGTTTCTGTCACACTGCCGCTGACCTTTTCGTCACCCATTTTTATTTCTGTTTCAATCTATGCACATGCTATCATGAAGACCTGCGGAAAACCTTATACAAACATCGTCAACGCCGGCAAGCCTGGCGTGGCCCGCACGTCCAGAGTACGGCGCCGGCGAAGTCGGCGACGGACGCTCGGTAAGTAAGCATCCCTAGCTAGGTTTGGGCTACGATACTAGCGTGGCCCGCCATACCCGAAGCCCGCAAGCCTGGGGTGGCTCGCACGTCCGGCGTACGGAGCCGGTGAAGCCGGCGACGGACGCTGGCTAAGGAAGCATCCCAAACTAGGTTTGGGCTACGTTCCTAGGGTGGCCCGCCATACCCGAAGCCGGCGACGGACGCTGGCTAAGGAAGCATCCCAAACTAGGTTTGGGCTACGTTCCTAGCGTGGTCCGCCATACCCGAAGCCGGCAAGGCTGGCGTGGCCCGCACGTCCAGCGTACGGAGCCGGCGACGGACGCCGGCTAAGGAAGCATCCCAAACTAGGTTTGGGCTACGTTCCTAGGGTTGCCCGCCATACCCGAAGCCGGCAAGGCTGGCATGGCCCGCACGTCCAGCGTACGGCGCCGGCGACCTAGGACGAGTAGCAATAAATTTGCCCATACGATACAATATCACGGGCATGCAGTCTACCGAAAGAAAATCAAATATTTTCTTAATACAATCCATATCATGCGAAATACGATCGATAACACTACCATTACGAGATTCATCCACACCGGCCACAACCACTGACCTCAACCTCTCTTTCTCTTCACAACAGCTAAGACCTACGGAAGTCACAGCATGAGAATTTTTAGATGGGCTGACCTTTCTGCTTCTGCTAAGTACTTCCTTTAGAGCATCAACTTCTCTCTGCAAACGAGTTTCCTCGCCAATTTCATGCTGGAGTCTCTTCTACAACTCCTGTTCTTGGTGAGAAGCTCCTCGTTGCGGTTCACCTTTTTCGAGTAGGTGGCCAAGTATCGTCTTGAGATGAGCAGGCATCTGTGTATCATTGAATCAATAACGCAACGGCATCATCAAGTGATCCACCGCCATCTGACTCGTCCCCAATGGGAGATGCTTTGCAGAAACGTTTAATCGGCCAGCCCTGAAATAAACGCGAAGACAGGGGAGTTTCCTGAGCGTCCATTGAGCAACCAGGAGGCAAATTTACCGCGTAAGGTGGCAGAGTTGACGAAGTATCGGGAACAATCCATCCGGCGATGATTATAGTTGCAGTAGGAATACTGCAAATCAGAAACAGAATAGACAGAAATACGCTCTGGGTAGACGTGGTAGAAGTAACCAAGCAATTGGTGACGTTAAGGTAGAAATGACCTGAGAAAGGAGATCGTCTAGCCGAGCGCACAGGACCGACGCAATGCAGACGGGCGATCGAATTCAATATCTATACCAATCTTGGCTACACTCAACCAACGTTCCGTCCAATACATCTACACTTTCTCTCAAATGTTCTGGAAGTTATGCCTTAACTAGTTAGGTGTTTGTAGAAGGTTCCGATAACTGTAGAGGCAACTTTACTATTAATAGGACAGCGCGACTCAACAAAAACTGTGCGCACTACAGTAGTGTTGTCTGGATCTGACAATTAGCTGCCATGAAGTGTTTGATCATCGAGTTCCTCGAACGAACGCCAGATCGTCTCCGTTTGTCCCTTCCGCATGCCAGAGTGCTCCAATGAGTCCTACTTGCTCGGGCAAGACGAAGAGTGTCATATCGTTCGTTCACGCCATGCGACAGCGTCTATGATCTTCGAACGTCGACGAACTTCGGAGGACATCTCTCACTTGTATAAATCGTGCCAGTCAGAGCATCGTTGTTACTCCTCGCTGCACGACGCTGATCGCGTATTTGTCCTGCTTTCGTAGGCCGTTCTTCGCCCACTTCACAACTTCTTTAACGCTTTTAAAAGCTTCCTGCGTCGCTCATTTTACTGCACAGCTCCCACACTTGGCTTCGCCACCCAGATACACGTAGCTGGAGCATTCGGAGATGTTCGCTCTGTTGAGCTAGAATGGGGCGCCAGAAACTTGTAGGTTTCTCATGAACATCGTCTTCGTAATATTCAGCAGTTGCTCAATGCTTTCGCATCCACGATTCAAGTCGACTGGCATTAGGTCTGCTTGACTAATGCTCGGTGTTATGAGCACGTCAGAGAAGCGAAGACAGCGGAGTTGCCGGCCGTCAGTCGTCACTCAATTGTCTTCTTATTACAGGTTTCGTATTCGTCTTCGAGGCTGGCGTCGAACAGTTCTGCGATATGTTGTACCCTCGCCGACTCCCTCTCTTCACAATGACGATGATGACGTCGTTGTAGAATAAAGGGATCTTGGTCGTGAATCTACTATATAGCTCTCGAAGAACTTTGTGCACTGAACAGGAACGTCTGCTGTCATCAGGGCTTTGATGAAAGATTCAGTCTCAATCAGGACGAGTGCCTTTATGTCGGCGAATGCAAGGCGCAGCGGCAGCTTGTACTCTCCCGTCCCTGCGACGAGCTTCGCAATGCCGTGTATGTGGTTGCTCGGACTGAATCCTCTCCGAAATCCTGCTTTTTCAGGATGATTTGAATGTACGGATGCGGCGTTTGATTCTGGACAGACGAAACTTTTTCTTTTCAAACAAATTTGTTAACACAAAATACAAATGAAATAGAAAATTCCTTTACACATAAATAGATGGATATCCCAAGAGGAAAATATTCATTACATCCTCCGTGAGGGCGCGTGTAGCGCAATCGTAAAGGTGCCGGCTATCGCGTGCACTCGGTATCAGGTACCGGTTCGGATTTCCCGCCCAGATTGGGCCTTCCATCCCTCTGGGGTTCGTGAATTGGTACTAGACTTATCTACGAAGGAGCGCTGACTTGTTCACCGGTTGCCCACCGTCATTATATGGCCAATTATGCATTCAAATCGCATCCATGATATCCCATAGAAGTAGATTGTGTAACGCATCCAAAAAGGGATTGAGTAACGCCGTCCTTTATCCTTTATCCTCCGCCAGCCGCATTGACAGCCTCTATCCTTGGCCTGGAGCGTTCGCACACTGTCTTCGAAGGAGCGCTTTCCATATTTGTGAATGCTGCTTTAGCAGCGGTGCGAAAAGATGTGACATTACGGTGCCTCGTCTTGTTTTGCAACCCTTTGGACTGCTCTCCGAGCGTAATAGGCCAGGAGATTCAAATCCGGGCTTCTCTGGTCAGAATTCCTTAAACCAAAACATGTTCAAGTCATCAGATTTCAGTTTTGGATTAAATGGCTCCTATAAGCCGGTGCGCCGTCCTGCTTGATGACGTGTGTCCTCCCTGAGGCTAAGTTACCATCCACAATTTCACTACATTCTGCAAATTCGCGGATCAGGTTCTTTAGTGACAGTTTGTCTTTTCTTAAAGAAAAGTGTAGGCATGACGTCACACTTACTGTACATAGCACCTAAAACGTGAACACTTACGGTGATTTTGTTCTGGCAACAATCGGGACGTCCTCGGGATCGTAGTCGATCCAGAGATCATTTCTACGGTTGACCTTTGTATCAACAGTAAACATTTTTTCATCTGGGAAGGATCTGATTCACCCGTCGCTTCATTTTTTAATGAACTCAGTCGCTATGGCAGCGGGCATCCTGCTTGGCTCTGGCAGCCACAGACAGTCTGTCGTACCTTTACTGTGTACGGTTTGTACCGTAGGTCCTAAACAGCAATCCTGCGCATTATCCGCTAGATGACACCAAACACTGACGCAAATTTCCTCAACGATTGCCCCATGTCCTCCAGAATTAGCATCTAACCAGGGAATGCCTTCGGCTCTCCTGGAACTTCGTGACGATACCTATGCCATGCGAAAGAGCTTGAAACGCTGATTACAAATACACCCTCCAAATTAGCTAAATGATGTCCTAAGCGAGTAATGGCCGGTGAAAGATCGAGTTGACAACTGTGTGTCGCCTGCGCTGATGAAGCGATGGGCGGAGCGTTACGTAGTCAGTGCGGCCATTAGCAACTGTGCCAGCGGCGCAGCGATATGTTCTCACCTTGTAGGAGGACAGTGGAGGGTTTCTTCCCCATCGATGCCTGTGTTTTTGCATTTTGTGACTTATCGCCAGAGACATCTTTGTCCTCATTCTCTGACCCTAATGTTGAACACTACTCCGTTCATGTAAAGAAAAAACTGGTATTTCAAACTGGGTGCATGGACATGCCATGCCCACACAGAAAGTATGGGCTCAAAACAACAGCAGCAGGAAATGCATGCCATGCAACTCACTGCGTTTCTGAGTTGTACGCGGTCACACATGGTTCGCCATTCATTGTCCCACCCACGACGCGAGGACGCGTCTCGCCCTACAGCAAGCGGCCCGAAATCTCTCTTCTAACAGGAGACCGAAGACTAAAGAGGGAGATCCGTGGGCTGACACTGTATACCATTAAAAAGAGGCGTCTGCAGTTTAAATAAGAGTGGTAAGCAGTTTTCATTCGTATGCAGTGTGCTATCCTGCCAAACCAGGAAAGTGGCGGAAATGTGGAACGAGCTTCTGAATACGGCTCTAGTCTTTCACAAACAATTGTCATTGTGGATCCCATCGCAGTATCCGCGGTTCTCAGGTTTTGACCAGAGTTTTAATAAACACTGTGAAGTGGCATTTCTCTGGAGGCAGCAGTGTCCTTCTTGCGGCAGCATATAGTGAACTTAGCTGGTTTTTAAGACCTCTATCATTCAGTAGTGTTTGAAAGCCGGAAGGCGGGTCCATTCTTAAACTTACATCACTGTTTTCTAGTTGGTTTCACGTCTGTTGAGATCTAAGTGAGCATCAAGAAATGTGACATATTTCAGGGAAGTTCAGGTACCGTCGTAACCTCCTTCTCGCTGAAACCATCGAAGGTCCGAGATCAGGTGCGTTGCTCGAGTTTGTCTTAGAAGCCATTCAAATATGTCTCGAATGTGTCGAAGAATTAAACACTAACGATCTGTTACAGAGAGATGTTAAATCGCGTACAAAGCAGGACAGTCAGCAGAATGCAAAAAAGAGACTGATTTCTGTGACAGTGCCGATAGAGAGACCATCTATCAACCTATTGGCCACTCCGAAAGGAATGACTCCCAACAGAGGTGGCCTCTTTTTGTGAGCTTCATTATTTTTCGCAGTGTCCTCATTCCTTAAAATTACAGCCCGTACAAAAGTGTCTTACACTCCCCATCGTGGTGCAGTTACCTTCGTCGATACTACCAAACTGTCCGACCGCGAATTCGAGCTGGCAGTGGCCAATGGTCTGATTAAAGCGAGAAGTGGAAGGTGCGTTAGGATTGCGTGAAAGATGGAATGTGACGTCATCTACTCGCGTTTAGGTCATCGACGCAAATGGAGACGAGCCGCAGAACTCGCAGAGATGATATTCTGGATGTCCAAAGGAAACTCAAGATTGTTCAATGATTGTACTCTCTTCACATACATTGTATATATATACTTACTTAGATCGCGATGTTCCTCTGTAGCTGTTCTACAAGTATGATTTGAGAAATATAGCTCGTCGTGGAGTAATTTCAGTAGGTGTTCCCAATATTCTGGTAGTACTAACATTGCATCCATTGACTATATTGTAGCAGTATTGAAGTGGTTGCATTATTATTGAAATAAACGCTGAAATGAACAGGCCTGTGATGCAGCTGTAACTATGAGCAAACATAATCTTTCTTCGCTTTATTCGAATTACATATTGTCCAAGAATAAGAAAAGCACTAAACGGAAGGAACAGTCGAGCTTGAAGAGATGTTGCTGAAGCCCATTCGTTTGTCAGGGCTGCCAAAGTTCCTCCATAGTTATAGCCCACGAATGGGAAAATAAATGGGGAGCAGCTTTTTCTCAATCGATAGCGAAATCACAAAAATTCATGACTTCGTCGCATTACCGACACCTGTTTGGAAGGAGCTGCCGCGTCTGTTGTCGCTCAGATTGCATGTCTATGGCTCACAAAGACATATGACACACCTCAGAGTCGCTGAAGCGACTCGTAGGTATGCCAAATGCCAAACATTGCAGCGAGAACTTACAAGGGAGGTCAATGAATTTCCCGTGGCAATTTTAAAAGTGGCCTATATAGGGTTGTAGGGCGTTGTCTGAGGAGCACCGTAGTGGTTTTCAAATTTCCTGCGGACATCTGGGTAGGTCAAAAATTGCAAAAAACCATTTCAGTTCAATACGGGCCGATAAAGCAGAACTGGCGCCTGGAACTGCCATGCTGTGGTTAGAATCTAACCTGCAAAAGGTTTGGGGCTGGAACAATAGCGAATTACAGCGATTTCACAATTTGCTTGTTAGCCGTACAGTGACCGAAGTGGAACATTGAGGTGCGCCGCTCACCACCAACACCGCAGTGACGGGATGGCCGAGTGGCTATGGGGGGTGGGTGTACCGTTGAGGTACGAGAGAGGGAGAGATATAGAGGAGGACGGGAGGAGAAAGAGGCTTAAGATTTAGTCACTAGTTAAAGCAGATAACAGAACACTTTAACTTTAGCAAGCGATTTATTTCGGAGGAGCCTTCCTCAACCGCACGTTCCAAACAGGTCTACGAATCTGCCCATACACAGCGCCCATCCAGCGCCTTCATAAGGGGCGGGGCGAAGAGCTGGGGCATCGTCGTCGCCGACGATACACCCGCCGGCCCAATGGGTTAAGGCTCACATCAGCCAGCAAAAAAATCATCAATACATATGAGATCGCGGCAATTCGGCCGGACGAGACAACGTGGTCTGTTGAGGAGTCGTCAGCGGCTTGAGTGATGTCGAGCGATGTAGTTGACTGCGGCTTGGATGAACGTTGGGGCCGGCGGCGGCGTTTGGTTGAGATCGGGCGTTGGAGTCGTCGGCGGCTTGATTGGGCTACTAAGACCTCAATTACGAGGCCTTTTCGCTTGGTTCTGCTGGTGCTGCTGATTAGGCCTCCTTACGGAGCACAGGATGGAATTGTGGTCGAGACCGTGTCTGGGTACCGCGTGCATCGCCCCGTGAGATGAGTATCACGATTTTCCTCAACTGTGCAGAATGCCCAAGAGGAGCACGGCGCGGTACGCACCAGAATTACCTGCAATGCAGCATGAAGATGCTTTAATTCGGCTCGAAGCGCCAATTGATCAACTAGCATCTCTGCTTGCATCGCAGATTGAGTCGTCTGCATCGCCGATTGAGTCGTCTGCAAGTCCTCGAGTGTCGGGATGAGATATGCCATAATTGTCGTGGCATCGCAGATGTTCAAATCGGCTGCGTCTGCGTTGGAAGGTGAGGACGACATTATGACAACTATTAGCTGGACCGCCTTTTATGCAGAATTTGAGCTCGGTTAGGGGCGTGTTGCCCTTAGGTTTTCCGACTGATTGTAAATATGTTCCTTGAGGATATTTTGCCTTGAGCTCACTGAGTTTACGATGGCGTTAGAAGGGCTCGCATGGCTAAGTGGAGTAGGGCCTTTATCTCCTAACTACTTGCTGATGAGCTGAAGGTCAAGATTAGACGATCCCGCTGAAGTGAGGGATGATTGGACCCTATATGCGCTAGAGCAGTCATTCTAAATCCATGCTGAACGGTGCTAAGCGCGCTCATATGCAGACCGTCTTTCTTTGCTTCTCTCGCGCACTCCATTGCCGCGGGCGTTGTGTGAGCGCCCGCGGAATATACGGAACACGGTTCGTTGTACCCCCGCAGCCAGGCTCCTGCGATTACGAGAGAAAATGCCGCGTCTGTTTCGGTGCGAATAAATGCCCGCAACCAGGGGAGATAATGCCCGCGACCAGGGGAGAAAATGCCCGCGACCAGGGGAGAAAATGCCCGCAACCAGGGGAGAAAATGCACGCAGCCAGGAGAGAAAACGCCCGCGACCAGGGGAGAAAATGCCCGCAGCCAGGTGAGAAAATGTCCACAGCCAGGGGAGTAAATATCTGCGGCCACTGAACGGTTTTCGATAGGGTCCACTACAACAACCACTACAACAAAACACATGATAATCACGTGGATAGGGATACGGTATTTTTCTAATGCCGTCGAGTAAAGGGCATGAGAAATCGTGGGCGTGGCAGCTGGCACCATCATTTGGATTCCTTAGCAGACTTGATGACCTTACCGTGATAGAGAAGCTTTAGAGAATATGAGGAAAGAATCTCGTTACAACAGGCATGCTCAACGGTTAAATTAGTACCAACGGTGTTTTATGTGAAAAAAAAACAGATGAAAACACTGAAAGAAGCGAAAGAAGCGTTTTCGCCCAGATCTCAATTTCTAGAACGTAAAACTAGAAAAGAAGCACATCAACGGAACCTGGTAACATAGAATTACTTTTCGAAGCATTGAGCTGTGAACTGTAGACCACCTCAACTTTTGAGTTTGTTTTTGAGCCACATGAACGCCATATGGAGTGAACAGTAGGGCATATGTACATCAAAGTCATGAGAAGCGGAAAATGAAAAAGTGACAGAACTTATCTAGGAATTTGTTTACAAATTGGTTTTTAGGCTTTACTGAGGTTTTACTGAGTCTTTCTGATGAAGTCTTCATTTTTGACCAATCATTTCCTTCTTTACTAAAACAGGATTTGAACATAGATATTTCAACATTCATTGCTTTTCAAGTGATTCTCATCTGATACACCGTTGGCATCGTAAATACTTGTTGTGCTCTTTTTTATTGTTTTTCTCAGCATAGGACTTCTATTTTGATTCACTTTGTTGCTGTTTTTCTGATATTTCCACATATCTGAATAAAGGATTTAAATATCTAGTTAGTTGCAACAGAGGTTTTATTAAAAACTCTATTAAAATGACCAGAACCTACGTTGTAGCACCTCGCCAAAAATCTTTCAAGTCACCTTCTCGAAATATAGAGTGTTTTTCGAACATGAAATTCTGCGATCAACTTCTTATTAGAGCTTTGGTACGAATGAAACGTTGCGGAAATAGACTGCTGGTCGCGGGCATTGTCTCGCTTGGTTGCGGGCATTTCTCCCCTGGTTGCGGGCATTTTCTCCCCTGGTTGCGGGCATTTTCTCCCTAATTCGGGCATTTTCTCCGCACGCAACGCTCGCCGTGAGATTCGGGCATTTTCTCCGTAGACCGGCTCCTGCGGGGAGCTGCCTCTGCACGCGTGCGCGGAATGAATTGTCCTGTGGACGACGGGGTAGCTCGAATTTAACGCTGCCGCGGCGTGAAAGCCGTGGCAGCAAATTTTTGGCACCCGTTGGAACAATTTCCTGTGCGGGTTGAGGGGGCGAGGGTGTCAGATAAAGGCACCAAGTGTCTACCGCGATGGACACAGAACGCCCCACGGGGCCCCGCGGGCCTTACTCGGCCGGCGGGGCCCCAAAGGGGGCGGAGACCGGGTTCGAACTCGAAACCCGGTCTCGCGGGCCTCGCTCGCCATCCGCGAGCACCGGCGACAGAGCAGAGGGGCTCACATCGCGGCTATGTAGTCGCCTCCACATGCAGAGCAATAAAGCATGCATAATAGGTATGCATCATGCAATGGAGAGTAGGCATATTAGGTATGCACCATGGCATAATAGGTATGCATCGGTTTTGCAGATGAACGCGGTTTTAAAGATGGCATTAACGTGTTGCATACGGAAGATTATGTAGTGCTGCAATGGTTTCCACTACAGTATTTAAGCCAAAGCATTCCCTTTCTGCTTTCGGCACTTTATGCATTTCCACATCAGTTTTAGCAGTGCGGAATCAAACGACCCGATAGAGGATAGGATGGCTATAAGAATGCATGGGCCCATCATATAAGTAAGGCCAGTAAGTAGTAGTATGGAGCACACTGCTCCAAGAATTAGTTTCCAGTGATTGCGGATAACCTGCACTAGTGGATCGATATTCGGTAGACTGATATCAGAAAACCACTGGTGTCATAGGGTTACGCTATGTGACCTTGCGTCAAAGACAGTGTCTGGTGTATGTATATGATAATATAACGTAGCATTCAAGAGGAATATTGTGGGTTTCGTTGAACAATGCGCCTGGTAGCGTTCACTTACTAGTGAATGGTCGAAATGAAGAATTATTGAATTCCTTTCACCTGATGGTCCACATTTAATTGGGAATTGTTGGGAGTCTCAGGTTACAGTGACCGTCGCATATGTTTGCGCTTGCGCTTTGCATACGGCTGTAAAATGCGCTCCATGCTCACATTCGTAACAACCAGTCAAGTCGAAATTTTCGAGTCTACAGTTCTGGTTGAAGACAAATTCGGCAGAGGTTTGAAGCAATTTGGATTCTATACGCAAGACCATTTCCTCTTCGGTTGACGTCGAAATGATCTCATTTTTGATACTGGAGAGGGTTCCGTACGGTGTTACCAAGGTCAGTCTATTTTCGCTGCGATGAAGCATGGAAATAGAGTAGTTCGGACAGTCGCAGGTGTGCACCGATGTTCCGCAATTACATCTTATGCGGTTAGAACAGGTGTTAAAACGATCGTGGGCTTGCACAGGATTATTACAAGCCACTGGAATTTCGTAGTGAGCTGGAAGCATGTACGAAGTGTTCGCTGTTATAGCGAATCGTGTGCCTTCCAGCGACGCTGCAGGCTTTTGAATGGAAGCTACTGTTATGCTAAAGTTGGCTATTTCTTCCGCTATGTATGGACGAAATATTTTTGTGAAAGCCACAATCTTGTTGGCTGTGGTTATTTCTATTTCTAGCTTTATGAGTGGCGTCCAATGTGAACACTGAACAACTTCAAAGATTATTTTTGATAGCGGTTTGTGAGCGATTCTGTAGAACCAGCATGTCGGCTTAGGCAAAAACATCCACACAAGACGCCTCCACAACTGTTCAAGCAACCGGTATAACCAGGATATTCCCTAGTATGGTTTAATTCAGTTATGGATTCACTTGAGCTGATAGTTTCACATTTATCTGAAATGCAAGACCCAGCTTGAGCACATCGTTTCACGTGAAAGATTTGCATTCTAGTGGACCTAATAAAGAACTCAGTCACTTTCGAGCATTTGAAATTCACGGTCTGCTTTCGGAATTTTGCAACTCCTACGGTCTCATTTGCATGTATTATCTCGATGCACATTTCTGACTGCAGCCTGTTGAACAATAGTTCTCGGGTGTATTCGAGGTGGCATTGATTGCCTTCATTACAGACGACCTCGGCAGAGTGACGCATAAGCCCATGTTGGCACGCAGTTATCGGTGACACTAGGCATAATGCAGCACATATTAAGATAGGTAATAATGCTGGAAGAGGTGCAAGCGCGAAGCTTGGGGCATTCACTTCAGAGGTTGCTCTTAGATATTTGACTATCTTCAAGCTCTTAGTGTTCTTGATTTTCTTCACTAACTTAGCTATGAACCAAGCTGTACTTAATGCAACTATGATGGCCAAGTAACTCAAGATGGCTACAGTTGCTATGGCTCCCACTGGCCAACAGTGCGGGTTTCCCAACAAGGCTTTTGATAGGAATTGTTGGTGATCACAAAATTTTGCACGTTCACAGATTTTCGTTTCCTCTTGGATCGAACCATTGGTTTGTGAACGAATGCGAACCGTACTGTCTCCACCGGTAGGAGAGATTGGTAAGAAGTAATTGAGTATATTTATGCTGTTAGGCAAGGCTTGACACTGTCCGTCAATGCATAACTCGAATTGCCCACTTACTGGTGGAATTTTAACGATACCTTTACTGCACAATATGATCGAGAAGTTCTGGTTTGAAACTGTTGGTGAAGCCGGTATGGATAACAGAGAGACGATTAGCAAAGGTGACCTCATTATTGATGGACGAGAATGGAATTGGACGGTTTCCATGCTTTTGAAAAACAAATAGGCTTTGGTTTTTGCGCATCGCGGAAGACATTGTCTTCTTCCAATCACCGCTACCATAGGAGGTTTCGATGTGCGAGGTTCGGGTGCTTCACCATCGTTTGATTCGATGTTGCTACGAATTTCTAGCGGGTATATCTTGTTAAGAGGCCGATGAATGGTCTTGTGGTTCGGCATTAGCACCTTTGCTGACCTTATGAGTCCATCGGCAGAACTAATGATATCGATTATCTTGCCATAGGGCCAATTTCCTCGCGGAATTAGCTCTTGTTCGATAATGACAATCTCACCCACTTCGGGACACGTTCTATTCAAGTGTCTTGGCTGTTTGAGGATTATTCTTTGAGTTTCTCTCAAGGAAGTTAAGTAGAGGGTGTTCCAGTTTTCCCAGAACTTATTGGCGATGTTCTCAGAATATCGCAAAGCTTCTATTGCTTGCTTTTGTGACTGTATGAAGTCTGGATCGTACGATGGATCCTCCAAGTCAATACAGTCACTGGATTCTGGTAGAGAGAATCTTATATTTCCCTGAAGGAAATCTATAGGACGTAGGGGTATGATGCTTAGATCATCACAGCTAGGTTTAGTAAGCGGTCTCGTATTGAGGATGGCCTCAATCCTCGTAATAACTGTACACATTTCTGTGAAACGGAGCCTTTTCCTTCCGATGGATTTATTGAACGCTTTCTTAACAGAGCCTACTAGCCTCTCCCAAGCGTCACCCATCCAAGAGGCGCCTGGTGGATTGAATATCCACATTATTTTTTCTGTAGCGCAATAGGACATAAGTGATGTGCCAGTTGCTTGGTCATTTCTAAACATGGTTTCTATGATACGTTCACCTTGTTTAAAATTCGTGCCGCAATCGGTACGTATGAGCCTGGGAACTCCTCGTTTTGAGATGAACCGAACAAAAATACTTAGCAATGCACATGTGGATAGGTTTTCCATGAGTTCCAAATGGAGTGCTCTTGTGGTGAGGCATGTATAAAGACAGACATACATCTTTTCCTGTGACCTGGACAGAAATGGGCCCATGAAGTTACATCCGACATTTTCGAATGGTCTTGATGATACAACTCGATCAGATGGCAGTGAAGGCATATTTGAAGCTCCTAGTGGTAGCCCTTGATAACTTTTACAAGTGGAGCAATGTTTTAGTAGTTTACTAATCACATTGACAGCTCGAGGAATCCAGAATCTTTGCCTTAGAATGGCTAACATATGGTCCTTTCCACAGTGAGCATTATTTTTGTGCACTTGTAGAAGTATGAGCCGGACTAGGTCTGATGTTTGTGGTACGATTATGGGTGATTTCGCATCAAATGGAATGACAGCGTTCTGCAAACGTGACTCATAGCGAAGGATTCCATTCTGGTCGGATATGGCCTTTTTATTATGGAACTGTTTTTGGAGTTCTTTAATACTTACACCGTTCTGTTCTTGTAGTATGAGGACATTTTCGGCAACCTCAATGTCTTGTGATGTATTAGTCACAGACGAGTCAAACTTTGCTATCGTTGTGACAGCAATATTTGTAGATCGGTTTCTGTTTATCTAGAAACCCATTTGTTTAGTAATTAGCCCAGAGTTGAAACTACTCGTAAGGCCTTGTTCAAATTAGAGAACCGAGATAAATATATTAGTCTCTTATTGCTAATGGATTCCATGCTGGTTTTTGCAATGTTTGTGAGCGATAATATGTCAGCTGGCTCGGTTTCTTCCGTAATTTCGATACAGTCTATTTCGGTTAGTGGCCATGTGGAGGGACTGCCTTCCAGCCACTTGGGCCCATTGACCCAATCGCTGTTTGAAATCTCTTTAGCACTTAGACCTCTAGTTCCAGCATCTGCCGGGTTATGGGTTGTGATGACATGAAGGAAGCTAACTTCTACGCCAGTTGATTGAAGGCTGTGCCTTATTTTCAATATTCTTTCGCGTTGGTTGGCGACGAAAACTGGCACTTTCTTGCTGCTTTTTAACCAACAGGGCGCGATTTCGCTGTCGGATACAATCGATACCTTGGTTACGGCTTTATATGTTGCAATTATGGACTTGCACAACCGTGCAGCCATCAGAATTCCTACCAGTTCTAGCAGTGGAATTGTTTGGCGACACTTTTTAGGTGTTAGCTTGGTTTTCTCACTAATAAGAGGTGACATTCTTTTTAATGATTGACACTGGAAGTAAGCACATGTGGATATGGCCATATTGCTAGCATCGGCAAATACCCATAGGCAAATGTTCGCAGGTCGCTCTAATATGTGACGCGGTATCGATATGAATGCATTATCGACTTCTTTGCATAAACTACTCCATTTATTGCAGAAATTTTCGGAGAGATTTGTCTTCCAGTCAACTCTATTAAAAACTTCCCTCATCATAGATTTCAGTTTTACTAGGAGCGGACTGGCCACTCCTATCGGATCATATGTAGAATTTATCTGACTAACAATTTCCCTTTTTGTTAGTTTGGTGTCAGAAGAGAATTTTGTTATGACACTGAAGGAGTCACACCCAACATTGTAGGCGACGCCAAGGATCTTTATGGATTGTGAGTCCAAGCGGTCCTCCTCAGGTATTTGTGAGTTGACCTGGTCTGAATTCGAGATGTACTCCTTTAAGTTCACACCGATGGTGGCAAATAACTTTTTCGATTCATGGTACTTCATGATCGCCTCTTCAACTGTATCAGCAAGCATCATGATGTTGTCGACATATAGATTGCTTGATATCTCTGATGCAATAGAAGAGCCATGGTTATTTAGGAACGATGATAGCGCCATGTTCAGTATGCTAGGAGAGGCTGTGACTCCAAAGGGTAGTCGGTTAGATCTATAGTGGATTAGATTATCTCTTGTTGGTGGTAAATTGATGTTTTTTACCCACAAGAATCTGCAGAGATTTTTGTGCGATGCAACGAGACGAATTTGAGTGAACGCTGCTTCAATGTCGCATATGATGATAATCTTCTTGGATCGTGAGGTCAGAAGAATGTCATGGATTTTGTTCACGAATGGTTCTCCTTTGTGAATTACGTCATTCAAGGAAAGTTGGTTCTTTCGTTTTGAAGACGCGTCGAAGACAATTCTGAGCGGAACCTTTTTGCTTGTCTTCCATACACCAGTGAGGCATGTAGTAGTTTTCAATGGCTCCAGTTTCTGAGCCGAAGAAGGGTTCCACTATTTTTTCATTGACATACTTTTGGGTGATTTTGCAATACCAGTTGCGTTGTTCAGCGTTGTGCTGTAGAGTCTTTTGAAGAGACTCTAACCGTCGAATGGCAATTGTGAAATTGTCTTCTAGTTGTCCAATGTTGTCTTTCAATGGAAAAGGTGCAGTTATGTACAGATTTTCGTACGAAATTATTTTAGAAGACTTTTCAAGGTATTCAAAGGCTTTGTCATCTTTTTGACATTCTTCTTCGGAAATTCCTAGTCCGTCTAGCTCAAATATTTGGCGTAGCATTTCTTCCTCGCTATGTTCTAGGACAGATGTTAATCCGAAGCACATTGCATTCGCAAGGTGATCTTCCGTAAGCAACCCTTTACCGTATATAGTAGGCCCAAATACGGTTTTTGCAATATGTAGACCCGTAGGTGTTGGTGTGCTGTAGTTTGGAGCCGAAATAAGCTCATGGTAGCGATCTAGACCGACCAAGATATGCGGAGTTTAATACTCTCCGTGACGGTTCGAATTCGCCAAACAGATATTATTTTCCTTTAAGTAAGCTATATCTGCTCTTGTCAGATTTACGCTAGGAAAACTGTTTGTAATTACAGGCTTGGTCTGAACAAGCAAATCAAATTCTTCTCCAAATGCTGTACCCAGTTTGATGCCTGCGATATGGCTTTTGAAGGACTCAATGTGACCTCCTATGCCCGACATTGTGCATAGTTCCGTTGTCTGCCTTGGTAAAGCTAATCGGTCTGCAAGTGCTTCCTCAATGACTGTTTTCTGAGCACCGGAATCGAGGAAGAAGAGAATTTTCTCGTACCCCTTATTTTAGTGGTCTTCAGGAAGCTCCTGACAACTACTTAGCATCTGAGCGTCAATCCGATGTTGAGAAGAAGGTTTGGGAGGTCCTTGACTTCCTAGATGTGGAGTGTCCGGTCACCTGCTATCGCATGGGAAAGCTCAGCCCTCAGCGTCCGCGTTTGGTCAAGGTTATACTGCCAACTAGGTTCCATTGGCGGTCAGTACTTGCCAATGCTCGATTATTACGCGGTTCGCCTTTCTCTCATGTTTTTGTACGCAAGAGCATGACGAGCGAGGAGAGACAACGAGAATTTGAGCTACGCCAAATTGCTCGGGAGCGTAATAATGGCATGGCAAGTAAGGAGTGGGTAGTTTATAGAGGCCAATTGACACGCTTGTCGGAGTTAACTCCAAGAAGCGTGGGAAACCTCTAAATCGGCACGGTTCTAGAACCCTGAAATGTTTTCTATTAAACTCTCGCAGTATTTGTAACAAACTTGACCATTTACAGTACTTTCTCAGTGTTAGTAAGCCTGATCTTGTAGCTGTAACTGAAACTTGGTTAACTGAGAGAATTTTGGATTTCGAAATTATTGGCGACTTTTCTTTTATTATTTTCCGGAGTGACAGGAGTAACGGGAGAGGCGGTGGGGTTTTTTGTCTAGTTAAATCAGATCTTTGTGTGAGGAAAGTCAAACTGGACCGACCAGGCATTAATGATGTGTTTTGTGTTGACATCATTCTCCCCCGTTTAACTCTTTTACTCGTCTAGTAGTAGTTTATCGACCTCCTAGCTCTTCCCATCACAATGATGGCTTATTGATTGAACTTCTCAAAGATCTTTCATCCAGTTATAAGGATACAATAATCATGGGTGATTTCAACCTTCAGATCGATTGGGCTCAACGTCAGGCGTTGAATGCTTTATCCTCCAAATTTCTTGATTTTTTGAATACGCAGGTTTTTGTCAATTAGTAAATGACTCGACTCATGGCGATAATGTACTTGATATAATTCTGTCATTGTCCAATAACATCTCCAATGTTTCCGTGTCTGCGCCGCTCGCCTCTTCGGACCATTCAGTAGTTGAATTTGACTTGCTTGTTCAGAGCTGGAGCTCATTCATTTGTCCAAGACCAGATTTTGCCAACGTCGATTTCGCCTTACTTAGTCAACATTTGAGTTCTGTTGATTGGTGGTCAGTCTTCGACAAATATAGTTCGGTCTCTGAGTTGTACGAGCGGTTTTGCAAAGTTCTCTATTCGGCTCTAGCCTTGTTCGTTCCTTTCAAAGTGCCGAGAGTGAATCATGTTAAATATCCTAAGCATATCCACAACATTCTTTGTCAGAAAGAGCGGTTGTTTCATGAAAACAAAGATGCCCTCAGCAATTCCCTTTACAAGGAGGTCTGTGCAGATATAAGCTACCATTTAGTAAAATTCTTGGATAATTATGAGCGACGCCTTCGCACAGCAGGTCTGCTCGTTGTCTGTATCAATACGTTCGTAGGAGGATGAAGATTACTGGCTCTATTCCCACAATTGTAGACGAACAATCAAACCCTATTTTATCTGACAATGAGAAAGCTTGCCGCATTGCGGAGTATTTTGCCAGTGTCTTTTCCGCAGGAAAAGACATCTCCTTAGGAGATAGCAACCATGTAAACGCTGAAAACAGGCATCCCTTGTCCGAATTTGATCCAACTTTCACTTCCATCCGGAGGACATTTTTGGCATTTTGGGTGAACTCAAGCCATCTTGTTCTGAACCATGGGACGGTATTCCACAAATTATTTTCAAGAAGTGTCGCACTGCACTTTCCAAACCTCTTGCACACATTTTTAATATGTCCTTATTCCATGGTGAAGTGCCTTATTTATGGAAGCAGGCTATTGCCACCACTTTACCAAAACGTTCCGGAAGCTGCAGTGTGACTGACTTTAGGCCTATTAGCCTCACCCCAACCCCTGTTAAGGTTATGGAAAAAATTGTGAGTGCGAAGAATCTCTCTTTCCTGAAAGAGCGTTCGATCATTGCTATGGAGCAGCACGGCTTTATGCCGTGTGCCTCGACACTAACTAATCTGATTGACCTTTACTATGACTGTTGCAGAACTGTTAACGATGGTGGTTCTTTGGATATAATATATTTCGATTTTTCAAAAGCTTTTGATAAGGTCTGCCACTTCAAACTTGTTTCCAAACTTCAGCAAGCTGGTATCTGCGGAAAGCTGTTGCAGTGGCTAGTATCCTGTCTTCAAGACCGTGCCTTCACTGTTAGAATAAATAGTAGTTTTTCTAGTATTTACCGTTGTACTAGTGGTGTCCCTCAAGGGGGTGTCTTGTCACCATTACTCTTCATCCTCTATACTAGTGATCTCCTGCTGTTACTTAAAACTTCGCCTCTTGTCAGAGTTCAAGCCTATGCTGAGTGGAAAATTCCCCTAAATTTGAATAAATGCCAGGTGATGCATGTTGGAACATTGGAGGCTGTGGGATATGAGGTTGGTGGTGTGCCTTTGTCCAGCTGTCGTACTGTTAAGGACTTGGGAGTTTTCTTTGAACCCACGCTTGAATTCAGAGCTCACATAGATTACATTGTTCGGAAATCGTATTCAGCACTTTTCCTGATTTTTCGGAATGTTAAATGTCCCGATGTGGCAATATTGATTCGCCTTTACAAGTCGTACGTATTGCCTCACTTGGAATATTGCCCGCCGTTATGGAGCCCCAGAACTAGAAAGCTTATGCTGCAAATCGAGAAAGTACAGAAGCTTTTCACAAGGCTATTATGGTACCGTTGCTCGAACCCCATGGATCGCCTACTCCTTCCTAGTCGCCTGAAGCTTTTTAAGCTTCTGCCACTTCAAGTCCGAAGGATAATATCTGACTTGGTCTTTTGCTTTCGCATTATCAGGAACGATGTGAATCTCTGGGAACGAGGTGCGAGCAAGTACTGGGTTTATCAGCCCGTTAGTTTAAGGCAAAATAGGTTCAGCATCTTTTACCGCAAAATCCACCGTCCTAGTAGAGATAAGCTGTTCAATATTGTGCTCTACCGGTGCTCTGGTTCCGTCTCCTACCCATTGACGTCTTCCAGGTTCAGCCGGGCTCGGGGTTCAGACGCAGGTTGGTGAATCTTGCCTTTCGGGGTGATTTCAATTTCAACGAGAATTGCTTTTAACATACTGCTTTCCAGTGAACCGGTGGATGTTTCTCTCAAGCAGTGTCATCCATTGATTGAACGATGCATTCTTCTGCCAGCCTCTACCAGTGCCTAGTGTCACAATGATTGCTTGCCACTATGTTCTCTTCCTCCCCGCTAGCCTGTGTACTTCGATCCTTATTTATTCCTCTCTTTTTTGTTGCCTGTGAAGGAGCCTTGGAACAACATCTTTTTTTGTACCAAAAAAAGAAAACAACAATAAATAGATGGGTTTTTTTTCTTATCGTGATTCCTCAAAAAATTCTTTCTTACGTTGACTGGTTTCACTTTTTCTCTATAGTTAACATTCAACCTTCCTCAAAAAGTTATCCAGCCGTCACCTCGATCCTTGTCATGCAAAGGTTTTGTTCAATCTATTACTAATATCTCACTACGTATGGAGAGAAAAATTTATTCCTGGGCCGTCCCCGTGGTGCGTACCAGTACCAGTATAATGAGGCTCCTGAAACACGGAGCTCGCCCGGGGACGCGTGCTCAGGATTTTCTGAATTTCTTTTTTCCATGATTCGACATCGTATGATTTTAGCATTCCAGTGGCTTGGTTAACTTCATAAAGTTCCTCTTTTCGACAATATATCCCCGGTGACCTTCCTAATGGTCGCCAATTTACAGGTTTTTTAGTGAACAAATTTGTTAATAGTCTTAATTTTTTTTTTATATGGCGGCAAGTACTAAGGTGGCAATTCAAAGATAAGATTGGTGCAAAATGAGATGTTGTTTCAAAACCTCTTCTGCTCCGCTGTCCATCTATTGTTTTTGTTGTAGTGTTTGCGTTCCATTTGGTTTAACTGGATGCTGGTTTATCCATGATTGTTTATATTAGACTAGTATTTTACCCAGTTCCAGTGCTATTTGTCTTTTTGTTTTTCCTTCATTTATGTGATTTTCTGTTCTTCTTAGTTGCTTTTCGTGTGAGCACGTCTTCGGGACGTAATAAATAAATAAATAAAGTAAAAAAATAAATAATAAACCTGCAAGCCCACTATCGTCGGCGACAACGATGCCCCAGCTCTTCGCCTCGCCCCTTATGAAGGCACTGGATGGGCGCCGTGTGTGGGCAGATTTGTAGACTTGGTTGGAGCGTGCGGTTGAGGAAGGCTCCTCCGAAATAAATCGCTTGCTAAAGTAAAAGTGTTCTGTTATCTGCTTTAACTAGTGACTAAATCTTAAGCCTCTTTCTCCTCCCGTCCTCCTCTATATCTCTCTCCCTCTCTCGTACCTCAACGGTACATTTGGTGCATCGGCCTAATAAGCCATATCGTAAGTCTCTCGCGTCCCTACGCCTAGAGCAGCAAGTCGATCTATTGCAGATCGCATTCTCTATAATAAAGAGAATCGTAAGTCTCTCGCGTCCCTACGCCTAGAGCCGCAAGTCGATCTATTGCAGATCGCATTCTCTATAATAAAGAGAATCGTAAGTCTCTCGCGTCCCTACGCCTAGATCCGCAAGTCGATATATTGCAGATCGCATTCTCTATAATAGAGAATCGTAAGTCTCTCGCGTAACTACGCCTAGAGCCGCAAATTTCTGTGCATATAGCACTAGAAAAATCTCTTTCCTCACCGAAAGAAATTCCCAGTGTCCAAGTTTAGGGCCATCATTTCCGCCTTACCAAAGTATCAACGCATCAACATTCCGTAAAGTGGTGGGAGGCTTACATAGGCTTAGAGACCTAATGCGAAACAGAAGTAGGAGCGAGGTACGCCAAGAAATTCCCTTGAATTCCAATGGACGATTACCGGCTATGCCACTTCCACGTACTTACTATAAAGAACCTGTTTCTGTGCCTGACGCGGATTCCAAGTTCAGAATTTTGTCGTCTGGTGTGTTGGAGGTTCTCATCCACACGACACGAACTTGAATCGTGCTCAATGGCAAGGACTCGGAGAGTTACATGAACTCAGATCTAATGGCACGCTGAGAGTCTTCGTTAGCGATAAAGGTGGAGAGTTCGTTGTTATGCCGCAATCCTTAGATCGAGCTATAACCGAACTCCATCTTAGCGATATCTCCATATATCATCGCGTTATTGAGAAAAACCTCAAGTCGCAGTACGGGCGTCTTAATCGAACTTGGATGACAACTGGAATGTCTGCCAATATCGACAAAGGTTTCTCAGAGATCTCAGATTGGATTGCCTGAGTTGTCCAGTTTTTTACAGCCTAGTAAAAACGCACAAGCTATCCCAAGAGAATATGCAATCCACGTCTCCGGCCACTTATGAAATAAGACCTATAATCAGATGTGTTGGCGGTCCAACCGATCGGATTTCCTGCTTCCTGAATAATATTGTGAGCCAATTGTTGACCAAAGTTCCCGCTCATTTGACCAACACAAGCTAATTTCTTGAAATACTACACAACTCCAACTTCGGTGAGAGCTGTGTAATAGAGTCATTTGATGTGACGTTACTTTACACCAACGTCCAAACCGAGGAAGCCCTGCCGGCTCTATCTGAAATGTTGAATTTGCATGTGGGGAACATAAACACCTTTGGTTTGTTGAAAGCGCACATCATGATTCTAGTCAAAGAATGTTTGCATTGCAGTGTCTTCACCAATGGGTCAACGATTATCGCCGGTCCTTGCCGTATGCTTTATGAGTAGGATAGAGCAACCGGTGCTTGACCGCTCACCGCTAATGTACTGTAGATTCATAGATGATTGCATATGGTTACATCGACACAATCCGAAATCGATGAGTGTTTCAGGTTAATGAACGAACAATCTCAGTACATTAGACTTACCAGAGAAACTCCGACTAATGGTTGGCTCGATTATCTAAACACGCACGTGAAGCCGTCCGGTGAGGGAATAGTTAGCGTGAAATGGCACCGGAAACCAAGCTTGAAAAACATCTTGATTCACGCAAGGTCAGCACACCCCACCGCTGTGAAGAGGGCTGTTGTCAGCATCATGTTCCGAACGGCAGTTCGTATGTGTACGCGCCCCAGCGAACGTCAAGAATCATTACGATTGGCTTCAGATATAGCCACTTCAAACGGCTATAGGGTTTCAAGTGGCCATAGAAGATCTCACGCTAACTCCCATGATAGATCCCGTGTAGACAAGATGCCTCTCACCCTACCGTTCATCTCCGATAGAGTCACTGCTGAACTTCGAAGAGCTATTGTAAGGGCACAATTGCAGGACGACGTCGTCTTAGTGAACATTCCTAACGACAACATTAAGCGGCAGTTAGTTCGGAATAGACTCTACGATCAGCAGTGTCTTTCTGAAAATTGCGTTATATGCCCAAGTGGAAGATTAGGCGATTGCTCAAAGATTGGAGCAATTTATCAGATCGAATGCTTGGCATGTAACGCCAAATACATCGAAGAAACGGGAAGAGCTCTTGCAGTACGTGTGAGGGAACATCTATCAAGTAAACTACGTGGATTGCTAACCAGCCCACTTGGAAAACATAGGATTGATGCGCATAACGGGAATGACTTTGAGGTGAACCACATGGAAAACATAGGATTGATGCGCATAACGGGAATGACCTTGAGGTGAAATGTACCATCTTCAGCGTTGAAGGAGACATTTCGGCAAGAAGAGCGTTAGAGGCATTCTGGATTTTCACAAGGAATCCAGCAATGAACCACCGGAATGAGTGCCTTTCTGTTACGAGTGACTTTCTGATCGGGTTGTGAACTATAGAAGGACCGGTCAGCGACGGCGGGGTGCAGTATGCTTCATTCGTCCCTACTGGCTAACTAACGTGGGCGAACATCAGCCCTTGCGGTGTCGACTCCCAGCAGACCATGGGAACGAATACACGTTGACTACGCCGGCCCATTCGAGGGGACTAACTATCTCGTAATCGTCGACGCATTTTCTAAGTGGCCAGAGATATTCCCCACAGATCGCACAAGTGCCACCATCTCTCTACTTCATCAAAACTTCGCAAGGAATGGCCTACCTGAAGTGCTAGTGTCGGACAACGGCACGCAATTCGCCGAATTCAAGGACTTCTGCCAAAAAATGGAATTGAACATTTATTCTCCCCTCCGTATCATCCCCAATCCAACGTACAGGCGGAGGGATTCGTGGACACATTCAAGAGGAGTCTGTTCAAGATGAAGGGGAAGGAACGCTATGCCGAAGTCTCCAAACCTTTGTTCAAGATGAAGGGGAAGGAACGCTATGCCGAAGTCTCCAAACCTTCCTCCTGACCTATCGCTCAACACCACATCCGGCTTTCGACAATGTCGTGACTCGCGTCCGACAAGCCCTCACAGGTCGCTGGTCCGGGCCGGTCGATCGACCTGGTCAAACGCGTCGATCGACACGTTGCCACCACCGAAGCTTCTATTAGGGGGGGGGGCAAAAGTAATGAGACAAAATGGAAAAAAATTTATCTCTTTATAACTCAATTACAACTCAACGATGCTGAGGAGTGTATTTGCCATTAAGAGCAAGGACCTTGCTTCCATCGCTCAGCCAACTTCCTGATCCCATCCTTCCAGAACTGCTTGAGCCTGGTGTTGATCAACTGCTCGATATACCTGTCAAGGACTGCTTGGGTTCTTGTGTCCCTTTCGACTAGGAAGTCCTGTAGGCTCAAGTAGTAGTGGTAGTTGCATGGAGAGATGTCCAGCGAATACGGTGGGTGAGGCATGTGAACGTAGCCCAGCTGGCCAAGCTTATCCGTGGTTACTTGTTCCCGATGGGGTGCGGCGTTGTCGAAGAGAATGAACTTCTTGAAGCGCTGCGACTGAATAAGTTCGAGTCGCCGGCCCATCTCCTCTATTTCGTTCACCATGGCCTTCATCGCAGTGCTCTTGGGAAATAGCCTCCGGTAAACCGATCCATGGGCGCAGATCCAAAAGCTCCAAAGATGCTTCTCGCCGTGAACATCTCGCCGAACGAAGGTCGGTAACAATTCACCGGGCCTCACCCAAACTCGCTGCTTGGCAGGGTTAAGGTAGAAGACGTGCTTCTCATTCTGCGTGAATATTGAGCCCAGGCTGCTCGGGATTGCGAATTGGGGAGATTTGCGCGACGCAGGTCGACTCGTCAGACTGGGGTTTCGGCATGAGACAGGCTGGGGTTTTTGGCATGCTTCTGGAAAGGGCGGAAGTGGTAACTTCTCAGATGAGCTTCAGTAAGTAGCATACAAACATATAAATACAACAAGTACGAATCCAGACTCCAGCCACGAGATATATGGACACGGCATGGGGTGTCTCATTACTTTTGCCCCCCCCCCCCCCTAATGGAAGCCGGCAGAGACGCAGAGGGTGCGTGCCTCTTTCGTCAATGACCGGCTTGGTCGCCAGTCCTGCCATCACCGCTCCCGCTGAGCGGTGGTCGTCCCCGCTCGCTCCCGCTGCGCGACCGGGCTCCGTCGTCGCCGTCGCCCGTCGCTACTGACCAGGGAATGCCGTCAGCTTCCCATGGAACTTCGGGATGAGACCTATATCACGTGAAAGAGCTCGAGACGCTGATCACAGATATGTAGACCAAATTTGCTAAATGGATCTCCTAAGCGAGTTATGGCCGGCGGAAGCCGCCGTGTCTTCCATGTGTTAGGCGCGCTCAATGGGCGCAGTATTGCGCGGTAATCAGCGGTTCGGCTATTAGCGCCGTCAGCAGCGGCGGCGGCGGCGCAGTGGTAGGGTGCTCGCTTCACAGGATTGAGGTCATTGGTTCGGTTCCCGTCGCTGACGGCTTTTTTGCATTTTGTAACTTATCTTCGACGAGGACCTATAATTCCATTTTTAGCACATTTTTGAGCGAACGGCTGATGGCGACTTGCATTTACGTCTATTTGAAGACGGAAACGTGTTTCAGGTAAAATGTTTTATTCATGACGTGAAGCAAGTCGAAAATTCAAAGCAAAGCAAAAATAAAAAGTAAAAATGAAATCAAAAATCAACAAAACTTAATGAACATAGTAAATAAAAAGTAAAGGCACTACTCAAAAGTTCCGACTCCACCGACACGACATGGGACGAAAAAAAATTGCGCTGAAACTTCGTCGAGGGGGGTTATTTGGGGTGCTGATCACGAATCTGACATCGGTTTTTCACGACTCGGTCGGCGACCACCCATACCGTTAACAAGGGTGGTTCAGGCAGGGTCACCGATTTCGCTGAAACTTCGTCGAGGGGGGTTATTTGGGGTGCTGATCACGAATCTGACATCGGTTTTTCACGATTCGGTCGGAGACCACCTATACCGTTACTACGACTGTTCGACCGAAGGCATAGCGAATGAAGAAAAATCAATGGCACATCGAAGCTTTCAAAATTGATATATCAAGTCAAACATTTGACCTACTTGCTGGATTACGCATGAAATTAGAAGCCTTTTAGCGTAAGTTTAGGCTTATGACAGTTGGTTTCAGATTGTGAAGAGCAGATT
>OX377203.1:44906614-44958879 GCA_947396885.1 Heligmosomoides polygyrus polygyrus
TTCATTTTTACTTTTTATTTTTGCTTTGCTTTGTATTTTTGGCTTGCTTCACGTCATGATAAAACATTTTACCTGAAACACGTTTCCGTCTTCAAATAGACGTAAATGCAAGTCGCCATCAGCCGTTCGCTCAAAAATGTGCTAAAAATGGATTTATAGGTCCTCGTCGAAGATAAGTTACAAAATGCAAAAAAACCGTCAGCGACGGGAACCGAACCAATGACCTCAATCCTGTGAAGCGAGCACCCTACCACTGCGCCGCCGCCGCTGCTGACGGCGCTAATAGCCGAACCGCTGATCACCGTCGCAATACTGCGCCCATTGAGCGCGCCTAACACATGGAAGACACGGGCGGCTTCCGCCGGCCATAACTCGCTTAGGAGATCCATTTAGCAAATTTGGTCTACATATCTGTGATCAGCGTCTCGAGCTCCTTTCACGTGATATAGGTCACATCCCGAAGTTCCATGGGAAGCTGACGGCATTCCCTGGTGAGGGCTAGTCCCCATCCGTCGATTGGATTCCGCGACTCCGTCGCCGTCGAGCTACATCTTCCTGGTCGCTCTGGTCGTCAAGTGTCATCATCGTCGGTAGCCGGCAGCCGTCGTCAGTGAATCGAGGATCCGTCGCCGTCGTTGCCGTCGTCGTTCCACAGGTAACGCGGGGGCCTCTGCCTGGCCTCGTCGGTCCTGACTTGGCGCAGGCCACAGGACCTGGGCCAGGTAAGCTCTGTGGGTCGCGGTCCTGATTCCCTCAGTAGGTTTGGGTGCAGCCTGGCCCGTAACACGTAGTATAGGTCGTCTTCATATTTGTTAATGTTATGTCGGTCGTATCAATTAGCCATATAAACTCGTAATTCAAAAGGTCCAATATCTAAACTCGTGAGGTGGTCTGCCAAGTTATCCGGGTCAAGTCAAAGGTCGTATCAGCGTCGCAAATGGAGGGATCACCGGAGGCCGGGAGACGCTTCGACCAACGGGGATTCCTCCGGATAAAGTTAACATACAAAGAGACGCTATCATGTGGGTATGTAAGGTCATATTTAAAAAGGGGCAAACAAGATCCGGTAAGTGCCTATCGGGTAGGAATAACCATGTGGCAGTGCAAGCCCACTGGTCGCGAGCCGCGGATCCAACATGCCACAGCTCGGGCCGTAGAGGGGATCTAGGCCTCCACCGATTGTACGGGCGGAGGTCCCCCTGCGGCACGACATGGTGCATCGGTCTGAGGTTCAGTGTGGGGAAACTCACACTGGGCCCTAGCGATCGGACCTTTCTGTTGGCTCGCAGGCATTTAAGCCTTGTCGCCGCGTCCGGTGTAAGGGTCGCACAAACTGGACTAGTTCAGGTGCCGCTGACGGCACATGCGTGCGCTATAACTGGGGTAATGCCCTCCTCTCCTCTAGTAGCCGTGGTTCTTACCTGTGCACCTCGAGTGGCACGAGCCAGCACAGGGACAGCCGTTATACGTCGAACCACAAGTGGTACGGTGCGCACATAGAGGAAGCAGATAGTCGGACTTACCGACTGGGAAACCCCTCTTGGACCTTGTCGCCGTCGCAAAGAAGCATGCAAACGGGACCCGGCAGGATACCCCAGGTTCAACAGTGCGTAGCAGCTCCTCTAAGGCAGGTCTATAGGGCTACGTACTGTCTGGCAAATTAACCCATTGGCAGTACATACTGTTGTCGCCTTAGGTCAGGCCCGCAACTTCACTTGGTCCAAGGCCTTAGTTGTCATGCATTGCTCGTAGAGCACACGCTGTTCAACTGTTTCGTGTCTCGCTTACACACCCTGTTTCATCTAGACCTACGCGTGGCGCAGTAACACCATTCACTTGCGTACCCACATTTGTGTCACAATAGCTCTCGCGTATGGCCGTGTAGTCGCTATATTGACCGTGCTTGTATAGAGGAGGCTCCTGGCCAGAGCCCTCCTTCCAGTCAGCCCACGCTTAGGTCATCTTATTTTAGACTCGGGTCACGGCAGTACTGCCTCCTTCCAATAATCTTTTCAAAGTCAAACAACGGCCATGCATATGGTTTCGTCGTGCAACGCTAACCTAACCAAGGCGCTCACCGCTGGAGACGCACAGAGGTCCTCCAGACCATCTCGACCAGGACTGTCCGCGCGACTCGACCCTCATGCCGGTTTGCAAGCAGACCAATCACCACCCGGCATTCTGCCCGTAGGGCACGCGGTCATTCGGAATGTCCCCATAGAGCGCTGGCTACGTCGTGCACGTCGGAGCGCAGCTTATATGCGTTTGGGTGCTGCTCTGCGAGTCATTCGAAAGAAGTAGCTGTAGTCCTTTCGAAGAAGGATAAGGTGAGGAATGTTTCTAAATATTTCCCTTCTTATTTCAAAATAATTTTCTATTACAACAATTAATTTCTATTTTAGTAATTTAATAATTTTCTCAGAATTTTACTTTTACATATACATTCTTTTTTCCACTATTTTTTCATCTTCAATATTTTTCTTTTCCCCTTTTTCCCTTCTCCAAATTCGCCACATTTTTGTTATCAAACATATATATATATATATATATATATATATATATATATACAGGGTACGCCATAAATATGGTCACTCAATAAAAAGCGAATTACTCACGGGGAATTTGTCAGGGAATAGCGAAACTTCTTCAACAATTTATTAACAATCTACTTAACACGCAAAATGGATATCATCCAATATGATCTTCCTTGGCACGAATGACAACCTTCAGGACGCTTAGGGTAGGACTCAATGGCGACACGCAAGGTTGCTTGCGGAATTTCCTTCCATGCTTTTTACCGTGAAGATTTCAATCCTCGAGTCGTAGTGCGCCTTTTAAGCGCAGGCTTCACCCTCTAGAATGAACGCAGTAATCCATAACACTCAAATCTTACGAGTTTTTCGGCCATTCAGAAACAGGGATGAAGTTGGGAAGATTCCTTGCGCACCACTCCTGAGTCTTCTTGGACTTATGAGCGGGTGCACCGTTCTGGTGAAAGGTCCATGTTGTATTTCCAGAGTGTTCTTGAGCCTAGGGAAGCAGCTCCTTCATCACAATGTCGTTCACGTAGACATTGGTGTTGACCTTTGCTCCTTTTTCAGCGAAAACCATCGTGTCCATCTTGTGGCGCAAACTCCGGCCCAAAACATAAGGGTTTCTGTTAACGGTGTCTGCATCCTCACCACTTTCAGCCAATAACCGCTAGTTTTGGCGGTCTCAAAATGCTGCTCAATTGAGAAAAGTTTCTTATCAGTGAAGAGCGTCGTGCAGTGGTCGTGCCGCTCGAGGAGACTTGGACATTTTTTTTCTTCTTCCTTCCATCTGTGCAGGCGTTTGTCCGTGCAGTTGACGGAACTTGTAGGGGTATAGTCCAAGTTCATTCTTAGCAACTCGCTTCATCGTCGTAGCCGATACGTTGAGCTCGGATGCCATCTTTCTCATGCCGCGGCCTGGATTCCACTTGAATTGTTCTTTCCACGATTTTCCAAAGACTGCTCGTAGCTACGGATACCGGGCAGCCAGGTCGGGAACGATTATCGAGAGAGTTACGTTCCACACAGCGATAGACTGTCATCTTGTGCAGCTTCAGCAGACGAGCGATGTTGGGAACAGAAAGTCCTGCCCTTCTCGGATCCAAGATTGCGCTTCTTTGACAACAAGGCTTTACCATTTCTGATAGAAGCAGGGTGGAGATGCAAAAAACACTATATACGGTTAGGATGACACGTAGAATCCGAAGAAACAATGGAAACATAAAAACGTTCGCAAACAAATACAAAAAATGACGCGCGAAAAAGTGACCATATTTATGGCGCACCCTGTATATAATTTTCTCTTATTTCCATTAATACATCCAACTTTCGTATAAGATGTTTCCCAAGTCCCCAACGAAGTTCTTGAGGTCGCAGTCGTGGTCGCTGGCATCATCGTGCCGTCGTATCATGGTTGCCGTCTCGTCGTGCTGTCGTGTCATGGTCGCCGTCGTTAAGGATGTCGTGGTCGTCGTCGATACGAACATCATGGTCGCCTGCCCGAGATGTAAACTTGTACATACTTCGTCGCCATCTACATCGTCGCCATTAAACTCGTTGCTAACATCTCCCTCCCCCTAGCCATAGATCTCACCCTTAGCCTTTACTTATGTCGTCATCACTTACAATGTTTTGTTGTTGTTGTGTTTTTACTGTTTGTTGTTCTACTCCAGGTCGCATAGATATCCTTCTTTCTTGACTTTAACTCGTAGGTCCCTAACGGCCCGCGCCCTTCGTCGTCATGCTTACCCACCCCCAGGCTGCATCTGTCGCACCCGTCGTGGCGCACACAAACGTGGCATCCCCCGCCCACGCCGCCCACCTCTTGAGTCTGGTCGCCCTAGGCTGCGGTGCTGACATGTATGTAATGTTTCTAGGTAAGCTTCAGGGCCGTGACTACCGGTGGATCCTTCTTGGGCCTCCCAGTGTCGTGATTCGCGTCCGACAAGTCCTCACAGGTCGCCGGTCGCTGCGGTCGGGCCGATCGATCGACCTGCAAACGCGTCGATCGACACGTCGCCGACGCCGAAGCTTCTAGAAGCCGGCAGAGACGCAGAGGGTGCGTGCCTCTTTCGTCTCTTACCGGCTTGGTCGCCAGTCCTGCCACCACCGCTCCCGCTGAGCGGTGGTCGTCCCCGGTCGCTCCCGCTGAGCGACCGAGCTTCGTCGCCGTCGCCCGTCGCTACTGAGGGCGAGTCACATCCGTCGACTGGATTCCGACTTCCGTCGCCGTCTACATCTTCCTGGTCGCTCTGGTCGTCAAGTGTCATCATCGACGGTAGCCGCCAGCCGTCGTCAGTGAGTCGAGGATCCGTCGCCGTCGTCGCCGTCATCGCCGATCGTCGTTCCACAGGTAACGTGTGGGCCTCTTCCTGGCCTCGTCGGTCCTGACTTGGCGCAGGCCACAGGACCTGGGCCAGGTAAGCTACGTGGGTCGCGGTCTGATTCCCTCAGTAGGTTTGGGTGCAGCCTGGCCCGTAACACATAGTATAGGTCGTCTTCATATTTGTTAATGTTATGTCGGTCGTATCAATTAGCCAATATAAACTCGTAATCAAAAGGTCCAATATCTAAACTCGTGAGGTGGTCTGCCAAGTTATCCAGGTCAAGTCCAAGTCGCAAATGGAGGGATCACCGGGGTCGGGGGACGCTTCGACCAACGGGGATTCCTCCGGAGGAAGTCAACATACAAAGAGGACGCTATCATGTGGGAATGTAAGGTCATATTTAAAAAGGGCACGCGGCCAAACAAGATCCGCTAAGGCCAATCGGGTGGGAATAACCGCGTGGCAGTGCAAGCCCACTGTTCGCGAGCCGCGGATCCAACATGCCACAGCTCGGGCTGTAGAGGGGACCTCGGCCTCCACCGATGTACGGGCGGAGGTCTCCCTGCGGCACGACAGACAACTTGAAAACGCCAATAGAACTCTTCCTGGAAAGAAAACTTCGGAATTTATTGTCACTGCTGGAACCACACCAATCACAGAAGAGGAATGAAAATGAAGCCATGGAGCGACTCTACAATCGGAAACACGGCGGCGAAACGCAAGTCATTCAAGCAGGGAGATGGGAGGCAATCGTTAGTCCCGACTCGGATCCAACACTGACGACCGCCGACAGTGCCTCCGGAGACAATTAACGTCGACTCGCACCGTACCACCCGCCCGCTTCGCGACGATCTCCAAGGCAGCCCTCGCCGCCGTGCGATGGCGACCTAGCCGAGCACGGGAGCCGGCAGATCGACCGCGATCCCCACTGAGGCCGAACTTCACAGATCAGTCACATTTACAACTACAGTAGATAACTTATTTAAATGGTTTACAAAGGCAGCGTAGAGTGTCGGTCTGGAGCGCGCCCTACACACTTTCATATCAGAATTTCGAGCTCTATCTGATGGGCTGCACAAGAATGCTTAAAAATTACCCTATAGAGACATGTTAACGCAGGCTTCGAGCCAACGGCTTCACGAAGAATTAGGCATGAATTTTGTATAAGAATTAGGCATGAATTTTGTATACTTTATTACCAACATTCTAAGCTCTATCTGATATACTGTATAAAAAGGCTTAAAAATTCCCCTGTGTAGATACTTTGATGCAGGCCTGTATACATTAAGACGGCGAAGGCAGACAATAAATGCGGCCTTTCCGTGGGATCATATTGCCTGTGAAAAGCAAGGTCAGAAGAGCACTTGGAGTCATAAGCGTACACATCCCGCGGTATGCAAAAATAATCATATAATGCTTGAGGTTACCATCGTACCCTTCTGGGAGGAGCGAAAAATAAGTTATAAAAGGAACGTAATCTGAGAAACCACTTCTAACCTTGTTAACCAAGTACGATGTATTCACTCAACAATGGCTATATCAACAGCCCTCTTGAGGGCTTTTATACTGTCGAACTTCATCAACCGGAGCTCAACACCCAAGGTAGTAATAATAACAATATAAATAATGATAGCAATAATAATAGATGTTATTATATTAATAATATAAATGATGACAGTGATTATCATAGTGATAGTAGTGTTAATATTAGCAGTAATAATAATTAAGTTATAATGTATTAGTGATCTGAAGATGCTGATTTAGAGTCTTTCCACCAAACTAACCCTTAGCTATTTTGTTTCAACCAAGGGCTTTCGCATTATACAATTCCTTCCGCTTTTCACAGCACTCCAAATCTCACAACACCGTTTAACTTCAATGTACTACCCAGTGTTCCACATTTTTTCCCGGACCTCCCGCACCAATCATTGGACAGTCCCCTGAAAAGACTTCTTGAATGCGATCACCCTGCACTGGCCACATTGATAAAGCTTCTCCAGGACATAGACTTGGAGGCGAAATGCGTGCTGATGCTAAAAATAACGGTTCTCCTCCACAGAAGTTTTTTATCATTCACGAAGGATGCACTTTTATTCTAGTAAAATTGTGTAGTGTTCGAGATCAATTGCTTTCTGTAGGTTTGCCGAACGCTACCATAGAAGAGGAGTGACTGCCAGAGAAATAAGAAAGTTTTGCTCCAAGATGTCACTGGAAGAACAATTTAATATTCTGTGTGATAAAATTAAATTACAATGAATTTTTACTCTTACATAGGCCTAATTGTTTGTGAAGCCTTTGGCTCGAAGCCTAAGTTAAAATGTCTCTACAGGGTAATTTTTAAGCATTCTTGTACAGCCTATCAGATAGAGCTCGAAATTCTGATATGAAAGTGTGTAGGGCGCGCACCAGTACGACACTCTAGTCTGCCTTTGTAAACCATTTAAATAAATTATCCACTGTAGTTGTGAATGTGATCGATCTGTTAAGTCTCGCCTTTAGTCGGGTCGCGGTCAATCTGCCGGCTCCCGTGCTCGGCTAGATCGCCATCGCACGGCGGCGAGGGCTGCCTTGGAGATCGTCGCGCAGCGGCGGGTGGTACGGTACGAGTCGACGTTAATTGTCTCCGGAGGCACTGTCGGCGTCGTCAGTGCGGATCCGAGTCGGGACTAACGACTATCACCCCAGAAAGATCCCGTGTTCGTCAGCAACCACAACCAGCAGCGACTCAAATGGATTAGCGGTGTCGTGCAAGAACGCATGGGCGAGTACTTTACAAGGTCCGCGTCGGACATCAAATATGGATACGCCATGCAAACCAAATGCGAAATCGCTACATCGACGACAACGGCGACACGGATCTCGACACACTATTCGAGACCTTCGATTTGGAGCGTCACCATCCTCCAATTTCACCGCCTACTTCGACACAGCCCTCCACTGAGAGGTCACATACTTCACCACGGCTACCACCCGAAGGATCGATGGTTCACCGCTTCCAGACGCCGTTCAATCTCGCCGACCGACTCGGACGCGACGTCCGACTCGCAGTCTTACCATGGATCGTTATCAGAAAACATATTTGTAGACCGTTTCAATTTATTATGTTAAATGATTATTTTTCAAGAAAGGGAGGTGTAACATAGGAAGTCAAACAAACATCTGTTGATCTTCATTGGCGCGGTTTTGGCTACAATGTACCCGTCACGGGCGGGAAACTCGCTGTATATAAGCGACCCCTATTGCTCATGCTTTGTTTCACCATTATTCTGCTAATAAACGGTTCTACTAGCCGTCCAGCATCCAACGTCGCCACCGCCAGACATAACAACCACATTCCTCAGTGCCAAGGCGTCGTCCGCATTTCACGACAAGTACAACAACATCTTAACGAGATATGTTGTGGCAACAACGCGATCATCCACTAGCAAGTTCTTCAACATCAGGAGAACTGTTTGATCCTTCAAAATAAGAGGACGGTGGGCCGGTTTTACGCCGAATTTCAGATAAGCCTTCAATGTAGAGACAACCCACTCCTGACTGGACTCACCCATAGTCTCTAGTTGTGGCGGAAAACTAAGGAATCCACGTCCTTCCCTCAACTGTTTCTACAACCGAACTGACTAAATAATGACTTCATAATGCTTCAACACATTTGATTAAGCCTGGAGCGGCTGGTAGAGAGGCTATATATGTATGTTATTACAGGATGTTTTGTTGCGATCAAAACTCTTGCGCCAGGCGGGACTCGAACCCGCATCTTCTGCTTTCCGGGCAGCGATGTTCGCCTTACACCACCGGCGCTGTTTGACTGCACGTAACATCTGCGATATCCTCGAGGTCTGTCAGCACCCACCCGTGATACGAGATGGGCCGGCCGCTGGTGGTGTAAGGCGAACATCGCTACCCGGAAGGCAGAAGATGCGGGTTCGAGTCCCGCCTGGCGCAAGAGTTTTGATCGCAACAAAACATCCTGTAACAACATATATAGCCTCTCTACCAGCCGCTCCAGGCTTAATCAAATGTGTTCAAGCATTGTTACTACTAAGCTCTTCAGCTTAACGGTTCCATGCTGATATCAGCGGCCAGCCCATCCCGTATCACGGGTGGGTGCTGACAGACCTCGAGGATATCGCGGATGTTACGTGCAGTCAAACAGCGCCGGTGGTGTAAGGCGAACATCGCTGCCCGGAAAGCAGGAGATGCGGGTTCGAGTCCCGCCTGGCGCAAGAGTTTTGATCGCAACAAAACATCGTGTAACAACAAATGACTTCATAGTTCCCCATGAGATGCGTTCTCCAATCACCTTCTGTCAGCTGTTAGGTTTTTGGGCCACGTCACGCCTATTCACGGCGGTTTCGCCAGCCGCAAACTTGCCCAAATAGCATTGGCGTCGAACAAGTGTGTTCCTGCACCAATTGCAAGCTCATACGCCACGATCGCGGCTATTTGCAGCGGGATCCGTTGGTCTTTTGCTGTATGCGCCCTCCTAGCTTGGAGATCGCGCGTCGGCGTCCACGTTGCCACGTTCGATCGATGTCTTGTGCGCTCGCGATGGCAGTCCCAACGAGAAGATCGCGGCGAAGTGGGCAGCGCGTCGATTAACGCGAGAGAGGTCGGTGGTGCGATTATCACCTTGTGGCATTGATTGCATCTTAGCTGATTGCTTGGGATTTAGGGGGTTCTAACCTGTGCAACTTTTTTGTGCAATTTTTGCGCATTTTTCCAGCCGTATGCATTTCGCCGCTCGAAGAGCGCAGAACTTAGCCGCGAACTACCCCTGAGCGAGGAATGCAGTTTCCACACGTGCAGCTTGGATGGCACCCACCCTGGAGTCTCTTCCCTAGTCCGGTTCTGCTCTAGCTCAGTTCGCCACCGTGGAACACAGCTGCGGACTCACGCGTAGCCAGCCCCGTTGCTGGCAGTGCGCGCTCCAGCCACCATGGCGCGCTCCAATCAAACGGACCCCCGCTGCAAATACTCAAGGCTCGTGCACAGTTCGGCAGCGCAGTGAACCACCCATGTTGTAGCATAGGCGGTTTACCGCGGAGCCACCGCGCGGTGAGAGGCCGTGCACACTCACCGCGCAGTGGCGTAGAGTTGGTGTTCCAGCGCGGGAGGCAATCGTTAGTCCCGACTCGTATCCGCACTGACGACGCCGACAGTTCCTCCGGAGACAATTAACGTCGACTCGCACCGTACCACCCGCCGCTTCGCGACGATCTCCAAGGCAGCCCTCGCCGCCGTGCGATCGCGACCTAGCCGAGCACGGGAGCCGGCAGATCGACCGCGATCCCACTGAGGCCGAACTTCACAGATCGATCACATTTATAACTACAGTAGATAACTTATTTAAATGGTTTACAAAGGCGGACTAGAGTGTCGTACTGGTGCGCGCCCTACACACTTTCATATCAGAATTTCGAGCTCTATCTGATGGGCTGCACAAGAATGCTTAAAAATTACCCTGTAGACATTTTAACGCAGGCTTCGAGCCAACGGCTTCACGAACAATTAGGCATGAATTTTGTATTCTTTATTACCAACATTCTAAGCTCTATCTGATATACTGTATAAAAATGCTTAAAAATTCCCCTGTGGAGATATTTTGATGCAGGCCTCTATACATTAAGAAGGTGAAGGCAGACGATAAATGCGGCCTTTTCGTGGGATCATATTGCCTGTGGGAAGCAAGGTCAGAAGAGCACTTGGAGTCAAAGCGTACACATCCCGCGGTATGCAAAAATAATCATATAATGCTTGAGGTTACCATCGTACACTTCTGGGAGGAGCGAAAAATAAGTTATAAAAGGAACGTAATCCGAGAAACCACTTCTAACGTTGTTAACCAAGTACGATGTATTCACTCAACAATGGCTATATCAACAGCCCTCTTGAGGGCTTTTATACTGTCGAACTTCATCAACCGGAGCTGAACACCCAAGGTAGTAATAATAATAATAATAATAATAATAATAATAATAATAATAATAATAATAATAATAATAGCAGTAATAATAGATGTTATTATATTAATAATAGAAATGATGACAGTGATTATCATAGTGATAGTAGTGTTAATATTAGCAGTAATAATAATTGAGTTATAATGTATTAGTGATCTGAAGATGCTGACTTAGAGTCTTTCCACCAACCTAGCCCTCAGCTATTTTGTTTCAACCAAGGGCTTTCGCATTACACAATTCCTTCCGCTTTTCACAGCACTCCAAATCTCACAACACCGTTTAACTTCAATGTACTACCCAGTGTTCCACATTTTTTCCCGGACCTCCCGCACCAATCATTGGACAGTCCCCCGAAAAGACTTCTTGGATGCGATCACCTTGCAATGGCCACATTGATAAAGCTTCTCCAGGACATAGACTTGGAGGCGAAATGCGTGCTGATGCTAAAAATAACGGTTCTCCTCCACAGAAGTTTTTTATCATTCACGAAGGATGCACTTTTATTCTAGTAAAACTGTGTAGTGTTCGAGATCAATTGCTTTCTGTAGGTTTGCCGAACGCTACCATAGAAGAGGAGTGACTGCCAGAGAAATAAGAAAGTTTTGCTCCAAGATGTCAAAGCATGTCACTGGAAGAACAATTTAATATTCTGTGTGATAAAATTAAAGTACAATGAATTTTTACTCTTACATATGCCTAATTGTTTGTGAAGCCTTTGGCTCGAAGCCTGCGTTAAAATGTCTCTACAGGGTAATTTTTAAGCATTCTTGTACAGCCTATCAGATAGAGCTCGAAATTCTGACATGAAAGTGTGTAGGACTCGCACCAGTACGACACTCTACTCTGGCTTTGTAAAGAAATTTAAATAAATTATCCACTGTAGTTGTGAATGTGATCGATCTGTTAAGTCTCGCCTTTAGTCGGGTCGCGGTCAATCTGCCGGCTCCCGTGCTCGGCTAGGTCGCCATCGCACGGCGGCGAGGGCTGCCTTGGAGATCGTCGCGCAGCGGCGGGTGGTACGGTACGAGTCGACGTTAATTGTCTCCGGAGGCACTGTCGGCGTCGTCAGTGCGGATCCGAGTCGGGACTAACGACTATCACCCTTCCAGCGCAGTGAAACTGTGCACGAGCCTTAAAAGCAGGAGCGCCCGGGGAATCGGTGGACTGGGACGCGCGATCCTCATTGGGGCGCGAGCGTTGGACATACTGGCGCTGGCCATTGCCCCCCATAGTTTCCACAGTAAAACGCTATTCTTGCGCTGGAACACCAACTCTACTTCTGAAACACTTTGTTATCGAGAAACAACTATCAGCAAATCTACAGTGCAAAGCACTGCGATGGCCTGCGATGGTATGATGATTTCTCTGTGGCCGTTGACCATTCCGCGCTAATAAAGCGCTCCAGCGCCAACGATCGTCGACGAATCGCACCGTGCCACCGCTGGAAGGTTGCCAGCAGAGGCGCGCATAGTACGCAATCCCGAGAGCCACACGCCACACCGCGGCACAGCGTGGTGATCTGAAAAATCTGCCTCCGTTCTTGTAAGATGACGCAGCGCCGGCGCCAAGCATTGGACGTCCGCTGCCACTGTTGTTGCTTGTGTTCTCGTTTCTCCTAGTAATGTTACTCGCAGCTAGCTTCCTTATTCGTAGCAGCTTCCGATTAAGCACTCAATCGCTGTCCTTCATGGCCCGAGGATTTTGGTCCGAAGTCAGACGAGGTATCTCACGGGTGCAGTACCTCCTCCACAATTGCTCGTTGGTAGGGGATGACCGTGGGAAGTTCCTTTGCATCACCAACGGAGAGATGCAGGTTTGCATCATTAAGCGTTTTTAGGAGAAAATATCATTCACTATCATTCTTTCATTAAGTAAGGGTAGGTTTTCTGCACACTCCTCACTCTGGTCATTCTGCTTTGATATATTTTTGGAGCCAGGCAGCTAGAAGCACCGGTTTTTCAAGCTTCAGGAACAAGCTGTTTGAACAGCACTCAGGTTAAGGGAATCCTTCTTCTTCTCCCTACCGAATTGGTGGCGAGTTCGCATAGGAAAGTCATTCTTCGCCGTCGGGCGACCTGTAGCGGGCAAACTAGGAGTGAGCCATCCATTTGAAGTGCCTTTCTGAAATGATGCACGAGCAAAAGTCGTCGAACCCCTCGTGGCGATTGGTTAAAAATGCTAAAGGGCTGTCTTAATCAATTACTTTGGGACGAGCCACGTTCTCGACTTCTTCGGAACCAGACGATTGATTAGTGCCTGCCTTTACAAAATTGTCTGCAATATTTAGCTCAAGAATTATTTTTGTTCTACGCTTCTTGCTTCCACTTTCACTACTCAGCTTCGTTAATTGACTAGAATCTTTTGTTTCCTATCAATCTGTGAGCAGATATACGCATTGTTTTGTTACAATTTATTTTGTTCAGGGCTCAAGTTGCTGATACTGAGGTTGTCAGCTGTAATAACGATGTTTTGTTGCGAACAAAGTGTGGTTCGAGTTCCGCATGACGCTAGAGTTTTGATTGCAACAAAACATCGTTATAACAGCATTACTTTGTTAGTTCCTAACCCTAAGTTGCCAGAGTGTGGAGGCCGAGTTCATCTTACAACCTAGTCGAGCCTTTTTTAATGCAGTTTCGCTGTACTTGAACGATGCCTTGCCTGTCAACCCAGAAGCCATTCTTCAAGTCTATGGTTATTACCTTTTCTAAAGATCAAACACTTAAGGGCTCAGGTCAGATCAAAGATGGTTGAGTGAGGCAAGAGCTTGCTGTACTGCGCGATAATCTCATATTAGGATCAAACTACTGGAGCTAGAACTCGATAGTTTTAGAGTTGTAGGCGAAGAACACGCTAGCCTGAAGTGCTAAACTAAGCATGCGAATAGGAACGAAAATCCAAGCGCTACGTCATCTTTGGACGTCTCCCGTGACTGCACCACAAACAACGAAACACGCGTGAAGATTACGGTAGAAGAGATGTCAACGATCTTATTTATAAATATAGCCGGCTGTGCGCGTAATTTAGGGTGCGTGGTGCACCACCGCACACAGCCGCCTCATGATACCGTACCCCGCGCCCATTTTCAGCACTCGCAGCTGAGCGTCACGGGATATCTGCTTATAATCGCTCCAGAAGTCTATTTTGATGCCTTTTTCGGAGCAATACGAGTTGAAGGGCTGCGGGGGGGGGGGGGGGGAGGCGGGCGTGTGGAGTTATGGCTTTTTGCCTTTTTTCGTACTTGGGCCTTCTATTCCGGCAGAATCCTAGTATAGTGGTGGGGCTTCCGCTAGGAAAACAAAATATCGCAGCCTCATATCGAAAATATCCAAGCCTATCAGGATTAGTCCCAACTCGTATTGGACTGTGGGACATTCTGTACAAATCGTCGCCGCAGACGAGGCAAGCGCGACAAAAGTCGCCGCAACGGGGCGACATTACCGGTCGATGATCGGCAGTGGTCCAGAACCACGGAGCTGTCCTCCTTTTTGGAAAACTCTGACCACGGCAGCTCTTACGGCAGGGCGAAAACTTTCTCCCAAACACCAAAACAACACAATACTACAGTCAGGCTGAGACCAGGGATATTGTTTGCCTCGCAGTACTGCAGTCAGGCTGAGACCAGGGATGTTTGCCGAGCAATGGTTACCAGCGATGTTCGGCAATTCTGCGCAAGAAAACAGGGCGTGGAGGACGGGAGGGAAGGAACGGGGAACGGAGAAAACTGAAGAAGGAGAAAGCGGAACGAATGCAATAGTGAATCAAATTGTTCAACAAATGTTCGAATTGGTGTGTGGAGTGACTGTGGCCGCTTTTTCTTCTACCTGAACAATGGATATCCATTTTCAACGAAACATTTGGCAGAGTAAATGACTTTGTCGCATTCATGGGACCGTGGCTAGGATCGAGCGCATTTCTGGTGACATTTTGGACATCTCAAAACAGAAGTTCTGATCGCAACGAAACATCGTTATGAGAGCTTACGACCTCGCTACCAGCCACTTGGGGCTTAAAGAAACTGATTTGAATCATCTCAAGATACACTGAAATTTTGCAAACAAACCTGTCGCTGCTTTGGGATGTGTGTAGTAAAAAATTCGAAGCCATCACATGAGCTGTCATCACTTTATACATTTGGAAATGCGCAATCAAAAATAGCTTTTCTCAGTGATCCCATCTTTTCGAATAGAGTGGTGTCACTCACTGTCTTCTATACTAGATGCGTTACAATAGGGACAATAGGAAACTCCTATTTAAAGCTCTCAGTAGCAGGTTTCTTTCAGCCCGTAGGTTGCTGAACGTCTGGAAATGCTGCGGACCTCCCTGCCGGAGTATATACCACTGCAACACCGTCAAGTAGTGCACAAATAGTACTGCTACTTCTTATTTTGGCTATTACTGCTCTTCATCTCTATACGACTATTACGGTCACCATGCAGCCTTGTTGGTTCTGTCAAATCCATTAGGCTTCTCCTGGCGCAGTACGAGTCGCGTCTCGGTGGTGGTTGCCGCGCAAGTAGCGAGCAGTCGCACCTCATGCTCCACGAACCGCGACAGTCCGACTCCAGCTGCGATTCCCTGACGGTCGACGCCTGTGAACGCCGGAGTACTTAAAACAGGCGTAGAGTACGATGTCATGAGGCAGCTGTGTGCGGTGGCACCTCACACACCATAAATGACGCGCGCAGCCGGCTATATTTATAAATAAGACCGATGTCAACCGTCCGCTGCGTCCGTTCTTGTCCCTGTAGCCATTTCCAATTTCACCTCCATGTTTGCGTTGTGGTTTTTGCCTCTTCTAAGGCGTATTCAGTCTTGCATTTGTCCGTTTTTCATTCCAATTTCCCAGATTTCAGAGGGCGGGGGGGGGGGACTCACTGGGGAAATGGGCCAGCTTAGTTCACCACTAGGGTAGGACACACCATTGTTGTGTGAAATTTTTACCTTCGTGAATACAGAATGGTGCAGCCCCAATAGCGCCCAATAGCGGGGGGTACACCTTATACACACAGTTAAGTAATAACTGAAATGGAAACACATGCAACATAGGCCTATGTTATACTTCGGCGACGTCGCCGAAGTTTATACTTTCCGAAGTATAATAGCCATAATGTGCAACGTGAGGCAACCAATAGACTCCCGAAGAAGCCCCGGGGTTTGGTGGACGCTCCAAGAGGACGAGGGGTGGAACGCACGTCTCGTTTTAAGGTGGTTCCCCCTCATTGGGATTGCACCTACGCAACGTCGTATCACGTCATTGAAACAAATATTCTTCCTCCTTTTCAGATGGTTACAAAGAAGAAGGCAAGGAAAAACGCAGATTTCAAGAAAGTGAAGCTGAAGGTGGGCAAGAAGCTGAAAAAGACAACAACCACCGACACTGCTATATCAAGTGCGACTACTTTTCCTAGCTTTTCTTTCAGTTTCTTTTTCTGCCGGGTTGTTGCAGTTTTCTAAAAAAATGTATTTCCAGCAAAGAAGATAGTTCTCGTTTCTCAACTCCAAGAAAAGTCTGAAACATCTGACAAGCCTCTTTCCTATCGCGGGTTGTCGCTGGATGAGCTGTGCAAACAGCTCGGCCATTTCAACAAGGTTGGTGGCGTCATCATTTTCCTTTGAGTTTCTGCTGCTTTTAAACGTTGGACTTCTGCGAATGGGTATCTTTGAGGTGCCACTTCTCTGTCATGGGTTATATTTTCAGTCTGTGCGAAGAGATGCATTGTTGGGGACGAAGCAGCTGCTAACATCACGTCCTGATCTCATTCAAAGTCATCTTCGCACTCTAGTCCCATCAGTAGCGCGTCTTATCACTGACTGTGTGAGTATCAATGAAATGTGTTCTTCATGTTGCCGTTTTCGCATCTACCTGCAGAAATGCTGTTTTCTCCTCCAGCATTATCTGCTTGGAGTCGATCTTCTGGTGTATCAAGCGCGGACGCTACGAGTTGGGAATATTGATTGGAATATTAATGAATGTAATGGCATATGCTGTCGTGGCCTATTTCTATCAGGCGAGGTTACACCATGACAAACACTACACCGGACTTTCCACCATAAAATAGTAGATCCCCCGGGTACAGGGTGATGGGGAAGAAAGGACAGTTCTGTGGAGTACTCTGCTCTTTCGTTGGCCGCCGACATTAAGGTGTAAGAACGGATGTGCAGATTAGCGCCTCCATTTCTATCTACTTGTTTGCCTCTAGAATACACTACAGTACACGGCACAATACCAGAATAGGGGGGGGAGGGTTGGCAAATTTCAGTGAGGCACCTAGGATGTGACAGAGCACGAGGACGTCTTGGGTAAGGGAAGGGACTCCGGGGTGTGTTCCGAGTTAGGCACTCGTGCTAAATTTATTTTTCTTGTATGTTGGAGTGATTGAAATTTACCTGCCCCCGTATTTTAGGATAGCGCCCAATATACTACATAGATGCCGTTCCTCTGGTTGTAATGCGCTTGAAAGGACTGTAGAAATTCTGCGTTATGACGCGAGGCGTGTCCTAACCGCAGCTTGCCTTTTTATACCCGTTTGTGCACATATTTATCTGGTGTCGCATACAGTAACTAAGAAGAAATAAAATGTGCAGCTATAAAGACATCTAGACAAGCATGAGATAAAGAATAAAAGATGGGGCTACTCATTTCTTGTTGGGAAGCGCCAGGCATTTTACTTCTACGGGATGTCGGACGCAATTTGATTACGTATCTGGCGTGTTCGTGTTCCTCTCCTATTTCATCGAGATAAGTTGAGTCTTGTGGCCGGATTCATCAGTGACTTACCGAGATATAACGGGGAAACTGCAGCCAAAATTCCTGAAAAAACGCGAATTAACGCAGCTCAACAACAGGCGATATGGTGGAATGTTGGCGTCATCAGGAATTTCGGCTGTAATTTCTTCGTTAAATCTCTGTGAGTCGTTGATGAATCAGGCCCCTCGTCGTGTCAAATTGGACATTAAATGTAGAGTTCCTCTCTGGCTAGGGCTATAAGGTGAGTAGCGTTGTAGCCAACGCATCTTAACTGGCGTTGGTTTGCTTTGCTGCAAAGGTAAGTTGGCCGGTTCCCAAGAAAAACTACGTTAGGTAAGGAGTCCCGTTTCATCTAGAGAGGCCTCATAACGAAAGGGTGCTGCAGTGGGAGAATGTGATCATTGGCAGCTAGGACTAGAGAGCAAAGCTCGAAACCATTTTCTACGCTTATGATCATAGTAAGCTTTGCAATGATAGGTATCTGCGATGCAAGTGCAACTGCGCAGTGAACTGTGTACATTACGACATGCCTTGTACTTCATCCAGTGACTACTTCTAAATCATGATCTACAATACGGACAACGTTTCAGTTTCACCGTCTCTCTGTTGTTTCATAGTCCACTTAGCTACATTGAAGTGTTGCAGGGTCACGATCCGGCGTTGAATGGACAGCTTCGGTCGCTTTTTCGTGTTATTTGTTGCGTTCCTTCACATGCGATCACGGCGCACTTCACGCTTCTTGTAGCACATCTGCTCCACGCTCTCACGCATAACGAACTTGGGTCTGTGTCATAACCCTATTTAATTATTCATTCGTTTACTTGCGGGCTTATACAAATACAAAAAAGCGACAAAGCTAAATACATGTGCAAAGTTTGCTTTTTTGTGCCTGAGGTTCCCCGTTATGTTGTGAAAACGTCTCATAAAGGAATGCGGATGACGAGTGAACAAGCTTGTTAAGGGGAACAAATAGCGATTAGAAGAAGTTTGGGAGTAGAAAACATTCGCTTGTAAGGACGTTTTCCGCACGAGTGCCTATTCATCAGAGCCTCTTTTCTTTTGTCGGAGCATGAGTAAGATGTGGGTACAATAGTTTGCAGGGCACATCATTTTGTTTGCTTGTAGGAACTTCATTGACTTTCTTTTGTATCTATCTCCTGTTTGTCATAGCTCGGAATTCAATTCTACGAACAATCAGAGTCTATGGTAGAAGGCTTTGCCCGTGGAGAGAAGCAAAAGTGCTGTGTTTACGCCGCAAACTACCTGCTTGGTGGTGTCAAATAACGAACCCGTTTTGGGTTTGGATACTGGTAGAGTAGACTGAGTTCAGAATTAGTTTGACAATGAGAGAATTCGAAGATAATCAGAACGTAGAGGTGGAAGAGTAACGTGTTTGGTGCTCCACTGCTCTTCTTCGTCGTCTGTATCCCTCTTTAACCCACAATCTAATAGTTCCTGCCTACATCAAAATATTTTGTTGCTCTTGTTATTTCTCACAAATTTGTCCTCAAGCAAACGGACACACAAGTCGTCAGTTAGCCCAGGTTTCTTGAATTCGTTTTTACCACGTTGCTTTATTAATCACACTGTGTTCATGGATTTTTTTTTTTAACTGTGCACACAACTGTATGCAAATAACTAAGTAAACTTGTGTGTTGTTATAAATACTGAAAGATCAAATCCACTTTCATGTAAATGTTCTAGAGAGCAAAGAATTTTGATGACTTTTTTCCGACACGTCCGTCGCTTTATAGCTGTTAACAGCAGTTGCTTTACTGAAAGTGGGGGATTTGCAGAGACAACGAGTATCTTCCTCATGTCATTTTCTTAGAGTTCGCAACTTTTCCTTCTCAATCGTTGGAATGCTGCTGAACACCTATCCTACGTTGTGCAGCAACAATGCGGAGCTTTTCACAACGTTTCTGAAGTTTCTGCAAAGCTCCCGCAGACCAGCGTGGAATTCTCCCCACTTCCTAGAGATTGTAGAAATGTTTGTCAAGGTGGGTGTTACTGTTAATCTCCTTGACTTTACTGTGATGTCTACATTTCCATTTTATTTTCCTTGAGTCGTTTCAGCTGGTTTCAATTTTCAGGCGTACAACGTTGACAGATCACATCAAAGATATATATGTAAAGAAGTTGAAGTAAATATGGGCTCTGCTGAGGTTTCATGCGGTATTAATCTCCTGGAAATCTTCCCTGCGGTATGTTTTTCTTGGCTTGGTCGTTCGCTGCTTGTCGTTTTTACTTTTCCACTAATACGCAGAATTATTGCAAGCATTTGAACCCATGGTGCGACAGGTTGTTTTTGATGGTATTCATGAATGGGGAAATTCTTGGTATGGTCAGTTAATTGCACTAACTAGAGCCAGCTTACCCTGTTTTGCGGCCTAATTGTTGGTGTCATCAGTGAGCTCACAAGGAAAGGTTCTCAACTCAAGGTTAGCTTTTGCAATGCTATTTTGACAGGATGTAGGCCCCTGTGAGCGGAGTCCATCACCACAGTTAGTTTTTGCTGAACGCCTTTTTAAAGACCTGAAAAAGTCAAAGCGTGCGCGCAACTATCATCAACCCCTACGACACCCATCGAGTTACGCCTCGGCGGCGCAGCTGGTAGGAGGGACGCTTCATAGGAGCATAGCGGAGGGTTTTAAGTTCGAGCCCGCGTGCTGCCGAGATTTTTGCATATATTTGTTTGTTGTTATTACGCTTTCTCATGTTCACACGAGTCAATTTTAGACCATAATGCTTACAAGAAACCAAGGCTGTCTAGTTGCAATAATCTCGGAAGTCCATGTGTGCTAGTTTTCCAGCAATGCCTATCATATCATTTCTCTGGAAATAAAAAGTCCTGTCTTGCCTTCCATTTTAGTAAACAGCCATGGTACAAATCTGTGAAACAAGTAAAACACAACCGCTTGTCACACCAACAGTATCTTACAAAGCCAGTGTGGGACAATCTTCTCCCTGATGAGGAATGACCACGTCTTCTTCGTTGAACGCGCAATCCGTGAGTGTAGAGAAAGGTCTTGGGTGAATATCGACATACCCAGCTGCCACCCACGCGTGTGACAGACATAGAAAGGTGCCATTTTCATTATACTACCTCTAACTTGAACCGCCCCTTCTTCCTGACAGTCGCGATATCTCAATATGTGGCGTCCAGTAGGAGCCCTTTTATGGCATCCACAACCGCAATCTCTCTCCTTGTCGGAGATGTGAAATCCAGTGTGAAGGTGGGAAATAGTCGGCCGACAACACGTTCAGGTGAAAACGATATTTTTTAGCACACTTATGTACCGATATGGCCGGGTGTCGTGCCGCAGGTGGACCTCCGCCCGTACATCGGTGGAGGCCGAGGTCCCCTCTACAGCCCGAGCTGTGGCATGTTGGATCCGCGGCTCGCGACCAGTGGGCTTGCACTGCCACGCGGTTATTCCTACCCGATAGGCCCTTAGCTGATCTTGTTTGCCGCGTGCCCTTTTCAAATATGACCTTACATTCCCACATGATAGCGTCTCTTTGTATGTTGACTTCCTCCGGAGGAATCCCCGTTGGTCGAAGCGTCCCCCGACTCCCGGTGATCCCTCCATTTGCGACTTTGACTTGGCCTGGATAACTTGGCAGACCACCTCACGAGTTTAGATATTGGACCTTTTGAATTACGAGTTTATATTGGCTAATTGATACGACCGACATAACATTAACAAATATGAAGACGACCTATACTACGTGTTACGGGCCAAGCTGCACCCAAACCTACTGCGGGAATCAGGACCGCGACCCAAGAAGCTTACCTGGCCCAGGTCCTGTGGCCTGCGCCAATTCAGGACCGACGAGGCCAGGAAGAGGCCCCGCGTTACTTGTGGAACGACGACGGCGACGGATCCTCGACTCACTGACGACGGCTGGCGGCTACCGACGATGATGACACTTGACGACCAGAGCGACCAGGAAGATGTAGCTCGACCGCGACGGAGTCGGAATCCAGTCGACGGATGTGACTCGCCCTCAGTAGCGACGGGCGACGGCGACGACGGAGCCCGGTCGCTCAGCGGGAGCTGTGGTGGCAGGACTGGCGACCAAGCCGGTCAGAGACGACAGAGGCTCGCACCCTCTGCGTCTCTGCCGGCTTCTAGAAGCTTTGGCGGCGGCGACGTGTCGATCAACGCGTTTGACCAGGTTTGACCAGGTCGATCGACCGGCGCGGCCCAGCGACGGCAACCTGTGAAGACTTGTCGAGCGCGAGTCAGGACACCGGGGTTCATAATATCCAACCATAAGATCGGCGCATTTGTGTGCAGTTACGGTATTATTGGTGATATGGTATGACATCGTGGTGGTGCATATAGGCATTGTTGAAAAACTAGCACTTATGAAGACCTTGGTTTGTTGAAAGTGTTGATGTTCTAAAATTGACTCCTGTGAGCATGGAAAACGTAATAACAACAAACAAATGCATGCAAAAATCTCGACAGGACGCGGGCTCGAACTTAAAACCCCACCCGCTGTGTTCCTACGAGGCGTCCCTCTCACCAGCTGCGCCGCCGATGCACAACTTGTGGGGTGTCTAATAAGGAGAGCCTCCAAAGTGGCCGTGAGCTTTTGCGATTCAATTTTTATAGGATGTAGGGTCCCGTGTGGGGAGTCAAAAACCATAGTTACTTTTTTCGGAATGCTATTCCGTGGTTGAAAAAAAAACCGTCTGGACGCGTGAGCGCGCAGCTCATAATGCCCTGCTGCCACCCGGTCCGATGTGGTCCGTTGGCGTAGTGGTACCAGGGTCGCCTCTCGGGTGCACCGAGCGAGTTTGATGGTTCGGTTCCCGGTGCCGCCAGTGTTTTTGCACACACAGATCGTTATTATTATGGGCTTGCGTGACCACAGGAGTCAATTTGTACACGATTAATGCTTTTAGTACCAGGCTGTCCAATAATTCTTGTCCGAAAATTTCACCATTTTTAATTTTTTTTCAACTTTCTTGAAAAGCAAGTCTGTTCAACAATATAATCACCACAGTTATCCACAACAGTGGCCCATCGATTGGGCAGGTCGCCGATGCCCTTCGCCCAGAACTCCGGGGGCTGCGACTCGAAGAAGTCCGCGCTGTCGGATTTGAGGTTGTCGTAGTTGGTGAATTTTCCTCCGGCCAAATGGTGCTTCAGCGGGCGGAACAAGTGGTAGTCGGAGGGGGCGAGGTCCGGGGAATACGGCGGATGGGCAACCGTCTCCCAGCCGAGCGTCGCCAACTTCTGCTGGGTCTCCTTCGCCACGTGGGGGCGCGCGTAGTCGTGCAGCAGGTGGACCAAGGCTCGTCGGGGACGCTTTTCTCGGATGGCGGCGGCTAGTTTCTCGAGCTGATCGGTGTAGATGGAGGCGGTGACCGTCCTGCCTTGCGGGAGCAGCTCGAAATACAGCATGCCCTTGGCGTCCCACCAGAAGGCCTCCCGCTGTGCCCCCTGTCCTCGAGGCTCGTGTCGCCGCTCTCGAAACGATTGAGCCAGCGCCTGACTGTGCGTTGGGACACTGCATCCTCCTTGCACGCTCTGCAGATGTTGGCGACCGCGGAGCCTGTGTCGTTGCCCAGCAGCCACTCGTAGTACATGAACGTACGAATTCGACCTTGGTCCATTTTAGCTTGTACTGGTAGCTAGACGCGGGGACTACGCCTTATATACCCCTGGCGTGGAACTCTGGAGAATCTTCTAGAAGGTTTTTACACTTGCCTGATATTATAACACTTCTAAGGAAAATTATAGAATTTTGAAAATTTTCGGACAGAAATTATTGGACAGCCTGGTATTTGAACCTAGCCTTTTTGGGCTTTCGTTTGAGTTACCTCTCAATGGATCGTATTTGCACTATATCATTCTATTGGGTCGCTAACATAGAAAATTCTTGCTCACATAAAGTAACTGCTTTTATTGCTGACTGTGTTCGAGGTGCGGTAGAATATGAGTATAGTCGTAAAATGACACCAGATATATTAGTGGTCGCTCACCGATGCCACGCGGGACTTTTGCAACGCAACCTCAAACTTGGGTAATTAAACTTTATCTTATATTACTTACATAAATTTACATGCCCGACGAACGAACACATAATAAACTATAAGAAACGAACGACAGAAGTGAACTTAGGACAAACTAAGTTACAACGTTAAGAATCATAACAGAAACCGCCTATGCAACATAGTGAACCTAGGACAAGCTAAGCGACAGCATAGAAACAACTTAGGCGACATAGTGAACATGGGAGAAGCTAAGCGACAACATAAAAACAACCTAGGTCTGCGAAGCGAGATACAACAACAAGAGACATGCAACCACCAACGGGAGACGAGGACTGGTGCATAGGAGAGGGAAACTCACGGCTACTCGTGCGGGCGTCGTCGACGAAAACTATCGTGTGCCGTGCCGTCCTTCGCAAGCCAATCTCAAACTGGTACTCCAGAAGTATAGTGTGTAGTGGTCGACACGTAGAGAGAATTGGTGCGAAATAGAGTGTATATATCTGAAGCGACAGAGAGTACGCAGTCAAATGGCGGCGCGCGATCGACACGGTAGGACAAGAAAAATCGATAACCGATCGCGAACAAGAAACGCACTTACTAGAATAGCAACAACGACGACATTTTGGGCTAGTGAAGCGAGGTGCGAATCTAGTGCAAAAAGGCGGGAATCGTGACTACGTTAGTACACTGAAAAGAACCTGGATTGCTGATACTGGAAGTAGTTTCAGTATACTCGAGCCACCTGAAGGAACTAGTGTCTTTCTTCATCTATCTCTGCCAGACCTCTGATGCAATAATAGCGCTCCTCTCGGGCTCCTGTACGTTGATTCTCGAGCTCCACCAGTTCTTCGGGACTAGTGCGTATACTCGCATGGTGGTCGGTTGCTTCCTGGCTGTGGAGCTTTCGGAAGTTGCAGTAGAAACATTTGCTGCCCTTTTCGCACTTTCCGTCGTGAACTCCTAGGCATTCCTTGCACCGTCCTTCCTCTTGTAGTATGCGCTTCCCTCCGATACAGTGCGGACGGTGGGGCCAGCGTCTGAATAGTGGCTTCCTCTCTCCTGGCAATAGGTGCATGGGAGGTCTCGCTCTTGATTTTTCAACAGACGGACACCAAACTGTCTCGGGCTCGTGGAGATGTTCCGGAGCGCACGATCCAACTCTTGGATCTCTTCTTCACAGCGTCGAAGTCGGCGATTGTATTCGTGCCTCCGTTCTTCGCGCCTTTCTTTCCGGACTTCTCGGTCTCGTCCTCGCTGCGCTTCAGCCTGACGTCGTGGTTGTGCTTGTGCTTCAGCCTGGCGCTGTGCTTCTGTCTCGCGTTGTGTTTCTGCTTGGGGTTGTGCCTCCGCCTGGCGTTGTGCCTCTGCTTCTACTTGAGCCTGTCAATGTGCCTGGTTGTGTACGTCGGCCTTTGGCCACCCTCTTCAATTCTGGTGACCCTCTCTTTCAGCGTCTCGATTGCAGCCATGACATTCTTATGGTTTTCGTCGATTGTCATTTTCGTATCGGTAGTCGTTGTCCGCAAGTCGCGGTCGTGCGTATCTTGTTCTCTTCTGAGTATGAAAACTTCAAGGTTGAGTGTCTCTAGTGCGGCCTCGATGTCCGGGAACGGATCCTTTACAGGGGTCTCGTGCTTGTTGGCTTTGTTGTCCAACTTTTCTATTAGCTGTTTCGTCTGACAGTCTTGATCGTTGACCATCTTCCTGAGTTCCTTTATCTCTCTCCAAGAGGTAACGCAGATGCCTCTGAGATCGACGATCATTTTGTGTATGTCTGCGATTGCCTTTTCGTGCTGTAGGTTGGTCCATTTGGCGTACTGTTCCGCCTCTGCTTTCGCTGCTTTTTCTTCTTCCAGCAGTGCTTCCATGCGCACTAGGAGTGATTCTGCCATTTCGTTCACGTCGCTCCTATTGTAGAGTCTGCGCACTTCTTCGTCGCCTTCGTGCACAATGTTTTCTTCGAGTTGTTGGATGAATCCTATCCTCGTGAGCTCTTCTGCTTCGTCGGCTGCGACGAGTAGCTCATACCATTCGTGTATTAGGTTGAAGTTCTCCACACTCGTGATGATTTTGGCTTTCAGCTGTTCGTGTTCTGCGATCAGAATAGTGATGTCGACGAATAAGCGGTATTCTCCTCTTTCTTTGAGTGTGTCCCCCTTGTTAGCCATGATCTTGATGAACTGGTCCTGCGCCGTGTCGACCTTCTTCATCATCTTGTGACATTCGTTCCCGTAGTATTCCAGCTTTCTCTGGACTTGCTCCTCGGTTGGCTTTGCGGAAGCTTTCTCGACGAATGCCAGTTTAGCTTGTAGCTCGTGTCTCAGGCGTTCTTCCAAATCCTCCACGGTCATGTTGCTGAAAAAATGGAAGGTTGTCGTGCTATCGAGGCGATCTGTCTGGCATGCTCTCGAGGCGATCATAACAGCTAAGATGAAAGTCATGTGAAACATGCAGACATGCTGAGTCCTGCGAATGAAAGTCATGCGAAATATGTGGACATACTGACTAGTGCGAATGAAAGTCATGTGAATGAAAGTCATGCGAAACATGCAGACATGCTGACCAGTGCGAATGGGCATGACCGACGTTACTTGACAAGTTGTAGTCAGCTTTGCGGTGACTCGGATCAAGTAGCAATGTCCAATTTGTGGAGGTGGTTGTGAACCTTCTTCATGCATTCTCGCATAATCTGGTCGCCGGCCTCTTCTGAGGTTGTATGGTCGACGGGGAGCTGGTTCTGTAGCTGCTGGCTCTTCCGGGGTTGTTGTTGAGACGTCTGGAGCTGTCAGTGTTGTGCGTTGTGAGACTGGTGTCTCTTCGTGGCTGGTCTGTTGTCCGCTTATCGTGTTACCAGACGTTCTGCGGCCTACGGGCCGCCAATCGTTTGATTGCATTATATCGATTCGGTTATTGATCGGTATTGAATCGATAATACAATTCGATATTGACCTCCGATCTAAGCCTTCCAGCTTCTATTGAGCTACTCGTCGGTCGTCATACCCGCGTGACTCTCACCGAAATCGGTCAGTCAGGACGGAAATCGATAACCCCTGTCGAACCATCAATAATATTGATCGGCAGGGGTCCTTCGATCCTATCAACTTGTTGAAGCGGGCTACTCCTTCATCGTTTACACGTGAGGGTAACGTTGACAGTTTTGCATGTACATGCGGGTTACCTTCACGTGTTCGACACGTTTTACAGGCTTACACAGTGGCACAAACCAACCACACACACACACACACACACACACACACACACACACACACACACACACACACACACACACACACACACACACACACACACACACACACACACACACACACACACACACACACATATACATATACACATACACATACACATACACATACACATACACATACACATACACATACACATACACATACACATACACATACACATACACATACACATACACATACACATACACATACACATACACATACACATACACATACACATACACATACACATACACATACACATACACATACACATACACATACACATACACATACACATACACATACACATACACATACACATACACATACACATACACATATACACATACACATACACATACACATACACATACACATACACATACACATACACATACACATACACATACACATACACATACACATACACATACACATACACATACACATACACATACACATACACATACACATACACATACACATACACATACACATACACATACACATACACATACACATACACATACACATACACATACACATACACATACACATACACATACACATACACATACACATACACATACACATACACATACACATACACATACACATACACATACACACACACACACAGAGACGGACTAACGCTTTTATATTAGTAGGATCTGCGTCGATTTCCAATGGAATGACCTTGTTGATTGGACGTCGTATTTTCCTTTTTCTTGGTAGTTCAATTGTGACTTCCCGGATCGGGCTCTGACCTTCGTATCTTATGTCACTGATTCTGCCGATGTTCCACGTATTCCTCGATTGGTCTGGGTCGACCAGGATGACGATTGTGTCCTTCTTCGTCTTGCTCCTGTCACTCGTCGAGAATCGATGTTACGTTTGTGGTGTTCTCTGACGGATGACGTCAGTGCAGTTTCGACTTGTTTTTGTGTAGCAAGACGTAGTGCTTCTTCCGGAGTGTGGTATGGCGAGTCATCTTTAGTGGAGCCTATACTGTTTAACGGGTAGTCGATGATCATGTCCTTTTGAATAGTCTATGGGCCGTTTGATGGGCTGTTGCTCCCAACTTTCCTTTTGGTAAATCAGAGGTCTCGTGTTCAGTGTTGCTTCGATTTCTGTGAGCATCGTTCGCATACGTCGAATGACACCTTTCGTCGGCCTAGTGTCTTGTAGAGCGATTCCTTAATGGAACGGATCAACCTTTCGTAGAATCCGCCCTGCCACGGCGCATATGGTGTGATGTGGTTCCACGTGATCTCTCTTTGTGCAAGTGCTTCGGTCGAGTCTTCGTGTCCCATCATTTGGTGCAACGCTTGGTGTAGTATCTTTTCTCCTAGTAGGAATGTAGGTGCATTATCGCAGGTGATTGTCTACGGTGTGCCTCTTCTGGCAAAGAATCAGCGTAGTGCGTTGAGGTACTTTTGCGTCGTCATGTCTTCAACGATCTCCAAGTGGATGAGCCGTGTTGTGGCACATGTGAAGATGCATCCGTAGGCTTTGTTGGATGATTCTGCGATTGTCAACGGACTGAAGTAGTCCAGCCCAATGTGCTGGAATGGGCGCGCTCGTTGTACTCTTCGTTCTGGAAGATTTGTTGTCTCCGGGAAGCGGTAAGGCATGTTACTGAACCTTTGGCAAGCAATGATTTTCGTAGCAGCTGCGAGGTTTGCTGCCGTAACTTCGGTATCCAGTACGTTTGTCGTACGGTTTCTATTGTGTGCGCAATTCCTTGGTGGTACTTATTGTGGGCTTCAATGATGATAAGTCGAGCCAGTGTGGATCGTGGTGCGATGAAGACTGGTGTCTTGGCCGTTTGGGGGATTGCTGCATGCTGCAATCGTCCGTAACATCGTAGGATTCCGTCATTATCGCGTTGTATATGAGGTTCTTCAGAGTTTTGATTGTAGTATCGTTGACGAACGCTCTTTGGTGATCACGGATGATGGCTTTTTTCGCCTCCTGGGGTTCGAATCCTGACGGGATGGTGGAGAATTTAGTGAAGGTTGTGTTTTGTAGAGCTTATGATGTGTTCTGTCTCGTTCGCTGTATGAATCGAAGTGCATACGCTACCACTCTTTGGGCCTTGTGGAGGTTGTAGTAAAGGGTTAAGGCCTTCGCACACTCTCACCGCCACGCGGCGCGGCACCACGATTGCCATAGATATCGATTTGCCTCGCGAGGCGATTCTGCGTCTCTGCCCCATGCTTAAATATAGGGCTGCCGCGTGGCGGCGAAAGTGTGCGAAGGCCTTTAGGTCAAAGATGGTGCGCTGGTTACCTTTGTCGTCTTTCTTTATCGCGAGTGATGCAACCATAGTATGGAGTACGGTATCCTGGTCTTCACTGGACTCTCGTGAATGGATTGGGAACAGTCGCTGAAATTCTGGTGTTCTTGTGATATCTCCTTGAATGAGTTGTGGACCTTTCCACCACAGTTCGCTTGGTCGAATACACGTGTGCCGAAGTCGGCTGGATTGCCAGCTGTTGGTATGTGGCCGAAGAGGCATTGGAGTCCTTGTGTGTGGAGGTCTTTTACTATTCTTCTGATCTCCTCTAGACCGTTCGCCACCAGGACTCCCGCTGCTTTGCGATCTGGAGGGGCTTTGATCCAGCCTAGTGCAATTTCGGAGTCGGAGAAGAACAGCATCTGGTGCACGTTGGATGATGCACGTAGTGACGAGTAAGTAAAGTGTGCCAGCCTCGCTCCGAGAGTAAGCACATTCATTTCTAACTTTGGAATGGTCGTGACCGCTTTCAATGTTCGCTGTTTGGACTTTGCGATTATGAGGTTTGTCGATGATGTCGAGCCTATGTATACGCATGCGGCCATGGCATTTGCTGGCGGCCGTGGAGACGAACATTGTATGAGGTTCGTTCCGCTGTAGTGTCTTTCGCTCTACCTCCTTGTAAAACGTCGATATTGATGAGGATATTTCTCGCCATTGTTGTTGAAGTTGTAGCGGTAGAATTGTGTTCCATGCGTACGCTTCTTTCCAAAGAGATTGGACGAAGATCTTGGCTGGTAGAAGTACGGGAACCATAAGTCCTAGTGGATCGTAAACTGACGCAAGTTGTCTGGTCACTGTTCGCTTCGTGACCTTGTCTATTGTATACATTGTGCCCTTAAGGAGCATAGTGTTGTTCTTCGAGTTCCATTGGATGCCTAAGACTTTTGGTGATTTCGTTTTAGCGCGATCGGCGACGTCTATCTTTTCGTTGAGATCGTCGTTATTCGATAGGAATTCTCGAAGATTCATGTTGAGACTGTTGAAGATCTTTTTCACTTTGTGATACTTATCGAGTGTATCCGTTTGTGTATCAGCTCCAATTATAATGTTGTCCACGTACAGGTTCTGCTTGACCTCTGTGGCCATGTCCTTGTCCTCCGTCGCGTTGTCGAGATGGAAGTCGATGGTGGCTGCTAACAAAAACGGTGATGTGTTGAGTCCGAAGGTTACTCTCGTGAATCAATAGACGACGATGTTTTCGTGTGTGGGTGGACACTTAATGTCTCGCACCCTATGCATCGTGTTGCATCTCTGTCACGTTCTTGCAGGCGTACTCGGAGAAACGCCTTCTCGACGTCTGATATGATGGCGTTGTTGTGTGTCCGGAACCTGAGTAGGATGGATACCATGTCCGGGAGCATTGTTGGGCCTTGATGAAGTACTTCGTTTAGGCACGGCTTATCCTTGTAATGTGCAGAGGCATCGAACACTATTCGCATTTTTGTATCTCTGAAGTTCTTCAGGACCGTTTCATTGAGTTTCTGTTGGTCAGTTTTGGCCGGTCCGGCGAATCCGCTTGTGCCAGTGGACTGCAGGCCCGAGGGGAGGATCAGCTTTCCTATGGGCAGAATGAAGTTCCACAGATAGTCGCATCCGAGGAGTATCTGTGGTTGGAACTTGGACGTCTTTTTCGGCAATGACAGCGTGATAGTGTGCCGGTAGTTGTGAACTGAATGTGCTGATGGATAGCGTTGTGCTTTCGACTGTAGGGATTGCTAGGTTGTCGGCAAGTTCGTTGCTAATGAACGATAGTCCTGATCCCGTGTCTAGGAGTACCACTGTATCGTGCATCCTGTTTTGGGAGTCAAGAACTTGTGCCGTACCAGCTAACAGGACCACTTTGTTGCGCGTAACTTGTTTGATGGGTTCTTGCTTGTGCGCACGTAGTACTACCGTATCCTGTGGTAGTCCTTCTGTGCCTCGCTCTGTTTGTTGTGTTTCTGTAGCGACCGCTAGTTGCTTGGATGATCGTGTCGGCTTGCGTTCCGAATCGTTGGTTGGCGTCCGCTTGGCGCCTTTTGGTTGTTGTGGTATTGTGGCTCTTCTAGGATCTGGCGTCCCTCTGATTTCCTTGTTTTGTAGTTGTTGCGATATTCTCGTGCATGTTGCTGTATGGTGCCGTCCATTGCAAAGTCGGCAGTTACCACTGGAACATGCTGCAACTTGATGTGTGTTTGAGCCGCAGATGAGACACCTATGGGTATTCATAAGGAATGTCCTTTTCGCTGATGGTGTCGGGATGTCTTGATAGGAGTTCCATCTGTGCCCTTGCTTGGCACAGTACTCGCAGCCATTCTGAATAGGTTTGGATGGTGTTCTAGTATTGACTGGTTTTTGTTGGAAGACCTCTTGTGTGACGTCTACTGACATCATTTCCTTACACTTCTCTTCCTGTGAGATGATCTCATCGTCGCTCTTGTCGCGAAGTAAAACAGGCCCTAACGGCGTGTCTCGCACTTGCGCGCTTCGCGGGACTTGCAGCATCACTGAGTTAAGGAAAGTAGTCTTTGTAAAACATAAAATTCGCTAACATCTAGGATCTGATGCGTACTTTATCGGCATCGACCGTTACCATTCACCACTTCGGTGCCTTCATCATGGGAGGCGGCAGCGATACTCAAAATGACGCGTGCGGTCGCGCGCGCGTGCGTCTTTCCGGTCGGGGTCGGACTGCCGCGCTGGTGAATAGGACGAGATTCACGCGGACGCGCGAGCGAACTGGAGCACAAAAGCATGCCGGCAACCTCAACTGCACTGTTTTGCCGACGCAAAAATAGGAAGGCAGTAGAATGCCGAATGGGCGGATGCAAGCGAGCGAAGGCTGATTGATCAGAAAGATCTAAAAGAGAGATTGAGTGGTGACTTAATGACGAGAAGACATCGAGGGGCAAACGGTTTTTTGTATGTTTCGCGCTGTTCGTTCCAAATGAGAGAAAGATTTGTTGCTAATGTTAATTTAGATTGTTTGAATAGGAAGATCTACGCGCTTCGAGCTTAATTCACCAGGGTGATGCGTTCAGCAAGGTACAATGTGTTCTTTGCAACCAAGCGAATATAAAAGTATTGAAACTAACGGAACCATACTGACGATAGCTCCTTTCTTTTCATAACCTATGCATGAGTTAATGCTACGCTTGCGCTGCGACAAAGTAATCATTTTTTAGAAAGATTTTCGTCTAAAGAATCTAGTAGCACTCCCAAGACTACAACTGCAATAATTTAACGTTTAACAATTGCAAACGTCTAAGTAGATAGAGAAATTATTCGTCCAGCGGCAGACGATGCTGACAATTGTTTCGAAGCTTTACGAAAGTTTTACGAATTAACGGTTTCTTATAAGCTTGGGTTGGTAGCAGATTCAAATATCGTAAAGAATTTCGAAAATTTTTCCTCGAAACGCCTACGAGAGTCTTCTTTGATTAATATAAAAATAAAATAAAATGTCCAGTCTGATTGCAGTAGCTCTCTGTAAGACTATATACCGAAGAACTGTAGATTTGCTGATAAGATGTTGGGAACTCCGGGCCTCTTGGGCTCAGACTTCTTCCTCCTGCCTCTCGAATAGAAAATTTCACCACCAGGTAATATTATAAAATCTTCTCCTAACCATCGCCACTCTAATTACACCAACTTCCTTCAGTTCAAGATATAGTCTTTCATGTGATTTGTAATTTCTTCGAAGCAAAATTCAGACTATGCGGAAGACTCGATAATGCCAATTTTTTCTCAATCATTCGTCTTAACATCTTGATTCTCTTATTCCAGTAGCGTACTCTAACCTAATCCCAAGCTACAACCATACACTTTCCTCCTGAAACTTCTTGTCGGTAAATTATAAAAAAATATAAACTAGTTCTTGCTCTGACAGTTCATATCTCTATCGCTCCTCCGCTCACTTGTCGTAGTTTAAGATTGTTCTACTGTTCCGTTTTCATTGTAGTAGCTGCCTAGATACACTGGGACGTAAGCTCGTGCTCTAGCGCCCCAAGGGCGCACAGAATAACTCAAGCGCATTCCTGCTGCGGCTAGAGGCGGCACTGGCCGCAGCGCCGGACCGCGACCGCACGCGTGGCTGCGGTTGAGTATCGTTGCTCGCAGCCCCTTCATCATAGACATACTCTCCGGACCGGCAATTAACGTCATTGGTTTATGCTGCGCAGTACTTCTGTCCCTCAGGTTGTTCCTCAGCAACCGTTCTCATGCTCAACAGGTAGCGTTCCCAGATGTCGTTGACATGCCTTCCGAAGCTAGGTTCCCCCTTACTCGTTTCTTAGTGGATCTAATTGCTGGTCCTCCTTTACTGGTCTTCCCTCCGCTCTTTAGTCCCCCACCTTCCTGGTCCCAACTCCTGGTTCAGTTCTTTGTTTCACTATTGACCCCTACTATTCTCTTCTTGCTGGTTTCCCCGTCCTGGCCCTCCTCCAGGTTGTTCATTTCCTTCCTGGTCGTTCTCCTGGTCCACCCTAGAGGTCCCCCTTACTGCCCTTCTCCACCACCCCTTAGTGGTCCTCCCATGCTCACGGCAGACGTCGGTGACACGTATTCAGAATCAGGACGCTTGTTGAGCGACGTAGGGAGCCCGATTTCTGGATCCAGAAGCTCAGAAGCGCGCAGTCGGCGCTGTGTCGAACATGAAGAGGCATATGCATATGGCTGATTCCTTGTTCTCCGTATGATTTCCCTTACGGCTCTCTTCTTGTTGGTTCCCCGTCCTGGTCCCACCTCCAGGTCTCTTCTTCCAGGTAAATTCGTTCATCCCTCTCAGAATCCACATTACTACTCTACCCCAATTAAGTAGCCCTCCCACGCTCACGACACAACGACGGCGAAAGAACGCCCAGTGTTTGGCATCGGTGTCACATCTTCTAAATCCGGTCTCTTTTACTATTAATGGGTTCCGTTGCGGATCCTCCTTACTGCCCCCCCCCCCTCTGATTGGTAATGGTCCCTACTTATTGCCTAAACTCTTCTTGGTGCCACCTCCTGGCCTGCATTTTGCTACTATCGACCCCCTCCCCCATCAAGATGCTCCTCTAGATCGCTCGTTCCTGACCGCTGTCGGTTCTCCACCCTCGAAGTCCTACCTTCTACTTTTACCCCTTTAGTAGTCTTCTCATGCTAATGGCACGAAGTCGGCTTCTGAATCTGGACGCTCAGAAACGCGCGTAGGTGCTGTTGTGTTAAGCAGTAAAGGGCTCTGCTTTCCGTGCTGCAGCAACATCCCACGTTCAATAGCAAATTTTGACGGCGCTGTAGATGATGAGGCGTATCTCACTCAGGTTAGATCACTCGGCCGCTCCACTGCGGATGATGCGGAGTATATCACCCAGGTTAGATCACTCGACCGCCCTCGCTGTGGATAATGCTGCGTATCTCACTCAGGCTGGATCACTCGACCGCCCTCGCTGTGGATAATGCTGCGTATCTCACTCAGGTTGGATCACTCGACCGCCCTCGCTGTGGATAATACGGCGTATCTCACTCACTCAAACGTCATCGACCGCTAACTCAATTATATAGTGGTAGATGTCAGGTGATGCACGTTGGAGCCTTACAAGGGAAGGGTCTGAAGCGTATGTCTGAACGGAGGGAGCGTCTCATGTAGGGAGAATCCCCACCCCTCAGTTAGTATGAAAATATGTTTATTTTTGCCAAGCCGTTAAACCCAAGGAGTAGGGAATCACAATGGATTACGGCGCATCACGTGTTTGGGGGTCTTGTACGCCTGGGATGCCCCTACCTGCAAGCATCTCGGAGCGCAGTGGAAGTGGGTTGCTTCATGCGAGGAAGGTCTGAGGTTTGCTTCCTCTGCGCTCTGCACTTTTGCAATTCAACTGACTGGTTGAGATTCTGACGTCTATACCATTTTCAGACGTTTTCTGCACATTTTCGAGCTGTACGATATGGAGAGTACCTTTCTTGCAACTTGTTTATTACTGACCGGATTTTTAACCACAACGTCTTCGTCAACTTCAAGTTGACGTGCTTCGAAGTCCTTTAGTATGCTGGCCATCCGATCGGCCAGTTTGATTTCTTCCCTCAAAGGCTCCCTGCCGAAAGGTGGGCCACACTTAAGCGTGAGCAGGTGGATCACCACTCGAGAATCAGCAGACATTCTTGGTGTTAGGTTTTAGAAAACCTCCAGCAGACCTCTGATTTCCATGTGACAGGCAAAGATGAGGGAAAGAGTGTATCGGTAGTTTAGGTTAATTTGCGGGGTCCACAGACCGCGTTTCTCACTTGAACCACCTCCGACGTCACATCCTGGTTTCTTTTGAAAATCCGAGCGGGATGGTTTTTGAGTTGATACTGAATACTTCAGAGGCCCTATGTGGCACTCATTTCCACGTTTCAGATGTCCACTTAAGTTCTTTTTTGCTAACAGCGTATTATCGAGCCTCGGGAAGAATAGACAAACATTTGACGAAGAATAGTCAAGTGCTTCACTGGTTTGCTAGTCTGGTTTTCATCCCCATTACTTTCAGTCAAACCCATTCGACTTCCCTGTGATCACCTCGTCAGCTTCTGCAACAATTTCACCGTTGGAGCTCCCAGAATCGCTTATAAATTTGTGCGAGTCTTGTGCTCCGATAATTGGTGAGTTCTATATGTATGATGCGTATCATATTTTATTCAGATCTCTCTCTCTCTCTCTGTCTGGTAAATGTAGTAGCCTCACGGGATCATCTTAGCGGTAGGTCAGAAAGGCCTAAGCGGAATCGCCTCTCTCTTCTTTCTCTAAAATAACAAAATGCAGAATGCTCAACCCGAGTACGAGATACCGCAGAGTTATGAGCGAAGAATGCGGCTTATTGATGAACGTGCTATGCAGGTAACAGGAACTAGCGGATGTCGATTCACGTTGCATATGCTGTGTGGGTGGTGTAGTGCGTGGCGGCTGCATCTCATGGGCTGAATGTTGGGATCCGCACGTTGTGCATCGAATCTCTTTTGCACTTTTGAGAGCTTCATATTTTCATGTATATCGTTCAGCTAGCGGTTTTATAGTACCATGTTATCCTTGTATGTTCACACAACACTTGCTAACTACAGATTAGTTAAATAATCGGCTCTAAAAAACACGAAGGCAGTTCTCCGTACCTCACAATTTCGCCGGTTCACCGACTTTTGCGCCACGCCAGGTTTAAAAAGTTGATTAGGTTTGCTTGGCACAAAGCCGGTTACCTGAGCGAGCACCCAATTCGGTACTTGTATTGCAACCATTCGTATTGCTTCATGCCCTGTGGTCCAGCGTACCACTGGAATTATAAACTACCATACCCCTTTTTGTTTGTAAATAATTGTTTACTTGAAAACCTATTTTGTATGAGCTTTGTTATGTGATGACGTCATATATCTTGTGATTGACCTCGCTCAAAATCGCGAATCAGAATGCAACATAGCGTTCAACATGTGGTGTTGTGGCTGTTGAATATGGAGAGCTGTGTCGGTTTCTTCAAGGATATTATTTTAACTAAAATGAGTTTGAAGAATGTGCTATATGTGGGTATGTGGATAACATGCCATGATAACATTAGCTCAGTCATATGCATGAAATATGAGTTTTGCAAAAGTGCAGAGAGATGCGATACGTGGATCTAAACACGGACGTTCCCTTATGAATCGAGATTGCTACCCGCTAGGCTGTTCAGGCTTTTCGCCATCCTGCAGTGAGAACGCAGATCTGCAGGCTCGCTTCAGCCGCTTAGCCCGGTACGCCGGGAACGGTCCAACTTTCGTCAGGCATAATTCTCCGTTATGTTGTGTTCGGGTTGAGGTACTATCATTTTTTGAGGGAGAGAGGGGCGGTTCTGCCTATATACAACTCTTGGTCGTTCCAACCTACCGTTGCGATTGTCTCCTGACCAATCTGAGTTTGAGGCTACGTCAATCCCAAATTTGCAGAATTGGCTAGATCTACTTTTCGGAGATATCTCCAAGATCGGTTAGGTTCAGCCTTCGGGGGTATTTTCTCATTCCTACTGATCGTACTGAGCTTGCCTATCTTATAGATTTTCGTGTTTGATTACAAAGGTGATATTTTCCTTTTTCTATATTTTTACTAGATTACATAGTTTATAATATTTAGGTGAAAGAGAAGGGATATTGTCTCTAGGCGCTTCGATATTTTGTTTTTGGACATGGAAAATGCGTCTGGGATAAAACAAATGATGTTATAGATCTCTTTAAGCAAATGCCACGTAAGGGGACTGAAGCCAAGAGATGTCTACCAGGGGTGTGCGTAAATGAAATCCAAAAATTCGTAAATCGTAAATCGTAATTACGAAAAAAGCGTCGTAAATCGTAAATCGTAAACCGTAAATCGTAAGAGGTGCCTGACTCATAGTGCATTCAATTTCCTTGATTTTTTTTCTATTATTTTAAAGCTAATTGAAGCTATATATGTTTTATTGAGGCGTGTTCAGCTGGAGCTGGACACTTTTGTAATTAAGATGGAAGCCAATAAAATCAATTAGCACGCTTCAAATCAAGCTGGACGAGTTTTAGGACAATCAAAATAAACTGCTTCTTCAAAAACGCTATCTTATAAGGCGCCTTTACTCGGTGCCAAAATAAAATGCTTAAAATGTGTCATTCTACTAGTTATTGGCTTGCATATAAAAGTATGACTATGTAGAAACAACCGCAACAACTCTGAGTAAACCAACAAAAACCACTCCGTCCAAAACCAAAATTTTTTTGATCGCTGACCAACTGGACGAAAACAGTAGTTGCACAAATAATCCAACAAGCATCCCCTATTGAGTGAGCGCATGACACTTTTCCATGACATGACACATCTAAAGTTCTAAGCCTTCGCGCGTTTTGAAGTGTACCCAACAGCGTTTTTGTAGCAGACGAGAAGGAATTGAGTGACGTTTGAAAGAGTATGATCACATTTTCGGACTCTCATCACAGGCGGATTTTTAACTTAAAATTATTAAAGAAGGTCTTTTGTGTGTCATTTTTTAAAAGTAGAGTAAAGTCAATTTGAATTGAAAGTGGTTTAACTGATTCGAACAAGGTGCATTTTAAACATATAGGGGAAACCTATGGTAGAGTAATTGGAGGAGAATGATCTACCACGGGCAATCATGTCTTCCATACCTGCAGGGTTGTGGGTTGGTACCTGATTTCCCTGGGAAGTATAAAACACTGATCTCTACTCGACTGGTTACCGCAATTCATTTTATAGAGCAAATCCGCACTCAAATGACTCTACGATATCCCATAAAGGTAGAAAGAATGGATGGCGCATCTCAAACGGGAGGGGGATGCCTGCGGAGCCAATTAGCCGCGGAGGTGATGGTGACCCAGCCAACCACGGGAGCCAGTAGGTCGACCAGATCTGGTGTGATTACAATCGATAGTGGGTTAAGAGGCTCAGACGGCTTGCATTGACAGACCAGAATATGAGATTGATCTGAACTCTACCATCTCCTATATCAGAATTTCAAGCTCTATCGAATGAGCCAGGAAAGAATCTTGTCTCATAACCCTTACAACAGTTTTTCAGGCGCTATTTATTAACTTTCGTTAAATATCATTTTTTTATTTATATCAGAATTAACTACGAGGCATGCTTCCAGGCTACTGATGTGAACCCTACCATCTCCTGTACTAGAATTTCGAGTTCTATCCAATGTTCCAGAAAAGAAGCCTGCCTCAATAACCCTTAAAGCAAATTTTTTCAAGCGCGGTTTATTTTTCGCTAAATAAAAATATTTTTTATTCACATATATCAGGAATAAATGCGAGGTATGCTTCCAGGCTAAAATTGCACGAGGATTCCAATTAGATAGACGAGAGACCTTTAAGAGCACACCAAGTGCTCAACCTTTTTGAAAACGATATTACGATCCTTCAATGTGTAGAGCATGTTCACAGTCTGAAATTGCCCCACGAGTTCGATTTGATAGTCGGTGGGCCTCCTAAGAACACCGAAGTACTCCAGCTTTCTCAAAGCAGTTCATGAGTATTTCCTAGCTCGTTAATTGGTGGTGACATTGGCTATGTAGGTACATTTCCTGTGGAACGTGAGGTCAAAAAACTGCTAGAAGCCACAAACGACTGGACGAGCAATTTGATGTACTGTGTGATGAAATTTATTCTCGGTGAACATTAGATTTGATTAACCACCTATTCAATGTTCGTTTCGAAATATATGTGCGCATTGAAAAGTTCTATGGAAAAATCAGTTACGAAATGCTAAAGAGATGCCATGTTGAAACGAATGCATTAAACTTCTGTTAAAAGATCTCTCTTCTGTCTGATTGGAATCCTCGTGCAATTTTAGCCTGGAAGATACCTCGCATTTAATCCTGATATATGTGAATAATAAAATATTTATATTTAGCGAGAAATAAACAGCGCTTGAAAAAAAATTTGCTTTAAGGGTTGTTGAGGCAGGCTTCTTTTCTGGAACATTGGATAGAGCTCAAAATTCTAGTACAGGAGATGGAAGAGTTCACATCAGTAGCCTGGAAGCATGCCTCGTAGTTAATTCTGATATAAATAAAAACTGATATTTAACGAAAGTCAATAAATAGCGCCTGAAAAAAATGTTGTAAGGGTTATTGAGGCGAGATTCTTTCCTGGCTCATTCGAAAGAGCTCGAAATTCTAATATAGGAGATGGTAGGATCAATCCGAGTCAGATCAATCCGAGTTTCTGGACTGCCAATGCAAGCCGTCTGAGCCTCCTATCTCTCTATCGATTTTGATCAGACCAAATCGGTCGACCTACAGGCTCCCGTGGTTGGCTGGGTCAGCATCGCCTCCGTGGCGAGTGCTGTATGGCTGAGTGCGAAACGGCGGGTGTCACGACGCGAGTCGACGCTAATTGGCTCCGCAGGCACTGTCCCGCGCCTTTGCCCGCGTTGCTTTCAGGCAGAACGTCCCTCACCCATCACAAACAGGGGCTGATCAACGTCATGATTTACCCTTTATCATTTTTGAAGGCAACCACAACTTCTGGAATGAAATAACCTCGTTCGACGATACCAGCCAATTTTGTTCGGCATTTACTTCGCTCGCAGGTTTGCTTGCACTTGTTAGATTTCGGAAACTACAAAATATTCCGTTACTAATTAATGACTGGGCGTGTGTAGCGTAGTCGAAGGAGGCGCGACTGTCGCGTGCACCCGATACCAGGTTCCTGGTTCGGATTTTCCGCCCAGGCCAACCAAGCCTTCCATCCCTCCGGGGTCGGTGAATTGGTACCAGACTTGTCTGGGAAGGATAAAGCGCTGACTTGTTCATCGGCTGGCCACCGCAAGTCATTGTATGGCCAAATACGCATTCATGTAGCCTCCACGACATCCCGTAGAAGTAGAATGCGCTGGCGCATCCCAGAAGGGATTGAGTAACGCCGTCCTTTATCCTTTATCCATTAATTAATGACTGCTTGCATTCGCCAGTCCTACTCTCCACTACCTTTGTAGCAAACGCTATTGTATCTTTTGCCCAGTCTTCTGCATTCTGCACGATCGCATAGGGCAAACGCAACAGTCTCAATCAAAACGAAAATAAAAGTGTCAAACGTTTTCACTTTCATCATGAAAATGTCACGTTTTGATTAAGGCGCGGCGCACCTCATATGTAAATACACTCCGGCCCATGACGTGCAGTGATAATCAGATTGAAACATGACTGTTTCACTCTTTCCAATAGTTTGCAGTTATTCCACAGCCACCAATCAAGTGCAATATTCCTTGCTGGCTTTGCATGAGTTCTACTTGTGTGCATTGGAAAGACTCGTCTATGTCGTGAACAAGTGATAAAAAAGTCACAAGTTGACTAGACCGTGGTTGCAGCATAGAATGTGGTTCAGCAGGTGATCATCCAGTGCAAGGAGAATTTTCATTTCTTTTTGTGAAGTGGAACGAAATGCTCTCAGGGAATTGTGTGATCAGAAAAAAGGCTAACCTAGTTCCATTCTCAGTAATTAAATAGAGCTGCTTATTCACAAAACTGTGTTTTTCTGTCACAGCGCCATAGCAGAACATAAAAAATGTGAATAGGAAATAACAATGAGCTATGAGGGAAGTCTTTAAAAGTGCGTACATCGTCCTAACCGGAATTGCATCACGTTATTTGGACGTTTGTCATCCTTGGACCGAAGATCACATTTACGAATGCTTACGATTTACGGCACAAAATGTCGTAAATCGTAAATCGTAATTACGCACACCCCTGACGTCTACGACAGTGCGGCACCAGCCGGGCTTTATTTGAGCTTAACCAATGGGCGATTGCTGGCGAACTATATCCTTGGCGGCGGATCGTCCAAGTTTGCGGTATATTCAGAGGGCAACGCGCCACGGTATGAATGGGGACCAAAAACGGAGCGTTAGGATTCAGAAGACGTGCCCTAGACGTCGTTCAACATGAGTCAGGATTCAGAAGACATACTGAAGACGTAGTTCAACGTGCGTAGGGGATTCAGAAGACGTGCTGAAGACGTCCTACTTGCGTAGGGATTCCGAGTAAGGGAGACCAGTAGGAGGAGGCCCAGTAAAGGGGGGGGGGGGGATCAGCAAAGGAGGACCACTAGAGGGGGGGGGGGATAAGGGGGACCAGAGTTTTTCCTCAAGATCGTCCAACGTGCGTAGGGACTCTGAAGACGGGTCACAAAAGTGGTGGCACTTGTGTCAGGGTGCAGAAGTGTCGTTCGGGACTCAGTTTCAAAAGTACGTGCTTGACACCCACTCCGTTTCTTTGCCAGCACATAGGTGAGGAAGTATTAGCGGGTGGAGAGGGAGGGGTGGGGGAGAGGTAGAGCGAGTGACTATGGGATGCGGAGGTGTATTATTGCCGTCGGATCGTAAACGCTGTCAACCTGTCGAACAATTCCGACTCATTTTAATTATGTTTCTGCAGATTAAGCACTTCGGATTGGGACTTTCATGGTCTGTTTCTCGCTGCGTAGAGCACGGACACTTCAGAGAATAAATCGTGTACATGCGACAGACGATGGATGGGCTTCATAGGAGCAGTGAACATTCTGCCCTATCATATCTCGCTGCACTAATCTATATAGTAAAACCGGTTTTTTACTTAATAAAAGTAAGGAAGCCTAAAGGAGAATGGAGGACGATCAGAATTGCTCTATAATTGGGGTTTGGATGCGAAGCTTCCAACCAAACGTTTATCGGTCGCTAGGCCGCTGAACGTCTGGTTAAATTCTAAACCACCTTTCCTAGTTCTTGTCTTGTAATCGATTTACCACTTAATCAAAGGGTATTCTCCTTTCAGCCATGAGCTTATCTGAAGATCGTGCCGGATCATTTCTCCTTCCCACGACGTCTTTGTTGTCTCTACTAGGAAAGGCCACGACCAGTCTTTCGAACGCCTTCCTTGCTGTTGATTTCATACCTCGTATGCGAAAAATCTGGGCGCCGGTTAAGAAAGCAGCTGCCTTAAGGAAAAGCGAGAAGGTTGTAGAAGCTTCTCGGTGGCTCACTGCCTTCTAGGTTTTTGTTTGGGCAGCTTCTTGAACAAATGCGCCGGTTCTTTTTGAGACTTTCGTTAAAGCTAGCCGTCTATTTTCTGGTTAAACGACTATACATTGTGTTCTCACTAACGCTTCACTAGTATCTTTCTGTAGTATTGTTTTAGCAGATTTAGGTCTGGATCAGCTGGTCTCGGGGTTTTAAGATGTTGGTGCGCGCGGGGTTTTTAACTATAGACTTCACCAGTTCCTACCGGACAGTTGTCAATAACGCGTGGTACTGATGTTTTGAAGCAACTGCTGGTTCTTTCTGTTGCAGCAACCTCTTATCAGCGATTGGTTCTCTCATGTTCTTAGTCGACTCACCCTCGAAAGGAGGTTCTGTGCAAATTTGTTTGTTAGACGACTTGTTATGCTCACAGTGGCTGTTTGTACATGAAGTTCAGTCAGAGATCTATCTGTGTTGTTACTCTGTTGTTGATCATTTCCAGTTGCGATGTGTCGTTTTCTTGTTGATGAAAATTTGTGATGGCCAATTGTTTGTTGTCTGTTCGTCGTTACTTCGAGCAATACTCCTTTCCCGACGACGCTTGTTCGCACTGCACTGTTTTTTTTAACGTTCAGTTATGGATTATCAATTTCGCACACGTAGAGTGCAGCGCTATTTGCTGCATCTCTGCATTCGCTGTATGTCACGTTCCTTCTTCGATCTTCTTTATAGTATTGCGCAGAGATTCCTTTGTCCCAATTTTTTCTTATTTACACTTACCAGTTCGATTTCACTACCACCAGGGAACTCTATCTGTTCAGGGTTGCGCTGTAGAAGCCTTATTGTGAGACAGCTTCCTGTTTCACCATTTTGCGATGACGTAGCTTTTTTATCAGCTCCTAACACATTCTGTACTTCTCGTTATTCTATATTATATGGTATTCGGCAGGTTGTCTGCTTCCCAAGGCTTTGCGTGGTTGCTCACAGTTCGCCATTCTTCCTTGAGCAAGTCACGTAGTCTTCCATTATGCGGACGGGGTCATAAGGTGGACTGCGAACAAACTGCCGTGTAGTGATAGGTTTCGGGATATTTACCAGTGCGACATCACCATCCAGACCTGCTGCGATCGAGGTTGCTATTTCGCAGGCCAACATACACAATGTTCGCACATCCCGTAACACTAAAATGTTAACTGTGCGGCAGCTTATGATCCTGATTTGTGTATTCAAAGAGCATAGTCAGCCTTAAGTTCCTAGAGCTAAACGTTGTCCCGAGGTAACTCTCAGAGTTAAGAGAGTATTTAACCATTTGGACATTTGAAGCAGTCCAGTTCTAACCATGGAAAGCTTCCAGCTCTCAATGGAACTTCGACCAACACCCATGTCATGTAGAAGAGCTAGGAGCGCTGATGATAAATATGTGGGCCAAAATTGCTAAATTGTTCTCCTAAGCTAGTTGCCACCGCTCAAACTTCACGTTGTCGACTGCATGTGAGGTGTGTTGGTGCAGCTATAATACCTTCGCACCCTCGCTGTTAATTTGGTGTAGCGGTTGGGACGTCCCGACATTACGTGTCGATGTGTATTTTCTTCGACGGTTACATAAGAGAATCCGGGACCTCTCATAAGTTTATGAACACAGATATATGCATGACATAAACATAAGGCTCGGAGACGGGAAAACAGTCTCCGTCTTCCGAGTCGGACCAACACAACTAAAAATCCTCCATCTCGATCCGAAGGCGGGGTCGTAAACCATCCGCTAGGTGCAAGTCAGGCTCGCTATCCCACTGGTCGTTTGAATAGGCGATATTTGAGAAAGAATGGTCAGCTGTCTTACGGAGAGTCCAAGGGCCGCGCGGAGCGGATCAAATGAAGTCCCATTGTCCTACGGCCACCTATCTTCCGAGCTATCCGAGCTAACCTAAGGCCACCTGTCTGCCGACCTATCAACTACAGTAACCCGGTCTTACATCCCTTACACAGCATTGAATTCAAAGCTGCGTAATCAGCGTATCCATAAGCTGCTTTGCGACGCTGGCGTATCAGCGACACAGTGCTAGTGCTTTTTCCTCGTAGGAATGTGGTCACGGGTTCGATTTCCTCAAGTATTGCGGTTCTTGCATTTTACGGTTTATCGTCAGTGGGGCCCTTTATTCTGCTACACAACCAGCTCGTTTCCTGCTGCTCAACTCCGACGCTAGATCCTTGGCCATATTAGCGGTTGCTCCGTTGAGTGTGAATGGGACATCAGAAACTTGCCCGTTTGTCATAAACATTGTCTTCCTAAGATTCAACTGCAGTCCAAAGCTTCCACATACACGATCAGGGGCGGCAAGCATTTGCCCTGCTTTGTTACTGCTCGGCGTTGTGGGCATCATGTCGTCAGGGAAGAGAGGATGGTGCAGCTGCCGCTCGTCCACGTTCACTCCCATGTCTTCCCATTCTAGTTCGCGCATGACGTTTTCGAGTGTGGCACTGAAGAGTTTCGGGGATATGATATCCTCTTGCCAAACCCTCTCTTCACGTCGATGACGATGTCGTTGTAGAATGGTGAAATATTGGTCGGGAATCCTCTGTACAGCTCCTAATGTACTAAGTAGGAATGCCCAGAATGGGCAGGGCTTCGACGACCGCTTTAGTTTCGACAGAGTCGAATGCATTCTTTAGGCTGATGAACGTAAGGCAGTTGCAGCTTGTACTCTCGCAATACTTCTATGAAGTTCTTTTCCGAAATCCTGCTCGTTCACATGGCTGTCCTTCGTCTAGCGATCTGCGGTCTGCATTTAAGAGGACTCGAGTGAACAGTTTGTAGATCATGCACAGCAGGAAGAAGACGGCATGGGGCCAAGGGACATGGTTATCGAAGAGGTCGGAGTAGAAATCGTGGATGACCTTCTTCATTGTTCTGGAATAGGTGACGGTTCAGCACGATCGACCACATATCATCGAAGTGTCGTGAGAGCACAAGCTGCCGCTGTACCTTGCGTTCATCGACTTGAAGAAGGCGATCGACTCCGTCAAAACTGAAGCCCTGCTCCCTGCATCGAAGCCCCGCTCACTCAGGGCGTTCCTACTCCGTGCATCAGGGTCCTTCGAGGGCTGTACAGTGGATTCACAACAAAGATTTCACCATTCTATAACAACGTGGTTATCAACGTGAAGAGAGGTTCGACAGGGGATACAATATCCCCTAAGCTCTTCAGCGCCACCCTCGAAAACGTCATGCGCGAACTAGAATGGGAAGACATGGGAGTGAAGGTTGAGTGCCGGCAACTGCATAGTCATCGGTTCGCTGACGACAACGTGCTCATAACACCGAGCATCAGCCAGGCGGAGCGAATGCTGGCTGACTTCGATCGTGTATGTGGGAACGTTGGACTGCAGCTGAATCTTACGAAGACGATGTTCATGAGGAGCGGACAAGTTTCTGATGCCCCATTCTCGCACAACGGAACGAACATCTCCGAATGCTCCAGCTACGTGTATCTGGGTCGCGAAGTCAGTATGACTAACGACCTATCGCCAGAGCTGAGCAGGAGAAAACATGTGGCTTGGGGAGCTTTTAAGAGCGTCGAGGATGTCGCGAAGAAGCAGAAGAACGTCCGGCTCCGTGCCCTCCTATTCGACGCCATTTTTCCTGCCCTAACATACGCCTCAGAGACCTGGGCTATGCGAAGGCAGGATGAACACGCGATCGTGGAATCGAGAGGACGATGCTCGGAGTGACACGACTCACGCAAGTGCGAAAATTAGGTGTTCCGGCCACATAATGCGCTTCGCAGACACTTGTTGGACGAGAGCCGTCACCGACTGGATTCCTCGTGATGTCAAGAAAACACCAGGACGCCCACCAACGCGTTGGTCGGACTTCTTCGTGAAAGTCCTGAACGACTGATATGACGCTCTTCGTGTAACTCGAGCGAGGAGGATCCATTGGAGCACTCTGGCACGCGACAGGGACGAAGAGAGAGCCGCTGACGCCTGCTCGAGCAAGTCGATAATCAACGGGACGAGAGGTGACAGGTGAGGGATGTTCTGTACGAGAAAAAGGTTCAATTCTGCATTCCTGATGAAAAAGCGGCACTATTGTACTTTCGGGACTTCGGAGGCCGGAAAAAATTTTTGCCCAAACTTCGCCTAGGGGGTTATTCTGGGGTGCTGATCACGAATCTGGCATCCGTTTTTCGTTTTACGTTCGAGTACGGTAGGTTACGGTAGGTATCGGTGACTAATGTAATCATCACCGGTTTCGCCCAAGCTCCGGCGTAATGCGAAAAACTGGTGTCTGATTTGTGATCAGCACCCAAATACCCCCCCCCCCCCCTCTAGGCCCCAAGTTTATGCGAAATCGGTGATTATGACCTCGACAGCCCTAGCCACCGTACCTACCGTAACTTACCTTACTCCAGCGTAAAACAAAAAACGGATGTCAGATCCGTGGTCAGCTCCCCAAATAACCCACCTAGGCGAAGTTTGGGCGAAACTCTTTTTTCGACCTCTCGACCTCTGGAGTCCCGAAAGTACAATGACACCTAAAAAACTGCAAAAATTGAATTCCTCTGACCCATATGATCGCTGCAGAAAGGCTTTGTTCTTATCCCTTTATCATTTTTTCTTGCTGTATACCAGAACTCAAGTATGAACGAAATTTATGTGGCACAATTTCACTCTAGTCGTCTCCATCAGTAAAAAACTGACAATAAATAAATATTCACGAGAACACAACCTTGCATACTACCTACTAAGTCAGAGAACGAAATTGACGGCACTTAAGCGGTCGTATGTTGAGAAGTTTTCGGAGTTTTTGAAAACTGAATAACAATGAAAAATGGAGAAAAAGAGAACTCTTCACTCTGAAGAATTTGCTTCAATGACATGTCGAGCTTTCGGTCACGACTCTTTGATCAATTCTAAGCGCACTTCAATTTTTTTGTAGAACAAGCATTTAAATCACCATTAGCAGTCGGCACTCGGCAATTTTATAGGATGCAATTCCAGGTACAGGTGAAAGAATTTTGTAATGCTGTGTCATTCCTCTAAAATCGTCAAAAATTTAATCTGTTCCCATTGATTTGAGGACCGCTTCCAGGATTTCTTTTTTGTACTGTAGAACAATAAGCATCTAATACTTTATAGAATCCAATTCCATAATCATAACGCATGTCTCTTACAGTAAGAAAAAGCTGTGAGCGATTCTCCACATCGCTGAAGCAACATCTGAAAAGAAGAGCTTATTAAGAGGTGCAAACGTCATCTAAAAATCTAAAGAAATAGAGGCGGATACGTATAAGAAATAAAGGTGGAGACAGGGGGTTCGCATCAAATCTGCTCGGGAACTGAGGGGGAGGGGTCGTAAATTTTCGGCACAGATTGGACCCCACGCTTGAGCTGGCTATAAACAGGGATAGAACGTCCGCCTGGTCCTTTACAAACTTGTGCAGGACATCCCGTATCGTCGCGTTTGGTCAGCTATAAATGTGAACGAAATCTGGAATTTGTTAATAGTAAGTGGTGGTTACGACAAGAAGGTTGCAAAGTATAAATGGAGAGAGGTCGCAGAGTGAGATCTCGAGAGTGACGGAATCGAGTGGTTAGTTGTGCCGCTGGATGAGGATTTGGTTTGAATCGGCGCCCCGGAAAATAAGCCTTCCACTTTCTGACTGTTCCAAACCAAGCATTCCTGCTTTTGGGTTACGTGTACTGCCTTACCAGGGTGACGAAAGAGTCGATTGGCCAGTTTGCGGAACCCCACATATCGTCGCAGTGGCTTTGTTGGGCCGCGCAGCGTATTGATGGTGGATTCCAGGGTGTTCTCTTTGTTATTACCCCGAGATTCTGCATTGCTCAAATGGAAATTCTTACCACCTCCGCACCTAACGCCGGCACGATCGCTTGAAAAATGCCAGTGATGCAAAACAGAGGTGTGCGTTCAACGGTTAACATTTTACCGGTTTAACGGATTTACCGGCATTTTCGTGATAAATTCTCTTAACGAAATTTATCGGTAAATTCCCAAATTTATCGAAAATTTAACGACTTTTTTCGTACAAAATCAAGTTTCCATCTCTATCGAATGGATAAGGAAGCATACTATCGATCTCAGTTTAGAAGCTTCTATCTTCTCCGATAACTTGCTATTAGCGTTCGTGGTCCTCAATCTTGTTAAAACATCTATGACCAATCACGAGGCGGAGATGGTGCGCTCCAGTGTCCAAAACGCTCTCCACTGGGATAGTACCTCGCGCTGAGATTCCCAACTCGACATGGGACATATTCAACTAGAGATGTCGAAGCTCCCAGAATAGACAATCGCCAGAGGAATAAGGGGAAGATACGCTCATGTTTTTTCCCGTAATTTAGTCCAAGATGTAAGGCTCCGTAATGTACTCTGCTAGTCCACCTGATGTCCTGGTGGACTCTTAAGCTGCTTTCCCGTATAAGAAAAGAATGAAGTTCGCTATCATGTCACATTCCGTTGTTTTTTCTCAAGTGTCTGACTTTGCTCCAAAGTTCAGTTTAATACAGTACCGGATGCGTCTTTTGAATAGACGCCGAAAAAACCGCACTTTTGCGGTTTTTGCGTCTTTTTGCTATAACTCTCCCAAAGTTCATCCTTTTAAAAAACAAAGAGTATATTTGAGCTCAGGAGATCGAGCTCTATCGTTTGGTATATACATTCCACGCGAAAGATCAAAAATGGCCAAAATTGAAAACTTGCGCTCCATTGAGAAGGCCGGTCGCGGATGAGTTGTCGGCCGCAAGGCGCCAAAATCCGTTGCATGCTCACAATTCCTCTAATTTGAGGCGTTTTGAGAAGCGGATGGTACCGTTCCATTCGTCTCGTCGAGATCTACACAACCATGTATACAGTATCGCCAGACTACCGCATTTTCGCAGTGGGTGGTCAAAGATGACTAGAGCAGACTTTTTGCCACTGGAGGAGCTTATATTCCAGGACTTGCATGTTCTCGAAGCATCTCAAGCATGGCATAAAGTGTTTTGTCATGCCGGGAATACTCTAGGAGTGCGCCGTGCACAATGCATATAGGATCGAACCTATCAATCGAGGGGGGAACAGTTTGTAGAGCGAGCATTTAGGGAGATTTATGAGAAGTTCTCAGCCGCCCTATTCAGCACAACAACGACGATGTTCTCCGCGCTCTTAAGGCCCATGCACACTTTGCAGCGGGCAGCGGGCAGCCACGCTGAAGCATAGCGTGGTGCTGCGGGGTCCCACTGCGGCAGCGGAGGCCGCAGTGAGGGGGTGTGCACACTTCCGCTGCCGCAGTGCTGCCGGCAGCGGCCGCAGCGGCAGTGGCAGTGAGGAATGGCTCGGGCATTCCTCACTGCCACTGCCACTGGGGAAAGGACGTGAAGTGGCGTCGAGTTGAGGGCATTCACGCCATGTTGCGGGCATTTTCCTGTTTCCTTCTCCTCTGAGGTGTGTTGAATTGGTTTTCGAGTTTATTTCGACCAGATAAACGAGGGTTCTTGAGTCTTGAGACAGGATCATTGACCAATAGGGCGCTGTAAGCTACTTGTAGATCGGAAACACTACGAGCGAGATTGCGAGTGTTCTTTCAAAATCGAGTAAGGAAGGGTTAGAGCGATGATTCTTCTCCTTCCGGCTGGAGTCAGCACAAAGAAGTCCCGTCGTTGCGAAACTCAGGGAGTGGAATGGTTCGGGATGTTTCCAATGTACTAGGTTGTAGGGGACGTTCTCACGTTCTTGATTTCTAACTTCAAATGATCATAACTTTGTTCATTGCCAACTCTTTCGGATAAGTCAAAAGCTGTCCTCGTGGAGTACCGCTGCCAGTGAAATCCGCTAGTAGCCATCTTTTAGTTGTGAACAACTGGGAAGTTAGAGCCATCTGTGAGAGGGCGTTCTTGCAACACTCTGTACGCGGTGAGAAATCTCCTCTGAAAGCATTCCAAGATGCGAAAAATAACGCTGTTAAAGCTTCATATGTGAGGGTCACGCGAAACCGAAAACAGCTTCCAACCCCAGGCCCTACATTTTTTTTGCGGACAGAAAGTGCCGACTGTGTCGCATAGGTTCCATCCGCGGTAACCAGCTGCTTCGGCACACTCTGAAAGCAGCCCCCGTAACGGTTGAGAGCGGTTAACGAACTCCAAAAAGGCAAAAAGGCAAAGAATCCACAGAGCAGCCAAATGCAGGCTATCGATCAGCTGGCAACTAGCCAGCCACTGCTCCGCTGCGTGCCGCTGCGGCGCGGTTCCACCTGCTGCAGTGGAATGTGGGCGGCGACCAGCTCCGCCCACATTCCACTGCCCGCTGCCCGCTGCAAAGTGTGCACGGGGCTTTAATCGTCCAGATTACAGTTCTTGCTGCTCACATTAACACCATTCAATTCACCACCAAAAGCTCTATCGAACGGTATCAGACTTGGCCCGGCTCAAGAACATCGATTTTCGATGGCGTCATTGTCCTTCCGCCACGGCCTTGAGCCGCCTCGCCTTTGATGCGAAATTGTCAAAAAATCGATATTCCCAGAATTGGTCGAGATTGTCACCATTCGATAGAGCTTCTCGAGCTGAACAGAGTGGTACCATTGAGAGCGTCGAGAACTCGAATGTGGGCGAGTAAGGGCGGAAGGAACTTCGCTGTCGGCCTCCGAGGCTCCAAAATGGCAGATTGTGCTAAAGCAGTTTAAGCATCTGGAAAGCTGCGAGCACGTCATCGTAGAATGCCTTCGGTGCTTTGCTCGCCCGCGAGTTTGCATGCCGTTAACTCGCCTCGTGTACCCGCAGCGGTCGACCGAAATCTGAAAAAATCGTGTCACACATGCCCAACCTGCATTTTTGCACCGCCGTAACCTTGCCAGTTCGTAAGATAATTTGATGTGCTTTGGTACTTTACTAGAGCATATTACTTCCTACGGGACTGACACGTTCCAGCCAGAAAGATTGGAAGCTGACAGTGTTATCGCGCTTCGAACACGCCCGCGCGTGCAAATTAGCACTACAACGGTCTATGTTCTCCGTGCTCTTACTCGCCAGATAACAGTTCTTGCTGCTCGCCCTAACACCATTCAATTCACCACCAAAAGCTCTACCGAACGGTATCAGACTCGACCAATTTCGGAAACATAGTTTTTCGATGACGTCATCGTTCGTCTTGCGCTGCCTAGAGGCCAGGCCGTCTTCGATAAGAAACTGAAAAAAAATCGATGTTTTCAAAATTGGTCGAAATTGATACTGTTCGATAGGACTTTTTGAGCTGAACAAAATGGTACCCTGGCTGGGGGCTTAAAAACTCGAACATGGGCGAGTAAGGGCGAAAGGATCTTCACCGCTTCTCTCCGCCGCTCTAAAATGGCAGATGGGGCTAAGGCAGTTTAGGCAGCTGGAGAGCTTGGAGCAGATCATCGTAAAGTGCCTCAGGTGCTTTGCTCGCCCGCGAGTTTGCATGCCGTTAGCTCGCCTCATGTACCCGCAGCGGTAGACCGAAATCTGAAAAAATCGTGTCACACATGCCCAACCTGCATTTTCGCACCGCCGTAACCTTACCAGTTCGTAAGATAGTTTGCTATGCTTTGGCGCTTTACTAAGGCATATTAAGGCCTGCGGAATCCACACGTCCCAGCCAGAAAGATTGGAAGCTGACAGAGTTATTGCGCTCAGAATACGCCCGTGGGTGCAATTTGCGAGCGATCGCGCCC
>OX377203.1:44959079-45008079 GCA_947396885.1 Heligmosomoides polygyrus polygyrus
TATTGCTGCTCGCATTTGCACAGCTCTTAAAAGCAAGCGAGTTATGATCTTTAAGTGCGGGTATCTGCAGTTTGCGTCCTCGCAGGAAAGAGCGTTCTTACGAAATTGCCGGCACTTAAGCGATCGTGGCTCGCTATTTTTTGAGAGATGGGCGAATGCGGGCGGCATTTTGGAAACTAGTGCACAGGCTCTTTCTGGTGATCACAGAACCGCGTTTCAAAAAAGGCATTATCATGCGCGTCTACGCTGGGCCCGTGATTTTCGGCAATTATTTCCGCAAAAATCGTAGATAAATCGCACTCCCCCCCCCCCCCACCACCACCGGCCGCGCATGAAGATCATTTTTTCAAACTTTGATTTTGCATCCATAAGATAGAGCATCTCTTCTAGTTTTCTGAAGGTCATCCGCATTTGCAGAGCTCTTTAAAGCAAGCGAGTTATGTCCGTTTTTGTAAAATCACCCCAATTTTTCGAGCAAAAATCGCATTCCGCTGCCGAGTGTGAACTCATGCACTAGACATCGCTTCATTCAGGGTGTAAAAATCTTTATTGTTGAAAAAATTGAGCATGACCTCACCTGATCACAAGGAAGATCGCTTAGAAATACTTGGTTTCTGAGTATATGTTCAATAGAAATTATCGTTTTCTAAGGCTACAACTTAGCTCTAGATATCGTTCCCTTTAGGTGCAAAAATCTTTACTTTTGAAAAAAAAATTGGGCATGACCTCACTTGATCGCAAGGAAGATTGGTTAGGAAAGTCTTGATTTCTTGAAGAAGTGCTAAATAAAATCTGTGCTATTGTGGACTCTAGTTTCAGCTCCAGTGATAGCCTTGTTCAGGAAATATTTTATTTTTGGAAAAATCCAGGATAGGAAAATCACTCCACCTGATTGGAAGAAAGGTTGAGGCCTGATTTTTCCGGCTACAAAATTGATGGTTAAATTTCGGTAAGATCCATTTTCGACTTCAGCAGTTACATCCCTCAACTAAAAATGTGTCGTAGCTGCGAAATTGAGCGACAATCGATCCATTTTAGCTGTTTTGAAAACAGCTTCAAAAAATTTATTATTCAATCGTGGAGTAACTACTCGAATTTTTGTTAGATACAGTTTCAAATCCAAATGACATCCTCCTTCCGTAGAAGAAGCGGTGCTCAGGATGTCGCCATGTCGTTACCTTTCTAAAAAAATTTCATTGATTTTTTTGCGTCATAACTTTAGTAATTAAATATTATTAATTATTTCTTCTTTTCTAAAATTGTTTGCAACAAAGAGACAACTTAACATTGAAACCCATCGATTTTCTCGTGGGAGGGGGAGGGGTCGTAAAATTTTGGCTCGCCCCTCCACGAAATCGCAGCCCACGCTTGAGCCTGTGTCGGGCACGTCCCCCCACCAATAGAAGAACTGTTTTGCTCTCTCTTTCGGTCTGTGATCTTCTCCGCTCTAGTGGAGTAGATCACAGAGCAAAAGAGAAGGAGCGCCGAAATGCGGCCCACGGGAGAGCGCGGCGCCCAACATCCGACTGAGAACGCCTGTGAAGTAGACCAGCACAAAGGCGCGTCTCCTGCGATTGGTGGAGGGGCGAGCCGTCTGACCGCGTCCGCCGCGATGGGGGAATGGTGCTACCTTTGCAGGTACCAGACCGTTTAGTACCCAAAAATACTAATTTACATTTATTGTTGCTTTTGTGGTGAATGTAGACGTAAGAGGAAGAATAGAATAGAATAGAAGAAAGTACGGTTTGATTTAATTCTATATTTTGCTACTTGCTAAGGATTTCATTTGCATTCTTTAAGGTGCAGGTGGCAACAGTCCGCTGTAGAAAACTGGACGCATTGAGGAGTTTTAAGGTAATCTGCCCTTCAATTTCTTCCTGGCGGTCATCTGCAAGATGCTGTTGGTCGCTGTGTCAACATCTTTCATATTCTACTCCTTCTACGTCCACAAATACAGCCACACAATGATGGCCTTCGCCGTCTCCAGAGTGGTCAGTGCGCTGGAAGTTCATTTATTTATTTATTGTACTCAAAGGTGGCATAACCTTCAACACAGCGTCACGCAATTAGACAGATCCAGCACTGAAAAAAAACTAAAAACAACAATAACTAAACATCTCTCTAGAAAGATAGCTGATGAAAAAGACAATGAAAGTTAAAAGAGTTCGCAAACAATACGGAAAGCCGAAATAGTGAAACGTGCTTGGAATACCTCATTTAAGGCAGGAAATTCTCCTCCCCTTTTTCCTTGCAGTGCCCTCATTTCCCACTTGAAAACTGTGAGATCTATAGTGCAATGAGAGGGAATGTGGAGCCAGCCGCGTACATGCGCAGGTAGCGTTACTGATGGTAGAAAACAACCTACATCAGCCTGCTACAATCCTACTATATATATATATATATATATAAAGAGCAAACGTGTGTGCATGTGTGCTTCCGTCCGTCACAACTGAAGTGCGGGCATTGCGTAGTGGCACTGCACAGTGGTCGAACACGTCGACGACCGTGCGTGGCGAACCCTAGCCGTAGACGTGCTAAACACGTCGGTAGGTAACCTTGCCTGGGCGTTTAGATGATCGTCGACGGGAGTCGTTCACAGCAGGGGAGGCAATCGATATTATCGATTTTCTGTGGATGTCGTTCAAGCGGCACGAAACTTCGGCCCTGGCGGTAATCGAGGTCGCTGAACACGAATATGAAGTCGACCAATCGATATCGATCGATATTATCGATTTTTTAGGATGGCGTTCAAGCGGCACGAAACTTTAGGCCTGGGGTGATCGAGGTCGCTGAACACGAATCCGAAGTTCGTTATTGAACTGTTGATTGCCATCAATCGATATTGGTCAAATAATCGTTTTTTGTGGATGTCGTCCATTTTTTTCCTTTTGTCTAACTTGCCCTAATCGACGTAGTTAAGATGTTCTTCCTGAGGAAACCGTGACATAGGTGGCAGCTACAATTGATGATGAGAAGTTATTACCACGGCGAAGCCGTCGGTGCGGCCGAGAGGCCGCACGGACGACTTGTGCCTTAATACACACGGAAATCATGAAATTTGCGGTGTGAAAACAAATTATTGGCAGCGAAGTTAGGTAAGACAAAAAACATCACACGGAAATTAGAATGAATCGGTTTTCTGAAACACAGCCCAGCTATAGTGTGGTTATTTATATTAACTCACTCTCGAGTAACATTTCTGACTGGTCAACTTCTAAGCGTCAGGTTGTATCCCTCCGTACTTAGGCGAGGCAATGCTTCTTTCAGTGACAGCCATTGTCGCTTCTATGGCCGCAGCTGTTTGACGATAAAAACCGAAACATCCTGTGGAATGACAAACATTTTCGAAGCATTTTTGAGCAAGTCTAAGCTCTCCTGCCAACCAACTACTCATCACCCCTAACAACCCAGACTAAGGCACGTTGTGATAAGAGGAAATCGTTCTAGTATTAGGACAATGGCGTGGCATTGCTTGCTATAATGTTCGTCGACACTAACCATGGTTAAGAGAAAACAGCACCTTTTCCATTCCAGGGATTTTGGCTAGTGAATATATGCTGCGTAATTAAATGGCGTGATCTTCCTCATCTTCCACTGTCGCTGGCACTAGGATATTCTCTTGCAGTGTGCTTCGACCTCCTGCCTATGTTCGCCTGGAGTCAGTATTTTACGACCAGGTATGCCTTAATATACCTTATATTTTGAGTACATTTGTTTTTGAGTGTTGTGGATCTGGGATGTTCGAAATGCAGAGGCTGCCCGTGAGTTTATAGGGAAAGTGAATGGCGCATTTTAGTCAGTATTACACGTCAGCAAATTTGATCAATCAAATTTAATTTTAATCAGTATTAAACGTGTGCTCGTTCTGCCTACCCTTGTAGAGCACAGTTTTAGTCATAGTAAATATCGCCCGCATTAGTATTTTTTTATGGACAAAATTTTGGAGACATGTCTATTGATTCCTTGTGCACAAGACGTCTCACTACCTGCTGCTGAGTGCCTCCCGGGTCCGCGCTCTTTTTCTTCTTCTTCAGCGTTAGTTCTGCTTAGCGCACGGTCCGCTCTTCTGGTGTGATGACGGCACTTCGCACGATGAAGCATTTGCAGGCACCAGTCCGCTTAGTGCCTTTTTTATGCCAGCCGCGCTGATGCATGAAGATCTTCTGGTGTGGTGATGCCACTTCGCACGATCAAATGCTTGATCGGGGTGGATACCAGCTTCCTTCAAGTACATGTGCAACGTATCAAGCCAGCGCTGCCTGGGCCGTTCTTTGGGCCGTTTTCCGAGCACATCTGTGTTGAGGCCAATCTTCCGAATGGTGACACCATTCGCACGAAGAACATGATCATACCACCGTAGGTGAGCTTCACGCAACTTATCTGCAATTGGAGCGACGCTAAACCTTTGACGTATGGAGGCATTGCGAATATGATCCAAGCGGGTGACACCAGCTGTCCAGCGCAGCATTTTCGTCTCCATTACGCTGAGGAGGCTCTCAAGCTCCTTCGCTGCAGGCCAGCACTCAACAAAATTTTGGAGTCAAGTGTCTGTTGATCCCTTTTGCACAAGGCGTCTCACAATCTGCTGCTTCAGAGCCCCTTTAGGATCGGCGCTGCAAAGATTGATTGAAGAGCTAGTTCCAGTAGGTTAGAGCATTCATTGAGTGCTGCAGAAATCGTACGAGGAAGGTGAACGAAGTGACCGTGGAGATTTTCAGAGCGACCTATATAGGATTGTAGGGCGTTGTCTGGGAAGCACTATAGTGATTTCCAAATTTCTGGGTAGGTACAAAACCTTCAAAAAACTAACGTTTCAGTGCGGGCTGGTAACGAAAAACTGATGTCTGAAGTGTCCTTGTTGTGCTCAGAAATAATGCTGCAAAATGTTTGCAGTTTCAATCATTGCTTGAACATGCGTGTTGGCGATTTCCTAATAGAAGCGAGAAGGCACATCCAGGGAGGCGTCCACCAGGAAGGTAACAGCGGTCGGATAGCGCAGTAGCGCCGCGGATATGCAGGAGTGACTTTTGTAGGATGCGGAACAGGCTAGCCTTCGTCATTAGAGTTACGCCGCTGGCCATTAAACCATGCTTGTGTTAAAGCTCTCGTTAGATGCTGTCCATGTGCGATCTCTTTGTAAAGCTTTCTGTCACTTTTGAAAGTGTGTCCCGTAGTAACCTAACTTGACCGCTCTTCTCTACTCCAGGTGGATGCAAAGGGGAGCAATTGTAGATTCGGGTATTCGTACTCTCGAACTCCCATGTGAAAAAATTCTTCACTCAAACCTCGTTTAGAGGGTTATCTGGGTTGCCTATCACGAGTCTGGTATCTACAGCAGGTTGGAGTAGATATTAATGCTGTAAAAAAACTGCATCCGTTTTCTTCATCTGGCCGCATTTCTTTTCCAATACTTTATTTTGAGCTGAAAATAGCAGAAAGTCCATTCTCATTTGACAACGCTATTATTGGGATCAAAGGCAGCTTCTCTTTGCTGCACGAGGTGAGAACACCGTTTTTTGGTTAGGAGAGTCATCCACATCTTGGTGTCTTTTGTCCAGCTCTTGTGTTTATAGTGCTGTTGGGAGTAAAATTTCTTCCGCTTTTATTTTCTAAGTCTAGAACACATTAAGGGATTTCAAGCAACACTTTTGAATGCTCCTTTGTTTGGAAAGCCGAGCATGAGCTTCGGTCTCTCTACTGATTCGGACGAGTATGTAAGAAGGATGACACACTTCAGGACGTACAAGAATGGCGAATTTGTGTTCTACATGATGGACTTCGTGCTCACGTTAACAGTTTTTGCGTCGACGATGTGTTTATCAACGTTGAGGAGCGAGTCACAATCGGTAGGCTTGAATGACCTCTTAGCCCGCGATGAAGGTCATGGCCACTTTCTGTGCTCTTACCGTGGCCGCTGAGTAGTGGTGGACGGAAAACTTTTACCTAGCAGGGAGCACTTGGCTTGTCCTGAAGCACACCAACTTCATTGATAGGCATGTTCTCTTTGAAATTACCATTTTCTGAGTGATTCGATGTTCTTTCAGACATGGTCGAATTTCTCGCGGAAGATCTCCTTAATTTCACCATATGTTTGGCCAAAGAAGAGCATTACGCTGCAGCTACGAGTGGCGCTATGTCTGTTTCTGCTGCTGTTTGGCCGACTTATCAATGTCGCCCTACCCTTGTACAGCAAGTGGATTGGTTCGTTTGCTCATCATACTGCTTCAGCTGTGAGAGTTGCAAAACGTATATCGGACGATATTGTTTCGTCCGATATACGTTTTGTTTTTTCGTGTTTCGATATTGTTTATTGTGATATCGTTTCCATAAGCGAAATGCTATGGGGTTAAGCGCCTTTTATACTCCCGCCTCGGCGCGGCCAGTCGCGCCGCACCCCGAATTTGACGCGCCGCTGCGCGATTGCAGTTAAGGCCCCCACACACTTCCGCGGCAACGCCGCTCGCCGCTATGGTTAAGGATAGGGCAGGGACGCCGGCGGCGGCGAGGTCTGCGTCCCTGCCCTATGATTAAGGATAGGGCCGCGGCGTTGCCGCAGAAGTGTGCGGGGGCCTTTAGAAAGGGGGGCGTCAGCGACGCGCGGCGACCAACTTGCACGTACTACGATCCGTGTGCCATAGCGGATGACGGAGGAGACTGTTCATGAGTCACTGAAGAACCAAAACAGAAAGGATTCGTCCGGCTGATCAGCGGAATGCATCTTGTCAATGTTATTGGTGGGATTTCTGTGGGGAGCGACGGATCCTCTTAAAGCTGGGGTCGAAGTCGTCTGCTCAACATACAGTTGAAATTGGTGAGTGCGGTATTGAGTCGAATATCACGCAATGCAAATGCCACTAAACGACCCTTTATCCTGTAACATGATGAGGTCCAAAAGTAAAATTGCTGGAAGGTACTCATTGTCGAGAATCGCTCAAAATCCTCTCTCATATAACCATTCCGGGGTGATTGTGCACTAAACATATCTTTAGCGTAGTAGGTAAAACTTGAATAGTTACAGATCTCCATTCGCTTTCTAAGTGGAAGGTACGGGTGACTAAGGTCATGGTCACCGATTTCGCTCAAACTCCAGCGTAATACGAAAACGGATGTTTGATTCGTGATCAGCACACCAAATAAGCTTCCTAAGTGAAATTTGGGTGAAATCGGTGACCTGGACAGCCTTAGGGCGCCCCAGACTTCTGCGGCGTTGCCGTTGCCCTATCCTTCATCATAGGGCAGGGACGCAGAGCTCGCCGCCAGCGGCGAGCCCAGCGAGCGGCACCGCCGAGAATGATTTGAATCATACGAGACGGCGCCGGTCCGGCTCCAGGACCTAACTCCAACGCTGAAACGCGGACGTGCGCTCGGTGACGCATGCTAAGCCGCGGAGCACGAAATGTTCTCAGTGTTTACGCGCCCAGACCACATTTCTAGCAAGAAACCTAGGATCCACAAAATGTGGTAGACAACAGTCTGCAGTAGGACAATTGATCCGAGAATGGGTGATAGTGACCTTCGTCCGTAGTATAACCATAATCACGGGTAAAAATTGACCGAAGAAGTTGTAGATGGCAAATACTGACACTAGAAACCATCCATATGACCAGGATTCCTGTATAAACTGTCGCTGATCGTCCTATTGAAACCACATTCATATACCATCTCCAAGAAACGTTGAAATAAGGCAAAGGCGTGCCGCGTATCGCTGCAGGAAGCGTTTCTAGCCGTCGGAAGCATCGGACCGCGACAATTCGTCCAATTTCGTCGCGCGGCGTTGGAGTTATGTCTGACCCCCCCCCCCCCCGCCACTCCAGCGGCGCCAGGAGAGTCTGTCTGCGCTCTTGCCCTTTCGCACCAATTGGTCCCGACTAGAAAGACTACAGTACCTCGCCGTCGCCGCTGGCCGCAGAAGGCTGGGGGGCCTTTAGTCGCCCGAACATACCGTAATCGGACGTAGTTTCAGAAACGGATTTCAGACTCGTGATCAGCACCGTAAGTAACCTCCCCTTGGGAGAAGTTTGGTCAAAAATTTTTTTCGACCTCTCCTCGACTTTTGGATCCTGAAAGTACAATAGTGCCGTAACTTCGCTACACCCTTTTTGTTCTGTTAGTTGAGGAACCAAAACAAAGAGGACATAGCAAAATGTTTCATGTCGGTGGTGAACCTCCCACTCCACACCGAGTCTGCCGCAGCTGATCGCGCCGCGCCGCACCCTTCCCCCAGCTGCGCGATTCGCCGAATACCGTAATTCCGAAATTCCGACAAATGCGGGGTTTAGGCGGCAGAGTATGAATACGATGCGGGTCCGACTGCTGCAGACAGGGACGGCTACTGACGTCATGCGCGCGCGGTTGCCGCGTCTTGCTGCTGGGCGTGCTAGAGCGCGAAAGTATGCGCCAGCGGCTGCTCCCCGCGGTCTTTCGACTGGCGCAGAAGAAAGAAAGCAGCGGAATGAGACACGCTTGATGCATTCTGGTAGAGGGGAGAGGTGCGAGCGTTTGTTAACAAGGTGAGAACGGACTGGAAGTGCCTAAATTGGGTGAGGGCAATTGGAGAACGAGGAAAAATGCATCTGATGAGGAAATTTCAAAACGAGAATACGGATGGATATTATCTAGAAGTTCCAGAAGCAAGTGTGACGCCGTGGTAATTGAGGGGGGGGGTCACCTTAAAAAGGTTGCCACTAATACAAAAAAAAACGAGACACTGATAATAAAGAAAACAAACACGGGGTATACATTATGGAGTTCCCTCCCTTGTCCAACACGGAAGCAGATAAAACGCGGATCTGTAATCGAAAAGACGAGGTAAGACTGCATTTACATTCGCTGCATGTAGCTACTCGCCACACCTGCATGCCGCGGCATGCTATGGTGATTCTCTCCAACTACCATAGCGCCGAAAATACTTGCAAGCATCTATGGTAGGGGCGATACGACGAAGTATATATCGGAGTAATTCATATTCTCTGAAATGATAATGGATTATCTCATTGTTTGCACAATCCTTTTAACCAGGGTTTGAAAAAATGACGGATTCGAATTCTACAAATTGGTGTCGGATCTATTGTCTAGTGGAGAACAATTCTATGAGGGAGGTAATATGTTGTAGTAGGGAACAAAGAAAGCCGCTAATGTTTTTCGTTTTTTTTTTCTGCGTCTTTTCCACAGATTCTCGATCGTGCTACACCCGTTCGGCGCTGCTCTTGGCGAGCATTCTTTGCTGCTCCAATCCATTGTCCGGTGCGACAGGAAAACTGTAAATACTACCAGACACTCTAATAAATCTCTACAGACGTTTGGAAGACGGCTTCCGAAACTCTACACACACTTTCCCGTCAATTACACATTAATCTGTAACCTTAGTTTTGATTTTACTTTTGCTCGTCACTTGGTCGTCACCGTTCTCCACCTCGCTTGTCGTAGTCCAAGTACCATGCCACTCGTAAGCGTTAAGAAACGTTCGAATATTTCTCGGCGCAAATAGGATTCGGGGGGGGGGTCACCTTATAAAAGTGTCACCAATACGAAAAAAATGAGACAAGGCACACTGATAGTGAAGAGAACACAAATAACAAATAACCCAAATAAATAATGCTGTAGTAGCTCTGTTCTGTGCTTTCCTCCGCGTCAGCGGAGGAAAGCACAGAACAGAGCTGCAGCATTAGGCAGGGGAGGGGACTCCAGAGTGTGGCTCAAGTGACGCATCCGTGTTAGAATTGCCTGCATCTTGGAGTTCCCCATGTTCAATTAGGAAGCACATAATACGTGGATCGAAACGAGATAAGACTGCATTCACATTCGCTATACGTAGCTACTCGCCTCGCCGGCCCACCGCGCCATGCTATGGTGACCCCGGACCCTATTTGCACTATTTCTCGAATCTACAAGGTTTAATGAAGCACTCCACTGTTTTCCTTCTTCTGCACCAGCCGACAAAGCGCAAACAATAGTTGGCGGTGCACACTTCCGCGCTCTAGCCCCAAGCGACCGCGCGAGTACGACGTCACTAGCCGTCCCTGTCGGCAGTAGTCGGACCCTTCCAGTCCGTTCTCACCTTGTTAACAAACGCTCGCACCTCTCCCCTCTACCAGAATGCATCAGGCGTGTCTCATTCCGCTGCTTTCTTTCTTTTGTGCCAGTCGAAAGACCGCGGGGAGCAGCCGCTGGCGCATACTTTCGCGCTCTAGCGCGCCCAGCAGCAAGACGCGGCAACCGCGCGCGCATGACGTCACTAGCCGTCCCTGTCTACAGCACTCGGACCTACGATGCGGCGCTGCCGGGTGGCGTGAAAAATCGATAGCTATGTCGACCACCACGCCGCGCCGCGCGGCGGCGTGAGTATAAAAGGTGCCTTAGGTGTTGTTAGTTTATAAACAAGGGAAGCAGGAAGATGAGTAGCGCTTAGCGCTCAGCAGATGCTGTGCGCCTACGAAGTTGAGTGCGAGGGCAGACCGGGATTTCTGACGTATTGTCTCCAGAGAAGGAATTGTTGATCAGTTGTACTGCAGAAGACGCTGTAGCGGGTGTCGGCGCTGTGACGATTGCTACAGTGGTCAGCTGATCTTCTTTCTATTTAACTGCAAGAAATCTCGATCAGTCAGTGGCACATTTAAGAAGAACAGCGAATTGAAAGGTTGTAGATGTCAGTTCGTATTCTGGAGAACCACATTCCTAAATCAGCGGTTACTCAAGCGCACGAACCAGTTACGTGATTCAGGGTAGGAAACAGGGATGGGCGGATTTTAATTTTCTGATTTTCTGTCCATTTCAGACAATTTTTTCTGGATCTTCTTCTTCTTCTTCTTCTTCTTCTTCTTCTTCTTCTTCTTCTTCTTCTTCTTCTTCTTCTTCTTCTTCTTCTCCTTCTTCACCGTTTGCCCCGCTTTGCGGCGGGGTCCGCTCTCCTGGTGTGGTGATGCCACTTCGCACGATCAAATGCTTGATCGGGGTGGATACCAACTTCCTTTAAGTCCACGTGCAACGTATCAAGCCAGCGCTGCCTAGGCCGTCCTTTGAGCCGTTTTCCGGGCACATCTATGTTGAGGCCAGTCTTCCGAACGGTGTCGCCATTCGCACGAAGAACATGATCATACCACCGTAGGTGAGCTTCACGCAACTTATCGGCAATTGGAGCGATGCCAAACCTTTGACGTATGGAGACATTGTGAACATAATCCAAACGCGTGATATCAGCCGTCCAGCGCAGCATTTTCGTCTCCATTATGCTGAGGCGGCTCTCAACCTCCTTTGCAGGCCAGCATTCAGCACAGTACATCGCTACTGGTCGGATGACAGTTCTGAAGATCTTTGGTTTAGGGCGCTCTGGTATCTTTCTGTCGCACAAAGCGTCTGTCATTGAGCGCCACTTGGACCACGCTGCGCTCACACGTGAGTTCATCTCGAACGTTAGACTACCATCAGGCGCAATTGCCGATCCAAGAAACCTGAAATGAGTCGCTCGTACGAGCGCAGTGCCATTTATCTCAATGGACCCAGTCTCGTTTACGTCTGTCGTCCAGTACTCGACGACGTTTAGCTTGAGTCCGAACGCCGCCAAGCGGCCACAATAAGCTTGCAGCTGTCGCTCAAGTTCGGCTTTGTCTTCACTGGCAAGCATTACGTCATCTGCATATACCAGCGTCCAAGGAGTAGGCTTCTGAAGGCCTCGCGAAATGGCATTCATTACGACAATAAACAAGAGCTGATAGAGTGCGGAACCTTGGTGAATATCGACGTAGATTGGAAACTACGTCGATGTGCCCGCCGGCGGTCTCACTTGACTCTTGGTACAAGAGTAAAGAATACGCACCCACTCAATAAGTTCTTCGGGAACACCGTGCTGTCATAAGGCGTACCATATGACCTCACGCGGTACACGATTGAATGCTTTCTCTGGTCGAGAAAAGCAGGATGCAGCTGTTTTTGTTTCTCGCGACATCTTTGTACAAGAAGACGAACAGCATGAATGGCGTCAATTGTGCCACAGCCGGCTACAAGGCCACGCTGATTGGTGGGAAGCCGGACGATCTCGCGAATACGTTCATCCTCAATTCGCTCGAAGATTTTCATACTGTACGAGAGCAATCGGTTTGGACGGTAACTTGTGCACTCCGACTCCCCTTTTTCTTCCAGATCGGGATCGACGTGCCTAGTTGGCAACTACTAGGAACATTCTTCTCCACAACCTCTTTGAAAAACTTCGTCAGCCACTCAGCGGTGTGCCAGCACCTCGACTTCCATAGACCTGCCGCTAAGTCGTCGGGACCTGTTGTTTTACCTGAATTCATCCTCTTCAAAGCCGTTTCCGTTTCCTCCACAGTGATCGTTTGCAGAGGACTGTGCGTTGGAGGGACGCAAGGGACAGGCGGATAGGCAAACTCTCCCATTGAAATTCCCTCGAAGTAGTCATGCCAACGTTCCATAGCCCTTTTGCGGTTCATCAGTTGACGACCATTCTCATCGTCGATACCAAAGAACTTCTCGATAGCCTCGCTCTGGCGGTGGCGTGCTTTGGCAAGCCGATAAAATTGTCGTTCACCATCACGCCTCTCGAATTTCTCGTTGCCCTAATCATAGCGAGAAGTTTTTGCAACGGCAACAGCCTTCTTAGCCGCCCTCTTCGCTTCTTCGTATATACGCCAATTGTCGTCTGTCTTGCCGCTGAGAAAAGCATTTTTTTACTGGGGGAATGGCCGAAATTAATCAGAAAAAGAAAATAGCCTGACATATTGACTTTGGAATAGATATCCAACCGCCAGTATTTAATCTTATCCCAGCATCACGCAGCCTCTACCTTCTTTTTCTTTTTTTTCTTCTTCTTCATCGTTTGTCCCGCTCCATGGCGGGGTCCGCTCTTCTGGTGCCATGTCGCCATCTTTCCCGATCCCGTGCTAGATCAGAGTTGACCACAGCTACTTTAGAGTCCTTGTATAACATATCAGCCCAGAGCTGCTTCGGGTGCCCTCTAGGCCGTTTTCCAGACACTCCCAACGTAAGGTCTATCTTGGGCCCTGTTCATCCTTCGCGACAGCAGCGACAAGAGCGCAGCGCGCAGAAGTATGAACAGGCGACAAGAGCGACAAGAGCGACTGGGGCGACGGACGTAGTGTGGTGCAAGTAATTGCACCATAACGTCTACTTCGTGGCCTAAAATATCAGGTGAATATAGGTCTTGACGTCTAACTATTCAGTTGTATTAGTTTTTGCAAACTGAAACAGACACAAGCAAACAGTTATATTAGTAAAAAGTTTCTAGAAACTGAGACAAACACAAGCAAACAGTCATATTTAGTCAAAAAAGTTGTCATAAACTGAAACAGGCGGGAGCGAAGAATCATATTACCTACATCGTCAGTCTGGCACTCAAAATAGACATAAAAGCCCTCCTTACCTTTGTGTGAAGAACGTCCGAACAGAAATCGTTTCCTTCCAGCACTAGTGCGCCGTCCAGCACTAGTGCGGTGTAATTACTACTCCACACTCCGTTCGTCGCCCTAGTCTGCTCCAGGCGCGAAGTATGAACAAGCGACAAGAGCGACAAGGGCGACAAGAGCGACTGGAGCAACGGCACCGGCGCTCGAGTATGAACACTTTTCGGCGGCACGCGCTCGGTTTTAACCGATATGCATGTTTTGCACGGGAGACGAGTCGCTCTTGTCGCGAAGTATGAACAGGCCCTTACGGACGCTGTCTTCCTTTCCACGCAGAACGTGGTGGTACCATCGTAACGAGGTTCGCGCATCTCGTCAGCTATCGGCGCGACACCGAACTTCTGCCGAATGGCACCATTTCGGATGCGCTCCATGCGGGTGACTCCATCCGTCCAGCGCAGCATCTTCGTCTCCTTAACGCTGAGGCGCCTTTCAACTTCCTTGGTCGCAGGCCAACACTCAGCGCCGTACATCGCTACCGACCGGACGACTGTTCTATAGATCTTCGATTACAAGCGCTCCGGTATCTTTCTACCGCAGAGCACGCCAGTCAACGAGCGCCACTTGGACCAAGCTGCACGCACGCGTGAATTTACTTCAGTCTTCAGTTTGCGACGGCTGATCCCAAGTATTTAGGCACCGAAGTGCGTGCAAGCTCAGTACCATTAATCTTAATGGAGCCGGAGTCGTTTATGTCAGTCGTTAGTACTCTCTCTTGACGATCAGTCTTAACCCGAACATTTCCCAGTGGTCGCATCAAACTTGCACGTGCCGCTCGAGTTCATTCTTATCTTCGCAAGCGAACATTACGTCATCAGCATAGAGCGGTGTCCATGGGACGGGTTCTGAAAATCTCGTGTGAAGGCATCCATTACCACAACAAAGAGGAGTGGGGAAAGCGCAGAACCCTGGTGTACCCCGTCCGAGATGGGAAACTCTATCGAGGTTCTTGCTGCAGCTCGCACACGGCTCTTTGGACAAGAGTATAGCGTTCGCACCCACTACAAGTTCTTCAGGAACATCTTGCTGTTCGTAGGACGTATCATATAACCATAGTATTTGGCAAACTATTTGAGCAGTCTGCTGGGCTGCCCTTCCTCTTCCAAATCGGGATCGTCGTCCTCCCCCCCCCCCCAATTATCAGGCACTTTCTTCTCCTCCACAACCTGGTTGAAAAACGTGTCCACTACTCAGCAGAGTACCAGAACTTCGACCTCCATAAATCAGCCGGGAAGTCATCAGGACTAGTCGCCTTGCCCGGTCTCATATTTCTAAGAGCCGCTCCAGTTTCCTCCACAGTGACCTTGTGCACAGGTCCGTGGAGATGGGATCGGCAGAAGGAACGGCCGGATGAGGGTACCCTCCAGTTGATATTCCCTCGAAATAATCGCGCCACCGCTTCAACGCTTTCTTGCGGTTCATAAGAAGATGACCGTTTCCATTGTGGATGCCAAAGAACTCTATGTATATTCTCGGCTTAGAGATGGCGGTTCTTAGCAAGTCGTTGCAAATACCGCTCACCACCGCGAGACTCGAGCTTTTTGCAGAAATCGTTGTAATGAGCCTTCTTTTCAGCTTTTTTTGCTTCCTAGTACTTTTGCGGTTATCGGCTAACTTGTCTCCTAGAAACGCATGGTAGAGCACTTTCTTCTCTTTCTTCTCTCGAACCTTTTCTTTTCTCATCGTCCGTCCACAGCCTACTTGTCGATCTTTCGTCGTCCAGGCTTCGCAATGCCAAGTTCTGACCTCGCAGCTTGAAGTATTCGCGTTGGTCGCCGTTCTCCAAGTTTCGTCGACAGTTGTGATTGTCGGCAACCGTACGCGGAAAATCACAGCTGCTTCCTTCTCTTTCATTCGCGTCCACTTGATTCTCGCAGCACCGCATCGCTCAACGTGCTGCACTCTCGGAGGGGCGATCTCAAAGGTGCAGACCATCGGTCGATGCTGTGGGGCGACCGTCTCATACGGAAGGACCTTCGCATCTGTGACAAGACTTCGGTCGCGATCCTTCACAAGGACGAAATCTATCTGAGACTTGGAGCTCCCACTATAGTATGAGATGAGGTGGCAATCGCGTTTACGAAATACGGTCTTCACTATGGTGGAGTGCCGAATCCATCATCATCATCATCATCATCATCATCATCATCATCATCATCATCATCATCATCATCATCATCATCATCATCATCATCATCATCATCATCATCATCATCATCATCATCATCATCATCATCATCATCATCATCATCATCATCATCATCATCATCATCATCATCATCATCATCATCATCATCATCATCATCATCATCATCATCATCATCATCATCATCATCATCATCATCATCATCATCATCATCATCATCATCATCATCATCATCATCATCATCATCATCATCATCATCATCATCATCATCATCATCATCATCATCATCATCATCATCATCATCATCATCATCATCATTTTCATTAGCGTCTGTCCCGCTTGGTGGTGGGGTCCGCTCTTCTGGTGTGGTGACGCCAATTCTCCCGATCAAATGCTTGATCAGGGTGCACACCAGCCATCTTTAAGTCCAAATGCAACGTATCTAGCCAACGCTGATTCGGGCGTCCCCTGGGCCGCTTTCCAGGGACCTCAAGGTTCAGGCCTATCTTCCGGACGGTGTCGTCATTAGCGCGAAGGACGTGGCCGTACCATCGAAGACGAGCTTCGCGCAGCTTCTCGGCTATCGGGGCGACACCGAACCTCTGTCGTATGGCGTCGTTGCGAACGCGGTCCAAACGCGTAAATCCAGCCGTCCACCGTAGCATTTTCGTCTCCATTACACTGAGGCGGCTTTCAATTTCCTTCGTCACGGGCCAGCACTCAGCACCGTACGTCGCTACTGGGCGAACGACTGTTCTATAAACCTTCGATTTGAGGTGCTCTGGTATTGTCCTGTCGCAAAGCACCGCAGTCAGTGAGCGCCATTTGGACCAGGCTGCATTCACACGTGCGTTCACCTCCAACTTTAGGCTGCCATCGGACGTGACCGTTGATCCAAGATACTTGAAAGATGTAACTCGTGAGAGCTCAGTACCATTGATCTTAATAGATCCGCGCTCAACCACATCTGTCGTCAAGTACTCCGTTTTTTTTTTGTTGACGTTTAGCTTGAGACCGAACAATGCCAAGCGATCGCACCACGCCTGTGCTTCTCGTTCGAGTTCGGTTTTATCTTCGCAGGCAAGCATGACGTCGTCAGCATAGAACAGCGTTTAAGGTGCCGCCATCTGGAGATCTCGTGAGATCGCATCCATCACGACCACGAAGAGCAGTGGGGATAGCGCAGATCCCTGGTGCACCCCTACAGAGATGGGAAATTCCATCGAGGTGCCTGCTGGCGCTCGCACTCGACTCCTTGGGCAAGAGTACAGAATGCGCACCCACTCAATAAGCTCTTCAGGAATACCATGTTGCCGCAACGCGTACCATATAACTTCTCGCGGAACGCGGTCGAAGGCGTTCTCCAAGTCCAGGAAGGCAAAATGCACCGGTTTCTGTTTCTCGCGGTGCTTCTCTAGCAGAAGACGTACGGCGTGAATGGCATCAATGGTACCACAGCCAGAGACGAAACCACACTGATTCGTGGAAAGCTGGACGACATCCCTGATACGTCGATCGACAATTTGCCCAAAGATTTTCATGGTGTGCGAAAGAAGGCGAATTGGACGGTAACTAGCGCAGTCCGCAGGACTGCCCTTCTTCTTCCAAATCGGGATGGTCGTGCTTTGCTGCCAGCTCTCGGGCACTTTCTTCTCAGCAACAACCTGATTGAAAAACTCTGTCAGCCAGTCAGCAGGGCACCAGCCCTTCGACTTCCACAGGTCGGCTGGCAGGTCATCGGGACCAGTGGCTTTGCCTGACTTCATCTTCCTCAGGGCTGCTTCGGTTTCGCTCACTGTGATCTTCTGAACGGGACCGTATACACGAGATGCAAAAGGAATAGCAGGATGCTCAAATTCAACATTCGAGATTTCCTCGAAGTAGTCGTGCCATCGCTTCACAGCCCTCTTACGATCCATCAGAAGGTGACCATTCTCGTCGTTAATGCCAAAGAACTTCTCGATGTCTTCTACTTGGCGACAGCGAGCTTTGGCGAGTCGGTAAAGATAACGCTCACCATCGCGCGTTTCCAGTTTTTCGCTGACTTCAGCGTAGTATGCGGCTTTAGCAGCAGCCACTGCCTTCTTTGTCGCTTTTTTCGCTTCTCGATAATTCCGCCAATTGTGAACTGTTTTATCACCGATAAATATGTGATAGAGCCGTTTCTTTTCTCGGGCTTTTTCTTTGACATCGTCAGTCCATAGCCATGCCTGCTTGTCGACCCAGCGTCGTCCAGGCTTCGTTGTGCCAAGTTCGAAGCGTGCAGCCCGAGTTATCGCATCGGTAGCATCCTTCCAAGTTTCGTCGACAGTTGTCACCGTCGGCAACCGAATGCGAGAAATAACAGCCGCTTCCTTCTCTTTCAGTCGCCACCATTTGATTCTAGCCGACTCGCATCGCTCCACATGTTTACACCTCGGGGGTGTGATCTTCAGCGAGCAGATCAGTGGGCGGTGTTGCGTGGCAACCGTCCCGTAAGGCACGGTCTTCGCATCTGTGAAAAGGCTTTGGTCTCGACGCCTAACAAGGACATAGTCGATCTGCGTTTTGGCGTTCCCGCTATAAAACGAGATGAGGTGGGAGTCACGCTTTCTAAATTTGGTGTTCACGATGGTGAGGTCATGTGAGTCTGCATACTCAAGTATACGCTCACCATCAGCGTTGCGCGACCCATAGCCAAAACCACCATGACAGCTGTAGCCGTCTTTCGTTGCTCCGACATAACCATTAAGGTCACCTGCCACAACAATCATGTCTTGTGACGGCACTTCCGCTGTCTTCTCATCAGGCAGGGACCAGAACTCGTCCTTGGTTTGCTCGGAACAGCCAGACTGCGGAGCATATGCAGAAAAGAAATGACATCGTCGCTGTTCTACGGCGACAACAATCTTCATCAAGCGGTCATCGAAACGTTCTACGCTTGCAATCGCGTCACGGAAACGTTCGGAGACGATCATACCAACACCACTGATGGTCCTGGGACTGCCGCACAAAACGGCCTTGAAGCCACGGCCAATGTCCCTCGACTTGCAGCAGGACCACCTCGTCTCCTGCACCGCACAGAAATCAACTCTTCTTCGCTCCAGTGCTTCTACCAACTCGCGGCCCGTCAGCGTTCACACACTCAGCGTTGCTACGCGGGTCCTGCTTACATTACAGGACTATCGGACTAGCTCAGTTGCCCCCCGATACCGTCCTCGCATCAGGGACCCTCGCATACTTTTCACACTAGCCGGGCTTTGCGAGTGCGCGTCGGCTCCCGCGGACACCGTGGCACTATCTCGTGAACCCTCAACTGACATACACCCATACGATGTGACATTGAGTTGTTCGTATGTCGGCCTGTCACGACGGCCTGTCGCCTGCATTCGAATGTCCGTGTTCGGCTAAGTTCGCAGCAAACAGTTTCCAGTGGCACCGCGTGGAGGAACGGACATCGCCACCATCGCGCAGCCTCTATAACAAGAAAAAAATGGTCTCAGTCCTTTCTAAATTCAAAAAATCTGTTCGCACAATTCCTTGCACTAGAAGTCGTGCTATGCATTCGTTTAGTTCGTTTGATTGTGGGGGGGGGGGTGTAAGTGCTACTATCACGCAGTGGCACCGTAAAAGATTTCACATCTTTTGTGAATTGAATTCCTCCAGCTGAAACCAGTTCATCAATATGCATCAATACAGATTATTACTAAAGAATGTTGCCTGTGTATTAATGGACAACCATTGTAGCCTTTTTGAATGGCAGAAAAAATGGAGCGTCAGAGAGTTGATTTCTGTGCGGTGCAGGAGACGAGGTGGTCCTGCCGCAAGTCGGGAGACATAGGACGTGGCTTCAAGGCCGTTCTATGTGGAAGTCCCAGGACCGCCAGCGGTGTTGGCATAATTGTCTCCGAGCGTTTCCGAGACTCGATTGCAAGCGTCGAGCACTTTGACGATCGCTTGATGAAGATCGTTGTCGCCGCTAGGGAGTGACTCTGTCACTTCTTGTCTGCGTATGCTCCGCAGACTGGCTGCTCAAGCCAAGGATGGGTCTTGGAGCCTGCTTGTTGAGAAGACAGCCGAGGTACCGTCGAAGGATGTCATCAGTGTCGCAGGTGACCTTAATGGGCATGTCGGCGCGACGAAAGACGGGTACAGCTGTCGTGGTGGATTCGGTTACGGGCCGCGTAACACATATGGTGAGTGTCTCTTGAGTATATCGAATAGCCTCACCATAGTGAACACCGTATTTCGTAAACGCGATTCCCACCGCATCTCGTTCTGTAGCGGGAGCAGCAGGACTCAGATAGACTTTGTCCTTGTGAAGGATCGTGACCGAAAGCTCGTCACAGACGCGAAGGTCGTGCCGTATGAGACGGCCGCCCCAAGCACTGATCTGCACTTTGAAGATCGCCCTTCGAGGCTGAAGCAGATCGAGCGATGCGGTGCACCAAGAGTCAAGTGGTGGCGAATGAGAGAGTAGGAAGCAGCTGTGATTTTTCGCGTGCGGTTGCCGACCGTCACGACTGTCGATGAAACCTGGAAGAAGGCTACCGACGCGATTCTGAAGCTACATAGTCGGGACTCGGCATTACGAATCCAGGACGACGTCAGGTCGACAGGCAGGCATAGCTGTGCACAGTTGACGTGAAAGCAAAGGTGCGAGAGAAGAAGCCGCTTTATCACGTTTTCTCGGCGAAAAGACACCCGATAACTGGCGGAGGTACCAAGAAGCGAAGAAAGCTGCAGGGAAGGTCGTGGCTTTGCAAAAACCACTCATTATGGAGATGTCAGCGAAAAGCTCGAGTCACGTGATGGTGAGCGGTATCTGTACCGGCTTGCTAAAAATCGCAATCGGCAGATCGAAGACATTGAGAAATTTTCCGGCATCAATGATGAGGACGGCCATCTTCTTATGGACCGCAAGAAGGCATTAAAGCGATGGCGTGATTACTTTGAGGAATCTCTTCGGTAGAATTTCCTCATCCACCCACCCTTTCAACGGCTCCAATCCACGGCCCTGTCCAGAAGATCTCAGAAGAGGAGAATGGAGCGGCTTTGATGAAAATGAGGCCAGGCAAGGCAGCTGAGCCCGACGACGTGGCGGCTGATTTATGGAAGTCAACGTTTTGCACTCTGCTAAGTGGTTGGCCAAGTTCTTTAATCAGGTTGTAGCGGAGAAGAAAGTGCCTGACTGTTGGCGCCAAAGTACGACGATTCCGATTTGGAAGAAGAAGAGTCGCCCGGAAGATTGCTCAAATCGTTTGCCGCGTGAGGTTATATGAGTCGAGTTTAAGCTGCAGCTGGAACAGCGGTGGAGTTTCCTATCTCTGTCGCGGTACACTAGGGTTCTGCACTTTTCTCACTTCTCTTTGCTGTCTTCATGGATGCCATCAAGAGATCTTCAGAAGGCCATCCCTTGGACGCTGCTTTACGCTGATGACGTAATGCTAGCTAGCGAAGATGAAAGTGAACTTGAGCGAGAGGTGTGAGCTTGGTGTGATCGCTTGGAGCGTTTTGGACTCAGATTGAACGTGAAGAAGACCGAGTACCTAACCACGGACATTATCGAGTCCTGCTCATCAAGGTTAATGGCATTAAGCTCCCACGCACTTCAGTCTTTAAGTACCTGGGGTCAGCAATAGCGTCGATTGAAATGAATTCACGCATGAGTGCAGCTTGGTCCAAGTGGCGCTCGTTGACTGGCGTGCTCTGCGATAGAAAGATACCGGAGCGCTTGTAATCGAAGATCTACAGAGCAGTCGTCCGGCCGGTAGTGATGTACGGCGCTGAGTGTTGGTCTGCGACAATAGAGACGGAAAGTCGCCTCAACGTAATGGAAAGTAACGAGGAAGGTCAAAGAGGTCACCGTGGAGTTTCTCAAAGCGACCTGTATAGGGTTGCAGGGCGTTGTCTGGGAAGCACCATAGTGGTTTCCAAATTTCCTGCGGACCTCTGGGTAGGTCAAAAAATGGCAAAAAACTACCGCTTCAGTGCGGGCCGATAACGCAAAACTGACGCCTGGAATACCTTTGTCGTCCCCACAAATAGTCCCGCAAAAGGTTTGGAGCTTCAATCATTGCTAGAAACTAGGAATTGATTAATTCCTAATTGAAGCGAGACGGCGCATTCACGGGAGGCGCGCGCCACTAGGGCGGCAGCGACTGGATGGCCGAGTGGTTAGCGTGGCGGACTTGCGGGGAGAGGTCGAGAGCGGTGTGGTTTCTGAGCGCACATCTTGCGTTTTTGCTACCGTAAAGTGCTTTTCTGTCACGACTAGGTGTCATATTCGATTTCCAACCCTCTATGATACGATTTTACTTCAAAACACAAGTCTCGCTAATGAATATGCAATAAACTGTTTAACAGTTGTGGTAACGTTCTATAAAACACGCGAAGCAAAGCAGCTTCTGACACCAACAGCAGCGGATAAATACCAAGGAAAAGCACCCGGATGCTTTCTGGCAGGACGTGTCGACAGGCACTTCATCGAAGGCATAGTCCGTCGGTGTTGAGCAGTGCACCACGCTTATGCAAAGCTTCGCCTAAAGGCCAACACTCTCGCCTCCCTAACTTCTAATCATGAATCGCTTCGGACCAGCGCACTTGATGTTTTAGTTTTTAAGGCAGTTTTCAAGGCACCCGTCCTTGCAGGTGGTCAGTCAGACGTATAGGCAGTTCTGCGCCCCGGTATTCCGGACGTGATTTGCATACGCGTGGTGCACTTCTCAACACCGACCCATCTACGCCCTCGATGAAGTGCCTGTCGACACGTCCTGCCAGAAAGCTTCCGGGTGCTTTTCCTTAGTATTTATCCGCTGCTGTTGGTGTCAGAAGCTGCTTTGCTTCGCGTGTTTTATAGAACGTTACCACAATTGTCAAAGAGTTTATTGCATATTCATTAGCGTTACTTGTGTTTTGAAGTAAAATCGTATCACAGAGGGTTGGAAATCGAATATGACACCTAGTCGTGACAGAAAATTTACGGTGGCAAAATCGCAAGATGTGCGTCCAGCAATGCAAAAACCACACCTCCGGAATCGAGCCCTCGACGTCTCTCCCGCAAGTCCACCACCCTAACCACTCGGCCATCCATCGCTGAACCCCTAGTGGCGCGCGCCTCCCGTGAATGCGCCGTCTCGCTTCAATTAGGAATTAATCAATTCCTAGGTTATAGCAATGACTGAAGCTCCAAACCTTTTGCAGGACTATTTGTGAGCATGACAAGGGGATTCCAGGCGTCAGTTTTGCGTTATCGGCCCGCACTGAAGCGGTACAGTTTTTTGCCATTTTGACCTACCCAGAGGTCCGCAGGAAATTTGGAAACCACTGTGGTGCTTCCCAGACAACGCCCTGCAACCCTATATAGGTTCCTTTGAGAAACTCCACGGTGACCTCTTTGACCTTCCTCGTAAGATGGTGCGCTGGACGGCAGGAGTCACGCGCATGGACCGCATCCGAAACGATGTCATTCGGCAGAAGTGCGGTGTTGCGCCGTTAGCTGACAAGATGCAGGAAGCTCGATTACGACGGTACGCCCACGTTCTGCATGGAAAGGAAGACAGCATCCGCAAGATAGGCCTTAACTTCGAGGTAATAGGAAAGCGGCCTAGAGGGCGTCCGAAGCAGCGCTGGGCTGATACTTCACATATGGACTTGAAAGTAGCTGGTGTCCGCCCTGATCTAGCGCTGGATCGGGAAAGGTGGCGTCCTGGCGTCAGAATAGCGGGCCCCGCTAATAGGCGGGACAAACGCTGAAGAAGAAGAAGAAGAATTGGCTTTTTTCAATTTTCTAAAAACTTACTGAGTTATAATCATTTTTGTGAACGTCCAATTTTGTCGCTCCAGAGACGTCGGTGCCATATCGACCAGGGGTCGATCCAGTCTATTCGCTTCAGAAAACCATGATTTTCACACTGTGCATTGAACAAGACTTGAAACTTTTTGTGGCAAGATTTCAACTGTATGCGTGATCTGCTTCAGGTAAAAATTAATTATTTTTTCTTGGAAAACGAGAAATTTAAATACGATCCATCCGCCCTAATCATATCGGAGATCGCTGCAAAGAAGCTTAGTTTTCTTATTGTATATTAATCATATCTTATACTTTAAGATGACACAATTTTCACTCTCTGATGTCCTTCCTTCAGAAGATAGAAAATTTTTGCCGCGAGAAGCCCACCCTTCTCCGTCGTCGATTCGAAGGGTATCGCAAGGATTTTGTAGGGAGAGCATAGAAATCAGTCTTAGCAATTAACGCTCGACATTTTAGAGTACAGTTTAGAAATCAGATGTTGCTCCTTCAGGTATGAAAATGTGTCGTGTCCATGAGATCCTTGGAAAATCTGAAAAGTTGAAGTCAATATGATTAGTTCGACTACTACTCCCAAAACATATATATTTTCAACCGTAGACAATCAAAATATTATTATCAAAAGATTACATTCTCAAAACCCTAATCAGCGCTTTTCTAGCAAATCATCCTACCAAACAATTACTCAATAGGATGTTTTCCTTGAACCAATCTGAAGCTGTCGATGCTGTACCTGGAAAGAAGAACCTATTAAAGGGTACAATATGAGATTTATTCATTTATTTATTTACTTATTTAAAAATCAAAATAAAATAATTATTAATATTTTTGCTTGTGCCGCTCGAGGTTGTTACGGTAGATATTTATTCGCCAGGCCTGGCAAATAAAGATCCACCGTAACAACCTCGAGCGGCACAAACAAAAATATTGACAACTATTCTCTACAATGCCGAGGTTTTATGACGAGAGAAGCTGGAGACTTACTAAAATAAATAAATATTTATTTATTTATTTGAAAAATAAAAATTAAAAAAATTCAACACAGATAAGAAAGAAAACGGTGATCTGCACAAGGGGGGGGGTCATACCAGATCCGGTCTGAGAGGGATCGTAAATTTTCGGCAAAAATCGAACCCACGCTTGACCCTGGATCCATTGCGACTTTTTGGCACCAGGCCAAACGATCACAGCAGAGACGCGCTGTAAGGGAATCGACGAAATGCGCCGAAAATTGCGCCAACTTCAGCCAGCATTGGTCAGCAGAAGAGGCCCGATCCTTCTGCTCGATAACGCCCGCCCACACGCTTCACAAATCACTATTCGAAATGTGAGCGAATTCAGGGTTGAATTTCTGCCTCACCCGCCATATTCTACAGACCTCTCATCAACCGACTACCACCTTCTCAAACACTTTCAGAACTTTCTCGCTTGTAAAACCTTCAGCAATCGGCCCAAGCCAAAACAGTTTTCGCGGATTTTGTCTAATCTCGACGACCTAATTTTTTTCGCTGATGGAATAAGTCGACCGATGGCCCGTTCGCAAAGGTGTGGTGATTCGAGCGATGCTTATTTGACTAAATCCGATAAGATTTGAGAAAGTTATGGTAGTTCAAAGTGAATCGCTCAAAACGGTGACCGGACAACCTAATACATTACATTGAATATCCTCCAAAAAAGTTAGAATACTTTTTGGTTCGAAAAAAAATTGGTTCAACTTTTTTTGAAATTTCAATTCACTTTCCCAATAAGTTTACTACACTTCATTTGAATTTTATAAAATTTCCATTTTTTTGTGGGAAAATAATGGTTCATATCTTGCTTTAAAAAGGAGGGCGGCAATTTTTTTTGTGTCAAAGGAAATGATTGCGCCGTGCACTCGTCCAAGGCGTAGCGATTTTTATTCGATTGTTAGTAAAGCAAGAAAAATTGTTTTTGTTGTATCGTTTGCATGGAGCTCACACCTGCAGACAAGGCAACAAAAACAGTAGTAAACAACACACATATCCTCACTTTGATGCCTCGTGTAAATAGCATTTACACTATCCGTCAAATAAAAATCGCAAAGAGCTTTTCGAATACATGGTGCAATTTGGTTTTTCATTGCACTAAATGGTTGCTGCCTTGTTGCGCTTTAAAACTAATTTAATTTATTATTCCCCCCCCCCCAAAAAAAAAAACGTTTATAAAATTATTACACTCATTCGGACAGCTGTGCTAAAAATTTCAAAAAGAAAATGTACTAAAATTTTTCTTCAACAAAAAATTATTCTAACCATTTTGGAGAGTCTGTAGTTTAACCTGTAAGGAGCTCGTTTCGATTTGGAAAACGTGTTACACTTGATTTCAAAATTATTGGGCTATGATGTATAAATATCTACAAATCCTCCTATATAATAAATATGTAAAGCCACGTATAAATAAATGCGTTTTCGTGACACAACAAGTTTCAATATTTCAATGCAACCCTCCCCCCCCCCCACCTTCTTTTATTTTCCTCGTCACATCGAATATTGCGGCAGAAACACTTGATTCTTTCACTGCATAATAACCAGGGATCGATGTTATAAGTAGTATTAGTGTAATTTCACCCCTTGATGATGTCTCCTTCAAGTAGAGAGAATTTATTTTCGTAGTCAGTCAAGTCCACGGTTTTGAACCTGTGATCGAATTGAAGGGTGCTTCAAGTAGTCTGCAGGGTATCATTGAAATCACTCATCATCATCACTATCACTCGAAATTTCGTAGAGTGCAATTTCAGGCCCATATTCCTTTTTGTCAGGTAGAAGAGAGTGTGTCGTGCTACGACATTCTGCGAGAGTTGGCAGAAATTGAACCTGTTCTGATTGATTTGAAGACCGCTCCCAGAAAACCTTTATCTTTAACTATAGAACAATCAGCATGCAAAGCCCTATAGAAAAAGTTTCATCTTCTTAACATGTCTTCTGCATTAAACAAAGCTGGGAGCGAGTCTCCACTTAATCGAAGTCGGACATGGAAACAACAGCAGGTTAAGAGATTCAAATGTCATCTAAAAAGGTGAAAAATGAAGAGAAGATCATCTCCCAAAACAATGTTTACAAACGTTTACCTTGACCCCGGTTGGAGGTACGTGAGAGGGCCGGTTGTAGAGTCACTTCTTTTGGAGCATTTCTGCAGCCTCATATGGGTTCCAGCTACACAACTGTCAGGGTTGTGTTGAGTGGAACCAGCTGTCTTCCGAGCAGGTGACGAGAGATTAAGAAGACTTGAACCTCTCTTAGAAAGTCCTTTTATGAAACCATTGTCGCTGCTTCTAGTGGACGGACTTGCTCAGCCGGAGACGTTCCAGTACTCGCTCATCTATATATCAACGCTTCTGAAGTTTCTACAGGGCAATGGAGGTATGCTTGGCTTCTCAAGTTTCATGTCCTTATCTTTTTTCTCGCAGACGTATAGTATTAATGTTTTAGCCATGGGAGGCTTCCTAAACACACTTCGATCTTATCTTTGGATTCCCATACAACAGTACACCACTCGCGAGTTGGAGGTTCGGGATCCGTTTCCGTAATCTTTCAGAGCATGCATATCCTTAAGGAGAACACTTTAAGGTTGAGCTGTTCGCGCACCTTCACTCTCTTTCGCTACGGTGGCATCTTTCGCGAAAGACCGGCCTGGTTCTCCGAGTTATGGATAGGGGCACAAGCTCAGTGAACAGCATTCTAAAGTAGGTTCAGGAGAGCTACAGTGGTTTCCTCTTCCGCTTACGTTCATCCTTGCTCTAGGAGACTCATCTGTTATGCCTGCTGCTATTGTCCTGCAGACGGGACAAATAAGACATTTAGTACCAGATTCATAAGAGATTTGCAGTTGATGGAAGAGGGCTTCAGAGATTTGGGGTCGTTTTTAGAATTGTAATGGGCCTTACCTCATCAATGACAGTCCCTTTCTTCTCTTTCTTTTACGTTTTGTAGCTGTTTATATATCGCTTGTATATCACCTGGCTACTCATGAATCAAGTCGTCTTCTTTCAGTTATATTTTATTCAACATTGTGCCGACAATCGCCGATATTATCATCGCCGTGATATTCTTCTTCTCTACATTCAACTTTTACTTCGGCGCAATAGTGCTAGTTACGATGGCTCTCTACCTCGGTAAGGCTTTGCTGCAGCAGTTTCAGCTGCGGTCGCCCGCCGCTCCGAGGCGTTCCCATTATGATCGCGTAGCTAATCCTTGTAGACGGCTGTATGAGTTTTAGCGTAACAACGTCGATCAAATGTTGTAGAAGTAGCTAAAATAGTGGGCACTGAGTGCCTCAAATCATTCCTGGGCTTCATCCATCTAGTTGAGACGGGCAGGTTATCCTTCTACGCCAGAGCGCACTCCAACGTGGTCCGGAAAAGGATGCAAAATAAAGTTGAGCTCGAACTCGATTTTTTGTTCGATTAGTAGAAAATTGTAATTTGATTTTGTTCGAACATCGAGCCACGCAGTGTTCCTTCGCAATGCAGAATCTCAACAACGCCTTCGAGTCTTACCATAAACCGCGATCGATTCACGATCGAAATCGATTTCCAAAAGTCGTTGGTTCGATATGTTTACGAAAGCTTTGTTTTATTCCTTCGTTTGTTCGGAAGTTCAGAAGAAAAATCGAGTAGTTTCTTCTGTCGATTAGTCGAAATCAGAAAAGGTTTCATTTGTTCGTTCGGAAAAGGTAAAAAACCGTGGTAGAGAAACCCTCTCCGCTGCAACTTGTCGACAGAGTGCTCGGTTTTCAGTCGAGTGGTAAAGACGTTCGAAGTGTGAAGCAGGTTTTTCTTTCAAACAGATCTTCGTACTTAGTCACGCCGACTATTCAGCAACGAAAACGAAATAGCAACGTATTTTGGACTAAAATTGCTTTACAGATTCATGTGAAGCGTAGTACGTCCTAGTTATGGTGCGGTTGCTTGGTGGTTGTTTACTACCATACTAGAGCCTGTGGGCGTTTCCTCGTTCGATGCTCGCGTTTTTCATGTTGCTCTGCTCACACCCTCCATTTCAGTGGTGACGATTTACGTGACCGAATGGCGAACGAAGTTCCGCCGAGACATGAACGAGAAGGAGAACGCGAGCAGCGCGATCGCGACCGACTCGCTGCTGAACTACGAGACGGTCAAGTACTACGGCAACGAGGTCTACGAGGTGGACCGCTTCCGGCATGCGATCGAGAGGTTCGTCACGAACCAACTAACTGCTCCTGCACGTCCCGCACACATCGCCACTTTGCAGCTTCCAACTGGCGGAGTGGCGCTCGAATGCTTCGCTGGCTCTGCTGAATTTCCTGCAGAACGGCCTCATCGGTCTCGGTATGACTGCAGGGTCAGTGCTGGTCGCGTATCTGATCACAGTTGACCACCAGCTCACTGTGGGTTTGTGGGCTTTCTCCTTTTGGTTCTCGAAGTATTAGATGACATTGACACCACAGGTGGGAGACTACGTGCTGTTCACGACATACATCCTCCAGCTGTACTCTCCGCTCAACTTTTTCGGAACAGTCTACCGGTTCGTTGACGTCGGATTCGCGTTTTGTTTTTGCTACTGATCGGTTACTCTCCGCCTGACTCCGTTTCGCTTTCAGCACCATCCAGAAGTCATTCGTCGATATGGAAAACATGTTCGATCTGATGAATGAGGAAATCGATGTAAGCGTTTGTCGCTGCGTTCCAGCGGTACATGTCACGAAGGTGAACAGCATTGGGAGGTGGGAACGCACCAGTCAATCAAAACCAACCACTGACCGTATCCACGCCGCATAGTCAGGGGACCGACCGAACACATCGTTTCTGAACAGGACGCCCATTTGACGCGGCCTGATTTGCTGGCGCGTTCTCAGCTCTCCATGCTGTGCCACGTCGCAACATTTACCGTTCCAGCTGAACTCTGAACAGTGCCAAAGTTTGTCGCTGTCCGCGAACCTGGATTTCGTAGTGTTCAGAGTTGAGCTGCAACGATATTCGAACAATTGTTTACACAACTTCGGTCGAACTCTAGCATCCATCTAATGTGCTCTCTAACCATTGCTCATGTAATGTTGGACTTCTGCAATGCTGAGCTCGACAGCCATGGCAGACCTTGCCCTGGCCGCCATCGATCTTCAATCGGAGATGGAATTTGAACTCCACGTTCCCGCTCAGTAAGCCCAGCGCCGCTATTTATAGCGTTCCACGGGGTCTTGCAGATATTGAGGTAAACTAACGACCGACGATAGTTGTATTGGAGGACAGTATGAAGAACAGTGAGCTTAGTAGAGCACTTGTAACACAAGAAGACTCCGTTGTTTAAGGCGCCTTTTATACTCCCGCCGCTGCGAGATTGCAGTTAGAAAGGGGAGCGTCAGCGACGCGCGGCCACGAGCTTCTGCGCACTACGTCCCGTGCTCCGGAAACGGTCCATGAGTCATTGGGGGAGCAAAACAGAAAGGATTCGTCTGGCTGATCAGCGCAATATGGGGAGCGACGAATCCTCTCTTAAGCCTGGAGTCGAAGTCGTCCGCTCAACCTACGGTTGAAACTAGTGAGTGTGGTATTGAGTCGAATCCCCTGCAATGCAAACGGCACTAAACCACGCCTTATTTTGCGATATGTGCGGGTCCAAAAGTACAACTACTGGAAGATACTCATCATCAATAACCGCTCAAAATTCTTTCTCATATGGCCATTCTGGGGTCACTGTGCATTAAGCATATCTTTAGTGTGGTATATGAAGCTTCGTGAATGTCTACAGATCTCTATTCTCTTCCTAGGTTACAGAAGGTACGGGCTAAACTTCGATTTCGCCCAAACTCCCTAATCATCCAAACCTAGTAATCGCCTGTAACTTCAAAAAACGATTCAGATTCGTGATCAGCACCCTAATACCCCTCCTCCTTCCAATAGGAGAAGTTTGGTCGAAAAGGTGAAATCTCCCACCCTACACCGAGTCTGCCGCGGCTCATCGCTCCGCGCCGCGCCCTTCCCCTCAGCGGCGCGATCCGCCGAACATCGTAACCCAAAATTCCGTCAAGTGTGCTGTTTTGCGGCGGCGGAGTATAGAAGCGATCCGCCTCGCGGCGCGAAAAATCGATAGCCATGCCGACCATCACGCTCATCGCGGGACGGCGCAAGTATAAAAGTATAAAGTACAGAGTTCTGCGGCATCGCCGCAATGGTAAGGATAGGGCAGGAACGCCGCCGGCGGCGAGCTCTGCGTCTCAGCCCTATGATTAAGCATAGGGCCGCTGCGCTGCCGCAGAGCTCTGTGGGGGCCTTAACAGCCCCATCGTCGTCTGTCGGCGGCGATCCGCGGACGGCGGGTTTAGCGGGTCGCGACGAGTGGCCCGGCGCGGGTCCCGGCGCGATTTCTCCCATCCGCAGATGCTCCCGCGGGAGTATAACATAGGCCACAAAGAGCAGAAGCTCGTGGCCGCGCGTCGCTGACTCTTTCCTTTCTGACTGCAATCGCGCAGCGGCGCGTCATATTCGGAGCGCGGCGCGGCCAGTCGCGAGTATAAAAGGCCGAGCGCCTAACAGAGCAAATAGGGCGAGCATTTCGAGGGAGTGAAAATAGTTGCGAACGGGCACTCTGACGAATTCTGAGCAGAGGTCCCGGGATATGCTTTTACACCTAGGTGTCTCACAGAACCTTACCGCTCGAGAAGAACCGAAAGTGAGCTAATCGTTTCCGTGATGTTCCGAACGCCGCTGTGCTTCTGCTAAGAAGTGTTGGAAATCTCGTATTACTCCTAAGCAACACACGTAGGCATGCAGACAGCGGGTGGTTGGTCTGTTCCTACCCTTAAGAAGACAATATGTGTTGAACAAGATGTACGCGGCGTTGTTCTCTTACCCGGCCTTTTCTCGGTACAGGTTTAATCGGAAAAAGGTACCGTTCAGTTTTTTCTGTATACGTTTGTGTCGCTAGCTGAGGCTTTAGTACTCGTGGAACTAGCCGCGGTGTTTCGGCCTAGTAATTCATTGTTCTCTTGAAGCGATGCTGGATTAAACGATAACACATTGCTTGCTAATTCGGTAATATCGCAGGGGGGAGGGGGATATTTGCGTGTACTTCACTGGAACTGCTAGCACATGGAGAGACATCCAACATGGAGACGCTACTCGAACTACCCTCAACCCTTCTTCATCCAGCTGCTGCAAAGTCCCTACGATCGTTTGCACGACTACCATTACTGTTCACTGAGGTTTGAATTTCACGGAAACGTGGCCTATTCCACTAGCACAAACCGTGTAGAAGGCATCAGGGTCCAAATCGGTGGTCGGAAGTATTTGGTTGGTCGAAAAGTCTTGCAACAGCTTACGCTACTGCCTGTTAAATTTGTTAAAGCTCTTACAGCATTGATCTTGTGTGGTGACGTCACAGTACATTCTCGAAGCTTCCTCGATCATACTACAGGGTGTTTTAAAAATGTATACACTGTTTGAAGGGTGATAACTTCGCTCACAGTAAAGTTACCAAGGAAGTTAAAAATTCATATGAAAGCTTAAGAAAATATAAATTTTCTGACATATGAGCGGTATGGAATGCGCCTCGTCTGAAATTTTGCATTTTACATTCGACTGATTGTGTTTCGCTTGAATACGTGTTACAATTTTTGCACAAAGTGGTAGTCTCGATTGATTTGTGCTTCTTTTAAAGTTCAAAACTTAAAATCACACTAATGCTTGCGAAAAATGCAGGTACTGTTTGGAAGTTTCTAACATTACTGCTAGTGAAGCTTTTGAAAATGTTTGAGACTCGTATGAAAGCACAGGGTAACGAGATTTCTGCGACGTGTAAATAGTCAAGATTGCGCCATGTCCCCACCCGAAACATTGCATTCCAGACTCGACTGATTGTGCACGTTCCGAATGCTTATTACAATCTTGTTGCTACTTGTCCACGTTAACATATGTAACGTTTTTCGTCGCCTAGTAACTCTAATTATGCTGATTAACCTCTCCATTTAGCTTGAGTGTTGCTTCATCAGTTCGCAAAGTCCGTTTAGGATAAAGGGGTTTCTGCCCACATTTAAATTGTGCAATCAATAAACTCGCATGTCACGTATTTCTGACATGATTGTCAAGTTCTAAACACTAAAAGAAGCACAGTACAGTTAATGTGGCCAAGTAGTAGCAGTTTTGTAACAAGTATCCGGCCCATGCACAATCAATCGCGCCTGAAATGTAAGGCTTCAGGCGAGAGCACGGAGCAATTCTGTCTATTTACACGCCACAGGAATCTCGTTACACTGTGCTTTCATATGAGCCTCAAACATCTTCAAAAGCTTCACTAGCAGCAATGTTAGAACCGGAACAAATACTACCGGCGTTTTTTTAGGATCCATGCATTTTTCGCAAACCATGGTGTGTTTTTAAGTTTTAAACTTCAAACGAAGCAGAAATCAATCGATACGGCCACTTTGTGGAGAGATTATAACAAGTGTTTGAGCGAAACACAATCGAGTGTAAAATGCAAGGTTTCGGATGAGTGCATGGCGCATTCCATGCCACTCATATGTCAGAAAATTTATATTTTCTTGAGCTTTCATAAGAATTTTTAACTTCCTTAGTAACTTTACTGTGAGCAAAGTTATCACCTTTCCAACAGCGTATACATTTTTTTGAGACACCTGTATATAAGGCCTCGTCAGTACGAATGCAGCAACAATGCCAACGATAAGCAGCGGCATCCTACGACCTATCGTCAACTACGAATTTCTGCAAGGCCATCCCGCAAGGACTGCAGCCTCCAACATCTGCGCTGCATTCAAGGAGGAAGTCATTCACTATTCCACAGTGGCCCCTTAATATCAGAGCTTCAAGGCTGGAGATATTTGTCTCGAAGATCGACCTCGTTCCGCATGCCTTCTGTTGTGGAAGAAGACAGCTTGCGCGAAGTCTTCAAGGTGAAGCCAGATTCAACCACTGGAGAATTGGCGGCGACACTTGGATGTACGCAAAGCTGTCGTGAGGCAGCTGGAGATCCTTGGGTACCACATGAGCTGCGGGACTCTGGCAAGGCATGCCGAATCAGTGTTGCTGAGTCGCCGCTTCTTCGCCCGCACAGAAAGAACTTTCTGAAGGGTATTGTTACTGGTGATGAAAGCTGGGTTCTTTATGTTAACCACGCGTTAGCCGTTAGCCAATGGCTCCCACGCGGAGAACCGGCTCCAAGACAACCGAAACGTGGACACCTCGAAAAGAAGGGCCTTTGTGTTGCTGGTAGGATTCAGAAGGCATGCTTTACTGGAAGTTGCTGGATAGTGAGACCGCAGTCACAGCATCCGTCTACGCTACCCAACTCCGGAGCTTGGCCGACGCCATGCGCCAAAACCTCCAGAACGGGAAAATGTCTATCTGCTGCACGACAACGCGCGTCCTTATGTCGCAAAAATGAGTTGCGAGAAAATTCAGGAGTTAGGCTGGGAAGTTCTGCCCCATCCGCCGGACTCTCCAGACCTCGCTCCTTCTGACTACCACCTGTTCAGAGCTCTGAAGCAGCATCTTCGAGGCAGAGAGTTCGATGATCGACGACAACTGGAAATGGAGGTTTCTGAATTCTTTTCCTCACAGCCATCGGAATTCTGGCGAAAAGGAGTTGAAAGGCTGCCTAAAAGATGAGGCAGGACTTAGACTTGGATGGGGAATATATCGTGGACTGAGTTTTTGTATGTTGCATTATATTGTATTGTGTTGTAATATTGTTGTGCTCGTGTTGCAAGACTTCTCGATCAACCCAATAGATATGCCACTTCTGGGATTTGCATGAGTTGAGAGAGACGCTCGCATTATCCCCAACGGTTGCTGTAGACCCCCGCGCAGAGAATTCGTTCGTCCTTTGGAAGTGACTTGCTTACACTGTTCTTATGGCAAACTTCATACTTATAAAATCAAGGCGAACTTCTTGGAAATCAAACAAGAAGCGCACTAAGAACGTCGATACAATTTTCAATCAAACGGTCAATTAATATGACTTTCTATAAAAATTTATAGTGGTCTGTTTTCAAGTGCATACCTCCGCGCAAGCAGATTTTTTAGTGGCAATCAAACGAAAATCTCGATGTGCTAGGCGAATACATGTGAACGCATGGCGTGATCTCTTTTGCGGCGCTCTGAAAATTGCTGGTTTTCTGTACTTCGAATTAAGCTTAAAGACATTTTCTTAAATGGATAGAAAATGTGAAAATTAAAATGTAGTATTCAGTTCATGGAGCAGGCGACGTATAAATTTTCAAAGAATGTCACAGTGAATTTTTAATCTGAAGATTTATTTTAACCCTTTCAGAGAGTGCCTATTTTGATTTGTAGGACGTCCGCCCAGACTTCGAAAGTGTTCAGTTCGAGTGCAGAAGTGTCCAGCTTGGTTTAAAGAGTCAACCAGCGTCAGTCAGCCTTGAAGTGTCCAATCCGCTTTAAAAGGCTTCAGATTGCTTTGAAAATGATGATGTTTGATGCGAAAGTGCTGTATATTCGAGACCACTCGCAGTTAGAGTTTAGAAAAGTAGCGACGAGTTTTTCGCGCGCGAAGTCGCCGAATTGTTGGGGGTCCGCGCAGCCGCTCCCTCTGTCCACGCAACTCTCCCTGACTGGGGGAACTACTGCGGCTCGAGAAGTGGACCTAAGATTAGGTCCTGATCGTTACCGGATATTGATGCAACTGCAATGTCAGGTTGAAAACAAACGCTGTCTATGAACAATGGTTAGTAGATCGTTATTTATTCTGATGCCTAACCCAGTCTCTTGATTCCAAGAGGAAAATTGGAAGTGGGAGTATCTGAATTGTTCTTTCGGTCGAAACCGATTTTCCAAGAACTTTCGTTCGATAGCCCTTTCGGTTATTCGTTTGTTCAATTATTCAACGTTTTGGTCGAAAAACTCATTTCTACTGTCGTTGCGTAATGTCATTTCTGCGAGCCTAAGTGTGGTGTTCCATTGTGCTTGCGGGACAGCCGACCGCGTGAATTAGTACGAGGCTATCTGGGTGGACGTAGGTAGCCCTCCTATTTTACGAAATTCAGCAAAAATTATAGCGAGCTTATATTAAATGCGGTTTGGTCGCTTCTCATTGCGTTGCACTTCTGCAGCATGTCTATACTGCGATCGGACCTATTTGTTCGGTAGTTTCGATTCGCTCAAAGCTGAGTGTTCCACTTGTTTTTTGTCTTTGTTTTGTGTTATCAAAAACGGGTAGCGCAATGCGATTAGGTCTGATTGCGATAAGAGGCGAGGTGCGCTTAACGGAAAGCAGAAAGGTGATCAGAAGTGGCGATATTCAACGGCCACTTCGCAGCCGAATTGAACTGTGAGCTAATCTGAAGATCTGCGGGTAAATTGCTTTCTCTTCTTCTTCTTCTTCTTCTTCTGCGTGGCTAGTGACATCTGCTCGAATTCGCTGCAGGTGCGAGACAGTCCGGACGCTATCGAATACCATCCGACGAATGGACAGATCTCGGTGAAGGATCTCACCTTCGCCTACAACGAGAACCGCGTCGTTCTGGACAAGATCTCCTTCGACGTCGCCAGTGGACAGTCCATCGCTTTGGTCGGTTCGGTTTGGTTTTAGTTAGTGAGTGGCGATAGTCTTCTTTCGACACCTAGGCGAAGATCCCTACACGTAATCCTTTTTAGCGCCATCTCATTCCTCAGGGCCTGGGATACTTGAGGTTGCATTTGAGCAACTACCCGGGTAGTGACCCTGATTCTACTGAATCCAATCCAAAAGGCGAGAAGGGCTGAACTCTACCTAGCAGGTGTTTAAGAGAATTGACACCACGAAGTAAGGGGTGGATTTTGTGAAGTTTCTTCGAGGTTCCTTCTCCATAGTTAACGATTTTTCGACAGGTAGTAGCTCTTCCAGAGAAACGATTTCTCGGAACTTTCCATAACTTTCGAATTAATTTTAAAATGAGTTGCCTCCTCGATTGTGCTACGCTTGTTGGGAAGGTGTTTGACAAATTAGTGAATCCGGCTTAAGACCGCTCTTTCAGGTTGGCCCATCTGGTGGTGGAAAGAGCACGTTGATCCGGCTTTTGTTCCGTTTGTTTGAATGCGCCGAAGAAAGCATATTCTTCGACGACAATGACATACGACGTCTGAAATTACGGTCCCTTCGAAAACAGATTGGCATCGTTCCACAGGATACGGTGCTCTTCAACGATACCATAAGGTGAGATTCGAAGCCTCACGACATGAAATGATGTAGAGCTGACTTTTGGTCTCGAGCTGTAGAACATTCAGTGTTAAAGGTATAACATCCGGTTTGGTCGCCCGACTGCTACAGACGCCGAAGTCTACGAGGCAGCAAAGGCTGCCATGATCCATGATAAGATTATGTCTCTCCCAGATGGTGACTTTCCCTTCGTTCCAAGTGTTCCTTTCCTCTGCGAATAACTTCTAGCTGAGAAGGACGCGTATTTCTCCAGGATACGACACGATGGTCGGTGAACGAGGGTTGAAACTGTCGGGCGGAGAGAAACAGCGAGTTGCCATCGCTCGGACCATACTCAAGAAGCCGCAGTTCATCTTCTTGGACGAGGTTTGGCGGAACACTCAGTGCGTGGCTGTTGCTGACACCCCCAATGGAGTTCGTTCAGGCGACGTCCGCGCTCGATACCCATACGGAGAGAGCGATCCAGAAGTGTCTGGAGGGGCTGTGTAGCACCAGGACTGGTGTCGTTGTCGCCCACCGACTCAGCACCATCGTCAATGTCGACTGCATCATGGTTCTCGAGCACGGCCGAATAGTGGAGAGAGGACGGTCGGTGTTCCGCGGTCCTGCTTAACGCGAGAGGCAGTCACGCATTAAGGAATGTCTGTATGTTGCAGGCATGCCGAGCTGATAGCGGCAAAGGGCGTCTACTACCGAATGTGGGAGAGCCAGAACGCGAACCAGAGCAACGGCAGCGGCGAATCTTCCTGCTGAGGTTCGCGCCAAGTGCCTGCCCAGACGAGCAGTGCGCCTACTCCGCTCGTCGCAGCCTGTCGAGGGGAACAACGATGGGTGCTGTGTAGCGCCCTTCGGCTCCTAGTAGTTGCATTCTGTGTAGCATTGGTTGGTTCATTGCACATTAGGAATTTCTACCTGCCTTTAGTATAACAATGTTTACCTCGAATAATGTTCCCCGTTCACTGCGCTCCTCGCTGACTGTAAATCTCACTCACGACTACTCTGATAGGCGCGTGATCCTCCATCTCGAGGAATCTTTCGATTTGCTAACGCACGCAAAAACTAACCGCATTCGCCCTAGCATATTTACAGAAAGACGCTGGATGCGATTTGAAGAATATATTTCATTCCGTTGAAGGCCACTATTCTTGCAGTGCTTTAAAGTCGTGGTTCCCGAGATTGGAGCTACTTTCGTAGGTGAGAGAGTGGAAGTATTTGTAGAGTTTCTATGCTCGAGTACGAGAGGATGTTCTCTGTTCACCAGAGGTGGTGTCCTTTGTTTGAAGGAAAGGCGCAACAAACGGCCTGCAGTTGATTGATCTTCCGGTGGACAGTTCGGTGTGTATAATGGGTTGTAAAGAATTCGCTTTCTTCGACGTCGTGTTGATGGGGCGTCATTTCGCGATGATCACATCTGGACTTGTTCCTCGTATAGTCTTAGAGCCACATATTTGAAGTGAAGGCGTGTTCTCAGGTCAGCTTTCCCATGATTGTGTGCGCAGCCTCGTCAGAGGTGTTGTCGTACTAATTGTAGATTCCCTGCTTCGTTGAAGGCGTCGCGCCGCTATTGTTGATTGTACTGTTCTGTTACTGTATTGTATGTGATCCGAATACAATTCCTAGTGAAGCACTCTTGTATCCTTGCCTTCTGGTGCTGACTGCATGTTTCGAGGTTCACACTACCCTCATCTACTACCAGTGAACTGCCATGCAGGTGCAGTGCCACACTTGCCTAGTGCTCAGAGCGCAATGTTTTGTTTACCAACACATAAAGCTCTCCCCTGCATATGGATTATAGCAAACCCTGCTCTCAGTCTGGTAAATCACTTCGCCTCTTGGGCAATCCCCAATTTAAAGTTGTGCAAACAACGCAGTCGTTTGACAGGCACGGCTTGTCGTAGAGTCTACTCCATACCAACTGCTTTCCAATGCTGCTTTCCGTACTGAGCTCGTGTTTGGGTGCGTTGGAGCGATACTCAGCTGTCAACTGCAATTTTTCTCAAATCAGCCGCTGTTCTGACTATGCCTTTGCTATGATAAACGAGGGATTTTCGCAGATAAATCCAAAAATTGTAGTAAACAACGCCTCTGTCGTCGCCACGTCAACGCACCCAAAGTCGAGCACGGCTTAAAGGGCCACGCCTTTACCAGCTAGATGTTCATTTATGCGCGGTGCCAGCGTCGTACCCAAGACCTTCCTTGGGTCAGAGAGCGATGACGGAGCAGGTGCCTGATGTCGCCTGCACTGTGAGTCGAGCTTCTTGCATTGGATTCCGTTCAGACCAACCAGGTCTTTTATCCTTCCAGCGTCGGCGAGTGGCTATCGGACCACTGGAAGGATGGAACACTGACTTGCTCATTCACCGGCCAAGTAAGTGAGGCGTGCGGACCCGAATCAGAAACTATCAGTAGTATATTAACAGCGAATACTAGGCAATGGACACAGGTGGAATCCGTTGATGGAGATCGGGCGGTGGTCCTTTCCAGAAGAATCGGCAGTCCTTGGTTGAGGTCGGTTGGAGTCGACGTGGGGTTCTCCGTGTTCAGCGCCGGGCTCCCTCGTCGCAGCCGGTCGTCGTCGCGTCTTCCCGTCTCGGCTGCGCCTCCTTGCTTTCAGATCACGTCAGCTGATCGGCGGGCGACGAGTTTGAGTCAGAGAACGCTCAAGCTCACTTTATTTACAGCTTCTCTTTTTCACGGAAAGAATCTTAAACGGATTCTTAACATCTTCCGTCTTTGCCAGAAAGGTATGAGACTATGACGCTAACTGTAATGCGAAAAGTTGATGGTCAGTAAGGAAGTCTAAAGGCTCCCACAGAGTTCTGCAGCAGCGCCGCGGCCCTATGCTTAACCATAGGGCAGAGACGCAGAGCTCGCCGCCGGCGGCGTCCCTGCCCTATCCTTAAGGCGCCTTTTATACTCTCGCCGCGGCGCGGCGCGTCAGTTTGGGGAGCGGCTCGGCCAGTCGCGCCGCGCCCCGAATTTGACGCGCCGCTGCGCGATTGCAGTTAGAAAGGGGAGCGTCAGCGACGCGTGGCCACGAGCTTCTACGCACTACGGCCCGTGCTCCGGAAACGGTCCATGAGTCATTGAGGGAGCAAAACAGAAAGGATTCGTCTGGCTGATCAGCGCAACGCATCTTGCCAATGCTTGTCGTGGGATTCCTGTGGGGAGCGACGAATCTTCTCTTAAGCCTGGTGTCGAAGTCGTTACTCAACCTACAGTTAAAACTGGTGAGTGTGGTATTGAGTCGAATCCCGTGCAATGCAAACGGCACTAAACCACTCTTTATTTTGCGTTATGTGCGGGTCCAAAAGTAAAACTGCTGGAACGTACCCATTGTCAGGAATCACTCAAAATTCTTTCTCATATGGCCACTCTAGGGTCGCTGTGCACTAAGCATATCTTTAGCGTGATATATGAAGCTTCGTGATTGGTTACAGATCTCTATTCTGTTCCTAGGTTACAGAAGGTACGGGCTAAGGTCATGGTCACCGATGTCGCCCAAACCCCTAATCAACCGAACCTACCGTAATCGTCCGTAACTTCAAAAAACGATGTCAGATTCGTGACCACCACCCTAAATACCCCCTCATCCTTCCCGATAGGAGAAGTTTGGTGAAAAAGGTGAAATCTCCCACCCTACGCCGAGTTTGCCGCAGCTGATCGCGCCGCGCCGCGCCCTTCCCCTCAGCGGCGCGATTCGCCGAATACCGTAACCCAAAATTCCGTCAAGTGTGGTGTTTTACGGCGGCGGAGTATAGAAGCGATGCGGCGCCGCCTCGCGGCGCGAAAAATCGATAGCCATGCCGACCATCACACCGCGCCGCGGGGCGGCGCAAGTATAAAAGGCGCCTAACACATTCATGACCAGAGCGTTTTCGCGCCCAGTGCGCGCGACGGCCCGCGGCTTTTTTGGCGCGTGCGTGTGTACACTCATTTGCGTGAACAGGCGCTGAAAAAAAAAACAGAGTCTTAGGAAACAAAACTGTAGACTCAAGAAAAGTCCAGAAGAAGTGCACAGCTTGCTATAAAAAACTGAGTAGCAGCCTGGGAAGAGATATTGCCAAGAGGAAATATAGTCCATACGCGCTGCACCAGTTGCGAAAAATATGTTTGTTTGAGGTGTTCCAACGAAAGGAAGTGTTCTTGTTAAAAGTTTGTTCAATGTCATAATCATTCAGGGCCTAGGTTGTTTTATTTAAGAGTTCAATTCACATTTCATCTGTAGCTTGTGCATTAATTCTGGTCTAGAAGTATGTGCGCTTATTGTGTTTCAGTAATGGAAAAAGTTCTTGTTTTGTTAATTACGATAAAGCCAATCATTTTCTGCCTACGCAAACCCAACATTTTTTGTTACTATAATTTACGAATTTGAGAAGAAAATCGAGCAAAAACATCAATAAACAAAGTTCTTCCCAAAACTCCCCCGTCCACTCAAATGAGTGGACACCGTCCGTCGCGCCCTCTCCGCTGTCCGCTCATATGAGTGGACATGGTCGCGAATGTGTTAACCATTGCGGCAAGCAGCGTTGCCGCAGAACTCTGTGGGGGCCTTAGGCTACAATACCAGCCCTACCTTTTATCCATTCGGCGCAAGAGCGCGTCTTCTGCGCCGTTTCAGGCGAGAAAGCGCCGTTTTGCAATAACTTCTTTCAAAGTGATCCCTATTTGAAAATAAAATGAAAATAAACTCTTGCGCCAGGTGGGACTCGAACCCTCATCTTCTGCTTTCCGGGCAGCGATGTTCGCCTTACACCACCGGCGCTGTTTGACCGCACGTAACATCCGCGATATCCTCGAGGCCTGTCAGCACCCACCCGTGATACGGGATGGGCCGGTCGCTGATATCAGCATGCAGCCCGTTAAGCAGAAGACCTTACTAGCAACACATTTGCTTAAGCCGGGAGCGGCCGGGAGGCTATATGTTGTTACAGGATGTTTTGTTGCGATTCTAGTTGCTGGTCAAACAGCGCCGGTGGTGCAAGGCGAACATCGCTGCCCGGAAAGCAGAAGATGCGGGTTCGAGTACCGCCTGGCGCAAGAGTTTTGATCGCAACAAAACATCATGTAACAACATATAGCCTCTCTACCAGCCGCTCCCGGCTTAAGCAAATGTGTCAGAAAATAAACTTTTATTTGAAATGAAGATCGAATTTCCTATCAGATAGTATAAGAGCTATCAAATCATTCTGAAGAAAAAAATTCAATTTTTGAGGGCTACGGTACAGGCCAAAGAACTACTGTAGGTTTACGGTCGCTTCTTCGCATGAGACAATTACCTCTTGAGAACCACTTCTTTTGTGACTGTTGGCAGCTGATCGACTATTGTAGCACCGAAGGAGCGTGTAGTAAGCGTCTCTACAAGGACTTGACCATCTCAATTTAGAGAAGAGCCATCGAGAAACAAATTTGCGCCAGACAAGTGTCAGACGACAACAGTAAAACCTCACGGAAAATCGAAGATCGCTTCGAGGATCTGGGCAGAGCATCATCCGCTTTGCAAAATTCCATCGCAGTATGAGGACGCACGGCGCGTGTAGCGCAGTCGAGGAGGTGCCAGCTCTTCCGTGCACCAGATTCTATGTTCCTGGTTCGGATTTTCCGCCCAGGCCAACCAAACCTTCCATCCCTCCGGGGTCGGTGAATTGGTACCAGACTTGTCTGGGAAGGATAGAGCGGTGACTTGTTCATCGGCTGGCCACCGCAAGTCAGGCCAAATACGCATTCAAAATCGCCTCCGCGACATCCCGTAGAAGTAGAATGCGTGGCGCATCCCAAAAGGGATTAAGTAACGCTTCTTTTATCCGTTTTATAGGGAGGCGTTTTAGGGTTTAATGCAGGAGCTTTTGCATCATATTTCCTAGCAGTCAATGAGTCTTATTGCAAACCTAAAACAGCGTTCAAAGGACAAAACTCTCTAAAGCGAGGACGAAAAAGAAGCACAAAAAGTACAGAGCGAAGCCTAGTTCTTCACCATGATTTCACTCTATTCCACGAAATGATAAAATGCGTAGGATTTCTCCATTTTTGAACGGCCGGAGTCTGTTTTGTACGAATAGCTGAGAGCTCAATCCTTTTCCAGCGCAAAGTAGACCTTTCCACCCTTAATATTTTAGTAGTAGCAAGGAGCGAGTTTGCTTGGAGAAGATTCAAGAACCTTTCTAAGCGCCTCTTCTTCTTTTCCTGAGCGTTTAGTCCCGCGCAGTCGCAGGGTCCGCTGTTCTTGTGATCTGTCGCCACCTCATCCTATCAAGGGCGTCATCTGCCGTAGCGCCGACTTCGCCGAGATCTCTCTTGATGACGTCCTTCCACCTTTTCCTTGGAGCTCCTCTCGGACGCTTTCTGGGTGCCTCGAAATCTAGGGCCAACCTTACGGGGTGATTCTCTGGCCTTCTGAGGACGTGTCCGTACCAGCTTAGGCGCTGCTCCCTCATCTTCAGCTGGATCGGGGCTGTCTTCATCACTGCCCTAACATCCTCGCTTCGCACCCTGACCCGACGGGTCCATCCACATGCCCACCTTATCATCCTTATTCCGCAGCGTGCAGTTGCCGCTCCTGCTCCTTACCCAGGACCCAGCATTCACTGCCGTAGAGGAGGGCAGGTCTCACTATTGTTCTATACAGCTTGCCTTTGAGCGTCCTGGAGCATCTACGGTCGCAGAGGATCCCTGTAGGCTCCCTCCACTTGAGCCAGGCTGCGTTTATTCGTCCCCTGACCGCCTGGTCCACAGTTCTTTCCTCGGATAGGTCACTTCCGAGGTAGTGGAATCCTTCCACCTTCTCAATCGCTTCCCCTTGGCAGTCTAGGATCGATCCAGCGCACTGCTCAGAGCTGATGAACTTCGTCTTCTTCATGTTCAGCCGTAGGCCGTTGTCTGCGAGGGGGCTCTGCCACAGCTGCACCTTGTCCTCCAGCTCCTCCTGGTTATCGGCTACTAGGGCGATGTCGTTCGCGTAGAGGATCGTCCTGAGAGGGTCTTCCTTAAAGTGGTTCACTATAGAGTCAAGCGTCAGCAGGAAGAGGAACGGACTCAGAGCCGACCCTTGGTGTACCCCCACTGTGATGTCCACCATCCTTGTCACCCCGTGTGGAGTTCGTATCGCCGCTTTCGAGCCTTCGTACATGTCCTTTATGATCGTGATCAGACGTTCCGGGACACCACTCCCTCGAAGGGCCGCGCTGCGTCGCAGACCTTTCCCGCAACGCTGCACGTGTTGTCTGAACCCGGCAGCAGCGTCTCGTCATAACCGCGATGACGCCTTGCGAAACCTCATCAAGTGGATGTTCTTTGGTGACCACCCGGCAGTGGCAGCGTCGTGATAGTCAACAGCGGCGGTCATGGCTGCCTGGGTAGTAAACACCGGCAGTCATGGCTGCCTGCCATGCTGCCATGTTGTGGTGTTTACGGTTGGCGGCGGCGATACGACGAACGGCTGGGAAGCGACGGAATGTCGGCAGAAAGCGACAGACGTCTCCCGTCAGTGATTCATGCCTCTCTGCTTTATATAATAGGATGTGTAACTTAACACATATCAGGTTGAAGGATAGCGACTCCTTACCTGAAGAATCCTACGGAATACCTGTTCCTATGTTCTAGAGTAAAGCTCAGTATGCATCTTTATTAGGGAGGCATACTGTATTGGACTATGAGCAAAGGGGGAAGAAAGGAAGGGAAGAGAGGGCAGGCAAGCCCTCTCGAGGCTGCAGGCGACGGGCCACCTCCCGGTCGGGGCGACGTAGACGTGACTCCTTCAGCAAGGAGCTGTTATCTCTAGTAGGTCGTCGCTATCAATGGCAGGGGGCGTTGGCTTCGAGGGTGCAGATTGGGTACAACCCGACATCTCCATTCCTACAGTAAGCTCGTCCTCGAGCTTGAGTGCGTCATCATCGTGTTGTCGATCGATAATCATGCGAGATACAGAAGTGTCAGATATACAGCAAAAGAATATAGGAACTTCAAAGTAGTTACGCTATAGCTTAAACTATATGGTGAGTTATTGACTGTAAGAAAGAACATGTGAAGTTATGATCTGCGTCTAATTTACCGGACGGCATTCGATGAGACTGAATGAATGGGGTCCGCACAACCATTGAGAACAAGCTCGTCCTCGAGCTTGCCTAGGAGGCTGTGGATATGGCGGATAAAGTATCGGAGAGACGATGTTCAAGTCTTTCGTCTCGAAAGATAGGTACGTGGGGTGTGGTGATAAAGAGGGTTGAAGTGAAGATGAAGAGGTTTTAAGTCTTCTGTATTCATTGGTGGAGTTGATGAAGAAGATTACGATAAATTCAGTACCATATTTGGTACTGTACATGATTTAATAGGTGATACATATTTCAGTACCTTATTCGGTGCAGTACACAATTTAATCGGTGATACATAATTCAGTACCTTATTCGGTACAGCACACAATTTAATAGGTCAACAATTATTTTGCATAGAACCATGAAATGGATGTGAAATATGATAAAATTAGGGGTGCAAAGTTTAGAAAAATATGAAGTGATCATTGTCATGCACACATGTGCGAGCTAGAGGAATGTGAAAGAGGTGTTATTAATGCAAGATTGAGACTAAATTACGTTATTACATCATTAATATAGTTAGAATTCAATTGCATTTTCAAGAGAAAAATTATGGCACATGTTATGGAATAAACTTATTCAAATTTACTTGTCGCAGGCTTTATAAAAACGATTTGTCAAGCGTCATCCTTAGGATTTTAAAACTAATTCGGTTGACACAGGGGCGAGTTTTTGAAAAGAGAGAAAAATTAGCGCGCATTAGAAATTCTTTGAAGCGCCCATTCAAAGAACTTGTTGTTTAATTTTGCGCGAAGCAGCGCAAATGACTTGACGTAAACTCACAATGCACTGATCTAGGCACCTTTTGAGGTATAGATCAGTGTCCATAGTCCATACGTTGTCCTGCTGAAGTATATTTCTTCTATAATCGCGGTGAACGTCGCATGGGTTGTTCCGTGGTGTCCGGTGCTTCTTTTGCGCTTTCCAAAATAGGAGCTGGTGCTGTAGCAGAAGCACTGGCTACCTTGGAACGTGGTGAATATAACTTCAAGCGGTTCATATGCACTGTTTGTCGCTTTTGGCGACCCACAAGATCTTGAATCGTCACATTGGGTCGATCAACTACTTCGACACTGAACGGGCCTTTCCACTGATTGGTTATTTTGGGACGCACAGTGTCGTCTCGCAAAAGTACTAGATCACCAGTGGAAAGCTCCGTTGGGCATACCTTATGGAATCGATCGTATCCCGCCTTGTATAGTTTCGTTTTTTCTGCAATTTGGCGTCCTATTGCTATGATGCGGTCTTTTAGACCAGCAGTGAATTGGTCCGCGAAGTTGTCAGTGGCGAATACGAGTGTGGACGGCAAGTTGTGGACGATATCACACCATGTGATCGGGTTCTTTCCATGTATGACGAAGAATGGGCTATATCCTGTAGTTGAACTTTTACTGCAATTATAGGCAAACACAATCGGCTGATGGAAGTCTGACCATTGGTCTCTGGCTTCTGAGCAATATGAAGTTAGGAAGTCATGAACAACCTTAACTATTTGCTCCACCTGACCATTAGCTTTATGGTTATAGCTAGTGGTAAACTTGTTTAAAATACCAAAAGTGTTGTTGATTTTTGCAAAGATATCGCTAGTGTAATTTGAACCCCGATCCGAAACTAACTCATTCGGAATGCCGTGCTTGGATATAATATCATTTATTATAGCTTTGACGACTAATTCCGTCATTTGATTGACGCAAGGAGTACAAATTACAAACTTGCTGAAAGCGCATACAGATGTAGATATAAACCTATTTCTGTTTATACATTGAGGAAGAGGTCCGATTATGCCCGTTTGGATTCGTTCAAAAGGTCTTTGGGGAATGTGAATTTCCCGAATTTCCCAAAGGGGTTTTGACTTTTTGGCAAAATGGACTTTTATTCATACATGTTGTGATATCTATATATAAAGTTAGCCAATAATACTTAGGCCAGTTAGCCTTTTACCGCTGCATAGGTTTTTTCTATTCCTAAGTGAGATCCCATCAATGGATTGTCGTGGTGCGCAGAGATCACGACGTTTTGCATATGTGGGTTAGGAATCACAGTGCAGTCGTACTACACGTTGTAAGTACAGACAGTCCAGAAGAACATGATTTTTATCAATCATCTGAAATTTCTTAGGGGGTTGATTAACCTTTCTCTGAAAAAATCTTAATTACCTTCCCTATTCAGAATCCTGAGCTTTTCTAATGTCTTCCAAAGTGGGTAATAAGCATTGATGAATGGCGTAAACTTTGTTAATGGGGTAGCGGCTAAGAAAGTCACATAAGTTATTGTGTTTCCCAGCTCGATATGGTAACATCGAAAGATTGTATGGAAATCTCGCATTTGGCAAGGCGGCCTACCAGATCTGACCTGTGCATCAGAAATTTAAGGGATGCATGGTTAGTTACTAATGTTATCTTTGCGCTAGCTGCGTACGGGTGAAACTGTTTCATTACAAAACTATGCCTAGCACTTTCAGTTCTATAATTGCGTAATATTTTCTCGTAAGTACTCGCGAAGCTACTGTAGTGCCTTTAGTGTTCTGCGTTAGTTGGGAAATTTGTCTGAACCAGGCAGGTATCTGGTAATAGATGCTCTAACATAAATGACGTGAGAGCGTCAAAGATGGAAAGACAAAAATTGTGGTCTGGACGAGTACCTGTTTCCGGTGTAAAAAGGTCTTTTCTGCGGTTTGGTATAGTTAATATGACATTCCTAGACATAAGAGCGTTTTACAGTTGCGCAGTTAATGCGGACTGCCCACTGTAACGGCAAGAAATACGAAGCTGTACCACGAAAGGATTTTAAAGCTTGCGCATTCATTAACTAGGGCATCTGAGTGATGCTCGATACTTTATTCAGATAACTGCAAGATCCAGATTTGGTTATAGAAAACCCCAGATATGATTTCGGTCTCGAGAGATTCAACATCTTTGGATGCAAGCTGACATGAAAGCTTTGGGTGCGTTAAAAGCATTTATTGAAATTGCGCGTGAAGTCACCCACGCGGTGAACTTCCAATTGTTTTGCATCAATACGAAAAATGTCTAAACTGGCTGTGGCACCATTGTTTGGGTGTGATTTAGCTTTCATAAGCCAGCATTATCTTTTTGAGAAGCACATCTTTTGTGCGAATGTAGATTCTTAGTTAGGTACATCCCGAAATTTTGCCTGAGGCAACATTGCTGGGAAAGGCAGAAAGGGACAACTGTTTATTAGAAATTCTGTATGAATTATATTGTTTGATTTTATTGAAAAAATGGAAGCAAATAGCGCTGGTGAAGAGTTTGGACCGTTACAAGGTTAATCGCGTGCTGACAAAACTATTGCTAGAGAAAGGCTTCGAACTCTCGTTGTGCATTTTCTAGATGCGGGTGGTCCGGTTGCGCTATGCATGTCTGATTTTGTTGCTGTCTAAAGTTTTGGTGACTAGGACAACGAGTATGACTTTTCTGAAATCAAAATCGAGCTTGTGAGTTCTTGCAAAAAATAAAAGGATGGAAAATCATCACCTTAGGTAGATCAACATTATTTTTGAAATGGGTTTGATTGAATAAAATTTGGCTTATGATTCTTGCGCAACCGTTATGGATGACACTGCTCGATTATGTTACTCAAACGCAAACGCATTGTTTAAACCTCGACTTTAGCAGGGCAAGAAACGGTGTTTACTACATTTTTAAAGGTATGTCAAAGCAGTTTAATACCTTGCTGTCTCTTTGAGAATGAAGTACGAAAAGTTCTTGTCACGAGGAGGAAAACTGTAAAGGGAGGGTCATTCCGACGCCAGACAACGTAAAATGAGCCCTATTCTGTGAGCCAAGTTTTTTTTAATTAACTTAGATAAGAGATTTTTTTTTGTAATGTAATTTAACTTAATGTATTTGTTTTCATTTTTTTTATAATTTGACAGAATTTGGACATTTCATTAGGATTGACAAAAAAGGTGGTATCCACGTGAGAACTGTTTGCCTTTTATCACTTGTGTGAGGATTGGCTTGTTGTAGAATTACTGCATACTACAAAAAAAACGATGCGAAAACACTGAAAATATCAACGTTTATGTTGCTTCATGACAATTTTCTGATTGCAATTCTTTTCTGTTTCGGAAATTGTAGAACATCCGAAAGATGCAAATTAATGAAAGTTGCTGCTGAAAAAATATATACTTGCAAGGAGTCAGAGGATTCTCAATTAGCTACGCTCCGTTTAGATGTTTATGTAACAAAATTTTGAAAAAATCACTGATTTTACCAGAAAATATCATTAGTCTGAGATTGTTTATGTTTGACAGGGAGATAATTTTATGTCTTTTGATTGCAAAATTTTTTTTCAGAGGTTCCTATTCTTCCTTAGCTTTACTTTAGTTTCGAAATAGGAATTCAGCGATTTTACCAAAG